>CAMRHE010000210.1:2847673-3583564 GCA_947044405.1 Leptodactylus fallax | reverse complement strand
ACAATTTCATTTGTCCTGTAGACTGAAGAGGTATATCCCTCAGATACTTTTGGTAGAACGAGCGATAAATCAGGGTCACTTGAGATCCTGTATCAAACAGGGCAGGAGCGGCATGACCATTGACAGTGACTTTGACAACGGACCTGGAGCCCGCGATAGCGCCTCTGGTATTTACTCGGCCCGCCTTCCTTTGGTGTCTTTGATTCTGAATAGAGAAGACAGCACTGTGTCCCAATCCCTCACTGTCCTCCGTACACTGTCTGGCAGTATGGCCCGTCTGACCACATTTATAACAGGTTCTAGCATCCTTCCTCCGTTGAGTGGCAGTGGGTGGAGTGGCGGACTGTCTAAGTTCTGACCGCTCCGCTGGTTTGTCCTTGTTTGAATTAGGAACAACATCTTCTTTAGAGATGCTTTTCGCTTTCTTAGGGGTACTAAAACTAATGTCAGCTTCTTGTTTCTTCACTAACTTCATTAAGTCAGGAAATGGAAGGACTCTATCAGATAGTAAGACCTTGAGTACTTGAGCAAGAGGATGATGAGGTTGTAACCCTCTCACCAACTGACTGGTTCTCATAGCGTCTACCTCTGAAGTAGATATAGCTGCGTGGTACACCAGACGTGAAAGAAGTAGCTGTAAACGGTTAATAAAAGTAGAGACATTTTCCCCTTCTTTTTGACGAACCATTCGGTAATCAGCAACCATCTGGGAAAGGTCATAGTATGGCTCAAAGTGATCAGACAGTACTTGTATATAGTCCAATGCACTCACTCCTTCATGAGAGTCTCTGTACAAGCGGATCAATTCTGCAGCAGGAGACCGCAAACTTTCACTGATACGCTGCCGCTTGCCTTCTTCAGAGCAAGACCATTCCTTCAGGCATTGGAGAGTATGTTCTTTCCATATCTCAAAGTTTTCCTCCCCTTGTGGTACTGGGACATTACCAGAGAATACTTTTAGTTTCTTGTAGTGAGTGGCCTGCAGGCCCTGAGCTAACATTTCAGTCAGCCTGGCTAAAGTGCTAATAGCACTGTCACTAGAGGAACTGCTAGCGACGGCCATACTGGGGGGGGTAACTGGCTGAGCGGGGTTCTTCCTTTACCTGAACCAGGGGAGGAACAAGCGGTCGGTAATCCCATGTAGTAGCTAGTGGGAGGTTCCCCTCTGAGCTATATCGCTTCTCCATATCAATGACTATTCCCACTTCTAAATCTCAGCAGTGCCTCCAAATGTAGCCCTATTTGGGGGGGGGGGGTATGAGTATTATCCCTCCCGCAACAGACTCTGGCGCTGACCTGTGTGTATAATGGGACCTGAAGCCTTCGCTGAAGGGAAGAGTGGGAACATATATGAAATATATCAGTGCCTCCACCCAGGATAGAGCCTCTGTATTACAGGGAGGATCTCTTCCTGGGACTTACCCATGAAATACAGTTAGTAGCCTTAACAAGGATCACTGTACTAATCTCACAGTCTGAAGAATACATACAGATACCACATAAGGTTATAACAGTAGCTTTATAAGAATCAACAGGGTAATAATACATACATACAATATACTCAGAACACAGCAGTACTACAACAACCAGCAAGTCCTCAACCGTCTTAGGTTATATACCCGGGTATATATATAGATATATAGCAAGAGTCCAGTGCACAATACCTCCAGGCAACAGAAGAGATGCAGGGGCCCCTGTGGATGACTGTGGATCCTCGGATTCTTCCAGGAGATGACAGACAGCCGATCAGGAGATGATGATGATGGTGAGATTCTTCACAGGCAGCAAACAGGGCAACGGTGACGGCAGTAGATGCAGGCCTGACTACCCTAACACTGAGTCCTTAACCTGCCAGCTAAACTACTAGTGCCACCGGGCCTCTAACTAGCTAGTTGGCCTTCGGAAGCCTAACCTATCACTGCCCTGAACTATATATATATATGGATCCCTAACTACGGTTACTAGCTAGGTCCTGTGAGTATATAGGGGGTAACACATACCTAAGTATATACTGTGAAGTAAAGAGGAACAAGTGGCTCTTAGACTCCCCCAGACATAACATGTCTGTCCCAGCAGCTCTGCTCACATCTCTCCCCCCAGCAGCTCTGCCTCACATGTGTCTGACTCACTGTATTTACAAAACAAAACTTGCACTAAATGCCTGGGGTCTCCGAAGCCAAACTGCAGGGGCAAAGAAGCCAGATACATTATATACTAGTAGAAATGGCAGTTCCCTACACTAAATAAAACAGGAATGTAGCTGAGAACGAAGTACCAGGAGAGCGGGAAAATTCAGAAATTCAGTGACCCACGTGCTGAAGTCACAAGCAATGGTCTCCAGCATCCCTTGGAGGACAATTGGCTATTACAGGGAAGAGATTCTTCAGTCCAGTAATAATTATAATAATAATTATAATAACTTTATTTATATAGCGCCAACATATTCCGTAGCACTTTACAAATCAGAGGACACATGAACAGACAATATGAGACATTACGATGTGACAAAGAAAGAAACATATCAAACAATAGGAGTGAGGGCCCTGCTCACAAGAGCTTACATTCTATGAGGAGATAGGGGGACACAAGAGGTCAGGGGGCTTGTTTGCTACCATGGTCCAGCCATCTTTTAATAGGAAAGGTTGTGTAACTGAAGCTGTATGAATCCGTCACCAGTAACTGTGAATAAACATATACTAAGTGCAAGGAGTGCAGTGTAACTTCTAGATGGAGGGGCCAGGATCTGAGGAAGAGAGGACGGCTAAAAGGTGTTATTGCTCTACACCTCTGCACCCTACACTGTGATCAGGTCATGTGATAAGCCTGACCAAACAGATATGATTTTAGCGCAGTTTTGAAGCTGCTGTAGTTGTGGATTAATCGGCTTGTCTTGGGTAAAGCATTCCAGAGCACCGGTGCAGCTCGAAAAAAGTCTTGGAGTCGGGAATGGGATGATCGGATAACAGAGGATGCAAGTCTAAGGTCAATGGCAGAATGGAGAGGACGGTTAGGGCGGTAGACAGTGACGAGAGAGGAGATGGATTTGTGGGTCAGTGTGATAATTTTATATTGTATTCTGTGATGGATGGGCAACCAATACAGCGACTGACACAAGGTAGATGCGTCTGTTTACCAGTTTGACAGAAAGATGAGCCTTGCAGCTGCATTCAGGACAGAATGTAGAGGGGAGAATTTAGTAAGAGGAAGCCCAATTAGAAGAGAATTGCAATAGTGAAGACGAGAGAATCAGAGCGACTTTGAGGGTTTTTGATGTTTCCACGGTGAGAAAAGGGCAAAATCTAGAGATGTTTTTAAGGTGCAGGTGGCAAGAGCGTGCAAGTGTCTGAAGATGTGGGGTAAAGGTGAGATCTGAAGCAAATACAACCCCCAAACAGCGGGCATGCCGCCTCAGGGTAATATTAAAGCCACAGACAGAAATGGAGATATCAGGGTTAGTCCAGTAATCATGTACCCCTCCCTACCACAACACGTCATGTTATCAGGATTTCCTATTATGCTAAGGCCCACCCTTGTGGGAATGCAGCATTTTTGGCTGCTGTGGAAACACAGTGTATCGTTATTATTATTATTTTTAGAGCACCATTAATTCCATGGTGATGTACATTTGAGTGTAGAAAAAGGTTGCATATTAAGGTACCAGCAAAGTGAAAGAAATTTTGGTTACTATCATTAAAACACTGTGGGAAAGAGGAGCCATAAAAATGCATGTGTTTTTGAAAAATTCAGCATATTAATTTTAGGTGTTTTCTCTATAGATTTAATGTGGGGAGAGATGGAGGGGGGCATTAAACTGTGGGGGCAGATGGAAGGGGACATTAAACTGTGGGGGCAGATGGAGGGGGATATTAAACTGTGGGGGCTGATGGAGGGGGACATTAAACTGTGGGGGCAGATGGAGGGGAACATTAAACTGTGGGGGCAGATGGAGGGGGAAATTAAACTGGTAGTAACTGGAAGGGGGCATTAAACTGTGGGGGCAGATGGAGGGGGACATTAAACTGGGGGAAACTGGAAGGGTGCTTTAAACTGTGGGGGTAGCTGGAGGGGGACATTAAATTGTGGGGGCACCAGGAGGATGACATTATAATGTGGGGGCATATCATGTTAGGGTGACTGTAGGGGCATTATACTGTGTGGGGGTACAAAGAAAAATGGATGGGTGTGTGGATGAGTCAAAGTAGAAGTGAGTGGGACTAAATTTGCTGTGGCGCACACAGCGTGCCGCACATTCCGTCTCTCTTTCTATCCTTTGAAAGTTGGGAGCTATCCAATTGTGCTGGAAACACAACGTTTTTGGCTGTTGCAAAAACACAGCAGAAAACGCAGCAAAGTCTCAGCAAAGTGAATTAAATTTCATTTAGGCTAGGGCTATACAGCACGATTTCCATTGCACAACCAAACACTGCCGATTTGCCCTGCGGCTCATTCATTAACTCTAGTGACTGAAGTCGCATTGCGACCCCTGGCATACTGCTACTGCGACTTCAAGTTGAACAATGCTCAACATTCTCATTAGAAGATGTGGTCGCAACACACTAGAGGTCACAATGCAACTCCATTCACTAACATTACATCTTTAGTCGTAGCCCTTTAGCTGCTGAAAACGCGTACATTTTTGAAAAACCCTGTGTGTTAATTTTACTTCTGGAAACGCTGCATTTTTCTTCTCATAGATTTATATAGGGGAGAGGATAAAATGAAAAACACAGCAAAAAAAGCAGTGAATAAATGCTTTTTTAGGTAGATGCCCCAGGTTGCGGAAACGCAGCTTTTTTTGTTGTTGTTGCATTTCCACAGTGTTTTTTAGCTGGGTTTAACTTCATGTGTCTTTAGCCTCAAAGGGTCTCATGTCTCATGCTCTCCTTGAGTAATGTGACATTTACAGTATTTGTTGACAGTACAGTATGTTGTGCCTTATTACTAAGTACTCCCCATAGCTTCCAGTTCAGAAGTGAGCATCACAAGCTACAAGGCAGAAATCCAGGTGCCAGGAGGAGGACATACAGCTGAACTCCTCCATCTGCTTGTTAATAACTTCTTAAAAGTTATTTATTAAATTAACCCTGTAACAAACATGAGGCAGAAAGTGCAGACATCTCCATGGTTACCTCATATCTCGGCAAGTTATGTTCTAAATGAATATGATTTACGCAAAAATCTAAAATAAATCTGCACATTGTAAAATAACATTCTAATAAGATTATTTGTGTAATGTCCCCGCCAGAGAGAAGAAATGAGACAAGTGCAGAATGCGCAGATTAATCACCTCCCTGTGTGCAGGAGCTAAACACAATCTTAAAGGGAATGTGTCATCAGAAAGTGAAATCATTTTTTAAATCAAGCTTATATGTTAAACATCTTTTTAAAGATTTTTTTTTCAATTGCCCTTGTCAGAAAATGAAATATTTTGTAAATCAAGTTTTTATGTTAAACATCTTCTTAAAGATTTTTTTTTTCAATTGTTCATGTCAGTATGTATATTTAAAAAAAATAAGAATAAATTCCTGCAGTTTTCATTGACAGGCATCATCTATATACAGATAACATAGGGATCACCATTCACAAAAGCTAATGGTCACAGCTTGTTTACCCCCCTTTATTACACAATGACATATGCACAGATCACAGGGCATACCTAGAAAACTCTCATCTAGACCTCATCTCCAGACTATTGTGTCTATGGCCCAAGTGGCTGCTATAAATACTGTTAGCTGCTCAGGTTAAAATAATATAGGTAATACATTCCCTTTAAATTGACTCAGATCTGGAAAATTCCTATCCACTTCTGATGTTCCCAAAATATGTCTCAAATGATTATTCTAAAAGAAACATGGGGGAAGGGGGATTCATCTAGACTGGTTGCTCATCATAAATCGATTCCAGGCTTCAGAAAACTGGTGTAAATGATGACGGCCCCACAGAAAGCACAACCTCACCACACCCCCGTTTTGGAAAGCGATGAGGCCAGCTGAGAAGTGACACTTGCAACAAAAAAAAAATTACAATATGAAGTCTGTGACTATTTTAGGCTACAAAAGTGGTGCAGTGGCTTAGTGAATCTGCCCTATTGTTTATGAAAGGTTATTTCAATGTGTCATCCAATGTATATGTTATGTATGATTGATTAAATATTGTAGATTAAATAGTTCTGAAAATTTGTCTATATACTTTCATTCTCTGGCTAATGAGTCAGAAACTCATTCTTAACTACTCCTTCTCACATAGCTGCATGGCATGTTACAGTGTATCAGAGCCCTTCTTCTGTGCATATGATTAGGAATGGTTTTCAACCATCAATTATAATGTTGAATTTACTGAGAGCGAAACTAGCAAATCCCATCCATATATTGCGGAAAAATCCAAAACCATTGTGCTTTTTTGCTGCGGCAACTTGTATTTGCATATACAAATATATATATATATATATATGTATACTTTCCGGTAATGTCTGGATACCAGTCTGATAATCAGAGAGTTAACAATGGATTACCTAGATGCGCAGTGCTGGTGTCCTCTGAACGGGTGCCCCTTTGGGGATAGAGGCAATGGGTAATCATCACCTAGTCCACTTAGGGAGCGTTCACACTACCGTTGGTGTCCGTCAGTAGTGTCCGTGGCTATTGTCCGTTACAAGATTTTAGCTACGGACACTAGTTGAACCGTCAGAAATCCGTTAAAATATCCATTCATTTCAATGGGTTTTTATATTGTGTCCGTTAGTGTCCGTTTACACCAAATCCGTCAGAAGTCCATTATTTTTTCACGGACAAAAAATCCTACATACAGGACTTTTTGTCCGTTTGAAAAAACGGATTCTTGACGGACAGCAAGTGTCCGTTATTTTTTTTTAACATTGAAGTCTATGGGTAACGGACTTATAACGGACAGTAACTGATAGCCATCAGTTACTGTCCGTTATTTTATGTTCGTTTACTTTCCCTGAGCATGCTCAGAAAGGAGAAACAAAGAAAAAAAAAAAACCTAGCAGTGTTAGAGGACATTTCGTGTCCTCAGGCACATGCGGTTTTACATACCACTAGAAAGCCGACAGCGCGCTGAATGCCCCGGGGCTGGAGATATCGGCGGTGTAATGTTTTACTGTTAGAAGGGCGCTGCGAGGAACTCCCTCCCTGACACTTCTCTTCGTTCATAGACTTGTACTGAGGGGGCGTTCCTCACAGCTTGAGCGTCATCGCTGGGCTGTGAGGAACGCCCCCTCTCTCTGTTCTCGTCTATAGCCGGGTACTGTCAGAGGAACTCCCTCCCTGATAGTTCTGTTCGTTCATAGCGCTGTATGAGGGGGCGTTCCTCACAGCTGAGCATCATCACTGGGCTGTAAGGAACGCCCCCTCTCTCTGTACTGGTCTATAGCCCTGTACTGTCAGAGGGGGCGTTCCTTACTGCCCGGCGATGACGCTAAGTTGTGAGGAACGCCCCCTCAGTACAGCGCTATAGACGAACGAGAAGTGTCAGGGAGAGAGTTCCTCACAGCGCCCTTCAAACAGTAAGTAAAGTAAAACATGTAACTTACACCGCCGATATCTCCAGCCCCGGGGCACATACCGGGAAAGCCGGCAGTGCGCTGAATTCAGCGCGCTGTCGGCTTTCTAGCGGTATGTGACATTAAAAAACGGACACTACCTGATGCTCATCAGTTAGGGTCCGTTATGATAGGTGTCCGTTTATTTTTTTTTTAACGGACACCTTCATAACGGACTCCAACAGTAGTGTGAACCCTGCCTTAGTCTGCTCACCAACCAACCTCCTGTTTGCTGTACATTGCTGTATAAATTCAAAGGCCCTGATCCTTCTCTGAATTTGCATACTGTGACTGAGCATACAAGTCCACCAGCTAACTAGGAGTATGTGCACATTGTTATACTCTTTGAACACCAAGTGGCACCAAAGTATGTAGGTACTTTGGTGCCACTGGATCAGTTTTTAAAGCAAGGAAATGAGAAATATTGATAAATATTGATAAACAAATATGATAAACATTGACTGGTGGGGCAATACCTTTACCATCCCCAGCCCAGTACCATGGCTTGGCTATTTCTAAGCTATGTTGTATGTTGTGCATTGGTCTGTGTAATAATGTGAGGCTATTGATCAACATACAGGCAACTAGCTCAGGTTACGCTGATCACAAATAGCCTCTGAGCCCCCCCACCTGCGCTTTTCATCCACATGTTGCTACTTAGTATGCTTTGGGGAGTGCATTTTGTGCACCCTTTGCTGCTTAGACACATGGGGAAGGTCAGGGCTGTTTTCAGGAAGCAACTGATTCAAGGGATTCGCAATGCCACAGGGAATGTGTGCGCCTTTCATTTCTAAAAGCTAGTACGTGATGAGAACTTTGAAGGAAGGGATGAGTGGAGGAGAGGGGGATTGTATTAGTCTCTCTCACCCTTTGTATAATTAACACTTCCCTTTATCTCTCAGGTCTTTTTTTGTCATCAATTCCCGCTTGATCTCTGTTCTAATTAATTTAAGATAACAATTAGAGGAAAAATGTCAGCACAAAAAGACAGAGCGTTCATAGTGACTGCAATGTTTTTCAGATAGTCATTGCTGCCGGGGGGAATTTAGACGAGATGGGTTGCGTATTACTGTTCTGTCCGTAAACAGAACCACCTACTCTGACAGCACTCACTGGGTGGTGGAATATTGATTCCATTACACGACGACCACCATCAATGTGTTCTTACCATATAATAGTAATAGTATAAATCATAAAGAGAAATTATGTTCTTTGTGGATTTCATTGCAGTTGGATTATCCTTGGCTATTTTTAGTAACATATTGCTGCCACTCATTTCTATTTGCAGGTCCAGTTATTACAAAAACTTTTGCTAAGAGATTATTGTGATTGGCTACTTACATGTTAACTATGCGTGGGGAATTTCCACTGTATTTTCTAAGCACAGAGTGGTTTTACTGTTTGAGGAGGGTAGTGAGTGAGCAGCATGGATTGTACTGTTTAGGGGGCAAAGTCTAGCACTATATGCTTAAAGGGGTTGTGCGGGACAAAAAAAAAAACATTTTAACATTAAACTAACCCCCCCCCCCCATCTACTTTATAAATTACAAATTACTTTTATTAGCAAAACTTGATATTTACCATTATCACTGGAGCGGTCACGTGACCCCAGGCACATCTTCATAGTATCCTGTGATGCTCCGTCTCACTGCTTCCGGAGATGGGGGTCACATACTATATCCCCCCTCTCTCTCCTCCCCTCTCCTCCCGTCCCCTCACTTCCCGTCCCCTCCCCTCACTACACCCCTCCCCTTCATACTTACCTTCCTTCCTGCCTCCTCCTGGCAGGTTGCGTAATCAGCGTCGTGCGCACAGTAGGTCTTCAACTTGGGCATGTGCAATAGACTTCCCGAGCAATTGTGGGCTATTGCGCATGCACAAGCTGCCTGGTGACGTCACAAAGATGGCTGCCAGCAGTGAAGTGGGCGGGCTAGCTAGGGAAAAAGGGAGGGGGAGTGTTTTGAAAGGGAGGAGGACAGTGAGTGTGAGAGGGAGGTGTGGTGATTGAGATCTAGGATTCTAATGATGGCTGCTGAGGATGTAGTGGGCGGGATAGCCAAGGAAACAGGGAGGGGGGAGTGTGTGACAAAGGGAGGGGGTCAGTCAGTGGAGAGGGAGGAGAAGTGAGGGATCATGGAACTTGTAGTAAACACAGAAAGGAAGTTAGGTATGTAAACAAATGACCAGAAATCTGTTAACATGACCTTATCAGGAAGCGGTACCTTTGTAATTGAAATATACAGATGTAGCAGAGCAAACCCGAACTTCTGCAACTTGTTAAACTGCTGAAGTTTGACATCTTATAACAGAAGACAACAACAAAAAAAACAATGAAAAGTCATTGGGAAAACATTTCTCAATGACTTTTCATTGTTTTTTGTTGACTTCTGTGATAAGATATCATGTTGCAGCAGTCTATCCAATTACAGAAGTTCAGGTTAAGTCTGCTACATCTGTATGTCCCATAGCGACCACCCAATAGAGTATAATGTCCCATAGCAGCCCCTCCACAAGGTATAATGTCCCATAGCGGTCCCTCCACACAGTATAATGTACCATAAGGTCCCTCCACACAGTATAATATCCCATGAAGGCCCCTCCACACAGTATAATGTCCCACAGTGGCCCCTATGGTGTTCAATGAAAATATTGCAAAAATTTTGGGTTTGGCAGAGCTCAAACTTTTGGGAGTTCACCACCTAGAAACTATTAATATATTTAAGGATTTCTTCAGACCCAAGAGTATAATGGTTGGAAGTGTGTAACAATAACTAACAGTTTTACTCAACTCTCCTGGGCATCTGGTGATCCGGCGTCATGTTATGGCCATTTCTGGCCTGTAGCTGATGTCACGCATTCCAGACGTCACTACTGAGGCCTGTGATTGACCTCAGCGCTTATATGAGGCATGCTGACATCATAATATCAGCGTGGCGTCAGCTGCAGACCCGAAGAAGAAGCCGGCAGAGACAACGGAGCAACACGATGATGCCCAGGAGATGTAAGGCAACGTGAATTTTATAATGTGTTGGGACACTGTGGAGCATTATATACCATGTAGGGCCACTGTGGGGGGGGGGGGGGTTCAGGGTGGCATTTTATTCTACGGAGGGCAATGTGGAGCATTATATACCATGTGGAGCATTATACTGTTGGGGGGGGGCTCAAAATTCCTGCTGGCAGCCCTGTCTGGTATGTCTACATTACAGCTCCCTCACTGTAATCTTGCACATATGTGTAGTGCTCCATGGCCCTGTCATTCTCCAAACAGTACTGTGCATGCACCAGCCATGGATCTATTGGGGTGTGCACAGTACTATAATAATAATAATAATAATAGTCCTTTAATAGTCCCACAGTGGGGAAATTCAGTGTGTTACAGCAGCAAAGATAAGATAAGATAAGCAGATACAAATACAACATGTACAGGAATGTTCCAAGGTCAGAGGCATTACATTAATAGCAGACAGACAGATAGGACGTAGCAGAGGGGGGGGGGGGGGGGATTTAACAGGTAGAGAGATATTTCAGTTCTCTGTATGTAATGATCTCCGCTTAGGTCGGTGTTGGTTGTACAGCCTAACCGCGGTGGGGAGGAAAGACTTCCGATAGCGCTCCTTCTCACACCTAGGGTGGAGCAGTCGGTCACTGACAGTACTGCCCAGCGCAATCACAGTCTCATGCATGGGATGGGAGTTATTCTCCCGCATGGAGCTCACCACGGACAGTATCCTTCTGTCACCCACCACCTGCACTGGGTCCAGTGGGCTCCCCAGGACAGATGACTATAGGGGATGACTGTACTGAGAAAATACTCAGTAATGCCGGATAGTCAGCACATATGTAAGATTTCAGTAAAGGAGCCTTGGTGTGCAACAACAAGTACCTCTGGTGGGTCTTAGGACGTTCAGTCTGACACTGCCGTACAGCATAACGCACCCTTTCCTGGCACCCACACAGTATAACGCCCCATTTACACACACTATAATGTCCCACAGTGACCGAATGCCGCTCCTGCCCACGGCTGTCTCTGCTCCTCTTCAGCCCTCCATGGGACCCGTGCATCCCATATCACGTTGCTGACGCTGAACAGCATCAGGACATCGCTGACAGGGACGTGATATGAGATACATGGGACCCCCTGGAGGGCTGAATAGGAAGCAGAGGCAGCTTTGGGCAGGAGCGGGGATCAGTAAGTAAATAGGGCCTGTTACCTGCTGGAGTATCTAAAAAAAAAAAAAAGCAGCAGGGGCCTACCAGGTAGTTCCGCAACTGATTTCAATGAGTTTTGAATGGCTTTTAGTGTCTTCTGAGACAGGATTGAGTTTGCACTTCTGAAAGCTTACTTATAAATATACTCAGCCTCTAAAAGGTATCGCCTGATTTCTTCACTCTTCCACTTCTGAGACAGGATATCACACTGCAGAAAGTCAAGTTGAAGAGTGCTACACATATAGTCTTCCATTTATACAATTAAACACAAAGAGCAATAATGAATGGTCATTTCTCATGGACTACACTAGGGGACACAGCATGAATGGAGCCTCTGCTATACAGACAGAGTATATAGTATAGTGTATTGTTTTCAACAAGACTAGTCAGATTGTAGAAATGGCTTATAACAGAGGACAATACATTGTATTTTACCCTCGCTACAGTTATCCTCTTCCCAGTCTGACATGACTGGTGAAGGAGAGCAAAAATTGCTTTCATCTACAGCTTTTATAGTCAGCCTCTCATCAGTCAGTGTAGTTTCCCTTTAAAAAGAAAAAAAAAGCAGCAAAGCGAAAAGCTACATACAACAAGAGACACATTTTAATTATAAACGGACAGCTCCATCATCTAACACTACATGCACAAATCGTGAGCGCTGCCCGGATGATTTCAGGAGGGATATTTCATCTAGAGTTCTGCAATGATTTGTGTAGAAGTTAGTGCTGTTAAGTTTTGTGTGTGACAGCCAGAGGCCACGCAGCAGAAGGGATGTCAGTGACAGCCTGCACTTCTGCAATACCTGGGCTGCTGCTGCACTCTGTATTAATGCCTAAATGCAGTTCTGACAGGTGGAAACAGAATCTGTTCTGTAGGGAGGAAGCTGGACACATCTCCACTCTATCCATCTGTCACCCTGCTTAAATGGACATTGTAACTGGAGTTTTTCGTCCTTTCTTTAGCAGCCACCCAATGTAGATATCATTGTGGGGTCTGTCAGGTCATGCATAGTTAAGGGGATTGTCTGATTCATTCTTAAGAGCTAATAGTGCTGCTGATGTGGTCAATAATAAAAAAAACCCAAAACATTACTCGCCTCTCCATGGTCCTCCGTTTTTCTGTGGTGGTAGGTCTGACCTGCTATTTACAGGTCCCCTTTTCCCTGGCTGCCACAAGCAGTGATGTCCCATTTGTGCCAGGTCAATCACAGGTGTCAGCAGTGAGCACTTCACAAATGGCACATCACTGTTGTTATGTGCCATTTGTGAAGAGGTCACCACTGAGGCCTGTGATTGGCTGCAGTGATCACATGACACAAATGAGTCACTGCTGACATCAACCAGGGGCCTGTAAACAGAAGACCAGTAGGGGTAGGTAATATTTTTTCACATTATCAGTCCCATTAGCAGCAATATTAATTCTTAAAAAAATATGTTGGAAAGTCCCTTTAAGACAAGTTATCTAGAGTAAGAAATGCTTATTGCAGACATGTACAGTATGCTGACATATAACAAGCTGACAATGCCCAGAAGGACACTGTTTTGTCCTCGGTCTGGTGCATTAACGTACACAGCATGAGTTTTTCCATATACTTTAAACATAGTATACAAACACATAGGACACGTAGCCTAAAATATCCCAGAAATGTCCCAACAGCTTTTGTATGAGTTTCAGGACATGAAGAGTTAACGTCCATATAACCCATCACCATTTTTCACCAGGTCTCTATTTCTTTCATTCATGACCTCTCTTGCAGGCTTGATGGATGGAGGGATGTGTTATCTTTCCTAGAACTCACCATTCATCACAGTCTCCTCATGAAGAGGGCCCGAGCTGAGGGAGGCTCCAGCCTCCATCAAACTTTGGACACTTTAGTCATTCCTGTGGCATTACCAGCAAAAGGGGACTGATACCAGCAAGGTCCCATATCCTCAATGCAGACAACAAGTGGCTCTATAACCCCCACTGTGTAAGTGCAGTAACCCCCACTGTTTATCATGAGCCTCTCATTCTCAAGACCCATGTGTCTTGTTGAAATTTACCTGGATCATACCTAGTGTCATAATATATTCTTATTATAATGTATAACCAGCATATACACTAGAAGTAAAAATTGAGATCGTAACCTCATTAGGATGTGCTACCTCTGTATATGATATATTGATGTATATGATGTATATTAAATAATGGATAACATATAAACTAGAAGTGAAAAGTGTGACTGTGACCTTATGAAGATGTAGTATCTCCATACTGTATATGATATAATATATATCAAATACTGTATTTGATCCAAACTTTCCAAAAGTTTCAGGTTTGACCCAAACCTAAAACCTACCCCAGACTATGATAAGTGGAGGCCCTGGAGAGGCGAGAAAAAATAAGAAAGAGTTAAACTCACTTCTCTTGGGTGTCCGGCAGTCCCCCAATCACCAGTCTCAATGGTGACCACCAGGACGCGTGATGTCAAATAGAGGCCAGAAGAGGCCTGAAGAGGACGCTGGTGGACCCGCAGACATTGCAAGGATGCCCAGGTATGGCAAGGCTTCCACTTATTATACTCTGGAGTCTAAGAAGACCGAATCAAATCTCTTGAGGTACATCTGTAATAACCAGAATATACACTAGAAGTGAGAGGACTGTGAGGCTGGTGTAATAAACCTCATATTCAAACCAAGGATATGGTCAAACCAATCACCAATTTATCTACAAGAAGCCAACTAAAAAACATGTAAGAATTACATATGAGATCATAAGGACAGTAGTAGTAACCTCACTGTCCAAGTAACTCTTATCTGAAATTCATCCATTTTTAAAAAGTTTAAAATTCTCCTTGCTCCTTAGGTTGGGTTTACATAAGGCTTTTTTCTGAAGAATTGCAAGTAGTTTTTAATTGCAGTCATGCTTATTGGCAATAGTCTTTTTTAATAACCAATACTGAAAAAGTGCCATTATTATGGCAAAAAAACAAACAAACAAACTGATTCATGCAGTGTGTTATAGCATCTATAGTGCAAAACCTCATTTTGTTAAAGATTTTTTTGGACAATAATGTTTTTTATTAACCAATACAGATAAAGTGCCATCATGGAAAACCTAACTGACTTACACAGTGTGTTGTATCATGTGTTGTAGTATAATACTCACTGACCAGGAAAGCTTTTTAGTGCTAAATCTCATCTTCTTAAATATTTTTGGAAATAGTGTTTTCGATAACAAATACAGAAAAACTGTCAATATTTATCGCTGCAACAATTCAAGCTGGTTCATGCAGTGTGTTACAGTCTTATACTGGCCAGGTTACCCTTTCAAGGCTAAATCTCAATTATTTCCTAATTTTCTTCAACTAGTGTTTTTTTTTTTTTTTTTTTTTTTTTTTTAAGAAACAAAACAAATATTCACAGTGTCAATTATACAGGCAGTGAAGTAAAATGACTGGAAAAAAACATGGAAGGGAACACTTGTGTGCTACTGTCATACCATCCACCAGTTCAAGTACTAATACTAAAAATGTGGGTGGCAAAGGCAATACTACTTCTGGTCTTTCCAGTACCACTAGTCGCAGGGTTGGTGTACTTCCTGAGAATAAAAGCAAAGTTTTTGAAAGCAGTGAAACAAAAATAACAGAGTTCTGTTTGTTCCTCCTCCTCTGTTGTTGCAACACATAATTTATCATGCTGCCTTTTTTGCACTGTCAACCATATCTTCTTAAATTTTACTGACACAGATCCCATTCCCTAGTACTCATGCGGCATCTGCTGATAGAGATATTCCTTGTAGCTTAAGTCTTCCTCTTTTTCCTCTTCTTGATGAGTTGGATGAGAATAGACAGTGTTTTTTGGATGTAAAGGAGGCAGAGGAGGAAGACATGTTGGTGGTAGTGAAGGTAGTAGTGGCAGGGCTGTAAAACTAGTAATCATGCTGATAGGTGCACTTACGGGAGCTGGGAATTATGAAGGATTAGTGGAATCCTATTGTGATGATGATGTGGCATCCCAGAGCTGGCTATGGCTGGGCTGAGGGTGATCTCTGTGCATTGTATTATTTCCTGTTGCTTCATAGCCTGTGTGATATAGCAGGGGGTCCTGAGTCTCACACAACACAGCGCCACCTAGTGAGCCTCACACATGCATTACACCTCCCATAGGATTGAATAGTAACCAAATGTCCAATGGGAGGACATCGCCTGGGAAAAGGGGAGGAGTCAGCTGATCACTGGGTCCCCATGGTAACACCCCTGCAGGAAGGTCCTGCGTGTGAGGAGTTAGAAGTGTGGAGTGTTAGGAGGAGGAGGTGAGGAGATAAGTGTGATGTCCTGTGAAGAAAGCAGTGAGTTTAGTGCAGGAATCTCAAGTCCTAGACAGGCCCAGGAAGGTTGGAGAGCTGACATACTCCAGCTATTCAGAAGATCCTGTCCCCTGTCTGCCTAGCCATCACCCTGAAGGAAGTCAAGCATCATTATCTTGTCAGCCTGAGACTGTGGAGAGAACATTCTGGAACACGTGCTACATAGCAAGTATCACAGGATCCAGGAGCCAAGGCCAGACCTGTGGAATATCCTGCCACCCTGACAATTGCACCCCGAAACTCTGAGCTATCAGGACCACATAACGTGAGTGGGGAATATTATGTACTAGTATCATGGTGGGCATCCTCCTATGAGCCAAATAGGAGCCCAGACGCACCTTAGGGCTGTAACACTGAAGTATAAGGGGCTAGGAACACCTTTCATCAAGTCTACCCTGCACCCCAGGACTTTGCTGTGTCACCAGGCGTACCCCGTTGTTTTGTATTGAAGAAACTGTTTAAGCATTTGTGCCTCCACACCCATGGAAGTAAAAGTTCAACTTTACAACCCCCTTTTTTTCCCCCCCCCCCCCCCCCCCCCCCCCCCCCCCCCCCCCCCCCCACCCCCCCCGCCCAGGGGGGGGGGGCGGGGGGGGGGGGACCAACCACAACTTTGTTGGCCCCCCCCCCCACACCGCGGCGGGGGGGGGGGGGGGGGGGCCCCCCCCCCCCCCCCCCCCCCCCCCCCCGGGGCGGGGGCGCGCCCGCGCTTTCCCCCCCCCCCCCCCCAACCGCGGTTTCCCCTTCCATTGGGCCCCCCCAAAGGGGAAAAAAAAGTTGGGGAGTTGGTGGAGTTACCGAATCTGATTTTGATTCTATTATCCGTTAAACTGAAGTCCCCTGCTGCTGTAGGGCGTGTAGTAGGGGAGACTGACAAGAAGACTATGTGGGGAGAATGCCCTAATGATGACCTGATCGCTGCAAGTCCTGTTATACAGGTGGAAATGGAGGGTATTCCGGTTACCGGGATGATTGACACGGGTTCCCAAGTAACGACCTTGAGTAGACACTGTTATGAACGGTACTTCCAGCAACATGTGAAATATGATCCCCATACATTCGTACGAGTGGTTGCAGCTAACCAGTTACCAGTTCCAGTCGTGGGAGTGGCCTGGATGAATGTCCGGGTATGTGGCCAAGATCTAGGTAGGAAAGGCATTGTGGTGGTACAGGAGTCACATGAAGTAAAGGTCCCTGTCATTTTGGGGATGAATGTGTTAAAAGAATTAGATCAGATCCTCTTTGAAAAGAAAGGTCACGGTTATTGGAAAGAAACTACCACCCATCGGCCTACTCAAACAGCTTTCCAGCGGCTGATCCGGACATGTGCCTTACAGAAAAGTTCGGATGCACAGCGTCCTCTGGCTCGAATTTCAGTTCCTTTGCATACAAAAGTTACACTGCCACCCAGTCGGGAGACAATAGTGTCTATGCCCGTAGGCACCTGTCAGAAACTAGAGGGCATAGCTGTGTTGGTAGAACCACTGCAGGCAGCCGAAGGAGGTGTTGATCCGCTAGTGGCCCGTTCCTTGGCAATAGTTCGCAATGGAAGAGTACCACTTCGATGTGTAAACACTCAGGACCAGAGTGTGGACCTGACTCCAGGGAGGCAGCTGGCTAACATCTATGTGACTCCGGAGGAAGTAAGGAAAGTAACTCCAATGCAGCTGAAGCCGACTGAAAGGGATGAGTGGACCGTAACTGTGTCCATGGGAGAAGATGAGGAACCCACCTCTGAATGGAATGGCCGTGCAATTCGAGAACAGATGAAGATGGATGTAAGTTCATGTTCTCTGGAATGGGTGCAGAAGGTAGATGAGCTGTTGTGGGAGAACCGAGCCGCCTTTGCACGGTATGCTGAAGATTTTGGATGTACCACAGGGATCTACCATGAGATTCCCACAGGAGACACCCCTCCAATTAGAGAGCGCTACCGACAAATTCCTCCACAGTTGTATCAGGAAGTAAAAGAACTGTTAGCTAAGATGCTACAGGGTGGGATCATCCAAGAAAGCCAGAGTCCCTGGGCAGCTCCTGTGGTGTTAGTAAGAAAAAAAGATGGGTCCATCCGATTTTGCGTAGACTATCGGAAGTTAAACGCTTGCACCGTACGAGATTCCTACCCCTTGCCACGGATTGAGGAGTCCCTCTCAGCGCTGGGGAGAGCCCGGTACTTCTCCTCACTAGATCTTGCTAGTGGGTATTGGCAGGTGCCGATGGCCACAAAAGACAAGGAGAAGACGGCATTCATCTTGCCCATGGGACTATACGAAATTAACCGGATGCCCTTCGGGTTGACAAATGCACCCGGAACGTTTCAGCGGTTGATGGAGAAATGTCTCGGTGACTTCAACTTTGAGTTCACTCTCATCTACTTGGATGACATTATAGTGTATTCTGCGACCTTTGAAGACCATCTCCACCAGTTGGGGCAAGTATTTCGAAGATTGCGGGAACATGGGCTCAAATTGAAACCCAGTAAAACCCAGTCGGTTGTTCCAATCTGAAATTGATTACTTGGGTCACCGCGTATCAGGAGAAGGGGTGAGACCATCAAGAGACAAGATAGCGGCTGTTCAAGATTGGTCAATACCGACTACCCTGCGAGAAGTGAGGGCATTCCTTGGAGTAGCCGGTTACTATCGACGGTTTATTAAGGATTTCGCCAAGGTAGCAGCACCACTTAATGCTCTCCTACGAGGCACATCCGGTGGTCCAAAGAACCGGTCCGTGAAGTGGGGACCTGAACAGGAACAAGCCTTCCAGGCATTGAAGGATGCACTGACAACAGCCCCAATCTTGGCATATGCTGATTACCACTTGCCGTTCCAGCTGTATACGGATGCAAGCCTGTATGGTCTTGGAGCAGTGCTTTCCCAGCTTCAGGATGGCCAGGAGAGGGTCATAGCGTACGGCAGCCGGTCTTTGAGAGATTCTGAAAGAAACCCCGAGAATTATAGTTCATTTAAGTTGGAGCTGTTGGCACTGGTATGGGCCATGACCGAGAAATTCTCTGAATATTTGACCGGTGCTGAAGTTTTAGTACTGACTGACAACAACCCACTAGCTCACCTGGAAAATGCCAAGCTCGGGGCGTTAGAGCAGAGGTGGATAGCCCGAATGTCTAAGTTCAATTACCGCATTAAGTATCGGTCCAAGACAGAGAACCAGAATGCTGACGGACTTTCTAGGGTAACCGCCCAGACCCCCACAGTAGACGTGGATCATGAGTTGGAGCATGTGGAGGTGCCCGACTTCAGCAGATTTTCACAGGCCTTGGCCGCCGCTAATCAGTTTGAGATGGAGGGGACTGAAACGGCTCCTTTCTTTGGTCCCTCACGACAGGAATGGGCACAGATACAACAGACCCATGAGGGGCTGGCGCAGATGATCAAGTGTGTTGAGAAAGGCCAGAAGCCCTGTAGAGAGGAAAGAGAACGACTGACACGTGAGATATTATCTGTTCTGAGTCAGTGGGAAAAGTTGGAGATGAAAAATGGAGTGCTATGCCGAAAGGTCTATTTACCTTCTGAGATCGACATTCGATACCAAATTGTGGTGCCTAGTGAACTGGCTCGCTCCTTGGCAGTTGAGGCTCATAATAAGAATGGACATTTTGGTCATGAGAAGACCTTTCGTTGGTTACAGCGACTGATTTACTGCCCTGGTCTTCGTCAAATGGTCGAAGAAGTATGCCGCAGCTGTCGAACTTGTGAGATCCATAAGGCAATAGAACAGAGAGCTCCCCTGCAAACCATCGTGACCCAGGAACCTTTAGAAATCGTCATGATAGACTATTTAATGGTGGGCCCATCCAATAGCGGACACCAGTATTGCCTCGTAATGGTGGATCACTTCACCAAATTTGCGGTGGTAACCGCCACCAAGGACCAGACAGCTGAGTCAGCAGCTCGTGCTCTGTGCCAAAATTTCATTCGAGTATATGGGTGCCCCCAACGCATCCACTCCGACCAGGGTGCCTGCTTTGAGGGACACGTAATGAAAGAAGTTCAACGTATCTACAGGATAAAGAAGTCGCACACGACTCCATACCACCCTCAGGGAAATGGGGCCTGTGAAAGATTCAACAGAACTCTGCTACAGATGCTGCGGACTCTGGAGGAAGACAAGAAGTTACAGTGGCCTCAGTTCTTGTCTGAAATGGTGTGGGCCTATAACAATCAGGTCCATTCTACAACGGGGTACTCTCCTTATACACTTCTCTTTGGGCGGTCTGGGCGAAGTATAGGAGAATTACAGTTGGATGATGTGGATGGGTTCCCTCCGAGGGATCCAACCTCTTGGGTGCGGGCGCACCGGCAGAGACTTGAGACGATCCATCGATTGGTGCGGCAGCGCCTGCAAGAACATCCCCATCCTGATAAGACCCCAGTGCAAGAAGCACCATTGCAACCAGGCGACCTGGTGCTAGTTCGTGTCAAGAAACCCCAAGGGAAATTGGAAAGCCGATGGGAGGCTTTGCCGTATCGTGTTGTTGGCCGCAAGTATGCGAATGGGCCAGTGTACCAGGTCCAGAAAGAAGGAACTGATTGTGTTCGAGTACTTCACCGAAATATGTTGCGCCTGTGTCATTCTGAAGGGACAAATCATGATGGGCCTGACAATGTGAATGAGCTCCCACAGTCAGAGAATGGAGGTGCGGAATGGGCCTCCGACGAGGAGGATGATTGTTGGCCGATCCCTGCTCCTGGGGATGTTCCACCTGTGACTACTGTATCTCCGGCCTGTGCCCCCTCTGGTGCGGAATCCACTGGTCCTTCTCAGCCCATAGCTGCAGCACCCCATAATATACCACCGGTCCTCAGACGGACCACTAGGCCAAATGCTGGTATTCCCCCTGTTCGGTATGCGCAGGATGAGTTTGTTTGGCCTACCATACATCTGTATACTACCACCCTGTGCATAAAAGTACAACCCTCTGGATATACAGTCATAGGCAGGGACTGCCAATCTTAAAGTGGGGGGGGAATATGTAAGAGACAGCCAATGTTGTCCTAAGCTTTATTTGTCTGTATAAATTGTTAATGTTGAATGTATTTCTGTGATTCTGTTCCTTTAAGACAGCAGCCATTGTAATGGTGACATGATGCTGGAGTGAGACCCCCCCCCTTTTATGTCAGCCTGCCTGTTCTGCAGACAGAGTGTGAGCAGAGAAGCAGGAAGTGACGAGACAGAGAGCAGCAGCCATCTTGGCAAGAGAGAAGACAGGTGTCTGTGCTGTGTTGAACTAGTGTGGATATTTTTCTGTACAGCTAAGCTGTATCTTGGTCCAGAGACAAACAGAGTGTAAAGAGACAACAGGTCTAGTGAGTCCACGTGAAAGGAACTGTGCTCAGTGGCTGATCAGTGAGACTGACATTGTGACTGTGTATATGGATACCACAGATAGAGACTCGCAGTGCTGTTGATGTACTGGACAGCACCTGCTAAATCCCGGCTTACATCCCAGCTCAGTGTATGGATTCGGCAGGACTGTCAGTGTGCTGAGTGGAATCTGCTGTTGGATTACATTGCATTCATTGGGTTTCCCTGTTAAAGAGGACTTCATTTCTCCCAAGATCCTGATAACAGTGAGGAGAGGACGCTTCACTATAAAAGAAAGGAACGACTTTGGGCCCCACCGCGAGCTTCTACGGACTGTAAGCGGTCCACCTGGACCACTGGGGAAAAGGGGTTGCACCCAAATGTGATGTCAGGGTCAGTTAGGGATAGTTTTGAGTATATTGTTCATTCAGTGCCCATACTGCAGAAGTGGACAGAGTAAAAGTAGAAACCATTGCAGAATTTGCCTTGAAATTGTTCATGCTATATTGTATATTTTGCTTGTCTTTATCCCTGTCATTTTACCTTCAAATAGCCTTTATTAACTTATAGTAAATATATATTCTTTTCTTGAACTACCGCGTGTGCGTTCATTTCTGGTTGCGGAGTCCAAACCACCTGCCTTGCTCTCGGTTCACATGTGCACAGTCTTGATGGAGAATACCTAGCTGTCAGTATTTTTCTCCAAAGATGGGAAAGGTGCACGCCGCTATCAAAACGTGGAGCAGCAATTATGGGCGAGGACAATACAATGCCTTAATGGAACACTGGGTCAATGTTTTGAGCAACTGTGGCCACTGTTTAGAAATACAGCAAGTATTGTGTCTGCGCAGTGTATGGTTAAAGTAGCGGTTTGTATCCACTGCTTACCATCTTTTTTCCCATAGACATAGATGTCACTGCCACTTTGACATAATTTCAGCTGTGTTTACCTTAGAGATATAGAAATGTGCTTGATAGACTAACAGTATCATACACTATGTTACTATGCCAATTTAAGCTCTAATTCACAAAAAACTTATTCAACCCAAAACAAATCTTTGGCCCAAAAAACCCAGACCCAAAACACAATGAATCTTGAATAGTTCGCCTATCTCTAAACATGACCTTACATACTGTATAGCTTATTGATTACATAACATAAATGATCACTTGTGTTTCACTTCCTCACTATTTTCTAGCTATCTGCTTGTTGTCAGTGAACAGAAACCACTGCAACCAATTGAAACCTCATTTTGGACATATTTTTGGTGCAGATACAATACAAGGTAATTACTAAATGGCGTGTACCTCAGTTGCAAATGTGTCAAAATTATATAGACAAGTAAATAGGAAATTAGACATTGTAAACTTAGAAACGTATACTAAATATGCCCCAGTACGTTGTTGCAGCCTGTTCAGCTCAGTTACCTCTCAGATCAAGAACAAGTTACCAATACCCTCTGCAGCTCCTTCTTTCTGAAGGTACCAATCTAAAATCTCAGCAGTTCAGTTTCACAGAAAGCAATGCCTCTCTTTAGTCTCTTGTATAATGTATAAAGCTGTCGCCACCATACCTGCTGACATGTGATGAGAGCATGCAGAAAGGAGATTTAGAGGGAAGCCGGGGGATCTATTTATTTGCATAGGTATTAGAGGAAATAACGCATTTGCCAGCAAATTCTTGTACAGCAAGCTCTCTATGTAAATCAGGCGGGGACATAAACGTCCTCCGCAGTGGGCTGTATGGTGGCAGGGCCTGTTAGTATCTCATTATGAAGTGCACAGCCACCTCTGCATAGGGATCACTTACAAGTTTAAAAAGGAAGCCAGACAAGAGGTGACAGGTTTGCTATTGCAGTGCACTTGCCTTGAAGCCTCCAACTCCAGAGGTGACAGGTTTCGGATCTTAATGTCAATTCCTAAGAGCTTATCCAATGCCCTGGGCAGTTTTCTATCCTTGGAACACATTTAATTCCTCTGTGTCCATATCTCCTGCACAACAAGTGGACTGAGCGATGAAACTGGGGCACGGAGAGGGACTTGAATACTGTGTACTCATAATGTAATATAGGTCACACAGCCTCATAGTATTACATAGTTGCATGTGTAATATTGTCCGTCTTGTGCATTTAATATGTGGGGGTATTTAATTAATATCGTCCCTTTAGAGGGTCATAGTTATTGTATCTTTCTTTATTCTGAAGTGACATTAAGTATGATCACATTATGCCAGAACCTTTTGTAAGATGTGCACAATGGAAGTATAGCATGACATATACCTCAGATGGAAGGCTGTGATGTATAGCTCTCTATAGGTGTAACAGCCCATGGCGTTGTGATTATACTGCCCGTTACGCTGGCCTACCCAAAGGGATGAACAGGGCAGCCAGCTCTCTGCTTTTCCAGTGATTCTACTAGTCAGGCCAAACAATGTACACACACTCGCAGGTCACATTGTCAAAGATACTTTACTAAGGTGGTTTTCAGGTACTAAAAGGGTTAACAGCAGATGCACAGCACGGGAATAGTTAACAGAAGCTTCTCAGCAGTTTAGTAGAAATTTACAATAAACTTCAACAGCATTGGATTCACAATCCCGCAGCAACACACAGCAACTTAGCTCAACACATGCTCAGCTCACTTGAGTCCTGCTACTCTGGGCACATGCGAAGGCTAGCTTTGGATAAACCCTGAGCTCTCATTCACTTTGCTAGTATGGTAAAATGCAGCATTTTTTCTGCTGTGTTTCCGTAACGTGGGGCCTTAGCCAGTGGCGTAACTAAGACTGGCTGGGCCCCAAGGCGAACATTTGACATGGGGCCCCCCCCAAGCCGCCGCCCCCAACCCCCCCCCCCACAAACCGCATTCCTGCGCACACTATTATGCCCCATAGTGGCCCCTGCACACGGTATTATGCCCCATAGTGGCCCCTGCACACGGTATTATGCCCCATAGTGGCCCCTGGACACGGTATTATGCAGCATAGTGGCCCCTGCACACAATATTATGCCCCATAGTGGCCCCTGCACACAGTAGTTTGCCCCATAGTGGCCCCTGCACACAGTAGTTTGCCCCATAGTGGCCCCTGCACACAGTAGTTTGCCCCATAGTGGCCCCTGCATGCAGTAGTTTGCCCCATAGTAGCCCCTGCACGCAGTAATTTGCCCCATAGTAGCCCCTGCATGCAGTAGTTTGCCCCATTGTGGCCCCTGCACACAGTAGTTTGCCCCATAGTGGCCCCTGCACACAGTAGTTTGCCCCATAGTGGCCCCTGCACACAGTATTATGCCCCATAGTGGACCACCCATGAACGATTATTATACTCTGGGGTCTTTTCAGACCCCAGAGTATAATGATCGGAGACCCAGGGGAGGATAGAAACATAGAAAACACTGCAACTTACCTCTTCCTCGCTCCGGTGCACTCCCGTGCGCTACTTCGGCCATCTTCAAAGTCGGACCGGATCTCGCACGATCCAGGCCGGCGTCGCGACGCATAATGACGTCGGCTGACGTCTGGGACGTCACCAAACAGGCCCGAAGCCTGCGGAGCGGCGGAGAGGTGAGTTACAGTGTTTTTTATGTTCGCTCACCTCCCCTGGGCCCCCGATCGTTATACTCCAGGGTCTCAAAAGACCCCGGGGTATAACGATAGCAGTGATTGTGGGGTTCGCGGTAGCGGCTGCCACAGGGCTCCGGGCCCCGTAATGTTCCGGGCCCTGTGGCAGTCGCTACCACTGCTACACCGGTAGTTACGCCCCTGGCCTTAGCCTTAAAGAGATTTTCCTGCATCAGCTTGACTGAAAAGTGTCCCATGTGACCATGAGCGGCACAAATAGACACCATCTGCTGTACAGCCAATGGGTGCAACAAAGTTCTACTCGTTATGAAGAATCTTTGCGCACCTTCCATGCAGAAAGTTCCAGAACAGAAGATGTTGCAATGGTTCAGCAGCACAATAAATGCGGCAGTGATACAAAACCACACAACCTCGGTATGTCAAGCACTGGAGCCTCGTCACTACATCAGGTACAGTACCGTACATTGTGTAGTGGCTGTGCCTGCTACTGCATCCCTTTACCTTGGATGAAGCAGGGCATCAGAAAGGTCATGGGATTTATAGGCATGATATCACAGAAATAAAGAGGTTACATGGCACCACAGCCCCTTCAAACTGCTGATAGATGAGGTGCCAGCAATCAGACTCCCATCAATCAGAGGATCTATTTTAAAAGGAGTCTACCACCAAAATCTTTTCTAAACGACATATGTATTGCAGGGGCATTTTAGTTAGGGATGATTCTAGCTTTTCTGCTGGCTGAGGCGAAAATTTAAATGTCCCCTCCCAAAGTTTTAGGCTTAACTACCACTACGCATGCATACCACTCACTGAAGCCGCCTGATTGAGATACGTCACTGAGCTCCCAGCGTTTGCACAGTGATGAATAAATTAATAATATTAATATTAAATAAATAAACATATTCACTGGTCCCTGGCATTACAGTGTCTGCGGACACAGCCCGTTCAGTCGTGTGCCATGCCTCAGTCCCAGGAAGTACCCCAAGTGCCCGCTAAAGCCATTCAATGGCCTCAGCAGTCGCTTGAGAGGGACCTCTCTTCCGAAGACTGGCTCCGGACCACAGGGGAGGTAACACTGTTATGTGTGATCACTTTCCCTGGTCTTCTGCTCATTATATTTTGGGGTCTGAAGAGACCCCAGAGTATAATAATAGCAGTTGCGTTTCGGACTTGCGAGACGAATCTCATGAGACAAAACTCACAAGGTTCGCCCCACCAAATACTCTCAGTTCTGCACCCACAGGGACTCGCCAATCTGCCGCCTGAGGCAAGGTACTCATCTCATGGCAGATGTGGCCCTGGGCATAGAGAACATACCTTTGTTGTGTCAAAGTGCAATGGTGATACCAAGAAAATGAACCTTTAACCCCTTCCCACTGCAGCCAATTTTTGATTTTCGTTTTTCTCTTCCGGCCTTCTAAAATCCATAACTTTTTTATTTTTCCGTTCACAGAGCCATATGAGGTACAGTTGAATATACTGTCTGATGTACTGGAAAGCTGGAAATTCAGGATAAGGTGGAATTAGAGAGAAACTGCATTTGCATGACTTTCTTACAGGGTTTGTTTTTGCGGCATTCACTGTGCAGCCAAAAAGACATCCATATTCTTTGAGTTGGCAAGATTTATATATATATATATATACAGTCATATGAAAAAGTTTGGGCACCCCCAACAATCTTTGTTTTCAGATCATTTAAGAGTTGTTTTGAGGAGCCCATGATGCCACTCTTCAGAGGAGATTCAAATAGGAGAACAACTTGCAATTGGCCACCTTAAATACCTTTTCTCATGATTGGATACACCTGGCTATGAAGTTCAAAGCTCAGTGAGGTTACAAAACCAATTTTGTGCTTCAGTAAGTCAGTAAAAAGTAGTTAGGAGTATTCAAATCAATAAAATGATAAGGGTACCCAAATTTTTGCACCGGTCAAATTTTGGTTTAATGCATATTGCACATTTTCTGTTAGTACAATAAACCTCATTTCAATCCTGAAATATTACTGTGTCCATCAGTTATTAGATATATCAAATTGAAATGGCTGTTGCAAACACCCAAATATTTAGAACTAAAAATGATTAAGATTAATAGGGGTGTCATGTCCCAGGACTTGGTTTAATTCACTGACATGTATCTGTGATACTGTTTGTCTTTGTAGTTTGTCCCCTCTCTCTCTCTGTATCCTTAGTTGTGATGCTGTAGCTCCTCCTCTCTCCCCCTCAGTTTAGTTTCACTTCTTTGTAAGCAACATGTCTGCTCAGCTCCTGGTATTTCATCATTTTTCACCTACTGCTGTATGAGGTTCTACAAGATTTACCTGGATTAAAGCATCTGGAATCTTATCTACGCCTCCTCAGTTGAGTTGAACACTATCTGATAGATATCTTGGTGTAAATTGCTGGTTAGCATAGAGACTACAGGACACTCTCACAACCTCACACTTGCAGCCAAGCTATTGAGGCAGAACAGTGAAAAATGATGCATAAAGACTGCCAGATACGGCTGTAAGACAGTTCACCAACTTCTGACATACAGTCAGTCACAGCAAGTTACCTGAAGCCAGAAGGAATCAGCATTGTGTAAGTTGCATCTGCAGCTCAGACTCCCTCAGCATAAGAAGATTCTAGCAAGCAGCCATCTTACTCCAGCAAAGTTATATTTATCCTGTTTGTGTTGCATCATGGCTGAAGGGCACCCTGAAGCACAAGGTAGCATGGACCTCAGTCTGCAGCCCAGTAAGAAGGCTAGACGCTCAATTAAACAGGTTAGAGACAATCTAGAAGGTTTAAAGCATGAACTTTCCTCTGAACTCTCAAAATGGTGGCAGAAAATACAGACTAAGATATCTGCCATGTGCTTGCCTGCATACCATGTATCACCACTAGAGGGAGCTCTGCGACAGCTTTGTGCTATGCATGGACATTATAAAATGAAAGCTGAGGAGTATGAAAGCATATTGAGGAAACTTCATACAGACGATTCCTTAGTTGAATTGCAAAGCTTCCAGCATCTCAATTCAGAACGAGAAAGCTTAGTACATGAAACTAAGTTAAGGACAGAGGCAAGAATTGCGCAACTGCAGGAAATGGCATCCCATGTTTCTGAGTCTACCAAGCGTTCAAAGCGTACATCTAAGTCACGTTCCTCAAAATCTTCCACACTCAGTGAGCAACTTATAAAAGCACGTGCAGAGGCGGAAGCTACTAAGATACAGGCAGCCTTTGCACAACAGAAAGCAGAGATGGAAGCTAATGCAGCAGCAATGGAAGCTAAGGCAGCTCAACAGAAAGCAGAAATGGAAGCTAATGCAGCTCAAAAAAGGGCAGAACTAGAAGCTCTAGAGAAACAGTATGAGCACGCTGCAGCCATGGCAAGGTTAAGCATTTTAGAACAGGCCATCAGTGGAAGTGAAAGTGACAGCACCAGTTTGTGTGATGTGGAAGCAGAGGATCCCCTCAAGCGCACAAGAGACTATGTACTAAGCCAAAGCAGTGAATCCCTATTTGCCACAAATGTTCCTGTCAGGGACGACATTTCTCCAGTGCAACAGGGCACGGTATCTTCTGAAGCACACCGCATTCAAGGTCAGTACAATGCCCTGCCTGTCCAGCATCCAGTTTCTTCTTCCTTCATGGATTCCCAAAGCCTTGCACCTCAGCAAATGCAATATACTGATACTCAGGTAAACACCAATGTGACACCATACTACCAGACTGCAAACAACCGTCCAGTCTCACATCCATATGTGGCTAAACCTATGGACTTTAAGCTAGCTCCTAGGCTGAATGCCTACTCAGCCCCTACACTACCTACCTCTGTTAACCAGAACCCCACTAACAACGTAATCACCGCTACTCAGCCAGCAACTCAATATTTAAAGTCAGAGAGAACAGACATGTCAGAGTTTGCAAGGTACATGGTTCGCCGTGAGCTTACTAAGACTGGACTCACAAGGTTCGATGACCAACCTGAGAACTACAGAGGCTGGAAATGTGCCTTCAAAACAGCAATTAGTGACCTTGGCATTACTGCAGCTGAAGAACTAGACTTGCTTATCCGGTGGCTTGGCCCACAGTCCACAGAACGTGCTAAAAGACTCAGATCCGTCCACATTTACAACCCCATAGCAGGCCTTACCGCTGCTTGGGAAAGACTGGAGAAAACCTATGGCAGTCCTGAAGTAATAGAGAATGCTCTGTTCAAACGATTGCAAGGGTTTCCAAAGATATCTGGTAAGGATCATCAGAAATTTCAAGAACTTAGTGACCTACTCATGGAGCTCCTACTGGCTAAGGCGGACACTCTCCTACCGGGCCTCAGTTACCTGGACACTGCTCGTGGGGTAAACCCGATAGTCACCAAGTTGCCATATAATATTCAAGAAAGGTGGACCACAGTTGGGTCAAGATACAAAACTGAGAATAGAGTCTCCTTTCCTCCATTTTCCTACTTCTGTGAGTTTATCAAGAACATTGCAGAATCCAAGAATGACCCAAGATTTTCCTATGGGGATCCCAGTGTTCCTGGTTCACCTCCTATTAAGTATGACAGCTCATATTCTAACTACAGAAACCGCAGAGGCCCAGTTTCGGTGAAAAAGACTGATATTCTTCCTATACCTACATCAGCACCAGAAGAAAGCAGTTGCAACAGCAACCAAGACGAAAAGGTAGAAAATCCTAACCGTCTGTGTCCTATTCACAAGAAGCCTCATCCCCTCAAGAAGTGTATTGGCTTCAGGAGGAAACCAATCCAGGAACGTAGAGAGCTTCTTAAGAAACTAGGGATATGTTTCAAATGTTGTGCCTCTACTGAACATGTTGCTAGAGACTGTAAAATTGCTATTAAGTGTATAGAGTGTGGCAGTGAGAACCATGTACAAGCTCTTCATCCATCCCAGCCTAGTGCCACACCGCCTAGAGGTTCCCCTTCCCCAACTAAGCATGGCGGGGAGAACACAGATCAAGCAGCAAATACTACCACAGTATCTTCCTCATGTACAGAAGTCTGCGGAGAAGACCTTTGTGACAAGTCCTGTGCAAGGATATGCCTAGTCAATATATACCCCAAGGGCCAACCAGAAAGGGCTCTGAGGGTGTACGCCATCTTGGACGACCAGAGCAACCACTCACTTGCAAGGTCAGAACTCTTTGATCTGTTTAACTTAAAGGGTGATACTTATCCATATACCTTGGGTACTTGTAGTGGCATATCAGAGGTTTCTGGAAGAAGGGCCAGTGGTCTTGTAATAGCTTCTCTCAAGGGCAATTTGGAGATACCTTTGCCCACACTTGTTGAGTGCAACCAGATACCATCAAACAGAGAAGAGATACCCACACCAGAGGCGGCTTTCCAGCACCCTCATCTAAGGGCTATAGCCAGTGAAATACCATCCCTTGACAAAAATGCAGACATTCTACTTCTGCTAGGTAGAGACATTCTCAGACTGCACAAAATACGCCAGCAAATTAAGGGACCACATGATGCACCATTTGCCCAGCGCCTCGATCTAGGATGGGTAATCATTGGCAACGTCTGCATAGGTAGGATGAAAAGGCCCACCAATATTTCTTCATTTAAGACGCATATGTTACCAAACGGTCGCAGCACTTGTTTTCAGCCATGTCCACATCACTACCAAGTGAAAGAGAAGATAAGCAACAGTAAGTGGTTGCATAATCACCGAGACAATGTGAATACTTTCCTGCCTGGGGACGACACCCTTGGATTAACAGTGTTCAATACAACAAGTGATGACAACAAGCTGGCACCGGCTATAGCTGATAAAGAATTTCTCAAACTTATGGACAAGGAATTCATTCAAGATGATTCCAACAGCTGGGTAGCACCCTTACCTTTCCGCTCCACAAGATCAAAACTACCAAACAATCTGAAGCAAGCAGTTTCTAGATTTTCCTCTTTAAAACGTACCCTCATGAGGAAACCAGAGATGGAGAAACACTTTGTAGGTTTCATGCAGAAGGTATTTGAGAGAGATCATGCAGAACCTGCACCTCCACTAAAGGAAGGAGAAGAATGCTGGTATCTTCCATCATTTGGCGTGTATCACCCTCGCAAACCTGACCAAATCAGGGTCGTGTTCGATTCTAGTGCTCAGTATGAAGGCGTCTCTCTCAACAACCTGCTCCTCACTGGTCCTAACCTAAACAACAGCCTCATAGGAGTCTTAATCCGTTTCAGACAGGAACCAGTTGCAGTGATGGCCGACATCCAACAGATGTTTCATTGCTTCATTGTTAAGGATGATGACAGAAACTATCTCAGGTTCCTATGGCATAAGGACAATGATGTCAACAATGAAGTCATAGATTACCGGATGAAGGTACATGTCTTTGGCAATAGCCCATCTCCTGCAGTAGCGATCTATGGACTGAGAAGGACCGCCCATGAAGGTGAGAAAGAGTATGGCTCTGATGCTCGTCAGTTTGTTGAGAGGAACTTCTATGTTGATGATGGTCTTAAATCCTTACCTGCATGTGAAGAAGTGATTGATCTCCTCTCTAGAACACAGGAAATGCTGTCTGTAGCTAACCTCAGACTTCACAAGATCATCTCCAACAATATGGAGGTAATGAAGGCATTTCCCTCTGATGATCATGCAATCAACTTGAAGGATCTTGATCTCAGTTCTGATGCTCCTCCTATGCAATGCAGCCTAGGATTGCTATGGAACACTGAACAAGACACATTCACATTCCAAGTGTCTTCTTGTGACAAACCTTTCACCAAACGAGGAGTTTTATCTGTTGTGAACAGCATTTATGATCCTCTTGGTTTCATTGCTCCCATCACCATTCAAGGCAAGCTACTACTAAGACAGCTTACCACTGAGAACATGGACTGGGACACTCCACTGCCTGCTGAGAAACAACAAAGGTGGGAAAAATGGAAACAAGTTCAACACCTGTCCAATGTGTTCTGGCACCGCTGGAAAACAGAGTACCTCCACATGCTACAGAGCCGTCACAAATGGCAGACCTCAAAACCTAATCTCCAGGTGGGTGACCTCGTCCTTCTAAGGGATAAAGAAGTCCATCGGAATGAATGGCCTATGGGTCTCATCACTAAAGTTGTCCCTAGTGATGATGGGAAGACTCGGAAAGTGGAGGTCAAGGTAACCAAGGGAGGCTCAGTGCGAGTTTTCTTCCGCCCAATTAATGAACTGGTGCTTCTTCTTCCAAGAGGAGACGTCACATAAAAGAAGATAAGGACACCATTCACAGCTCATGGCGGGGAGCTTCCTTCCATGAACTAAAACGGTGTTCTTGTGGATTACAGTGTGGGTCGGTGGAGGTGTTGGCAAATTGCGGCTTCCCGACCTGAAGATTGGTTTATTTGGACTAACTGTTGATTATTGTTTGTTGTGCATGTTTCTTTTTTGTTTTTCAGGTTTGAAGAGGACTTTATGGACATCTCAGGACATTTAATGTTTGTTTTCAGTGAAATCTAAAGATTTCAGGCGGGGAGTGTCATGTCCCAGGACTTGGTTTAATTCACTGACATGTATCTGTGATACTGTTTGTCTTTGTAGTTTGTCCCCTCTCTCTCTCTGTATCCTTAGTTGTGATGCTGTAGCTCCTCATCTCTCCCCCTCAGTTTAGTTTCACTTCTTTGTAAGCAACATGTCTGCTCAGCTCCTGGTATTTCATCATTTTTCACCTACTGCTGTATGAGGTTCTACAAGATTTACCTGGATTAAAGCATCTGGAATCTTATCTACGCCTCCTCAGTTGAGTTGAACACTATCTGATAGATATCTTGGTGTAAATTGCTGGTTAGCATAGAGACTACAGGACACTCTCACAACCTCACACTTGCAGCCAAGCTATTGAGTCAGAACAAGGGGTGCCCAAACTTTTTCATATGACTGTATATATATATATTTATTTATTTATTTATTTTTTTTGACGTTTAAACCTCTTTAAAAAAAAAATAAAAAATTCTGACACTCGTAACTCTTTTTCATATTTCCTTGTACGGATGGCTTTAGGTGGCTTTTTTTGCAGGGCCAGGTGTACTTTTTGTTTATACCATTTTGGGTAATGTCTGATTATTTTATTCAGATTTTTATAGGAGGCGAAACAGTGAAGAAACTACGGTTTGGCTCTTTCGTTTTTTTTCCCGCTACGACGTTCAACGGATGGGAAAAATATTATTATAAGTTTGGGACTAATACATTACAGTGTATTGAAAAATTCTGATAATTCTATTACAGGCTGCCTAGTACAGGCGCCTTGTAATGACAAGCCTGGGAGTCTTCGATAGGCTCCCAGCTGTCAAAGTAACAATCACCAACACCCATAGTAACAGAGATCCACTCCAAGTGGTGGTGTCCATGCGCTGACCAAGGTTTTAGGTAGGTTACAAAAAAAAAAAAAAAAATAGCCTGTACAACCCCTTTAAGAAAAAAATCCAGTTAATTTTTATATACTGTAGACAGACAGACTGGGTAGCTGAGATGACATCTAAGTGCAGAGTCAGGCCAACCAATATCCTTCCCCATTCACACTGCAGGGGCCCAATAACTAGTCATGCTGCAGTATCTTGGTACCTGAGGCCTGCTACTGTGTGGGAACATATCCCCATATTCCCATTCCCATTCATGGCTTTGGCTCAACAAATGCAACAAAAAATGCAACAAAAAAAGCTGCCTTTCCGTAACATGGTGCCTTAGGCTTAAGCATACTTGCTAACACTTACGACCTGCAGCCTGGGAGAATAGCACGCTCTGTGGGCTGCAAAAATTTTCAGGCAAGGTCATGCCCTATGTACCCTTTGGGAGATTTGCCTCATCTTCCAGGACCCTGGGAAGTCACCCCTTTTTTTCAGAAGCCTTTCAGATATTCTTTAAGGATACTTTAGGTCATCAATATTAAAGTCCCAGACAAGCCCTTTAAGTAAAACTACTATAATATGGCAAAAAGTTTTGCAATATTCTAATAGACTTGGTGCTTCACAGGGGTGTAACTAAAGGCTCAAGGGCCCTGATGCAAAAGCCCAGCTTGGCCCCCGCGCCGCAACTTCTCCTCACGACTGTCAACCATGTCCCATCCATACATTTTAGCAGCATTGCTCTTTTCTTCTCTATCTGGGCACAGACCACAATGCAGACTTGTTCACAACATTTTTGTACACAAAATCTTCCCATTATTCCCATCCCCTATCAATGACCCCAAACAATAAGTTTCTTTCCTTTTGTGCTACAACCTCCCCCACAGAATCTGTCCTTGACTGCATTCTGACCAGTTGCTCATTTTGGCATAAACAGGTTAATTTTCTCCTTATTGACAGTGGAGGGTTAAGTATCGTACATGTTCTCACTCCAGTGCACCAGAGGACAGAGGTAATAAATTTATGATGCACACCTAGGTGAATCAGAAAGAAGATCAAAGAAGTTTAATCCGCCTTAGTGTGGTAAGAGTGACCTATGGACCCCCTGGCTTATGGACTCAAAGGCAGGTGTGACCACTGACCCTTTAGGATATATCAGTGCTTATGGGTCCCCTAAGATTCCTGGGCCAAGGTGCAATTGCACCCTCTGCACCCCCGCAAGTTACGTCCCTGGTGCTTTTCAAGATCTCTGCTTTCTCTTGAAGAAAGGGAAATTCCTTTGTTTTTGAACTTGTCCTGACCTTGTTCTTTAAATATCTCTGTGAGCTACATACAGTACATCTACAGCACAATTTCCTTTCCTATGGGGATAGTTTGTTAACATGTATCTGTGCAGGTAAATATATCAGTCTGGAGTCCAGGATTTTTAGCTCGCAGAGGGTTGATCCCTTTAACCACTAGTATGTTTGTATTGTAAAAAAAAGAAAAAAAAAAAAAAAACTAAATTTCCCGTTTCATGAAGAGATTACTCATTATCACTAAAGCCTCATTAACAAAGACATTATTCAAACAGCACAGATAAACACAATCCATCTTCATTTTCAAAGAGGCGACGGGCAGAAATGTTTACGCTGTGTGCGCAGCATTGGCTCAGCTCAACGCAACCTTTGTTTTCCACATTTGTATAAATAGTCAGGGATAATCCAATTTCAGTGGGTTCTTTTCCTGTGTTTTTTTTTTTTTATTACTGGCTACAACATTTATTACCTGCCTTAATGAAATCCAATGAATTTCACCTCTGGGCTTCATCCCTCGCTGTAAACCTGATGTGACCTTCACATGGCCCCGTCTCTGGAACAAAAAAGAAATGATCTGCGGTCAGTGATCTAAACAAATAACATCTTCAGTGCTGCCCAAATCAAGTTTATCCCAACTAATAATAGCTGCTCAGGAGGAACAAGGCCTTGTAATCCACTTACCTTTACCTACTGTCCTCATATGTAATTGACCTCGGCCGGGGATGATTAGATGATGTAGATGTGGGATGAAACAGTGTCCCAGGATTTGTGCAGTGCACATTATTGAGTCAGACTTGTTAGCAGTTTAATAATCGGCGAATGTTGTAATGTCCCTGCTGTGTTGTGGGTATGCCCTAATCTGTTAGGTGCTGAGGGTCGCAGGTTATATAACTGATACCACAGTGCTTTTTTTTAATTCTCATTGTGCAACCATATACCCCATCCTCCCCAGAAAAAATTAACTGGTAAAGTTCCCCAGATGTAACAGGGATGCGGGATGTGGATCTCTGGAATTACTGCCTTCCCCTTTGCTCCTTTTTTCTGTACTGTAATAAGTTACAGCAGCTGAAATTTTTTACCTGATGTTGTAACCTGATACAAGCAGCAGCTCTGTCTGGGCTAACAGAAGCGAGAAAGAGAGGATGTGCAGAAAGCAGCCCATGTAGGAACTAAGCTCTGGTCTGCTCACAATTGCTCTTCACCACTGCTGTGTTGTGACAATAATTTGCTAAAGAGGTGGGCATATGTATTTTATGTAACTGCATGTGTAAATAATTTGTATGTGTAAACTGTAACATTGTATTACTTCTTCTAAGACTTAGCCAAGTTACAATACCCAAAATGTTTCCCAACAGAATGTACAAAAGGGTACCTGCCATATCACAATATAGAGGAAGGGCATAGGCCACTTTCAATGAATTACTGCAAAACCACTCGATTCAGTAAAATCTAAAGTCACAAGGAAGGGAGGGATATGAAGTGTACTTTACTTTCTCTGTAATAGGGAACTAGGGAAAGTGTGTGACCAAGGTGGTGAAATAATAAAGTATACCTCTCACAATCTGACAGTGGGTATGGAGAGGTACCCCTGCATGCTTGGTTCACAGTTGCCTAGGCAACCGTACGACACCTGATTAGTATCATGCACAAGTCATATTCTAAAAAATCTGATAGTGGGCAGGAGAGCATCAGGGGAGGTTCTGTATAAGCTGGAAGTCTCCGGATGCGACCATAATCATTTCTCTCACCTCCCCATAGCTTCACAATGTCTCTGAATGGGCAGCACAGTGTCTCAGTGGTTGACACCATTGTATACTTAATCTAATATTACCAGAGTTACACATTCCATGAGTTGACATGTTTTCTGTTTGTTTGCATGAGAATCCAACCCACATTTGTTGCTTCCCAGAAGTATAGTGTGAGGTTCCTGATACAGTATTTGTATCATGGTCATGTACAATGTATACTACTGTCGCACTTTTTTCTTATATAGGGCACATGGGTGTCCTTCAAGCCATAGGTCCAACTACAATCTCTGCAAGCTTTGTGTTCTTCTTAAATCTAACCCTAGTGTGTGCATGACATAGGGAGATTAGATTGTAAGTCTAGGGTGGAAGACCTGAGTATAGATTTTCCATCAGGGCTGAGGAACTACAAGCAGCTAATAATGGTTACATATGTCTGAGTTGTTACCAGTGATCTAGTTACACATATATTTAGTCATTTGTCACGGACTAGATAGGTACTCTCTACATACAGTGCTGGCCAAAAGTATTGGCACCCCTGCAATTCTGTCAGATAATACTCAATTTCTTCCAGAAAATGATTGTAATCACAAATGCTTTGGTAATAATATCTTCATTTAATTTGTCATCAATGGAAAACCACAAAAAGAATTGTCAAAAAACCAAATTGGATATAATTCCACAACAAATATAAAAAAGGGGGTGGACAAAAGTATTGGCACCCTTTGAAAAATCATGTGATGCTTCTCTAATTTGTGTAATGGTGGCAATAACTAAATCACACTTGCAGCCAGTTGAAATGGATTAAAGTTGACTCAACCTCTGTCGTGTGACCTTGTGTGTACCACATTGAGCATGGAGAAAAGAAAGAAGACCAAAGAACTGTCTGAGGACTTGAGAAGCAAAATTGTGAGGAAGCATGAGCAATCTCAAGGCTACAAGTCCATCTCCAAAGACCTGAATGTTCCTGTGTCTACCGTGCGCAGTGTCATCAAGAAGTTTAAAGCCCATGGCACTGTGGCTAACCTCCCTAGATGTGGACGGAAAAGAAAAATTGACGAGAGATTTCAACGAAAGATTGTGCGGATGGTGGCTAAAGAACCTCGACTAACATGCAAACAAGTTCTAGCTGCCCTGCAGTCCGAGGGTACAACAGTGTCAACCCGTACTATCCGTCGGCGTCTGACTGAAAAGGGACTCTATGGTAGGATACCCAGGAAGACCCCACTTCTGACTCAGAGACATAAAAAAGCCAGGCTGGAGTTTGCCAAAACTTACCTGAGAAAGCCAAAAACTTTTTGGAAGAATGTTCTCTGGTCAGATGAGACAAAAGTAGAGCTTTTTGGGAAAAGGCATCAACATAGAGTTTACAGGAAAAAAAAAGAGGCCTTCAAAGAAAAGAACACGGTCCCTACAGTCAAACATGGCGGAGGTTCCTGATGTTTTGGGGTTGCTTTGCTGCCTCTGGCACTGGACTGCTTGACCGTGTGCATGGCATTATGAAGTCTGAAGACTACCAACAAATTTTGCAGCATAATGTAGGGCCCAGTGTGAGAAAGCTGGGTCTCCCTCAGAGGTCATGGGTCTTCCAGCAGGACAATGACCCAAAACACACTTCAAAAAGCACTAGAAAATGGTTTGAGAGAAAGCACTGGAGACTTCTAAAGTGGCCAGCAATGAGTCCAGACCTGAATCCCATAGAACACCTGTGGAGAGATCTCAAAATGGCAGTTTGGAGAAGGCACCCTTCAAATCTCAGGGACCTGGAGAAATTTGCCAAAGAAGAATGGTCTAAAATTCCAGCAGAGCATTGTAAGAAACTCATTGATGGTTACCGGAAGCGGTTGTTCGCAGTTATTTTGTCTAAAGGTTGTGCTACCAAGTATTAGGCTGAGGGTGCCAATACTTTTGTCCGGCCCATTTTTGGAGTTTTGTGTAAAATGATCAATGATTTGACTTTTTTTTTCATTCTCTTTTGTGTTTTTTCATTGCAAGCAAAATAAATGAAGATATTATTACCAAAGCATTTGTGATTGCAATCATTTTCTGGAAGAAATTGAGTATTATCTGACAGAATTGCAGGGGTGCCAATACTTTTGGCCAGCACTGTACTTAATACTTTACTAGTTTCTTCTATGTTTTATAAAGGTATGGGATTACTTAACATACAATATCACCTATGTCACCAGAAAATGACCTATTTTTTTTTAAATAGTTTTAATTTAAACATATTTTTACATAATTTTGGTGAGGTTTGTAAAATTTTTCCATGTTATTATCTATATTAAAAAAAATGCACTGTCTGCAGTGTCCACTAGGCCATATGCCACCAGTCACAATAGAGGATTTCGCAGATTATCTACTCCCCCTCTACAAAATGACCTCTGCCCAGGTCACAGAGCATGCCTAGAAAACTCTCCCATATAAGGGAATAGAGTCTGTACCAGTCCATTTTGTCTATGGCCAGTGACCCTTCTATAGGAAATAGGAAGTCACAGAAAGTTTTAGGTTTAGTGGCAATAGTTGGAATTGCAAGATTTTTTGGATTTTTTTAAATATTGATATTAATTTGGAAAATTAAAAACAACAGTCCTAAAAATTCTTAAAAAACATGTTTAACAAAAACATGATTTAAACAATATGTCATTTTCTGGCGACACTTTCCCTTTAAATGAAGGTATAATTTAACAGCTGGAATAAAAGTTTAAACTTGAAACCAAACTCACAGCTTAGTAATAAGCTGAAGCCTATACCCAGTATATCGCATGTGCACTCATGTTAAATGACAAACCTCCTTCTAATAAAATCATGACTTGATTTTATCATCATGGAAAAATTGAGAGAGAAGGTGGGTGGCTCTTCTGATGTTAGCACTGGAGTCTGACCAAGACCCCAACTGTGAGTGTTTTTTTTAACGTTCCCCTTCAGTCAATCAAGACTTGTTATTGGGATACAGGGAAAAGTTCCCTGTGACACTGGCAGAAGATCAGTCCTTGTCACCAGGTCAAAGGGAAATTATTCACTATGATTTGCATGACTTTGGCCAGAAGTTTAACTTGTAATCTGGGCCCCAATGCAAAATCTATAATGGGATCAATCATGCTTTCATTAAAGTGGTGTGGGGAGACACAAAAACGCCAGTTGCAACAATTTTTCTCGCAACTCCAGTTAAAAAAAAAGAAAAGAAAACTGGCATAATAAACCTTCCCCATTAAGTTACGTGGAAAAAATTTGCACCACATAAACAGCACATATTCCCATTGAAATCAATGGGGCATAGATTTCATGCAGATTTCCGTGTGAAAAAATATACTTTGCCAACAAACCCTCATTGACGAAGAAAATATTGAATCCATACGATAAATATTTCCACAGAGTCCCGTTATTAGTCCTTATTTTCCCTACGGCAATACAAAGTAAATGGGGCTGAGCTGCAATACCAGACACAGTCACTGGGGAGTGGTGATGCCATTTAAGAAAAAGAACTACTTAACTTTGTAAGGCACAGTCAGGTTCTCCACTGAATGAGCTATGGGAGAGGGTGTATCTTTACGGGTACCCCTTCTACTGCATGCATAGTTGCTAAAACGGGATTAGATAGAAGTAGTCTAAATGGAACAAGCAATCCCTTTAACTATTATGGAACTGCTCAGACAGCTAGTGATAATCTTTACGTTTATGTCTGGCTCTAAGGAGTTCCAAGCCTCCCCAGAATTAACTCCGCAGCCTCCCTGTGGAATTTCTGAAGGGCACTGCTGAATGCGATCACACTGCTTTCTATGAATTATACATATATTGTTTAGAAAATGATTTTAAGATTCTTGATATTGATTTTTAAATGGCATTGAACATCAGATTCCTGCTATTAAACCTGTCAGTGTCATTACCTTGCAGTTGCTGGTTTGCACGGGTGGCTGCTCCTCCCGTTATCATTTCCTTCTGATCTGAAACCAGCTGGCGACCTCGGCCTCCCATCTTGTCTCGTAATATGCACCGTTACTGTGTAAACGCAGGCCACACAATTCAGGCTTGAAACAAATGTAATGTTTAAGTGAACGGCGCACTCTCTTGAAGACATAATTGACTTTTCTGGAGAAAAGATTGCTCTGATTCTGCCGTAGTGCCACAGCGGTGTTCAAGCATTTTAGACAACAATAGAAAAAGTTTAAGAGCCCACAAATCAATGATAAGCAAGAGGATAAAAGAACCCATGTTTCAGCCTCCAGGGCCTTCATCGCTCCGTTGCTGCTTCCACATCATGTTTTACATTGATTTGTGCTTCTTCTGTGTTACGCTCATTGGATGAGATGTGCTAAAAGCTAAAGGCACGAAATCTCTGCTATTAGTGGAATGGCTGTGAAACAATTAGTTGCACATACGCTAAACAGCATGACAGATAGGCTGCAAAAACCTGGCCTTTACTGCACACTGGAGCCTGCTGTGAACTTAGATGAGGGTGGACAGTCCCCAGTGGTGGCCAAAAAAACAGGGAACAGAGTGTTAGGGTCTCTTTTCTTCTGTTCATCAGGTTGTTTGTGTCAATAGCACAGATATTATCAGTCATGTATTTACAAATATGCTATATAGATACGCCAGTTTCTGCATTGAAATATATGACAAAAAACGCAAATTTTAGCATGTGGTGGTTTTTGCCCCAGAATTAGAAATTTTTGGAGCATTTAGGCTCCACACTACACTTTTCTGAAAAGCGGACTTGTTGGGAGCTGGGTTTAGCTGGAGGTGACAAGGCCACCAGAAACTGGAGCTCATATCTACGCCAGCTCCTAGATAATTTCCAAAAAGTGATGCATGATAGTTTTATATGCAAAAATACTGAGTTTTCCCAAAAACTTATACGGGGAGAGGCAAAAAATGCAAAACACAATGGAAAAGCAGAAAAAAAGGCATTTGGTTTAGCGATTGGTATAAGCATTTGATGGAAGGGGGACATTAAACTGGGAGGACTGACAGATGAAGAGGGACATTAAACTTTGGGGGCAGATGGAGGGAGAACATTAAACTTGGGGGCAGATGAAGAGGAACATTAAACTGGGGACAGATAGAGGGGGACATTAAACTGTGGGGGCAGCTGGAGGAGGACATTAAACTGGGGGCAACTGGAGGAGGACCCCTCCACTGCCCCTATGGTTTAATGCCCCCCTTCAGCGGCCCCATAGTTTAATGTCCCACTCCAACTGCCCCAGTTTAATGTCCCCACTCTACTATACTTGTGACCAGCTCTGCTGCATCCAGTCCACTGTTGCAAACTCTCACAAACACTATTATGCACCATAGTAGCCCCTGCACACAGTATTATGCCCCATAGTGGCCACTGCACACAGTATTATGCTCCATAGTGGCCCCTGCACACAGTATTATGCCCCATAGTGGCCCCTGCACACAGTATTATGCTCCATAGTGACCCTGCACACAGTATTATGCCTCATAGTGGTCCCTGCACACAGTAATATGCCCCATAGTGGCTCCTGCACATAGTATTATGCCCTATAGTGGCCCCTGCACACAGTATTATGCCCCATTGTGGACCACCAATGAACAATTATTATATGCTGGGGTCTTTTCAGTCCCCAGAGTATAATGATCGGAGACCCAGGGGAACATACAAACATAAAAAACAATGCTACTTACCTCTTCCTCGCTCCGGTGCACTCCTGTGCGATACTTCGGACATCTTCAATGTTGGACCAGATCTCACGTGATCCAAGCCGGCGTCGCGATGCATAATGACGTCGGCTGACATCTGGGACATTACCAAACAGGCCCAAAGCCTGCGGAGCGTAGGAGAAGTGAGTTACAGTGTTTTTTATGTTCCTTCACCTCCCCTGGGCCCCCGATCATTATACTCGGGGGTCTGAAAAGACCCCCGAGTATAATGATAGCAGTGTTTGTGGGGTTCGCAGTAGTGGCTGCCACAGGGCTCCGGGCCCCTTAATGTTCTGGGCCCTGTGGCAGCCGTTACCGCAGCTACCCCGGTATTTACACCCCTGCTTCTGAGCAAACATATGACAGCAATAAAAGAAAATACCTGCTGCACTTATCAATGTAAATACACTGCTACTTCACTAAGCAAATAGGTCACAAACAGTGGGCTGTTTGCTTCATGGATATTTTATTATAGTACTGCCATTGCTCAACCAGGTCACCTTAGCCACATACTCTCCTCTGCTGTACCATTGGTTCACCACTGCTATCCCACTGGTTCATCTTCTTTGCTATTTTGCTGGTACAACTCCACTATATAGTTGGTTCAGTTCTGTTACTGAACTGATTCAAATCTGCTACACTACAGTCTCTGTTTGGCTACCCCACAGCCTAGCTCTGCCATATTAATCTTGGATAACTATGCTGCTGCACCCTCACCACTGTCTTACTGTGTCCTTTCAACCTTTGCTAGAATCATTGGACAGTGGCTTAGCGAATGCACCATACCCTGTATGAGCCATAGCGTCAATTTCCCAGCATGAGGCGTGTTAACATTTTTTGTGCACAGCCAGCCCTCATATATTTATACATATACACATCTTTTCCTATGTACATTTACCTTTTGGAAAAAGGGACAATTTTCACAGCCATTTTGCATCTTTGGGTCACCAGTTTTTATGGATCCCTCATAGATTTAAGTTTATTGAGGGATCTAGAAAATGGGAAAAAATAGGACATGTCCTGTTTTTTGACAGTCCTTTATATCGATCCATCAAAAAATTGGTCAAGTGCCTTCCAGGCGTGCCACAAATTTTCTATATCTTGCATGGCACAGGAAACAAACTACAAGATCCTCTCGCAATGGTACAGAGTCCTCCCTGTCCTTAATGAGATCTAACCCTCCACCTCGGATCGATGCTGGAGATGTAACTTTGACCGGGGTACGATGGCGCACGTCTGATGGGGTTGTACACTCCTACGCCCCTTTGGTTGGATGTCTGTCACATTATTAGGACGGTCACTGGCATCGCTCTGGATGATGACCCCGACCCCCTTCTCCTTTTTATTTTCCTGCGTACGTTTAAGAAGCACACCCTTAACCTACTAGGCTTTTTATTGGTAGTTGCAAGGTCCGTTATCCCTAGACTGTGGAAATCCCCAACGCCCCCCTCTCTGATGTCTTGGCTTCAAGAGGTCTTACTCTGCGGAGTTCCAGTCTGCCTTCCCCTCGATGTCCTCTTGACCTTTTACTCTCCCTCTACCTACTCTTATTTATTCTCTTTCTGATTTACATGATGTGCACTTGCCTTTGTTTTTGATTTTGGTTTTAGAATTTGCTGGGACAGAGCTGTTGTTACCCTCCCCCACCCTTGTTTCTGTTTCCCCCTGCTGCCTACCTGATGATCCTTGTTCTCCCCAATCTTTCCCTTCACTCCCATGTCCCCCCTTATTTGCCAACTATGTAGGCACCTTGTTTGATTTGTTTTTTATTTTCTGTTCTTAAACAAAAAATTGGTCAAGTGAATAGTCATGTGAATTTTAACGGAGTAGTGTGATGGCCATTAAAAACGGCCACTACATCCTTTCCCTTATGTAGTAGATCTGCTATATGACACTGCATTTCAGGTGTTGAAACTTTAAATCATTTTGCGACGATTTAGATCATTGCAGTCCAGCGTCCTGTCCAAGGCACGGGGGGAGAAGGACATTCCAGACTTGTAACTGATCTTACAGGATGGCATGAGATTCCTTCTTGGATATGTCCACATACGTAGACCCATGGGGAGGGTGGATGGAATACAGAAAAATCTGACATCTGCCTAGAAAAGCACAATCTTTGGGCATACACATTTTTTTTTCTTTCTTTTGTGTTATTTTTTCATGTGATTTTGTCCATAAATAATATTGAAAAAGATGGTGCAGTGTAATGGGGTAAATTCATGTTTGGTCCATGGCTGCTAATGTGCAGTGTACACTTTGACCTTCCCCCATTGTAGGTAATAGTTGGAAATGGTCTTGTATCCCTCATCTCTACTTATTACAGATTTCCGCACAATAGAATGAGTGTCTCAGAGCAGAGGTTGTATCTTTTGCTGTATTTTCCTCTTTATTAACGCATTTATACAGGCCAGATGAACAGAGACGTGCCTAGTGCAGCGTATCATGTTATGTTCTATATGTTGCGCTATCCCCTGCTCTTGCCTGATATTGCTCTTGCCTCTTCCTCCTGCCTGTCTTTGTATTTTCTCTCACCTTGTAAACGCCTCTATCTGTCTCTTCCGCTCAGCTAGAGCGTCTCTCATCCATTAGAAATCAATTAAGTGCAGCGTCGGTACACGAATGTGCAGGAGAAATAGTGGAGAACATATTGCTATCTCCTTCGGAATTAAATCCATCCTCTTGTCTCAGGATTACACCCAGAGGTTCAGCTACAACAGAATTAGGACTAGGCTACGGGTCCCCCTCATTCAGCAGCTGCAATCACTGGGGGAAGATTTCAGGAGTCTGGCAGCAACACGTATAACTTCATTTCAGATCGCAATGTGCTAAATGAGTCCAAATACTCCGTACAGTATATCTGCTATATTACATTAGAGCAATACAGATCTGATTAGTATCCAGTGATCATTTCCCCAGGCGGCTGCTCTATCTCAGCATGTAATGCTTTAAAAAGATGGGGGCGAGGGGGGGGGGTTTGAAGGGGGTAGAAGTAAAGTTACTGTAGCAGGTTCATATCTGTTCTGATCCTGAGTTACATCATGTAATAAAATAATCCTCCCCAAAAAGTCATCATTATATTTCAGGAAAATGAACGTGGACCAGTACTATCAGGTCAAAATACATCATGTAAAATGTGTGGCTAGTAAAGAGAACATAACATTAGTAAACTAATCAAGGCTTGGATTTGCATTGCAGGGCCATAAGTCTAGGGGGAGCCTGGAGACAGCACAATGTTCTCTATGTATTACAATACAGCATTTTGTAATTAAATACTAAATTCTTTTCAAAAATATAAATTTCAATTCTGGGAAGTGGTAACTTTAGCCCAGATACTGTAAAGTATACTGAAAATAAACTGCACCTGCATTACAGGAGGTCAACTAATCTGTAACGTTCTATTCCAGGGGTTGGCAACCCCTGCCACGCGTGCCAAGAGTGGCACGCGAGGCTTATTTCCCTGGCACGGCAGCGGTGTGTTCACATATGTCCGACACAGCTATCTGTTTCCCTCCGGCGTGGTGCACACAAGCTGGAGGGAAACTGATGCCAGGACGGATCCCATAGTTTTCTATGGGATCGGTTCGGGCACATGAGGCATCAGTTCTGGCACCGGATCTGTGCCTCAGCCGGATGGAAAAACGTTACCTGCAGCGTTTTTCCATCTGGCTTCCTTAAAATTCTCATCTTTAAAATGAATCCAGTTGCATCTTTGTGGCCCTAATAGATCCTTAGAAATGGGGCTCTAAATGTGTCCCCCCCCTTCCTGTGTCAGGCAGCATCTAAGAGCTAAGGAAGGAGGGGGAGGGAGGAGCTGCAGAGACAATGTTAACTCATCATTGTCTGTGCACAAGCTGCAGATGACCCCAGGGGGGGCTAGCAGGGACTTCTGTCCATGTTATCCCCTCTCCTATCAATCAGAGAGCATACTGTACTTTTGCTCTCTGATAGTCACATAGAGGGATAATGTAATACCCCTCTGAGCCTAATCACATAACCAGGAAGTTATTGGCGCTGTGACCCAGACATTTACCATCGTCCAGGTCGCAGCATCAGAAGTGTCGCACCAAACACTTACACAACACATGCACAAAGTCACCAATAAAGTTTACATTTTTTCACTGTCCCTGTCCTGTCCATACCTGATCTTTATAGAATAAAATACGCCGCCTGCCTCTCTAGCGATATCTGTTACACGCTAAAATAATAATAGCAATTATCACTAGTATTATCACCATAATACCGTGTGCAGGGGCCGCTCTGTGACATAATACCGTGTGCAGGGGTCGTCAGACTTACAATTATTGACCGGCACTCCAAGTACCTCAACTTTGATTTTTTTAATCGAAATTGGCACGCCGAACAAAAAAGGTTGCCTACCCCTGTTCTATTCAGACAACTGAGGGGCAAAACGGCTCTGTAAAAAAGACATTTTTCACAGCCGTTTTGCATCTGTGGGACATCTGTTTTCATAGACTTGAGCCTATTGAGGGATCCGTAAAAACGGACAAAAATAGGACATGTCCCAATAATTGTCATGTGATTAGCCTAATTCAAATGAATACATTTTAATGCAATTGTGTGACGACCGTTAACATTGTTCGTCTGAATAGAGCCTAAAGAGCATCTCTGTCCAGAAGACTGCTTATTGTTTTCAACAACAACCAGCAGAAAACTGATTACAGCTCTGAAGAATATGGAGTAAAATACAAAATGTTACCCACAATCAGGACAGGGCAAGTAATTGTGATTGTAAGTATTGCGCAGTACCATGCAAAAGTTTTCAGGCAGGTGTGGAAAAAAATGATGTAAAAACTGCTTTCAAAACTAGTGTTAGGCTAAGCATTGCATTTTTTTCCGCAGTGATTTTCACAGAAAGTCCGCAGAGGAAAAACTGTTTCTGCCTCTATTATATCTATACAGAAAACGCCAGCGTTTCTATAGCTATAATTGGCATGCTGCGATTTGCAAAAACACGAGCATTGAAATTGCAACATTTGTGCTGCTGATTTTTTTCTGCAATGTGTGGATAAGATTAGCCAAAATCCCATCCACTTTGCAGGTAATGTTAAACACAGCGTTTTCATAACGTGGGGTCCCAGCCTTCGTTTCTTTTTGTCAATTAATAGAATTAAGTGAATGAAGAAAAGCCTACATCCACAGAAGATCTGTGCTAGCAAACCCCGCTCCCACTTTGTGGAAAAATACGCACAGCGGACACACTGTGATTTCCAAAATTGTTGAAAAGCGCTACGAGAAAAAACGCTGTTTTCAAGGCAAAGGGTGGTCACAACAAATTTTGATGTGATTTATATTTCTCTATTCATTCACTTTGCATTTTACTAATTGATAAAAATAAAATATTAAGACTTCTATTTTTAAAAGCATTCTTACTTTGCAACATTTTTTCCATACATGCCTAAAACTTTTGCACCAAAGTGTGTGTACAAAATGTCTCCATTAGCAGAATAGTGAGTGCAGCTCTGGAGTATAATACAGGCTGTAGTTCAGGGTCAGTACAGGAAAAGTAGTGTAATGTATATACAAAGTGACTCCACCAGCAGAATAGTGAGTGCAGCTCAATTAACTTCGAATATGGCTCTGCTTAACTGTGTGTGCTGCTCCTGATCTCCAGGGAAGGAACATCTATCCACCCGTGGCCTGTTCTCTCCTTCCCAGAGAGGGAGTGGGTTTCCAGGCATGAACAAGTGAGACAAGACCCAGGTTCCTGTTCCTTGAGCCAGAAGCCAGGAGAAGCCAGTAACCAGCCAGCACACTGGAAGATTTGGGGGTGAGATGTTCCACCAGGAGACTCAACAATGTGGTTCCTACTCTCCCAGATCCTGTAAAGGTTCAGAAAAGCCACAAGGCTTCCAGTAAGAAATCTTCCAGCAAAAATGCTTCTAGCAAAGTGGCTTTCCAGCATGGAGAAAAGACCTCTCAGAACAGACAGTAGCGGCCCTTCTGGGTGCTGCCAGCAGAAATCTCCGTACCACTGGAGGAAAGTTGCGTGCTCATGGAGGTGAGGCCAACCTCAGCAAGGAAAAGGCTGGGGGCTACAGAGGCCCCGGCAGTCTATTACTACCTATTGCTCCCGGCTTATGAGCCACCTCCATGAATATGAAGAAGCAAGTAATATGTAGAAGCCTACAGGAAGAGCTACACTGTGCCCAAGCCAGAGCTAATGTGCCCTCAAAACGGAAGAGACCTGAAAACCTTGCAGAGTTAAACAGGGTCAAATCTGAAATGGCTACTTTGTAGGAAAGGAAAGCAATTATTTGGGAGATGAGCGGTCCATTTAAAGAAAAACTGCTAAATGAAGACTGGATCAGAGAGATGGCTGCAGAAAAGGAGAGAAAGATGATGGTGCATCATCCTGAGAACAAGATGGATGTGGAGGAGGAGATGGATGATAACCAATAGCAAGATCCACCTACCAACCTGCTTCAACACCAGTAGGCTCTGTACAGCACCCCCCTGCAAGACCAGCAATGCAATGACACCTAGCTGCAGTTCTGCTCAGGGGACTCAAGGTAGAACAGTGACAGCAGCAGCCAGGGAGGGGCGCTAATGGCTTAGATTAAACAGCTGGAATCCCCAATGTACCTCCAGAACATTTCCTTTGGTGACAATCTCCCAAATGAGGCACCTGGAGGCAGCAGATAGAAGTATAAAACTAACCACAAAAGAAGTGGTGAGTTTTGTCTGTAGCTCCCTTCCTGTGTCCCCTGGGTCAGCTGTGGGGTCAGTTCGCTGTGCGGGACCCATCCTGCAGTGAACTAATTGTAAGGAATCAGGGAATTGCAAATAAAACTAATGTGGTGATGGGCTCTGTCTGTTTGTAGTAGCAATGATACAGCAGGGAATACATAAGCCGAAAGACCAGACAATATATGAGGCCCAGCAGCGGGCATTTGGTCAAACTCTGATTCTGTGGTTCATTCCCCAGTGGGATGTGTAGGTGGTTGCGGTTGCCTCAGCGACACTGAGCACTGTCGCTGCAGATCACTTAGTTGAGCAGCAGCGGCAGTATGAAGGGGTTGCTGGGGCTGTGAATGCCAGTCCTCCAATCCAGAACATTGCAAAACCTAATGGAAAAGTCCTTTTTTGTTGGTAATGCGGACAATCAGGTTTCTGACATTGATAATGTAGAAGATCAGCAGTGCCTTGTGCCTGCCAAGGATCAGATTTTGACTTATGAGAAATGCAAAGTAATAACTAATACTGATGATGTGGAGGGCACAAGTGCGACCAGAGTTGGGATCACCACTAGACATGGTTCTGTGAAGGTGGTCCTGTCCCTTGAGCCTGAGGATGCTGAAGTTGCTTTATCTACTACTGTTGTTACTGGTTAAGCTGGTTCCAATGGAAGTTTGAATGGGGTTGTGGTTCCTGGTGTGAGTGGTACGAGTGATGCAAAAGTATTATCATTACCAGCTAAATGGAGGTTAGAATGGCTGATTGTGAGATGGAGGTGGGTAATCTGAATTTGACAGATGTGGGGGCTGCCAGCCAGGCAGCGGCAGTCCCTGTTAGAAGCTACACCAATGTCGCTGCTGAGGAAAATGTCATCCTCGTCTCCAGGTTCTGGGAATGGCTTTTTACAACATCGCCTCCTGGAGACATTAAAGAAGGGTGAAAGAAGAATCAAAGTAGATGAACGAGAGGTTGATCTGTCCTTTTTGGATAGATGGGTATGACCTGTCAGCCTTCTGAGAAGAAAGGGGTGGATAGACCGTGTGGTCTCTCACAACAACCTGGCCAGGTGTTAGGTATAGGAATGTGGTCCATCTTCGGTGGCAAAGCAACAAAGTGTGTTCTTCTAGTTCAAAATGACATCTATGTTCTGATACATCTCTAGGGTGCACCTACGTTCGATGTGAGTTTTGTCTTGAACTAACAGCTGGCAAGGAACGAGCCTGGGTGGCGGGATTTTTTTGTGCCGCTAGTGTCCCGCCAGAGCAAAATCAAGAAAGTGACAGTTGTTACCTGTAGTAAATCACTTTCCTGTGCTGACATCATGACCTGGTTGGGTCGCTATAGGAAGGTCATGGGAATATCCCCAAAAAATTGTGGCAAGTTTGGTATGTGGTCAGGGGCCTTGATTTTCATGGTAAAACTGAAGCATTCAGGTAGCTCTGTTGCCCAAATTCCTTCCTTTGCCTTACTGGGGAGGGATCATTTCCTGATCTTCTACCAGGGTCAGTCAAAGCTTTGTCACAATGTGTGGTGACCCTACACATTTCAGTGCAAACTGTACTGTGCAAAAATGTGCATTGTGTAGGGATGAAGGCCATCTAGCTGCATCTTGTGCAAAGATTAAGTGTTACCTGTGTGGCATTGTAGGTCACCCATACTCTCATTTTCCTCTGTCGTTCACTAATGTGGACTCCTGTTGTGTGAATGCCGTGAGGCTGAATTTGCTGCGCAGGAGACTAGCGGACGTGAAGAGAATGAAGGGTCAGTGAGGAACAGCAAGATAAAGGCACCTGCCTAGCTAAAGCTTCTAAAGAAGTGTCAAAAGGATAGAAGGCTGAGGGAGTCTCAGGTTTCTGGGACAATCTCTGGAGATGAAATCTGCTGCTGAGGTCCAGAGGAATGGCATACTGGATGAGGACGTCAGGAGGATCCAGAGTCCTCCCATTACGAAAATATGGACAAGGATAATAGGATGTGGCTGGAGGGAAAGCAGAAGAAGGGCACCAAAAAGAAGAACTGGAATAAAAAGAAGAGAGATTTGAGATCTTCTCCTACACTGATCACGGAACCTAAGGAAGGTGAAATCAAATTTTCAAATCTTTTTCTCACACTTGATAAATGCTCTTCTTCTAAAGAGGAAGTTGAGGGTGAGAGGCCAAATGCAATGGAGGGGCCTTCAGGGGGTGTTGAGTCTTCATCCTCTGGGGATGCAAGATCCTCAGGGTGTGAGACTGGCCCGGTGTCTGAGGAAGAGGATAGGGGAGCAAGTGCTAGACTAATAATTCACAGGTAAAAGAGATGGACACCACCTTACCATGCCTGAAAAAGGGGGGGGGGGTACTTTCTCTGAAGGGAATGTGAATAAAGGTAAAAAGCTATCTAACTCAATCAGTCAGGATGGCGGCACCTACTCTGTTGACGCTGGCACTCATTAATGTTGCCAGCCTTAAGTCAGATACGGCTAGATATGAGGCCTTTGATTTTCTTGGCTAGGTTGAAACCAACATTTTATGTTTGCAAGAGACCAAGCTTGGTGTCCATACATAAAGCTAGAAGGGAGTGGAGACGTGGTCTCTTGCGGCCGGGCCGTCTAAGTGGAGTGGTGGTCTTTTTTAAGGCAGCGGTAGAATGGCAACGAGTTATTGAGGTATAAATGGGAAGATGCATGATCTTGTCCTCATGATGGGACTTTATTAACATCTGTGGTCCCCAATCCAAATGGGACAGGATGTGCCTCTTTATGAAGATCAGCCCTCCCTTTTTACAAGTTGGCAAGTGGTCTTTGGAGGAGACTTCAATGCTGTAACGAGACCCCAAGATAGGAGAGGTTCCATAGATAAGCTGACTTATGATAGCGTTGAGCTTAATAGTGTAGCTAGTGAGGCTCACCTGGTGGATGTCCACATCCGGCATACCCCAGGCCACGCGGGGTTCACCTATCATACCTATCATAGGGGTAGTTGCAGGCCTAGAATAGGTTTTATTTAAAGAAATAAGCCATCTCTTCCGCAGATAAGTGAAATTGGCTTGGCTAAAATCCCATTTGCTGTCTCAAGACTCGGTGAGTCAAAAGCAAATTGAGGATCTGTTACATCCAACAGAGGGCGTATGAGCTCCCAGCTCCTTTCCCATAATGCCTTGTGATCTGAGTTCTCCAATCACTGTATAATTTTGTTTTCTCTGAATGTTACAGAAACCCCTGTGGTTAGAGGCTATTGAAAGCTCAATTCTTCTCTCTTGGAAGAAGCAGAGATACGACAATCCTCTGAGAATTTTCTTCAGAACCTGGTACCACTGCTGGTCTTTTGTAACAGCAAGTCTGAGTGGTGTGAGATGTTCAAGAAAAGGGTGGAGAGATTCTTCCGCCAGATCTCGAGCCTCAGGAGTCTGGACAGTTACCACGTCTATAAAGGTCTGAGGAGGAAACTCAAGCCTCTTGTCTTAATTGGCGATAGCCAGGAAGTTGTCTCTAGAGTGAAATCTTTGCTTAAAAGGTGTCAGTATGATAGACACCATTGGTTTTTGAGAGGGATTTCGGGAAGTACAGCTTGCCCAACCCTTACTAAAACTGAAAGTTGTCAGTGTGTAGTAAGTATGTCACAGGGCTGATTGATAGTATGGGATCCCTAAAAAGATCCATATTAGGGATCCTGGAGGTCATCAGATCCTTCTACTCACACTTCTTGGGGGAAGAAGGATCTAGATCAGGATGTGATGTGGCTTAACATCTGAATTTTATAAGACCTTTAAAGGATATCCTGGTTCCCCTCCTGACTGAGGTATTCAATGAGTGTCTTTCCTCAGGCACTCTGCTGAGGTCAATGAGGAGGTTTGCTCTGATCATCTTATCAAAGGGTAAAGAACCAACCCGTATTAAGAATTGGCATCCATAGCACTACTGTCCAATGCAGACAAAAAGAGACCCCAGAGTATAATAATTTACGACAATGCATGGCAACGCAGTGTCATTTTTGTTTGGGATATTCAGGTCAAACCTTGTTCGCCCATCTAGAGTTATTAGTTTATTTTTGTATTGTTGATTTTTTGTGACATTTTATTTTTAGATATTGTAAAAAATGTATATATGTGTGATATAGGGGTCATTTTGTGGCAATGGACCAGAGGATGATTTTAGTTTTTTGTCTTGTTTCCATAATTATCTTGGTTATGTGTTATTCTTCACAGCTTGTATGGGGTTTGATATTTAAGATTGTCTTTGTGTTTGGGTATGTGGGTCTCATACAATGGTGTGTATGGCTGGACTAGATACTTGTTTTCCGTGTTTGTGGGTGTGTTATCATTGTACATTTATTTTAGGCAAAGGCCCGACGTTGCAAAAATGCAGTGTTTTTGTTGCAGATTTTGCTGCAGTTTTTTGAACCAAAGTCAGGAGTGGCTACAAAAGGAATGTAACATATAAGGAACACTTAGACATTTCCCTTCTGTTATATCCACTCCTGACTTTGGCTCAAAAAAATGCCGCAATAAAAAACACTGCGTTTCTGCAATGTGGGGCCTTAGCCTTATATTGCTTTATATAGTGTTTATAGTGTATTGTTATGTTTTTTATTTTTATAATAAAAGACATACAGAATGTAACTCAGTATCAGTGCAGGATAAGCTTTATCATGTATTTACAATATGACTCCACAGTTTATGTGTGTAAAATGTTGTATAGTACTCAAATATGGACATATGTATAGCTGCAACTGTCGTTGACAATTCTTAAAGCAACAGCGCTTAATATGATAAATAACACAGTGGACATGATTAGATTATACACTGTCCACAGCTGCAGAATACAGGAATATATTGCATTAAGTGTAAAACAACTCTTGATAACAGAAGCTTCAGTTATGACAAATGATCTCCCTGAAGGCCACTGAAGAGCCATAGTTGAAATGTCTGATTATCTAAATACAGCAGAAGTAGCTTCGCTTTGTCATAATCTTTTCTTGTGATTGCGGAATGATTACAAGGACAGACTAGATGCAAATTGTAACCGTAACTACTGAAGTGTCCTGTTGTAGATCGAATAACCTTTATCTACTTCAGAATTAGACTGCAAAGGATTCAAAAATCATCTACTACAGCTGATCCTGGCAGTGACAGGGTTAATGGCACCCATGGTAGAGATGTGTCAATAAACCCGGCAGTCATGGGCAAGAGCTGAGAGAATATTTAGGACGGCTACTTAATTCAGTCTGCTTTTTCCATATTGTAATGACTCCTAATTAGAATATGGAGTTAGTCTGGAACTTAGCCCTGCGCTATCAAGTGCTTAGCAGTCTGCTCAGCTGCTGGAAATGTCCCGGTGGAAACACTGCTCTTGGTCTGGAGCCTGGATACAGCCACCTGATTACAGGACGTATACCTGCATTTAATGACAAGGATAATCTCATTTTAGCCGGACGGCAACAGGCTCCTGACTGGCTCTGGGGACACCTGGTGGATGAAAGACAGAATTCACCATCACTCAGCATCCACCGCAAGCACTGGGGCTATTGGAAGAAAACAGCATTCAATTTGCAAATATGTTGTATCAAGTAGAATAAAATATTTACAATTTTTAAAATAAGGCTAAGGCCTCACATTTGGGGTAAAAGCTGTTTTTTTGTTACAGATTACGCTGGAGGATTTGGAGTCAGAGCCAGGAGTGGATTTAACAGAAGCGAAAAGTGTAAGTGTTTAGTTTTCCCTTTTCTATTATATATCCCATTCATTTTCAAGCCACTCTCAATTTGGCTCAAATCTAGTGCTGATTTTAAGCAGATTAGGCCCCAAAATCAGTAACAGATTCTGCCCTGATTCTGCCTCCCGCTGATTTCAATGGGAGGCAGAAATCAAAGAAGGTCACTGAAAAAATTAACATTATGCTTGATCTTTCAGTGGATTCTGCTTGGGATCTGCAGGGATCTGGAGAACATCACCTTAAGGTATCAAACATGGTGACAACTTAAAGAGCTTTTCCAATTTTATATAATCAGCTCTACAACTTTAAGGCTAAGATCCCACTTTGCAGAAATGCTGCTTTTTTTTGTTGCAGATTTTGCAACGTCGCATAACTGCAGCAAAATGTGCAACAGCAAGCAGCTTTTACGCAATGTGGGGCCTTAACCTTAGCAACAGTTTTTGTGTCATCTATTCATGTGGTTTTTGGAGCCAAAGCCAGAAGCACGTTTGAAAGGCATGGGAAATGTGCATACCTTTAATCCTAAGGATAGGTCATCAATAAAAATGTGCATGGAAAACCTTGGCCTCAATTCACTTTTCATACTGATGGCCTATCCACAGGATAACTCATCAGTATGTGATCTGTGCGGTTCCAACTCCTGGATTCCATACAGATCAACTGTTGCAGCAGCGTACAGGTGCCAGAAGTTGCTAGTGGACTGACAGCACATACAGCAGCCCCATTCACTGTGGTGTCGTTACGGGGAATTGTAGGGCCATTACTATTACTTGATTTTGATTCTGACTCCGGCCTGGAAATAAAATGTTCATTTTTTTAAAATTATGCTATACAATTATTAGTTTATCGCATAGTAAATTCAATCACTAGCTTTTTTCGTGAAGTTCGTATGGATAGCTCTATCCATAAGCTAGTGGTGATCCTAAAAAATTAGTCTTAACTTTCCATCTCCTGCTGCTCCTTGCACCTGCACAGTTCTTTACAGCTTCAATGTGCATGTGTCAGAGCTCGGGTACATGCACAGTGAATCCGAGGTGCTTTTCCTCAACTTCAGAGAAGAGTTACACTGGCAAGGTAAAGGATTTTACTTTTGTGGCCATGGGCAGCCTTAGGATAAGGCTATTTGGGACACTATGCCACCAACCTATTAGGACTTGAGGGTGGTTTAATGTTCCAAAAGTCAATGACAGGTTGTTAGCATTATATTCATGAATCAGGAGGCACAGGATGAACAGCACCATGGGCCCTACAATCATGTCTAACTGCAGCTAATAGTTTGGAAGGGTCACTGTTCCATGCTGATTTGATCTCAGATTTACCAGAGGTATAAATGAAAGACATATAACAGAATATAACAAGCAGAGGAATGATATAATATTTTTCTAGGAGGTCATGCTGTGGTTCCTGTCCCCAGCAATAACATAAAAATGGACTGATTTAATATGGGGGAGGAGAGGCGGTAATGAACCTTCTTTGATGTATTTCCCCGTTAGCATGATAATTAGCCAATTCTGACATAAAGACTATGACTTACTATGAGGAGAGATCTCATCTCCTGCATTTTGCCGTAATAAAGCGCCAGGATCAGAGACGCTTCAGGAGGATCATTCCTAGAACAGGATGTCTCTGTGAAAAGAAAGCACGCACGGGGCTGGTAGAACGCATCCCTGCTGGAGAGGTTTGTATTCCCGTCCGCTCACATATTATCTTGCCCTTTTCATCTCTCTCCAGACAGACGCTATTCCTCCCTAATTGTTGACGATTAAAAGCCGGCAGAAGAGCAAAACGTCGGCCCCAGACATTTAAGACGGATCAATTTCCAGAGAGGAGTATAGAGAAGGCAGCCTGCAAATGACTCCTGCCATGTCATTGTGACTGGTTGCACTGAGAGGACGGCTGATGGATACGGCATAGAGGAAGCTTTTCTAACATTTATCTAATGTGCACAGCCACCTTCATCTTCATCTACTTTTTAAGAACAGGCTTCCTCCACGTGCAGACATCATGGCCACAGTGCACAGCTGCTAGCTGGGTCACACCTGTTGTGCCTTGTATACAGGAGCATGAGCTTTTGTCCAGACTGGCAAAGGCAGGAAATAGAAGGCGTGCATCCCTAATGGTTGGGGAGGGGGGCTCCTTACAATGGACCTCGCTGGGCACAAAACAAGCAGCTGCTCCAAGTAGAATATTTACAGACATGTCTATCGGGATGGATTCTAAGACTCTCCAATCCTTTCCAGAGATCTGAGCGGCATTATCATGCCACTTATGATTACTTTAAAGGAAGATTCCAACTACATCCCTTTTATCAGGTCCTATAGCATCTTCATGCCCATGACCTGATCTGTGTCTCCTAATGATAGGGATTCCCAACCTAAAGTCTGTGCCAAAATATCTTACAAATAAATGACACAGATGGAAATTCCAGCTTATTACCAGAGACTGGACTAGTCTTGCTCACACAGCTTTTGGGATTGCTCCACTGGATCAGGAAAGGGGTGATCTGATTTAGGCTATGTATACTTGCTTGCATTGCATATATATTCTTAGGACGCATACTACCATTGGAGGCTTGTGACATATGCTATATAGGCATCCGTCACCCATAGAATCCCACTGTAAAAAAAAATCTGTATAGCACACAGGATACATTTTTATTTACAGTGGCCCACTATATTGGAACGTGCAATCCACTGAACTTTCCAATACAGTTAAAAAAACAAACAAACAGTATGCCAATGCATATCTGACAGTGCCTGACAGGGGCCAAAAGGACACCCTTTACACCTCTGTCTGGTGAATGAGAATTCAACCTCAATCACAGGTCACGTTGAACCAGGAAGGCAGCGGTGCCATATGAATTAACCCCTGGTGATAGTACATAAGGGCCACAAGAAAACTGAGCTACTAGTTGAAAATCATTGTATTGAAGCATTCTTATATATGAGCCATAGAGCAGAGATACAATACTACAAAGAGAAGCACTAGCTCTGGAGAACCAATAGGCAGCCAACTGATTTCATTAAAGGGAGTCTGTCACTAGAACCCAGCATATCAACCCAGTCCACAGAGAAACAGGTTAGAGTCACCTGAATCAAACAGTGTTTTGCCCATGTGAATCGGTACCTCTGTTGTCTCAGTAATAGAGACACTGATTCAAATGGGGAAAACATAGTTTGAGTTAGGTGACTCTAACCTATTTATCTGTGGGTCTAGGTTGATATTTTGGGTTCTGCTAACAGACTCCCTTTAAGTATTTTCACATCTAATACAAACTGATCAACCCGATTAACTCAGTGCGCCCTAGTGAGATATGAACCTGACCCGCTCTATAATCTTTACATTAGTGTAATTTTGTGTTCCTTTTTTTCCTATGGACACTTAATGAAATGAAGTAACAAAGTTCTTCCTGAAGTAACTTCCTCTCTTCATCTTTTTGCAGCGATGGTGAATAATTCAGCCCTACAACAGCGCAGCGTGTATATTTAATATAGAATGGGATTTATCTCTTTGGAAGTAATGGCCTCCCATAGCCACCAATGTCCACCTAGATAATTGAATAACAGCACATGATGAAGACAAGAATCCTTGAAGTAATAATGAAACATGAGGCCCCCGCTGAGCTCTTTATGGACTACCAGGCAGCCGGATGGCATTCAAAGGATGGAATTGTCTTAAGGTTAGATTTGCATTTCAGAGTAACTCCAATCTCTCCCGGAGCGACCTAAAGCTGCAATTCAAAGCGGAGGCTTCACTTCATGTCGTAGGAAATGGTTCTGTGGAGGAGCAGGCTATATTTATACCCAGCAATAGCCCTTCTACATTGCAGCTATGCATGCTGACACTCTCTAATTGGATCTGGCTGCTCATCTGTTCGGCAGCACTCTTGACCTCATTGGTCTCAAAAGTTTGGAAATGCAAATATATTACACCAAACCTAATATTAACACCGCTATCTGTGCAAATCTCATATATTGCTATATATGGCCTGTATATTGTTGTATATTGCTGTATGTTCCCGCTTGTTGTTGCTGTATTTTATTGTGTATTGCTGTATACTATTATATATTCCTATATAGTATTGTATATAGTTGTATACTGCTGTATATACTTGAATATTGTTGTATATTATGGTATACTGCTGTATGTAATTGTATGTTAGATATTATTGTATATTACTGGACTGTATATTATGGCCTATTTCTGTCTATTATTGTATATTCCTGTACATTATTACATAGTGGTGTATGTTCTTGTATATTATTATATATTGCTGTAGGTTCCTGTTTATCACTGTGTACTGCTGAATTTTATTGTGTACTGCTGTATATTATTCCATATTCCGATATATTATTGTATATTGTATATTTAGTAGAATTTTATGTTATTAACTAAAGAAAAGTTTCCTTATTGATGGCAAATTATTACTGGCGTCTTCTCTGCACGCAGCTGACGGATTTTTTTGGCACGCCGGTAATGAGTGACAAGCATCCTCACAAGATAGAAACTGATGTCACCTTGAAGATGTTGCGGGTATTGGCAGGACTCAGATGTGCTGCAGTCGCTCCAAATCTCCGATACAAACTCTGGAACTTTATAATTAAATGCCTGTTTTTTTGTTTTTTTTAATCCCTGAAATTTCTGGCTGAGAAGTTAGTAGCCAGAGAAAATCTTTTAATACAGGAGTCATTATTCCCTATACAGCAGCGGAGACATCAGAGGATAAAAAACAAGGGGTCTGTGAAATGAACCCACTTTTCAAGATCTCTGGTTACTATCAGTGAATGAAAACAAAAGCTTAAAACCTGTATAGACATTATACTTCTCACAGCTGTGGGTTTGGTACATTTGTAGCCAGTCGAGACAATCCCTTTCATCCATCAGCACAAATATTTCTCCAGATACAATTATTATTTTGTTACATTATACAGTGGGGAAAAAAAGTATTTAGTCAGCCACCAATTGTGCAAGTTCTCCCACTTAAAAAGATGAGAGAGGCCTGTACTTGTCATCATAGGTAGACCTCAACTATGAGAGACAAAATGAGAAAACATATCTAGAAAATCACATTGTCTGATTTTTTTAAGAATTTATTTGCAAATTATGGTGGAAAATAAGTATTTGGTCAATAACAAAAGTTCATCTCAATACTTTGTTCTATATCTTTTGTTGGCAATGACAGAGGTGAAAGGTTTTCTGTAAGTCAACACAAGGTTGGCACACACTGTTGCTGGTATGTTGGCCCATTCCTCCATGCAGATCTCCTCTAGAGCAGTGATGTTTTGGAGATGTCGCTGGGCAACACGGACTTTCAACTCCCTCCAAAGGTTTTCTATGGGGTTGAGATCTGGAGACTGGCTAGGCCACTCCAGGACCTTGAAATGCTTCTTACGAAGCCACTCCTTTGTTGCCCTGGCAGTGTGCTTGGGATCATTGTCATGCTCAAAGACCTAGCCACGTTTCATCTTCAATGTCTTTGCTAATGGAAGGAGGTTTGCACTCAAAATCTCACGATACATGGCCCCATTCATTCTTTCATGTACATGGATCAGTCGTCCTGGTCCCTTTGCAGAGTAACAACCCCAAAGCATGATGTTGCCACCCCCATGCTTCACAGTAGGTATGGTGTTCTTTGGATGCAACTCAGCATTCACTCTCCTCCAAACATGATGAGTTGTGTTTCTACCAAACAGTTCTATTTTGGTTTCATCTGACCATATGACATTCTCCCAATAGTCTTCTGGAACATCCAAATGCTCTCTAGCAAACCTCAGACGGGCCTGGATATGTACTGGCTTAAGCAGGGAGACACGTCTGGCACTGCAGGATCTGAGTCCCTGGCGGCGTAGTGTGTTACTGATGATAGCCTTTGTTACGTTAGTCCCAGCTTTCTGCAGGTCATTCACTAGGTCCCCACGTATGGTTCTGGAATTTTTGCTCACCATTCTTGTGATCATTTTGACCCCACGGGGTGAGATCTTGCATGGAGCCCCTGATCGAGGGCGATTATCAGTGGTCTTGTATGTCTTCCATTTTCTAATTATTGCTCCCACAGTTGATTTCTTCACACCAAGCTGCTTGCCTATTGCAGATTCAGTCTTCTCAGCCTGGTGCAGGTCTACAATTTTGTTTCTGGTGTCCTTCCACAGCTCTTTGGTCTTCACCATAGTGGAGTTTGGAGTGTGACTGTTTGAGGTTGTGGACAGGTGTCTTTTATACTGATAACAATGTCAAACAGGAGCCATTACTACCGGTAATGAGTGGAGGACAGAGAAGCCTCTTAAAGAAGAAGTTACAGGTCTGTGAGAGTCAGAAATCTTGCTTGTTTGTAGTTGACCAAATACTTATTTTCCACCATAATTTGCAAATAAATTCTTAAAAAATCAAACAATGTGATTTTCTGGATTTTTTTTTCTCATTTTGTCTCTCATAGTTGAGGTCTACCTATGATGTCAATTACATGTCTTTCTCATCTTTTTAAGTGGGAGAACTTGCACAATTGGTGGCTGACTAAATACTTTTTTTCCCCACTGTACCTGCACTGGTATATTGTATCAGTCTGGCTAGATAAGTTGCAAAGGATTGTTATACAACTAAGACTGTCATATGGATGTGGAAATGTTCAAGAAAGAATATTAGAAAACTCTAGAATATTCCATCATGTACATACCCCCACACCTATACATTCTGTAGCAGAACCTCAGACTCCCCACGTGCTGTCATTACAAAGCTGGAATGGTATTTGTTTACCGTGGTGCAAGTTTAGTCGCAATAAGAAGGAGCAGGTAGTTCTGCAGCCCATGTCTCCGACGTCCTGCGGATAATTACCCACATCATTATTATTCTGTCAGAAATACTATTTGCCTCTGCTAACCATTTCCCTCAGAATACAATTCATTCTCATCAATTTAAATAAAGGATTTCATTATTTTCTCTGGGAATAATCCCCTAATCCTGTCATGTTACTTCTTTACTATTCAGGTTGCATTGGTTCCTGAACTGTAGAGGTCACTCCTGTGTGATAGAGATTGAAGGGAGTGCTCCCGCTCCTTGGAGACCTCATAGCAGAACTCCATATCAAGTCTTAGGTCCTATCGAGATACAACTTGGTGCATCTATTAAGTAAAATGTGCCAAATGACTTACAGTGACACAGATATGAAAAGGATGTATCAAAAGTGGCATAGTCTGTTAGGAGACAAGACTGTGGTCACTGAGACAGGAAGTGATACCTTTGATTGACAGATATGAGATGAGGCCATTATTTAAAGACTAACAAATAATTTTTGTAAATGAAAAGTTCAGGTGAATATAAGAAACTCTGCAATATATATTATCTGAAGTTATCAGCTCCTCTACTGCCTGGTAAACTGCTTATTTCACTGAGAGAGATCTGTCTTTACTGAAGACAGGCTACAGTTCCATATGGAGGGGGATATTGGAAAAGGAAGAAGAGTGAGTGAGAAGCAGGGAGAAGCAGGCATCCTGGCAGTGCCAGACTGGGATGTTTAGGGCCCACCAGTGGAATTTAATCTAGGGGACCACCCTTCTGCTACTGGTCAACACAGCCATGCCACTTTCCTGTCCCCATCACATTTATCATAATTTACACCAGTTTTCAGGTGTGAATGATACCAGAATTCTACACCAGCAAACAGCTGGTATGGAGTTCTATTTAGGCGCATGGACCCTGGAGGATATGCCTAATTTATGAGGAGGTGGTCACTTCATTATAAATTAGTCACAAACTCTGTTAGGTGGAAAACATTGATACATCTTGTTAAATCAGCCCTTATATTTTCTATATTACTCAGAGGTGTCACAGTCTGTATTGACTGAGGCATCTGAGGGCTTAAATGGCTGAGATTGTTGGGCCTTTACTGGCCCCCACATGGCACAATACCCACTTTCCTGGTCCCTACATGGTATAACGTCCCCTTTCCTGTCCCCCTACATGGTATAATGCTCCCCTTAGTGACCCCACACACAGCATATTGCACCCTTTATTGGCCCACACACAATATATTGCCTTGTTATTGGCCTCCAAACAGTAATTTTCCACTTTACTGGCTCCCCACACAGTATATAGCGCCATTATTGCCCATCATGCAGTAAGTGCACCCTTTAGTTGCCACCATACAGTAACAGCCACTATTCACTTCACGATCCCCCTACTTCTCACAGCCTCCCCAGCTTCCCCATCTCCCTTCAGTTGCCAAGGGACTCTGTGTGCCACACATCACATTCTGATGCTTAACAGTGTCTGCAATGTCCTTAGTGTCAGGACATGATTTTGCATGGTGAAGATACTGGAGGATGAGTGTTCTTTATCTTTCTGTACTCAATAAGGAGATTGGTATACTGTTGTGCAGCTTGAAGGACTATTTTCATAATGTTTAGTGCAATTTATGTTTTGTTTTGTTTTTTGTTTTTGTCTCTCACTGGAGTGGTATTCACATCTATACTCCTAACTGCTACGACTTGCTGAAAAATGTTATAAAAAGTGTTAGAAAAGAAATCAATCTTACTACTTCCTGTATCAGCTTGTTTCTCTGTGCTTGCTTCTCACTCACTGCACTCCTCCTTCCCTTTCCCCTCCCCTCCCCATAGACTTCAATGTAATCTGATTTGTGAGTGAGCTAAACCCATCTTCACAGTGCAGACAGATCCATTAGGAGAGGAACTTAACCCTTTCGCTGCCAGGGATTTTTGATATTTTGCACCTCTGGCAGCCGGGGCACTTTTCACAGTTTTGAAATAGACAAATGAAACCTAAATTGCAACATTAAAAAAATTATACTAACCCACCATGCCTATAAATTTTCTGAAATCAGACACCTGCAACATTGTCACTATGCCACTTGGTACTGTATACAAACAGGCACCTTCATGAAATTTCGATTTAAAGTGTACAGTGGGGAAAAAAAAGTATTTAGTCAGCCACCAATTGTGCAAGTTCTTCCACTTAAAAAGATGAGAGAGGCCTGTAATTGACATCACAGGTAGACCTCAACTATGAGAGACAAAATGAGAAAACATATCTAGAAAATAAGATTGTTTGATTTTTTTAAGAATTTATTTGCAAATTATGGTGGAAAATAAGTATTTGGTCAATAATAGAGATGAATGAATCGATTCTGCAGAAGTGGAATTCGATCCGAATTTCAGGAAATCTTCGATTCGCCACGATTCCGGATTTCCTGATGCTTCACAGTAACGAATATTTAGTAAGGACCTTTGTGACATCAGACGGTCACAGGATGTTCTCTAGTGATGTGATTGGATAGGCGTGTCTTTGCTTGTTAGCAGAGCCTTCCACATGAATAAAACTTGTCTGTGCTGGAGAGAGAGAGAGACATGACCGTGGCATCCAAGGGCTTCCGCCATTTTGCCGCCCACCCTGGCTCTCTGCAAGCCAGAAATAGCTGTTTTTTCACTGTGAAGTAATTCGGATCGAAGCCAATTTTTTTTGGAACTTCGAATCGAACTGCCGAATTAAACTTTTGAGAAATTCACTCATCTCTAGTCAATAACAAAAGTTCATCTCAATACTTTGTTATATATACTTTGTTGGCAATGACAGAGGTCAAACATTTTCTATAAGTCTTCACAAGGTTGGCACACACTGTTGCTGGTATGTTGGCCCATTCCTCCATGCAGATCTCCTCTAGAGCAGTGATGTTTTGGGGCTGTCGCTGGGCAACACGGACTTTCAACTCCCTCCAAAGGTTTTCTATGGGGTTGAGGTCTGGAGACTGGCTAGGCCACCCCAGAACCTTCAAATGCTTCTTACGAAGCCACTCCTTTGTTGCCCTGGCGGTGTACTTGGGATCATTGTCATGCTGAAAGACCTAGCCACGTTTCATCTTCAATGCCCTTGCTGATGGAAGGAGGTTTGCACTCAAAATCTCAAGATACATAGCCCCATTCATTCTTTCATGTACACGGATCAGTCGTCCTGGTCCCTTTGCAGAGAAACAGCCCCAAAGCATGATGTTGCCACCCCCATGCTTCATAGTAGGTATGGTGTTCTTTGGATGCAACTCAGCATTCACTCTTCTCCAAACACAGCTCTTTGGTCTTCACCATAGTGGAGTTTGGAGTGTGACTGTTTGAGGTTGTGGACAGGTGTCTTTTATACTGATAACAATTTCAAACAGGTGCCATTACTACAGGTAATGAGTGGAGGACAGAGGAGCCTCTTAAAGAAGAAGTTACAGGTCTGTGAGAGGCAGAAATCTTGCTTGTTTGTAGTTGACCAAATACTTATTTTCCACCATAATTTGCAAATAAATTCTTAAAAAAATCAGACAATGTGATTTTCTAGATATGTTTTCTCATTTTGTCTCTCATAGTTGAGGTCTACCTGTGATGTGAATTACAGGCCTCTCTCATCTTTTTAAGTTGGAGAACTTGCACAATTGGTGGCTGACTAAATACTTTTTCCCCACTGTATGTTTTAGAAAAAAAAAATGCAAAGAAATTTATACACATGTGGACAAAATTGTTGGTATCCCTCGTTTAATGAAAGAAAAACCCACAATGGTCACAGAAATAACTTGAATCTGACAAAAGTAATAATATATAAAAATTCTATGACAAGCCACAAAGCTTCTGGGAGAATGTCCTATGGACAGATGAGACAAAAATCGAAACTTTTGGCAAGGCACATCAGCTCTATGTTCACAGACGGAAAAATGTTGTATATCTTGAAAAGAACACCGTCCCTACTGTGAGACATGGAGGAGGCTCTGTTATGTTCTGGGGCTGCTTTGCTGCATCTGGTACAGGGTGTCTTGAATCTATGCAGGGTACAATGAAATCTCAAGACTATCAAGGGATTCTAGAGAGAAATGTGCTGCCCAGTGTCAGAAAGCTTGGTCTCAGTCATAGGTCATGGGTCTTGCAACAGGAAAATGACCCAAAACACACAGCTAAAAACATCCAAGAATGGCTAAGAGTAAAACATTGGACTATTCTGAAGTGGCCTTCTATGAGCCCTGACCTAAATCCTACTGAGCATCTTTGGAAGGAGCTGAAACATGCCGTCTTCAAACCCGAGACAACTGGAGCAGTTTGCCCATGAGGAGTTGGCCAAAATACCTGTTGAGAGGTGCAGAAATCTCATTGACAGTTACAGGAATTGTTTGATTGCAGTGATTGCCTCAAAAGGTTGTGCAACAAAATATTAAGTTAAGGGTACCATCATTTCTGTCCTGGCCTGTTTCATGAGTTTTCTTTTTTAAAAAATTCTGTTGAAGCATGGTTGAAAAGCAATGTCTGACTTTCATTTGTTCATTTTCATAGAATTGTTATATATTATTACTTTTGTCAGATTCAAGTTATTTCTGTGACCATTGTACCAACAATTTTGTCCACATGTGTATTAGTTGCTAAAAGTAGAAACCAAACAAAAAGTTATATGCACCAAACTTCCTAAAAATAAGAGTTCAACATGTGCAAAGTTCATTCATATCACTAACCTGCATGCATATATTCATAAAATCACAAGAACTGGAAGGAACAAAAATCTGCTTTGAAGCTGGAAATGGTAAAAAATGTATCATCCTATAAAATGTAGGGATTACACACTGTGAAAAGCAAGTGCACCCCTAAACCTAATATAATTCTTTAAAGTAGAAAACCTAAAGTTTACATTTGTCTCAATGTAATCAATAGGTTATCAATAGCCATGTCCACCTTCATGTAGCTTTGTGACAAACTGAAATAATTTTTTGAAAAAATGCACTAAAACATAATTGCACCAAAATCTCATATTTAATCGTACATTTACACACAAAACACATCTAAAATAATAGATCAAGGTGTACACAATTTATATATACCGCAAACATCACCTACAACAATAGCTTGTACTCTCAAAAACACTGAAACAGGAGACAAGCAATATTTTGCTGTTATTCACTAATATGTTAAAAATCTATAATGCACATAGCAGACTGTGACAGTGATATCAAAATCTAACTTTTTTGAGATTGCACAGAATACTGTGTATAAAAACACAACTTAATATTTCATATATACAACCACTTTCATGCAACTTTGCAGCAAACAGAGATTACAAGCAAAAATGGCACAAAAATTCAAACTAATGTAATAACTAGGGCCGGTTTTAGATTGGCGTAATATTGCCGCTTTATTGCTCACATATTATGGATGAAACCTCTAAAGTTCCTGCAGTCCATCATTACTAGTGTTAGAGAGCCATAATTTAGAATGACCTATTGGAAGTCCGGGTGTTTTGTTTGTATGAACCACCTACTATTATACATAGTGGTGTAAGTACCGCCGTAGCAGCCGTAGTGGCTGCTATGGGGCCCACGACCATAGAGGGCCCGCTGGGCCCTGCTGCTTTTTTTTTTTTTTTTTAATAGGTCGTTACCTTTTGGAGTAATCCCTGCTCCTGCTTATGACCACCTCTGCTTCCCCTTCTGCGTCCCAGGGTGCCCAGAGTGTCCCAGCGACGTGATATGGGATGCACGGGGCCCCCTGGAGGGCAAAAGGGGAAGTGAAGGTTGCCACAAGCAGGAGCGTGGAGTAGTAAGTAAGGCCGCGGGCCCTTGGCAAGAGTATTTGTTGGGCAAACCCCAACAAATACTGCTATTATTATACTCAGGGATCTCTTAAGACCCCTGAGTATAATGATTGGATGCCCAGGGGAGGTGAGCGAACATGCAAATCAGCGTTACTCACCTCTCCTGGGCTCCATGCTGTCTTTGGGCCTTAGACATCTTGTGGGTCAGGCCAGCATCGCAACGTGTAATGATGCAGGCGTAACCCACTTCTATGACATCATTGAAGAGGACCAAAAACAGCGCTGAAGCCCACGAGAGGTGAGTACTACTGGTTTTTATTTTTGTGGCCTCCGATCATTATACTCTAGGGTCTGAAAAGACCCCAGAGCATAATAATATTTAGTAGGTGGTGCATCCCAAAAATTTTGGCTTCTGCCAAATCCCGAAATTTTTTAAGTATTTGGGACATAATAACTATACAGTGGGGAAAAAAAGTATTTAGTCAGCCACCAATTGTGCAAGTTCTCCCACTTAAAAAGATGAGAGAGGCCTGTAATTGACATCATAGCTAGACCTCAACTATGAGAGACAAAATGAGAAAACGTACCTAGAAAATCACATTGTCTGATTTTTTAAGAATTTATTTGCAAATCATTACCTGTAGTAATGGCTCCTGTTTGACATTGTTACCAGTATAAAAGACACCTATCCACAAAATCAAACAGTCACACTCCAAACTCCACTATGGTGAAGACCAAAGAGCTGTGGAAGGACACCAGAAACAAAATTGTAGACCTGCACCAGGCTGGGAAGACTGAATCTGCAATAGGCAAGCAGCTTGGTGTGAAGAAATCAACTGTGGGAGCAATAATTAGAAAATGGAAACCATATTAGACCACTGATAATCTCCCTTGATCAGGGCCTCCACGCAAGATCTCACCCTGTGGGGTCAAAATGATCACAAGAACGGTGAGCAAAAGTCCCAGAACCACACGGGGGGACCTAGTGAATGACCTGCAGAAAGTTGGGACTAACGTAACAAAGGCTACCGTCAGTAACACACTACGCCGCCAGGGACTCAAATCCTGCAGTGCCAGACGTGTCCTCCTGCTTAAGCCAGTACATATTCAGGCCCGTCTGAAGTTTGCTAGAGAGCATTTGGATGTTCCAGAAGAGTATTGAGAGAATGTCATATGGTCAGATGAAACCAAAGTAGAACTGTTTGGTAGAAACACAACTCGTCGTGTTTGGAGGAGAGTGAATGCTGAGTTGCATCCAAAGATCACCATACCTACTGTGAAGAATGGAGGTGGCAACATCATGCTTTGGGGCTGTTTCTCTGCAAAGGGACCAGGATATATATATATATATATATATATATATATATATATATACACAGTTGTGCTAAAAAGTTTACATACCCTGGCAGATTTTTTGGCCTTTTTTCAGAGAATATGAATGATAAAATAACTCAAAAACTTGTTCTCCACTCATGGTTAGTGGTTGGTTGAAGCCATTTATTGTCAAACTTATGTGTTTTCTCTTTTTAAATCATAATGACAACCAAAAACATCAAAATGACTCTGTTCAAAAGTTCACATACCCCAGTTCTTAATACCGTGTATTGTCCCCTCTAACATCAATGACAGCTTGAAGTCTTTTGTGGTAGTTGTGGATGAGGCTCTTTATTTTCTCAGATGGTAAAACTGCCCATTCTTTGTGGCAAAAAGTCTCCAGTTCCTGTAAATTCCTGGGCTGTCTTGCATGTCCTGCGCGCTTGAGATCTCCCCAGAGTGGCTCAATGATATTGAGGTCAGGAGACTGAGATGACCACTCCAGAAGCTTCACTTTCTTCTGCTGTAGCCAATGACAGGTCGACTTGGCCTTGTGTTTTGGATTGTTGTCATGTTGAAATGTCCAAGTACGTCCCATGCGCAGCTTCCTGGCTGATGAGTGCAAATTTGCCTCCAGTATTTGCTGATAATGTGCTGCATTCATCTTTCCTTCAACTTTGACCAAGTTTCCTGTGCCTTTGAAGCTCACACATCCCCACATCATCAGTGATCCACCTCCGTGCTTTACAGTAGGAATGGTGTTCCTTTCATCATAGGCCTTGTTGACACCTCTCCAAATGTAACGTTTACGGTTGTGGCCAAAAAGTTTGATTTTTGTCTCATCACTCCAAATTACCTTGTTCCAGAAGTTTTGAGGCTTGTCTCTGTGCTGTTTGGTGTATTGAAGGCGAGATTCTTTGTGGCATTTGCGCAAAAATGGCTTTCTTCTGGCAACTTGACCATGCAGCCCATTTTTCTTCAAGTGCCTTCTTATTGTGCATCTTGAAACAGCCACACTGATAGTTTTCAGAGAGTCCTGTATTTCAGCTGATGTTATGTGTGGGTTTTTCTTTGCATCCCGAACAATTTTCTAGGCAGTTGTGGCCGGAATTTTGCTTGGTCTACCTGACCGTGGTTTGGTTTTTACAGAGCCCCTGAGTTTCCATTTGTTAATCACAGTTTGAACACTGCTGACTGGCATTATCAAGTCCTTGGATATTTTTTTGTATCCCTTTCCTGTTTTATACAGTTCAACTACCTTTTCCCGTAGATCCGTGGGCAATTATTTTGCTTTCCCCATGACTCATAATCCAGAAACGTCAGTGGCTGGAGGAAAGATGCAACAGTCTGTCTGGATTCCAGAAACTCACTAAGCTTTTATGCACACACACTGATTACAAGCAAACAGGTCACGGGTGAGGATATTACCTTTAGTAGCCATTCAAACCCCTTTGTGTCAACTTCTGGGCATGTTATCAGGCCAAAATAACCAGGATTTGTGAACTTTTGAACAGGGTCATTTTGATGTTTTTGGTTGTCATTATGATTTTAAAAAAGAAAACACAGAAGTTTGACAATAAATGGCTTCAACCAACCACTAACCATGAGTGGAGAAAAAGTTTTTGTGTTATCATTCATATTCCCACAGCGCTTTTCACAGCTTTTCTCTGCTTCAATTATACCTATAGGGAAACTGCCAGCTTTCCATAGGTATAACTGACATGCTGCAATTTTCAAAACCGCAACGGTTTTGGAAATAGCAGTGTATCCACAGCACGTATTTTTTCGCAAGATGTGGAAAGGATTTGCTAGAATCACATCCACCTTGCTGTGACTGTAAAGCGCTGCGTTTACGCCACGTGGAGCCCCGGCCAAAGGCTGTATTCACATCTGCGTTGCACAATCTGCAACAAAAAAAAGATGTGTTTCCACAACGTGGAGCTTTAGCCTAAGAAGGAAAAGTCTTGGAATTATGGAGATCACAGGACTGATAGACATGTTAGACAAAATTCTCAATTGTGTCGGAGTCTTCATTCGGAGTGTACAGTGCAGAGTCTGGCAGAAATCCCAGATATACAGTCCTGCAAAACTTTTTCTTCTGGTGATATCTATAAATAAATAATGGACACACGATGGACTCCATTATAGCCAATAGGATGCATTGCTGTCCTTCATTAGACAGACTGTCTTTCTATTCTTCTGGTCCTGCGATGGACCAGAAGTAAGGATACAATGGCGCAGATGTGAATATAGACTTGATATATGAATGATAAAAAAATGGAAATAAAATATTCAAAACATCTCAATTAATTCAGTATTGAGTATGAGCACTGTGTGCAGAAATACACACACTTACACACATTGTCATGCTATCCATGAGGTTTTTATTGGTTGTCTGAGGAATATTATTCCATGCTCAATGCACCTGGGCGTGCAAATCATCAAGATTGACTGCTGGCAGCTCCCTTTACAATTGCCAACCAATGATGTCCCAGATGAGCTTGATGGTAGACAAGTTAAGAGACGCAGCAGGCCATGGTAGCATGATTATGTCACGCAGGCTACTCACCATAGCATGAGATATATGTGCCCTGGCATTGTCCTGTTGAAAAATGGCTCCTGCGATATTTTGGAGAAATGGCCGTACCACTGGTTCAATGAACAAATCAATGTATTTCCAAACTGTTAGTGCACATGAAATTAGGGCTGCACCTAGCCTTTCTGCTGCCTTAGGTGAAACGTAAAAAGGCACCAAGACATGAACACATGTGAACAGATGTGTAATGGACTACTGACCTTGCACTCCTGGGAAAGTGCTGCCTGAGGCCAGAGGCTCACCTCACCTCATGGATGTTGTGGCCCTGACTGAAATGAAGACTAGAAGGTCTAGCTACAATACATTTTTCTACATCTGTGTGGTCAGACAAGTGTGACATCTATCACACAGGAAACACACTGAAACAAAATCAGGAGTGAATAGCAGATAACAAAAGATTATCTAGACTGATGCACTGTAACAAACCCATCAGCTGTGAGAAGTATTAGGTCAGGACTCTAGTTATAAATATAAATTCACTCACAGTAGGTAGACATCTCAAAAATGATGAGGAACTGAAACAAAATACAGTAGAAAATTGCTGAACTTATTATATGATGATTAACATGAGACTAAACAGACAATATGGAAGACCTGCACAGGATCTGTCACGGCTGTCTGAGTTACATGATCTCTGTCCAGCCTTCAAGAAGAAGCAGTAAACAACGAATGTGGACTTTCAGAATAATACAGATGAGCTGCAAATGAATAAGTAAAATCCTGCTGAACCAAACAATGCACAGTAGTTGTAAACTGCATTAATGGACCATTTCCTTTACAGAACACAGGCAGCAATTGCCCCTTATTACAATTACAAAGCGTTACGGCTTTCTCCTCTGAAACAGCAGCATGGGAAGAGTCTGCCTTCCCCCCTTAAACAAGAAAATCAATAACCCAGAAATCTAAATGTCTGAATTATAGACATTACAGAGCTCTCAGGAGTTGTCATTCTGTCCCTCTCCCTCTGTGCTGTCTGTCTGAGTAATTGTCAGTCTCCTCTTAAGTCCTAGCACACTGTCCATGAACCAGGAGCTCAGGCTGAACATTGCTATAGATGTAACAGCAGATAGCAGAACTGTAAATAGACAGGTAAAATGCACAACTTGTGATGACTTGTGTTTCATTCTGGAAAAAGGTTTCCATTAGGGTTTCCTATGATGAGTGCCCTGTGTAGATCTTCACAAGCTGCTAGGCTGATACATTAGCTTGACATGCTGGAAGGATTCCCTTGCCCATGACTTTGTGAAGATATTGCAGTACAGTCAACTGCTGTTTAATTTACCATGTAATATTGTGTGCCCAGGATGAGGATCTGAAGCTCAGCAGGCGCAAGAGGTGACCCAGAGGATGTTCTTGCTGCTATCAGTGGCAGCGTACAGACATACAACAGGAGCAATACGTTGTGCAGTCTCAATATGAACTCTCAGGGTCACTTGTTCCATAATAAGAAGGCAGTAGCTTGCAAACACCTACATCACCAGCTACAATTTTTTCATCTGATGAGACAATTAGCATCAGCCTCATAGGCAGGTTTGCTTTAACCATAGGGCCAAAGGTGCACTTTCACTGGGCCCTATGATAATGGGGGCCTGATGGGACATTGCATACAATGTTGAAGCAGGGAGCCGTCTGCTCCCTGCTTCATCATTCATCCTGGAAGCTGCAAGCATGATGTGATGACGTCACTTACAATGCGCCTGCAGTTCCCTAAATCTCCAGACCTGAGACAGCAGGGGAGCAAGGAGAGGTGAGTAACTCATCTTCACTCAGGATCAGTTAGGGCTATGAAGATGACTTCGGATTCATTTAAAGATCTCCTTTTTACAATGATACCAAGATCATCATGATATCCCTTACAAATCCGGAGCGATTCTCTGGAGAAAATGATGTTCGGCAATGAGATCCCAATGCAGATCTCTCATTTTTAATAGCGAATCGCTCCGAATCTGTAAGGGATATCATGATGATCTTGGTATCATTGTAAAGAGGAGATTCTCAGCTTTAAAATGAATCATCAAGCTCATAGCCATAACGGATCCTGAAATATGGGCTCTAAAGTGTCCCCCACTCCTGCCTCAGGCAGCATCTTAGAGATGGAGGGGGAAGGAGTGGAGCTGCAGACTGCAGAGACAATGATATTATCATTTTCTGTATGTGACCCCAGGGGGGGTAGCATGGACTTCTGTCCATGTTATTCCCTCTCCTATCAATTAGAGAGCATGCTATACTTTTGCTCTCTGATTGTCACATAGAGAGATAATGTAATACCCCTCTGAGCCTAATCACAGGGGTATTCTTATGTAATACCCCTCTGAAAATAACCAGGAAGTTATTGGCGCTGTAACCCAGACATTTACCATCGTCGAGGTCGCAGAGCCAAAAGAGCTGTGCCAAACACTTACACAACACATACACAAAGTCATCACTAAAGTTTACATTTTTCACTGTTCCTGTCCATACCTGATCTTTATAGAGTAAAATGCGCCAACTGGGGGACGTTCCTCACAGCTCAGCATTGATGCTAGGCTGTGAGGAATGCTCTACTGACATTGGGGAGATATCGGTGAATTCAGTGCACTGTCGGCTTTCTAGTGATATATAAAACCACACATTCATGAGGACGAGAAAGGTCCTCTTTAACATATTAGTGAGTCTTACTTGACTTCTGTATCAGTGTTTTTGAGAGAACAAATTCCTGTTGTAGTTGATGTTTTCAGTATATATGAACTGTCTACACCTTGATCTATTATTTAATATGTGTTTTTTGTGTGAATGTAAGACTGAATATGAGTTTTATTTGCAATATATGTTTTATAAAAAAAATTGTTTTTGTCCCAAAGTTACATGAAGGTGGACATGGCTATTGATAAACCATTGAGACACATGTGACCCTCAGTTTGTCTACTTTCAAGAAATATATAGGGTTTTAGGAGTGCACTTGCTTTTCTGAGTGTGTAATTTCCGTTTCCATTTCCGGCTTCAAAGCTGATTTTTGTTCCTTCCAGTTCTGGTGATTTTATGAAGATATGTGCATGCAGTTGTAGGCCTTAGTGATAAGAATGAACTCTGCACATGTTGATCTCTTATTTGTAGGAGGTTTGGTGTATATAACTTTTTGTTTGGTTTCTACTTTTAGCAACTAATATAAATTTACTTGCATTTCTTTTTTATAAAACATAGACTTTAAATCAAAATTGCATGAAGACGCCTGTTCGTATACAGTACCAAGTGGCATTTTGACAATGCTGCAGGTGTCTACTTTCAGAAAATATGGAGGTATGGGGGGGTTAGTATAATTTTTTAAAGTTGCAATTTAGGTTTTGTTTGTTCATCTGAAAACTGTGAAAATTGCCCTTGCAGCCTGCGGAGAAAAAAAAAAAATCTGAAAATCCCTGGCAATAAAAGGGTTAAACTGGGGGCAGATGGATGGGGACATTAAACTGCGGGGATAGCTGGAGGGGGACATTATATTGTATGGGGCCAATAGGGAGGCATTATAATTTGTGTAAGTCGGGCTTTCCTAAGTGACGGGGGGGGGGCACTTATGAAACCTTTGCACTGGGCCCACCAATGTTTCAAAACGGCCCTGCTCATAGGTGGTTTTGCCTTTCTCTGGATCTTTATCCAACCCTATATACTATGTTACTATAGAATGTTACTATGTAACTAAGTAACATATGTGTAAAACATTTTCTTTGAACATTGCATTGTTCCTCCTAGAAATGTGTAAATAAATAGCGAGCTGGGTGTTACCAGTTGGGTGTTTGTCCGTGAACACTTTCACACTGACCAGTCAGTACTGCCAGTGCCAGGCTGTGATGGGATGTGAAACCCTGGTTGTCAGTTTATTCATAAATTCCTAGAAGGAATACCAGAGGAACTGCACAAGGTGAAGTTGTAAGAAATAATGCTCCAGAATTGTTAATTCATGAGAAAAAGTATTTGATATATCAGGAAAGGTGATGCAGACATTTTTCATTTTTGTGTTTTTGTTTTTTACTCCCTATATTCCAAAGCCATAACTTGGTAATTTTTCCGTTTACATAGTCATATGAGGGCTTGATTTTTGCGTGACAAGTTTTACTTCAAAATGGTACCATTTATTACTCTGTACAATGTACTGGTAAGCAGGCCAAAAAAATTCAGAATGAGGTGGAATGGAAAAAAAAATGCAGTACCATGTTTTTACGGCTTCCACTGTGCTAAAATGTTAGCTCTGTTCTCGGGGTCGGTACGATCACAGTAATACCAAATTTATATAGTTTATTTATGTTTTAATAACTATACAAAAATTCAAAGTTTTGAAGAAAAAAAAATCATTTGAATCACCATATTCTGAAACCTGTAACTTTTTTATATTTCAGTGTACGGAGTTGTATAAGATATCTTTTTTTTCACGACAGTATATAGTTTTTATTGATACCATGTTGGGGAATGTAAAAAGTTTTGATCACTTTTTATTCCATTTTTTTTAGGGAGGCAAATCGGCGAAAGAAACGCCAATTCAGCCATTTTGATTTTTTTTCCAGCTACGGAGTTTAACATATGGGACAAATGTTTTTATATTTTAAAAGTTTGGGATGCCATGGCAATGGGACAGCTCCTGCTCGCGCCGCTCCATTACCGATTCCATAGGGAAAGTGAAAGTAACCAATCATATGCTGTGGTCACAGATGCTGAGTGGTTAAATGCCGTGATCAGAGTCATCTCTGATTACGGGCAATGCTGCCAAGTCCCTGTTGTGTGAAACAGCACAGACCTGGCAGCTAGTATGTCTGCTCTGCTTCAGAGTGGACACCATATTTAGTCATGTGCACCAGGATGTACATGTACGTCCTGGTGTATATCAGGGTTAAAGAACACCTTTCACTACCTTCACCAACTCCAATTCTTTGCATCTGTTAATAGGCACCACTCCGCTGATACAGTGCAGCTGGAATGTTTTCTCTAGCCCCCACCATTCCGGGGCTACTTAGTCTCTGTACTGTCAAGTGGGCAGTGTCAAGAAGGAGCAAGCAAGGAGGCATGATTCAGAGCTCCAATCAGAGGTTGACAGTGTCAAAGCTCAGAATCACACCCCTACTCCTGCCTCAAAGTACAGATCGTAAATAACATATGAGTAAACAAAACTAACAGCACTTATTGCTCAAGAATGGTTAGGGTTAGAAAAAAAAAATGTAAACTGTACTGGAATCAGTGGAGCTCTTATATGATTCAAAGATCTGGACTTGGCCGAGGTGGTGAAAGGTCCTCTTTAAATAAATATGGATAAATATAATGGAATGGTAACTTACAGTCTTAAAGGGATTGGCCACTTTCAGACCAATAGTGAGAGACAAATCTTATTGTTTGTATAACAAAAAGTTGTACAATTTTCCAATATACTTTCTGTATCAATTCCTCACAGTTTTCTAGATCTCTGCTTGCTGTCATTCATTGTGCTTACTGCCAGTAGGTAAAAATCAGTCCATGGTCTTATGATATACAGTCATATGATAAATGAACACCCAGGTGCACAGCTCGTTATAGTCACAGCATAGTAATCTGCTTGGTAACGAGCTGCACACCTGTGTACTCATCACATGACCATGGACTGTATATCACATGACCATGGACTGATTTTTATCCACTGTGAGTAAGCAGAATGAATGAACGCAAGCAGGGATCTAGAAAACTGTGAGGAATTGATACAGAAAGTATATTGGAAAATCGTACAACTTTTTAATTATACAAACAATAACACTTGTCTCTAAATATTGGTCTGAAAGTGGACAACCCCTTATAATTATCATTTGACTTTTTTTGTCTTTACAGCTCCTGTGCAGACCTATTCTTCTCCATGTTGACAGGTTACAAACAAAATTTGTGCAGTCTGGTCATGCAGTCATATGTCATTCCCTCTGCTTTTTGATCATGCAGTAGAAGAGGGAGAAAAGAGAATACAGTAATATATACCAACTTCTACCTGATAAACATCTTAGCATTTGAAGGGAATCTGACATCTCAAAAATGCAGGAAGCATGTTATAGAGCAAAATGAGCTGAGCAGATTGATGTATAGGGTTGTGGGAAAAGTTTCAGTATAACTTGTCATTTATCCATCAATACCTGTTTTTTCAGCTATCTCTGTATGTACAGTCATAGAGGGGAGGCTATCAGTCACTGATAGGACTGCCTTCCATTGACTTCTCAACATAGAAGGAACAGAAATTTCAATGAATACATGACAAGTTGCCATTCCGTCCATCCGTCCGTTGCCAATCCAGTGAAAATCTCGGCGAACTGGATTTTCATCGGATACAGACCGGTCAGCGGCGCATTGGTTAAAAACCCATTCATTTGAATGGGTTTTTAAAGCAATGCGCGGGTGTGCTCTTACACCCTCTCCGCTGCGAATCCTTTTTTTTTCGTCGGACACGAAGTCCTGCGTGTCCGACTTTGTTTCCGACGAAAAAAAAGGATTCGCAGCGCAGAGGGTGTAAGCACACACCCATGCATTGCTTTAAAAACCCATTCAAATGAATGGGTTTTTAAATAATGCGCCGCTGACCGGTCTGTATCCGATGCCAATCCAGTTCGCCGAGATTTTCACTGGATTGGCAACGGACGGACAGCAAGCGCAGGTGTGAACAAAGCATAACAGTGCCTTGCGAAAGTATTCGGCCCCCTTGAACTTTTCAACCTTTTGCCACATTTCAGGCTTCAAACATAAGGATATAAAATTTAAATTTTTTGGTGAAGAATCAACAACAAGTGGGACACAATCGTGAAGTGGAACGAAATTTATTGGATATTTAAAACTTTTGTAAAAAATAAAAAACTGAAAAGTGGGGCGTGCCAAATTATTCGGCCCCCTTAAGTTAATACTTTGTAGCGCCATCTTTTGCTGCGATTACAGCTGCAAGTCGCTTGGGGTATGTCTCTATCAGTTTTGCACATCGAGAGACTGAAATTCTTGCCCATTCTTCCTTGGAAAACAGCTCGAGCTCAGTGAGGTTGGATGGAGAGCGTTTGTGAACAGCAGTTTTCAGCTCTTTCCACAGATTCTCGATTGGATTCAGGTCTGGACTTTGACTTGGCCATTCTAACACCTGGATACGTTTATTTGTGAACCATTCCATTGTAGATTTTGCTTTATGTTTGGGATCATTGTCTTGTTGGAAGATAAATCTCCGTCCCAGTCTCAGGTCTTTTGCAGACTCCAACAGGTTTTCTTCCAGAATGGTCTTGTATTTGGCTCCATCCATCTTCCCATCAATTTTAACCATCTTCCCTGTCCCTGCTGAAGAAAAGCAGGCCCAAACCATGATGCTGCCACCACCATGTTTGACAGTGGGGATGGTGTGTTCAGGGTGATGAGCTGTGTTGCTTTTACGCCAAACATATCGTTTTGCATTGTGGCCAAAAAGTTCGATTTTGGTTTCATCTGACCAGAACACCTTCTTCCACATGTTTGGTGTGTCTCCCAGGTGGCTTGTGGCAAACTTTAAACGAGACTTTTTATGGATATCTTTGAGAAATGGCTTTCTTCTTGCCACTCTTCCATAAAGGCCAGATTTGTGCAGTGTACGACTGATTGTTGTCCTATGGACAGACTCTTCCACCTCAGCTGTAGATCTCTGCAGTACATCCAGAGTGATCATGGGCCTCTTGGCTGCATCTCTGATCAGTCTTCTCCTTGTTTGAGATGAAAGTTTAGAGGGACGGCCGGGTCTTGGTAGATTTGCAGTGGTCTGATACTCCTTCCATTTCAATATGATCGCTTGCACAGTGCTCCTTGGGATGTTTAAAGTTTGGGAAATCTTTTTGTATCCAAATCCAGCTTTAAACTTCTCCACAACAGTATCACAGACCTGCCTGGTATGTTCCTTGGTCTTCATGATGCTCTCTGCGCTTTAAACAGAACCCTGAGACTATCACAGAGCATGTGCATTTATACGGAGACTTGATTACACACAGGTGGATTATATTTATCATCATCAGTCATTTAGGACAACATTGGATCATTCAGAGATCCTCACTGAACTTCTGGAGTGAGTTTGCTGCACTGAAAGTAAAGGGGCCGAATAATATTCCCCCCCCCCACTTTTCAGTTTTTTATTTTTTACAAAAGTTTAAAATAACTAATAAATTTTGTTTCACTTCACAATTGTGTCCCACTTGTTGTTGATTCTTCACCAAAAAATAAAAATTTTATATCTTTATGTTTGAAGCCTAAAATGTGGCAAAAGGTTGAAAAGTTCAAGGGGGCCAAATACTTTCGCAAGGCACTGTATATTGAATCTTTTCCCTCAAACCTATACAGTATATCAGTCTGCGCCACCTACAGATTGAATAGCATTTTCTATGCAATAGGTTCTCTTTACGCCTGCTCAAGGGATCACTTCAGCAGGGAATGCCCCTTTGGGTGTGTTCTGTACAAACTCTGCTCATTTTCTGGCTAGGACAGGTGGAAATTGTTACGAAAACATAGCAATAATCCTGGCAAATGACTGCAGGATTTATTTATTTATTTATTTATATATTTATTATTATTCTTACTTGTATAGCACCATCACATTTCTCAGCATGTATCTATACACACACAAAACAGAAGAATAATTTGTAATCACAACTATTCATTCATTTTATCTTCCATTTTAGATGCACTGGAACAGTAACATTTGGCCTCCTCCCGCTGCATGCATTTAATTCAATAATCCTGGACAACCCCTTTAAATCCACACACTGTAGAAATGCTTGTGACAAGGATGAAATACTGTGGCCACTGGGGATTTACTTTCTCCATATAACACTATAGCCCTTCTGCAGGGTATGGAATAACTGCTGTAAGTCCAATATTTTCTTAACAGGATTATATTGGTCGTTGCTTGTTTTCTCATGCAGAGTATAAAAATCAAATGCCTAGCTAACAGTAGGCTATGGAATTGACTGCTCTGAAGATAGTTAATGTCACCTAGACATGTAACAACAGTCCAGTCTGTACCCAAAATCCAGCTCTACTAATTATCAGTATCTGTGTTCCTAGCTCTTTGAGGAACGTGACCTTCAGGAGAGAGCCTTGAATACACAAGAGGATCTGATCTTGAGTAAACGGAGTGATTCATCTATAAGTGCTGTTTTCAGAACAGTCTGTCTCAGCTATTGTATATTCAAATGTAAAATACAGAAATGTGGCAAATGCTGATATTACCCAAGTAACCAAGAAAGTCCTCAAACTGCAATAGAGATCACCACACCTTCTGAGTCTCTTCACCATAACACTATATTATTATAATCTTTGGATAGAGCTATATGTAGTGGACTATTGGAGTACATTAACACCAATGGACCTCTGTTTATTTCAGTGGTTGCCTTGGAGTGATTTGCTGCTCTTGCAATATTCAATAGATAACACAGGTATGTGAAACAGTTTATTGGTGATATCAGCAAGTCAGTGAAACCCAGAGTGACACAGCTGCACACACACCCATAGACACAAGTGCTGATATTATGTACATTAGCCACAACTCTGAATGCAAACATCCCCAGCTTACAATACTCACCAATGATAAATAATCCTATAAAAGTATAAGTACAACTTTAAAGACAGTCTAGCAAGTCCAAAATGCTTCCCCAACAGTGTAGGGGCCTTTAACAGGAGCAGAAGCGTACCTTTGTTGCCACAAACTGATGACGTAATACAGAAATAACCACATTTTTAAGGTTGTCAAATCTTTTTGCAGGTGCATTGGGGGTGATTTTCCAGGTTTGCTTTCAGACAGATGTGATACAAGTTTTGAAAATGTTTATTTCACAAATAAAGAGGAGAAATTGGGCAGAGATTCCAAAGGAGAGCCAAAGCCCTTGCGGTTTGTGCAAATTAAATTGTGCAAATTAGGCCCCGTCCCTAGTGCACTTGAAGGCTGATTTGCATATTCATAAAAAGATCTCTGCATTGCTTCATCAGTTTTTGGTATGTTTCTGCTACTATGAGAGGACCCTATACAGCAATATTACTGGTTTGGGAGGCATTTTGAACCTGATAGATTTCCTTTAATGAGTCAAAATGATTGTCTAATGCAAAAGTGTCACTACAACAATAAACTGACCCTGTAGCATTATGGAAAAACAAAGGCTGAAATACATTGCATGAGGTTTTGCACGTAGTTTATAGAGTTTGCAGCAAAAGCTGTATCTGGGCCACCATGTATACTCTGATAAATTGTCATTTTATATGATAACATCACACTCTATATAATATTATATATTTATTGTACATCGTTGATATACTCCTATATATACAGGGGTCATGGAGGGATAGCAACAACTGAAAATCTATTACTGCATGACTTGACCCATGGGTGCAATGCTAACAGAAGCAGCTGCTGTGAGATACAGTTATTGGTACCTATAGTAAATCTATGGTAAAACCCTGGTGTCTGTATTAATACAATTCAGTTTTGTTTCTATCAATTCCTGATATGGGGTTCTTTAAATTCTAGCTATATTCCTGAAGAGAGACAAATTATGTTGCAGGTGAATATGTTCTAGTTGTAGTAAGATAAGAACAGGGGTGACCCCAGGTGTAGGCTGCACCGACCCCGACACTTATAAAATGTCTCAGTTATTGACACAATAGAAGAGCGTCTTTAGAATATCTTACCCGGTGGTAGCAATGTTTTATATATGACCTCTAGAGATACAAATGATCCAGTCACACAGAGGACAGGGGCTTTCTTATCATTTGTCCAGCTCACTCAGTGCACAGGACACGCAGCTCTGTCCTACCTGATCTATCCTGCAATTTACAATCCGTCCTGACACCTGCTTAACATTCTGCTCAGCTCCTCAGCCATAGCTGCTCCTAATCTCCGCACCATAAATATATAAATATTGTTTTGTGGAAAAGGGAAGTTTTCCTTTGTTGGGTTTCATCTTTTAAAAGGCTTTGATAAAGCTCTTCTTCCAGTGACTGCTCCCATTTCATGGCACACTCATCTTGCTGTGTTTCTGATTTCAGCTGCCAGTTTTCTCCCTCTTGGATATTTTACATTTGATTCTATTTTCAGTTTTACAAAACATTTTCGACGCAAACTAAGACAAGTAAGAAAAGTCTAACCTCTATGTCATGCTCTGATGCGAGAGACATGAGAACTTAAAGGGAGACTCCAGTGAAAAAACATAACACATTTGAATCTCATTGTAAATATTCATTGGGAAATCTTCACATATCTGTGTCTTTTATTCCAGGGGTTTTCCACTCCTGACATGTAAGTTTAGAAAGTACTTGTACTACCCATAGGATAACATTCATGGTGCATCTTTTCTTAGAAAAGTGTGTTTTGTGTTTTCTCTGTTATTCCATTTGGCAATTGACAACTGGGCACTACCATTCTCCTTTGCAATGTGCAAATCCCTACGTTCCAGTAGGAACAACAGAGGGACAGCACATTACAGAAATATTAGAAAAGATGTTTCAGCATCATTATTTTATGGAGAATAGTATTTATTAAAATAGACATGTCATGGGCTCACCATGTATTAAGGTTCAAGCACGTGACCATTCCTGCACTATTACTGGTGTTTTTAATACCTGAGTATTCCCTATTGACTTCAAATATGTCACAAAGCTGTTAGATAAAGTCATTTTGACCATATCACTGCTGTTACTGCAAAGAACCTGAATGATGGCAGAAGATAACGCAAAACCAAAGAGATCAGTTTTATATTCCCAAAGTGTTTTCCAGGCAATTAAAAAAAAAAAAACACACAGAAAGTGCACATGGGTACAAGTCTAACTCACCAAAATACAATGGTTCCCATTATCTCTGTAACAAGAACCATAACAGGAACCTGAAGGAGCATCATGCAGCACAACTTTTCTTGTATAAAGCTAGGACTAATAGATCACCTCAAAAGATGTAATGCTGACATCTTTTTCTGTTGATTCTGCATGAGCTAACGCTAGGTTCACACTAGCGTTCTGGTTTCGAAAAGCTAATCCACTTAAAAAGCTGTTACCCATGAAAACTCATGGACCTCATAATCTATAATGGGATCCGCCAGGTTTCCGCCCCGAAAAATGTGGAGAGAAAAGTCCTGCCTACAGGACTTTTCTCTCCACATTTTTCAAGCGGATTCGGGGACGGAAACCCTGAATGGAGTTTGAACGCTGGTGTGAACCTAGCCTTACAAAGATGCCAAACATAAAGAGCTCACCAACCTCACAAGTGGCACTAACTCCATCCAGGGCCACAATATATGTTTATGCTATGCTGGACTACACTGCTGCCTCACAAAGTATAACATCTGACCTGATATTCTACTAGCAAAATTCACATATGTATTCAACAAACCTCTGTTGGCCCCAGGCTACTAGTTTTATGCCTATGGTTGTGGATCCCTTACCTTACTTCTGTAAGACACAATATAGTCCAAAACCCTGAATGTAAACTGAAGCAACCTTGCCTATAGCTTCCATAACAAATCTTCTCCCATTTTTTGTATACAACTCCTATGAAGACATATGTTTCACCATGGTCACAGACTACATGGTAGCTTGATTTTGTATCCATATTTCCATAACATTGACTGCTATTTGTTGCTAACCTGCCAAATGTAGATAAGTAAGAAGGAAAGGAATATAACTGCAAAAGTGTGTTTGACTGCAGAAGCAGACTACACAGGGTTTGTTTAGTTTGTCACCATGGAAACATATGGGTCTGCACAACAGGAGGAAATTTTGGAAAAACTGTGAAAAATATCTTCATTTGCAATATGGAACAATAAAATATCTGCCATGCCAAGCAGTGTATGTAGTAAAGTCCATTGAAGGATTACAGGCTGTTATACAAGGCAGACTGTAATATGCATCTGGATGCTCAGGACCATTTCAAGGATCTAGAACTCCTCTGCAGGCTATTATCTGAATATTGCAGAAATAGAAGGCTATCCTTTAAAAGCAATGTTACTTGGTGACAGTGCTCCATTCTAAATGGCTGTGCCCTATACAGTGGTGCTTATAGAGGAATATTGGCAGTAAGTATCCACAATATCCACACAGAGTACTGGGAAGCTTTGATGTTGCACTTGCAGAATGTAGCCACTGCTCATATGCTCCACTTTCTGAATCAATACTTCTTGAGAGGTAAGACAGATACAGGATTTGTTGAATGTACACCGATGGCTGTTACCAGAATTCATTGACCTTGTAGACCTTTCAGTGTAGAAAAATGGAAGATTAAGGACAGCTATAGGGGAAGCAATGGGTAGGAGCTGGTAACTAGTGGCTGGGATTGAGGAGCACATTTTTTTTTTCTTTATAGTGATATCAGTGTGGAGAAATCAGGAGTGAACACGTAACATGCCTTTGGCTGTTTCTTACTCTCTGGAAGGATTTCCACAGCTGACAGTAAAGTAGAAATATAATAATAACAAGACGTTGATGATTCTTGAAAGGGCAAAAATCACTCAGTTATGTGCCCCTTCATCTGCTAAAAGAAATTCACAGATGCTGGAGGGATTGACTCACAAAGAGGCAAAATATTGGGTGGCTACATTGAAGGATGAAGAATACAAGCAAGGCAGGTTTCCTACTAGACTAGCAGCTTGAAGAAAGCAACATGGCCACAGATCTCTGCTAAAAGAGAGCTAAAGCATTTGTGGCTGTCTGTAGGAAAAATGTACAAACCATGACTAACCCTGATGCACTCTCAGGTGGATCTGTATATCCATAAAGATGATTATCTTTGCATTGCTACATTAGTTATTGGTCACAAACACACATATCAGCTCCTATTAAAGGCCTGACAGATTCCCTTTGATGGGCTAGAAGGATCCACTAATGTAAGAGTGTTACTACAATCAGGGGTAGATTATAAAATTGGGTTGTTGTCTTGGGCCCGAGGCTGCAAGGAAGCCCAAAAGCAAGTACCTTCCTATTTGCCACCATTATAATCCAACCTTGTAATCAATTGTATTGGCATCCTCCGATAGAGTTGATCACTGTTGTTCTCACAGGAGTCTACTGGAGGTGAGTATTTGTTGAGCCAACCGCAGGAGATTCACCTTGCGAATATTTGTGAGGTTCACCCAGCAGTTTCAAAAACTTCCAAGCCAGATCTGCTATGATTATAGTATAAGGTACCTTTAGACCCCAGAATATAGTTAGCAGAGGCCCAATGGAGGTGAGTAAACATAACCTCATAATACAGAACATTCACCTCCCCTGGGCACCACCACAGGTCCACGTCCTGTTTGGGCCTCTTCCAGCCTCCTGAATGAGGTCAAGGACTGCTGAGCTCTCTGAAGGAGACCGAAAGAAGCCCAAAGAGGACCCATGCCGGAGAACAGGGGAGGTGAGTAACACTGTTATGTTCTTTCACCATCTCTGGGTTTCTGCTTATTATATTCTTGAGCCTGTTTCTGAACAGCCTGGCGCCCATGGTACCCTTAATTTGTCCCCCCCAAAAAATAAAATAATAATCCAACTCAGTGACATTATAGAAAAAACAGGGTGAAATACATTGCATGAGGTTTTGCATGTTGTTTATAGGGCTTGGCGGAAAAGCTGTATCTGAGCCATTATGTAAAGGGTTAACATAAAAAAGAAGTCATACTTCCCTGCTCTTTGCCCTACTGTCCCAGCCCTAGCTCCTCAGTTCTCATTACTGATCTTCAATTCAGGCGATCTAGCAATGACGTTAATTGCCCCCCAAGTGGCCACTGCGGCGGTGACATATGGTAGTCGACTACATCAGCATTGCAGAGGTTTTGGAGACCACTGAGGCCAGTGACTTTTGTCACCAGAAAATAACTATTAAGGTAAGTGAGGGAGTTATGTGGCATCTCATCCTTGAGCCTATTTGTATTTTCAGGATAATAAAAGGAGGGTACAGTGGTGGCGCACATTACAGTCCTAAGACTCTTGACACAAAGCTGCAGAACAGCTGGTTGGCCCTCCCCAGATGAGATTAAATGACTTAATTTGCACTACATTTGACTGTATTCTGTGCTGCGTAGGGTGTTCATCATCTTGGTGGTTTATAAATATGACTTCCTTTGTTCTGCTGCAGGTGCACCAACCCAGCGGAGGAGTATGGGGAGGATGGGAGTAGTAGTCTGTCACTACAGTGGCTGTAGTCTCTACCAGAACCTCTGGAACTAACCTGGGTTGATAAAGTGATGAGGGTACCTGCACTATAGGATGGCAGTATTTTTCCCTGGGGTACATCCTGTGGCAAAGTCTCCTGCCTGATGGAGGCTGGAGTGCCCTTGATGTTGCAGGTGTAGGATTAGAGACTCCAAAGACAGTTGTTAACAGTACAAACAAGTAATGTATTTTGGAGATACTACTGGGCTGGAACAAAGTTGTATATGGCTCTCCCTGAGTCTGCAAATCTTACTTCTACATCTGACATTCTCTCTCTCAAAATGTTCTCTGTTTATCTGTGTCTTTCTCTTTAGGATCACAAAACTACCTGCAATTGGTGCAAAAAGATTGCTGAACCTGGCCAGAAGCTCATAGCTTCAGTCATGCTATCAGGCCCGTCAAAAATTCTCCTCACAGACTTTAACACACACAAAAGAAATTTGAGCAGATTTCTGAAGCTCATCTCTGGTTCCTGTCTCTTTAGCTGCACTTACGCTGACTAGTTACTTAAAGGGAATCTGTTAGGGCAATTTGGAACACTAAACCACCCACACGTCCATATGGACCTGGGGTTTAGTGTCCCAAATCACCCTGTTATAACGTAATCCATGGCCGCATTAAAAATAAAAAAACTTTATACTCACCCTGCCGCTGTACTCCCTGCGCCTGCGCAGTTCTTCAATGAAGCCAGAGGAGTACACCTCGGCTTCAGTGCGCATGCCCCGCAATTACGCAGTGAAGCTGGGGGGCCCATTTTTGGCTTCACTGAAGAACAGCGCAGGCGCCGGGACACGTGCAAAAAAAAGAAGCTCATGAATAACCCGGACTGTTCTCGCCGAACAGCGTTGATCGGACCCTTCTCTAGGTAAATATAAAGGTTTTTTATTTTTAATGCGCCTGCGGATTGCAATACAACAGGACCACTAACCCCAGGTCTATAAGGACCTGTGGGTGGTTTAGTGTCCCAGATTGACCTGACAGATTTCCTTTAGTCTTCAGTAACCTAAGTTAGCACTCCAACTCATTGCCTTCTTTCCTAATCTAGGAGAGAAAAGCCTGACTAACTTCTCCTCCTAACTAAAATGGGGTGTCGAAGGGATTTTCCTTCTAGCTTTCTCAAGCCACATTGGTACAGTCTATCTTAGATCACATAACATCCATTAAGGCAAATAGTGTATAGCATGTAATAAAGCACAAAATTCACAATTGATCAACAGTGAAGGGTGGGTTCACACTTGCGCCCGGACTCCGTCCGCCATGAATCCGACCTAAATGTCGGAAAAAAGGATAAGTAAAGGATAGGGAAAGGTTTGAGATGATTTGCTTAAAAACCCATTCACTTGAATGTTTTTTTAAAGCAATGCATGGGTGTGCGTTTACACCCTCTGCGCCGCGAAGCGGTTTTTTTTCGTTGGAAACAAAGTCGGACATGCAGGACTTTGTGTCCGATGAAAAAAAATGGCTTTGCGGCGCAGAGGGTGAAAGCGCACACCCACGCATTGCTTTAAAAACCCATTGAAGTAGATGGGATTTTAAGCAAACCGTCTGAAACCTTTCCCAATCCTTTTTTCTGACATTTAGGTCGGATTCATGGCGGACGGAGTCTTGGCGCAAGTGTGAACCCACCCTAACTTTTTAGCAGTGCTCTACTGGGACAATGTGGGACACTGCATATGCTGCTCCTTAGTATTCAAGATGCACAAATCATTATATGAATGGGAAAAACTAAAAGTAACACTAATGCCAAGGCCCCACATTACGGAAATGCTACATTTTTTTTTTTGCAGATTTAGCTGTGCTTTTTTTGCACCTAACCTAGTAATGACTACAGAAGGAATGGGAAATATCTTGGAAGCACTTTTACTTCTGCCTTCTGCTCAATCCACTGCTGGCTTTAGCTCAAAAAAACGCAGGAAAATCTGCAACACAAAAAAGCAGCTTTTCCGAAACGTAAGGCCTTAGTTTAAAGGGAACACAGAGAATGAATTCACTGGGAGTCTCCCAGTTTTCTGGCCCACTCAACCTGTCAATATTCACTTACACCCAGCTATTTCATTAGTATTAACTGTACTGTGACATCATCATCACTGCAGTGAATACTAATGAAGGTGTTGCTGAGGATTCTCTGTTTATTTAAAGATTTATTATATTTATTTTTCACTAGGTCTGTCCAGAACCAGGACTTTGTATATGAGAGCCAGGCACCCCCAGCCACAGATTATTCTGATTAAGAGGATGTCTGTGACCAAAAGCTTCCATGGTATTTTTTTTTTTTGTATATAATACATATATGTATATATTTTTATGCATAGACTACACTGACATATAGAGATATATATCTGTATACCAGGACATTATACATGTAAAGAAAAAAAAAAATAGACTTTTAAGACTTTCAGACTTGTCCAGGCAAAAATGGACAACCCTTTTAACATTTAAATCAGATGGGGGCAGTGAAAAAAAAAAAAAAAATGCACACTCACCTGTCCCCGATGCTCCGTTTTCCTATTGAGCTTCCTCGTTCTTCTGCTCCGGCGACTTCTCCTGGGTCTCTTCCGGAGTTCCACTGAAGCCTCAGCAGGTCTCAGGAAAAGGACCCGTAATGTCACAGGTAGTGACATTGCAGGCCCTTCACTGATTGGCAATCAGCGGCTTCAGCGAAACTCCGGAAGAGACCCGAGAAAAGCCACCAGAGCAGAAGAACCAGGAAGCGCGGGAGGACACCGGAGCATCGAGGACAGGTGAATATGCATTTTTTTTTATTTTTTTCACTGCCCCAGCTGATTTAAACGTTAAAAGGGTTGTCCATTTTTGTCTGGACAACCCCTTTAAGTATGTGGCTCCGTTTTTAAGGTGTGTGCTTGCCAAGCAGAAGGCCCTGGGTTTAAGACCCAGGGCAAAACTTTAGAAAAATACGAAAAGCAAAAACTTGAAATAGATGGGAAAGTAAATAATATAAACCTATTTTAGTAGTACTCTTTACTAAATGACCATCACAAAACATACTAAATAACATAGAATTATTTGGTGTAACCACAACACAATAATTATAATGACTCCATAGTGGCAGAATTGCTTATTTTATATAACCAGCAATCTGGGTCTGATATAGTAATATGAGGTCCAAATATATATATCTGAGCCCGGTTATAAAGGTCACATCCCTTGAAAAGGCCACTCCCACTTTTGTCATGAACTGCAATGATCAGCAAATTACCCTGACCGTAAACAGTGAAAAAGAGCCTGGTCTTCAACTAGTTAAAAAAAAATCTGTACACACTATTATGAATATTGTCATTCAGTCCTCAAATAAAATGCCATTTTGTATGGTGAACCTTGTATTGTATGTGTTTTTAAAGGTATATAAATACACTAGTAGGTTAATAGGTATATATTTTTGTCTATATCTATAGACATAGATATAGAGATATAGAGATACAATACTTTAAATTATATACTCCTTTTTTTTTAGTTTGGTTATTCAAATAATTATTCCACCTTTTCTCTGGGATGCATAGGACTTTATTTTATGTAATTTTTTATTTTAGTATTTGTTTTCCTTTTTTAAATGTCCAGGAATATGTAAAAACAACAAAAGGAAAAACACATCTGTCATTTTTTTTAACATGCTATACTTTTTAAAATTGTTTCCCCACTTTGTTATGTTTTTTTTTATATAACAGATACATATCTTTTTAGCGCTGGTTGTGGGCACATGTGTTATGTGAGGGATCATTGCAGTAAGATTTTTCATGTGTTTGTGGGTTTTTTTTTTTTTTTCAAATACTTTATTACAGGGGTTGTCCAGGATAAATGTTTTTGTTTTTTTTAATTTGAGGCTGTAGAAGGTGAAAAAAAAAAAAAAAACATACTCACCTGTCCCAGGTGTCTCCCAGCTCGGTCTGGTCCTGCTGCTCTAGTATCTACTTCTGGCGGAATTCCCCGCTGCACTGTGACCGCTGAGGCCAATTTGCGACCTCAGCAGTCACGTGCAGCAGCGACTTATGCCAAAACACCAGATCAGCAGGACTGGACTGAGCTGGGAGATACCAGAGCCCTGGGGACAAGTGAGTATATCTTTTTTTTTTTTTTTTTTGCCTTCCCTGGCCTCATATAAAAAAAAAAAAATGTTTATCCCGGACAACCCCTTTATCCCCTTAATGACAAGGGGCGTACTATTACGTCCTTGGTCGCATAGGGATGCATGTAGAGGGCTCAGTTGCTGAGATCTCTCCATACATGGCAGATGCTGGCTGTCTAATACAGCCAGCAGCTGCAGCTAACAGCTGTTAACACTTTAAATGGCGCAGTTAAACACGACCGCAGTATCTAAAATGTGCAGGCGCCACGGGCGCCGCCATCTTAGTCTGATTGCTGCCCTCTAGAATGTCATTGGAGGGTTGTAATTGGTTGCCAAAGGCTTAAAGTCTCCCAGTCTTGTCATTGCCATAGTTCTGTTACCTATGGCAGCGTTTAATAGAAGTAAATAGATTTTACTATTCGCTGCAATACATTAGTATTGCATCATGTGACTCTGGATCAAAAAAAAAAAAATGTATGCCTCTAGGAAGGTGGGAAGGAAAAAACAGATATGCAACAAAACGAAAATTGGCTCGGTCTTTAAGGGGTTAATGCCTTAGCAATAGCCACTGTCTACTGGACAGCATGCTTTAGTAAGGTGGACCTGAGTTTCAGCTGGTAAAAAGGCTAACACTAAGCCCCCTGTTTACTGCCCCAATACTCACCACCAGGTACTGTGGTAAGTGCAGGTTGGTATTATTAGGCTGGGAATGCATTTTCACTCTGGTAATTCTAGCCTGATGCTGTTTGATTGTACTGCATATGGCTGGTTTTAAAAAATGAGGGTTTCCACACTTTAAAAAAATAATAATAATAATTGAAAAAATGACTTGGGTCCCACCATTGTACATATGTCATATACCCATATACAGGATGTTGGAGGGACAAGCAAGCCTGTATATGTGAGAAAAAGAAAACTGGTGCACAACCCCAGGAAAGAAAAAATGTAGGGAGAAGGCACTCCAACCAAAACAGCTGATGCATGAATAGGGCCATCTAAGACTAATGAATCCTGAGACCTTAAAGAGGTATCCCCGTGTGAATACAATGTTAAAAAAAATGCTGTTTCCATTTCCATAATTCCCAATTTTCATTGGAGTTAAAGAAACATAATAGTGCAGTAAATCACACTGTGTCTACTTCAGGAGTTACAGAACCACTAACATAGTCTTGCTGTGCTATGCTGTTTTCATAGCTCTCTTTGAAAGGCTGAGATGGGAATAACCCTTTAAAGGGTCATGGAGTCTGCAACTGAGACACATCTAACTGTTGAATGCTAAAAAGATTGTGAGGACTTCTGTATACTCAGGAAGGAGCCAGAGGATGGGAGTAGTGGTAGCTGTGTTGTCAATGGTAGGTCAAGGACACTCAACCAGCTCCTCGAGACTGCCTCACAAGTTGGAGCAAGCTTGAGGGGGCCTGCAGTGTACCTGATGGTGGTAGTTCTCCCAGGAATTTTACAGTTGTGAGTGAGATGGTGGTAGACATAATGACCCTGATGGTAAGCACAGGAATGACTTAGGAGGCAGCAGTACAGTTAAACCAAGTAATATACTGAGGTAACTAAGAACCAATACGACTTCTCTGATGGGGGTAGTAGAAGGATTTCCACTGTGGATAATGGTACTGGAATTTGCAGAAATGGGAATGCCATGAATTAATATTAACTTAGGGCCCTTTACTGTATTCCCTCTACAGCAATAATGTACTCTACAGTCCCTATATACAGGGGCTGTAGATGACTAAGTCCCAAGAATTACTGTCTACATTTCTGCAGGATCCTGGGTGTGAAACCCTAGAAAACCCCAACTTCTCCTACAAATTGGCACTTTCTCTCCCTTCAGGGAGCTGACAGCAATTTTTCCCTATCTTAGGACTGTAGCTATCAGGATGCAAGGTAGTTGGCTCTGAAAAGGGGGGCTTCCACGGTTTCTCATAGATGGTCTGCTCTGCACAGAGGACTCAGCTAATCTATCTAACCCTTTCTTTCTGGAGACTTCCAGTCTTCTCGTCTACTCTAGCCAATGACTGGCCAGGCTAAATCAAGCCCCCTCTAAAGAAGGTGTATACCATTCCACAGTGGACAGCTCCACAAGAGGGAAAATAACACAAGAGAATATGCAAAACTATACACACAGATACACAGTGGCACATACTAAAAATAAAATGTTGTCTTTGTTGACATTTACTAAGTCATAGCAAAGTCAGTACCAGAACAGAGAGAGGGACCAGGGACCTGAGAGAATAGTACTCATTGCTTCCTTGCTGGCCCACTGGTAACAAAAGGCGCTTCAATCAATAATGATATTAGTGTTCATTGTGCCCCCAATGACAGGGTAGGGTAGCACCCTAAGTGATCTCCTACCCTCTCCTCGTGACCACCCAATAGGTCTTTACACAACCCCCCAGCGGGTCCAGAACTACAGTTTGGGAAACTATGCTCTAAGCAGGGCTGCATCTGCCATGAGGCAAGTTGAGCATCTCACCTCAGGAGAACGATTGTAGAGTTGTTGGGGGTGGCACAAGTGCCACCACTTTCCCTGGCTGCACCAGCAAGAACACTGAGTGGTCACCACAGATCCTCCGCCCATAACTTACAACTTTGCTGGCAGGGCAGGGGAGCGGGATCTGAAGCAACTGTTTCTGTGTTAGTGAACTGGGGCAGCTACGCATCCTTGACTGTATCTTTGCTTTCAGACAGGGATGGGAAGCTTCAGATTCCACTTTCTTTCTTCCAGCAAAGTAGTAAGTTATGGCCAGGAGAGCATGGAGCAGGGACAGTGTTAGACGGGTCAAACTGGGCAATTGCATATGGCCTCTGGGTTCCGGAGCACCAAGTGTTTGGGCTGATGTCTTGGATTGAGGGCTCCACTTATATCTATACTGGCGTGCTATGCACACTGATAATGTTGAAACCTTTGACAGAGCAGGGGACTCTGGGGAAACTATTGTTAATAAGACTGAAGGACTATCATTTAAAATGGGACTGTTATTTGTATGTGGGGACAATTATTTATAAGGGGGACTGTTATTTGTAAAGACGATAAATTTATAGGGGGGGCTATTGCTGATAAAAGGGGAACTGTTATTGATAAGGGCATTATTATTTATAAGAGAGACTATTATTAATAAGGCTAGGTTCACATCTGTGTCGGAGTCTCCTACTGCAGAATTCGCTGAAAATCAGCAGAGAGAAAACCCTGAACCCAAGAAGTTATTGGGCGGGGGCACCTTTTCAATTTATGTCTCAGGCAGCAGAAAAGCTAGAATCATCCCTGGTTCTAAGCCATCCTTATTGTTATTTTTTTTTTTCATAAATCAATAACTCATGTAAATGGATTAATAACTTTGTAAAATATCTCATTAGAGGAAAGTGACATATTCCTCACCTCACCTTTCAGCAAACTGTGCCCCCCCCCCTTTCCTTCCTGCAGAGTCTCTATAAATGTTCACCTTGTTAGTCACCAAAAAATCCAAAAAATTAGAGTAATTATTAAACAGAAGTCAGGACACAGGGGAGAAGAGGGGATGCTGCTGCAGTTACTATCAGAGAGGGGAACAGCAGGAGAAACATCCAATCTGCCTGCACACATTTCTGATATCAATAGGTGTCCACTGAGGAGACATGGAGAGACAGAATGTATACAGTAACGTATGAACGGGGAGGAGGAAAACACCCCAAATATGTCATTCCACACAACAGTTCCGGATGCTCCATATTTTATCCACATCTGTAGATGTTTGAGGGTGAAGGCGATTATTCTTATACTGATTTTTTGTAAGGGAATGGTGACAGATTCCTTTAGAACTGTATGTGTCCTGCTTACCCCAGTTACTGCTTTCCAATGTCTGTAATGTTTTACTTGTTTCTAAAATAAAACCTTCTAAGGCTGCAAATGAAAATATGAGTTTGGCCTTCGTGAGAAAACTTACAGTAAAACTTTGACAAAAGCTCTGAGAACAAAAGAAGGGGATGAATGGTGGAGCGCCAGAGGCAATCTTCTATAAATAACAGCTCTGGCGGGATGATCTTTACCTATGTTTAAACAGTGAAAGATATAACCAGTAAATCAGATGTTATATCAGGAACATTTGTAGCACAAGCACATATCACCTGAAGGACAAGGATGGTGTCGATGTCCAGAGCATTATAAGCAGCCTCTTTATTAGGAGACAGATATGACTGCAAGTATAAACTTTTAGGGATTTCCTACAAATCAGAAAAAAATTCACCAAATAAGAAAAAATGATCAGAAAAATAATCAACTTTGCAATGTACTTACTTCCTGCAATAGCTGCCCATAATGAATGATGTCATATTATATGAACATGGCAGCTTTAATGAGGATTTGTCCTATGACCTGTTGTCCCACAGTTGGTAACAGATAAAAAGAGGTTGCTTCCAGGAGAATGGAGGAGAAATGTAATGAAATATTCTGTAATCTATATTACTTATCTAGGAAAGCTTCATTTTTCAGACTAATAACATTTACCCAACAGACAATTAGAACTGGTCACTTTTATTATATATCTCATTGCTGATATAGTACCACCATTCTTCACTTCATATATATTGTATTGAAGGCTATTATCCCCAATAACAGGATTTTGAAACCTAATTTGACTGTTTCACACACACAAACACAAAAAACATACCCATCATCCCCGCATAAGTGCTCACAATCTATAATAACATTCCCATCTTTCCTATATTTTTGAATTTCCATTTGAACCTACTATCTCACACACAATGTATTACCCAAATTATTCTGGTCAACAGAACAAATCTGTGAGGGGTGGTGTCCAACACAGTGGCCATTTTGAAAGCTGCCATCTTGGAACAAATTAGATTTTTTTCATATGGGAAGGGCTGCATATGACTTATATATCTGGTAGAGAATTTGATTATAAATCCAAATCTGTGCTTAAATGGGAAATACCTTTATCCCTGCCAAAGTTATTATCACTTTTCTTTGTTACAGATACAGATATGACTGTGAGAGTAACACGTGAGGACAGTATAGAGATTGTGCTTATCTCCAAGGAGAACAGTACCCAAGTCACTGCTGTGGATTTCAATGCTCGACACCCTAGCCCATCAGTCATGGCATAGTTGGAAAATTGCTTGCCAAACTTTGCCAAATCTGTTGGGCAATATAACAGTGAAAAATCTTTTGCTAAGGGTTTTTTTGGGCAAGAATTTTTTCATTAAATACATAGAAACTGTAGTTCTAACAGCAAAACGCTGATTTTGCTTTCATTAATCTGTAAAAAATCTGCTATTTAAGACTTTTTTTTCTGTTGTTCACCCAGTATACAGTCTCACAGCCTGTGCTAATCTTAAAAAGTGTTTTTTTTTTCTGCTCTGCTCACCTAATGCACAGTGTGGCGGAGTGTGCTAATCTGAAAAAATATTACTTTCTTAAGCATTTTTTTGTTGCTCATATATATAACCTTCCATCCTGCACTAAGCTAAAAAAAAAAAAAATCACTGTTATTTAAGCGGTTTTTTTTTTTGCGCTCTACTCAGCCAATATAGTATCATGGAGTGTGCTAATCTGAAAAAAAATACTCATTTCTTAAGCATTTTTTTTGTTGCCAATAGAGTATAGAGGGGGAGTATTTGTGCAAGTACTAACAATAAGAATGTGGGTGGCAAAAACAAGTTTTTGATTACTTAACTAGCTCATCTCAGTCAAAGGAGGATACTGTATCCGAGAGTGATGCGATCTTGAGGGCTGTTATGGACTGTCAATTATGTCTCCTTCATCTTCTTAACTGGCACAGATCCCGCTTAGTGAAGTGGCACCTGCTTAGAAATCTTTTTGGTGAGCTGAATGAGAACAGTAAGCATTCAGCAGTCAGAGGTAGTAGTGGCAGAGGGTGTGGTACTGATAGTTGCTCTGGTAGGAGAGCTAATAAGAAATCTGGAGGTAGAAATTATGAGGGTGCTTAGGAATCCCATGGCAATGGTGTGTCAGTAAAAAACAGGGAAGATGATGGTATTGCCAATGATGATGGTTCTTTTGTGGATAGCACCTGGCTACCGGGTCAGGGTGACAAGGTGACATCAGACGAAGAGGGTGGTAGCAGTAATGATTCCAGCCAATATGCAGGCTCAGCATCCAAAAAGATTACCCTGGGCAGACCTAGGGGAGGCTTATGTGGTGGGGGTGGTGGCACTGGTGGTGGTAGTGGCATACATGTTTTCGCTGCTATGATGTTGGCAGCAACAACTACATGCAATCATCTCCCATGTGGGAATTTTTTTCTACTTTGCCAAATGATAAATCCATAGCAATGTGCAAGGTCTGCAAGCAGAAACTTAGCTGTGGCCCGTGCAGGAACAAATGTTGGAACGACATTTCTATGTACTCACATGAAAAGGCATCACCATCTTATTTGGAAAAACACACTTGACAGTGGTACTAGCGGGGAAAGTTAACAAGACTGTTCTACTCCTCCATGTGAACTTCCTTGTAGGCAGACTATATCTACACCTAGCACATGAGCGTCATTATCATCATCAATTGTTTCTCCTACTCCTCTTCATCCTCTTCTACCCCAACATCAGTCATCCATAAGAGAATGTGTGTCCAGGAAACAGCAACATGCACCCAGTCATCCAGATGTTCTGCAACTTAACTCGCACCTGGCCAAGCTGCTGGTGGTGTAGTCGCAGCCATACAAGTTATCGGATTCCACTGCGTTTCGCCAACTAATGGCACGTACTCAACCTTGATGAGCCTAAACCCCATTATTTCTCTAGGAAAACTGTCCCTGCTTTATATAGCTATGTGTCGGAAAATGTAGGCCTTTCTTTGGATGTCATTCTGGGGAAATGTGCATGCCACCATCGACATGGGGAGCAGCAATTCTGGATAAGGACAATATATAGCTTTCACAGCCCACTGGGCCAATATTTTGAGTAGCAGTGGCCACAGTCTAGAAACGCAACAAGGCCAGGTGCTAGTTCTACCCCATTTGTGCAGGTCTAGTTCGAACACCATGCAGAACCCATCTACCTTTTCTGGATCCTTCTCTCTGGACTGTTTCCCGCCACCATTTTCACCAGGGCAAGGTGTTGCTTCAACTCCTCTTTCACCCTTGCCAACTCCAACTGGGCCACATTGCAATCGACAATGGCTGTGATACTGTTGCTGCGCTGTAGTTAGGTCGAGTAACGCATTTTCCCTGTATGAGGCAAGTGCTTCACATCGTGGTTCGCCACTTTAGTAACCTGTGAAATGGCTTAAAAGAGATGCTCCTCATGGCTAGAAACGTCTCTGCGCATTTCAGCTGCTCTCTCTGCCCGATTTGCAGCGACAAAACTGCCTTTGAATGACCTTGGCACCGCAGAGTTTGGTTATTCATGTATGCCTGGGCTGCTGCCTACTCCTTCCAACCAACCCTAGCTCCCTCACCCGACAATTAAGAAAGACACAACACAAAGATTGGGTTAATTGACCACAGCAGCCATTTTATTAATTAAATACAATAACAAATAAATAACTGTGCTTAGAAAAAAAACACCAATATAACTATAAAAATTCTTCTGTGAGGAGGACCTACATAAATCTGGTCGCCAATCTATCCACCACACCAATTACCCCCAGCCGCAAGCCACAGACTCAGGGACACCATATAAATACAAACCACTCCCTGGGACACCACGCAGCAGGGGCGCAAAAACCAGCCAGACTAAATAAACTAATCTCTTAGGGGAAACTAACCACAATGTGTCCCTCACACAATTTTTAACCAACTCCAAAGACCCCTGCTACACCTGCTGTATATGTGCACTTTTGAAGGAGAGTAAAGAGCTTGTTAGCACTGTGCTGTCACTTTAGCACAATACCCTCTGTTCTGCAATTCTCATTTTAATACAAAATTACTATTATAGCTTGATGATCATGGTCAATTTCTTACTCTATGTACTTTTTGATCATCATATTCCTTGTTATTGGTCTCACATAGCAATATCCTGCATAATTGTTTTCAGCAATTAACCCTCCATTACTATTAATAATATTGGCATTTCTAAAAGTCACCCACAAAGCCTCCGAGGCTGAAAAAAGTAACCGGCAGATCCTACAAAATCCGCTCGCTACCTTACCCTTTAGAGAAGTAATTCATCGTGGCTAACTCACTCCGAGATAATATTGCATTTCTCTTAATTACCCCTTAATTATCCTTCAGGATGCTATAATTAAAATTTCACTGTGGTGTCACCATGATCCATCAAATGGACGAATGTAGTAGGAAAGGTAAAGGGAGCAGCAGTTCAATGCATCAAACTATTGACGAGGACCTGGAAGAGCGGAGGATGGTGTTTGCTCACAGGAAGGTTTGATCAGGTCCACAGAGGGGGAGCCATCACTTTTGGACCAGCTTTCAGTAATACATTAATCTAACCTAAAATGTGATGTGACATTCACCCCGGTTTTGGAGCAAATAGAGAAGCTGATCAAACAGGAATGACATGAAAAATGAGTTTTTCATGCCCTTATTGAACGCATTGATTCAACATTCTCTGTCTTTGTTGGGTAAAAAAGTAAGTGATTTATATGAAAAAGTAAGTGATTTATGGGAATATATCTGTGATATAGTGAGAACCATGAGAAACAACTACAGCAGCAACGCTCTATTTGTCTCTTTCCACGTTTTCCTTTTAATTCTGATTCTATATTCTTACCAACATTGAGATGACTATCATTATCTTCTGAGTACTTACAGACACTTTCTGCCTTGCTGTTGTAATATATTATATTATTGCATAGCCAATGCTGTTACATAGTTTTGTATTGCCTATTATTTCTGTTTTTTCTTATTTGTAGTGTTTGAGAAAGACCTGTATTAGTTGAACGCATTACATTGTATACGTTGCAACAATAAAGATTCTCGGGGTACCTGAATACTGAAGACCTTACAGGTTGCATACACACGTGGACAAAATTGTTGGTACCCCTTGTTTAATGAAAGAAAAACCCACAATGGTCACAGAAATAACTTGAATCTGACAAACTACATGTTGACAAGCCACAAAGCTTCTGGGAGAATGTCCTATGGACAGATGAGACAAAAATTGAAATTTTTGGCAAGGCACATCAGCTCTATGTTCACAGACGGAAAAATGAAGCATATCTTGAAAAGAACACTGTCCCTACTGTGAAACATGGAGGAGGCTCTGTTATGTTCTGGGGCTGCTTTGCTGCATCTGGCTTGAATCTGTGCAGTAACATTGAAATCTCAGGACTATCAAGGGATTCTAGAGAGAAATGTGCTGCCCAGTGTCAGAAAGCTTGGTCTCAGTCGCAGGTCATGGGTCTTGCAACAGGATAATGACCCAAAACACACAGCTAAAAACACCCAAGAATGGCTAAGAGGAAAACATTGGACTATTCTGAAGTGGCCTTCTATGAGCCCTGACCTAAATCCTATTGAGCATCTTTGGAAGGAGCTGAAACATGCTGTCTGGAAAAGGCACCCTTCAAACCCAAGACAACTGGAGCAGTTTGCAAATGAGGAGTGGGCCAAAATACCTGTTGAGAGGTGCAGAAGTCTCATTGACAGTTACAGGAATCGTTTGATTGCAGTGATTGCTTCAAAAGGTTGTGCAACAAAATATTAAGTTAAGGGTACCATCATTTCTGTCCAGGCCTGTTTCATGAGTTTTCTTTTTTTAAAAATTCTGTTGAAGCATGGTTGAAAAGCAATGTCTGACTTTTATTTGTTCATTTTCATAGAATTTTTATATATTATTACTTTAGTCAGATTCAAGTTATTTCTGTGACCATTGTGCGTTTTTCTTTCATTAAACGAGGGGTACCAACAATTTTGTCCATGTGTATATATGTTAAGCCCATGTCTAGGTGGCCAGTAACAGAAGTTTAAAAGAAAAAAGAGACTTATAGGTGAACTGTGCCATCCTCTGAACAAAAGTTTGTCAAAACTTTTTCCTATTCTCCCTCCATGCACTGACTGTGGGCCTTGTGAAGGGGCAGTTGTAGAGATGTAGCAGAGTATGTCTTGGACATCTCATGCACCTTGTGCTCTCCTGTACGCAAAATAACCTTATGAATATGGTCCTGGGGGATAAATGAAATAAACAAATGTGCTGTGCAGAAAGGTTCAGTTTTTTGCCCTAGACCCCTTAGCTGATATAAGGATCTTTACAGGTCCTGGAAGGTCTTGTCTGGCCACTAAAAGTCAGAGTATACTCTTTATTTGGGATATTTTTGACTAGATGCATCCAGATCGATCTCAATAAAGAGGTATCTGAGGGGAGTAGTTCCCACATCCACCACATCCTGCATTCTAAAGGATTTACTGGGCATCAATAATTCACAACATGAATACCTTAAATACGATGGATTTCTGTTGTTTTCTTTCATTATTTTATTGTGAACCTGGATGGACTGTCTGACACGATTATCTAGCACAGAACATTCTTCAAGTTGTCTTTTGGGTAAATGGGCTAAATGCAAGACATGCAAAACCAGGGAAGTCTTACACAGTCTGGGCTCTGACGGATCTGTGGGGGGCTGACACCCGAATCCTGCACAGAGCAGCTGTTCCAGCAGCCTCCAGGCACCGGAAGCTGCTGCAGTTGACAGGGAGCACATATTCTGAAGGCCAAGACTATCTGCAATCATAAGCGTATAAAGTTACAGACAGCAGGGGCAGCGGGCATTTTAAATAGTTGTGTGGGAGGCCCAAGCTGAACTTTTGCACCAGGGCCAATGAGCCTTTAGCTCTATTTTATTTCTTGCATCAAGTGTATACCATACATCTGGCATACACTTATAGTCAGCAGTGCAGGGAAAAACGAAGGTTTCTACTTTTACATAGTTTATACTTCAATGTAATACTTTAAAAATTAAAAAGAAAGTTAAAAATTATCCACAGGATGGGGTATAAATTTATGATCGCTGATGGTCTGACTGCTGGAACCCTCACCAATCACGAGAATGGGAGTCCCTATGTCATCTATGTGAAGGAGTGCAGTAGTGCTCATATGTAACTCGCACTACATTTGCTTCTATTGGACAGACAGACTGATGTACTCAGCCACCGTTGTTTAGATAATAGACCAGGGACTCTTTTTCTCAGGATCAGTGGGGGTCCCAGCAGCTGCAGCCCCTATGATAATTCACTTATCATTTACATAGTGTATAAGTGATACATTTTGTTTATGGGAAAGCCCCTTAAATATCATAACACCCACATTACTGCGGGCAACCCATCTGATGGATCACCTAATAGTTTCTTTATTTTAGCAGCTTTATAATTATGGCAACATTACTGAGATATGGCTCTCATAGACTGTAACTGGGAGATCATGCCTTAGATAGAGGAGATGTTACTTTTGATATCCTCCATATCATTGAAGTGTCTCTCCTCCATGTGCACTTCCATGGCGCTGACTTTCTGGGCATAGTTTGCAAGATGCCCCTCAGCATTACCAGTAGAGGTGCCTCTGAAGGCGAAGAGGGTGACTGGGGCAAAACTTGGCTCAGATGAGGCACAAGAGGAACAGGCTCCTTGGTTCTGTACTAATGCTAGCAGTGTCAGAGGTGGAAGTAGAGGAGCATGGGGCCTGTGCTCTGGAGAAAAGTTGGGGCAGGTGCTATATTGGTTGACTGCAGCAGAGATGAAGAGGCTGGTAGAACACAGGTGAAGCGTAAGTGCTTTGTGCGGTGGTAGGTTTCACGTCAGTTTTTTTAGGTCTGGACATCTTCAAAAGGGTCAGATGGGTGCTACATTCACTTGCAAGGCGACCACTGGCCTGGATCTCTGGTGTGATGCTTCTTCATGTCCTATGTCCAAGCCACACCCCTTAGGGGACTATTATTCAAAATGCTAGGGAAACTATTATTTATAAAGGTGAGACGATTATAAGGCCAGGTGAACCATTATTTATAATAGGTAAGACTATTATGTATAAAGCAGGAGGAATTATTGTTTATAAGGGGAACTATTTATAAAGAAAGACCTATTTTTAAAGGGGGCAGTTGTTTATAAGGCCCAGAGAACTGTTATTTATAAGTTGGACTATTTATAAGAAACCACTATTATTTATAAAGGGGGCTATTATTTATAAAAGGATAGGGTATCATAGATATCTCAGGCAAAATAATAATAAAGACAGAAAAGGGGACGAGACATAGAACAAATTCTATGACTCGTCCCCTTTTCTGTCTTTATTATTTTATCTTTGTGATTAATAAAAGTTATATTTTATATTTTTCCTGAGATATCTATGATACCCTATCTTTTGAACTATTTATGACCTGATAGTGGTGACCACAGGTTTGACCTCCCTTAATAAATAAAATGGGTCTTTTTTAAGGCTATTATTTATAACCAAGGACTAATATTTATAAGGCGGGGCTGTTATTTAAAATGAGGGACTATTTATAAGCAGATTTTATCAGACCCCAATTATTATCAGATCTTGCATAGTGATCCCTCCGATGCACACTACATTAAATACCGAGAACTCATCATCAATGCCCATACTAACGGGGTCCTGACTGATAAGGAGAAAGGGTTTCTACTTATCAATGATTTCTCGACCTCCCAATTTTATCATTTACCCAAGATTCACAAAAATCTAAAGAATCCACCTGGAAGACCTATTATCTCTGGAGTCAAAGCACTAACTAGAAATCTTTCCCAATATATAGATTTACAATTACAAAAATATGTTATCAGGTTTCCATCTTATTTGAAAGATTCTACACATCTTATTACTGAACTTTTAACTATACAATGGAAACCTAACTACATTTGGGCAACCCTAGATGTGTCCGCACTCTATAGTAATATACCACATTCTAAAGGCCTTGACATGATATCTAGAACATTATCTCTGGATCCCACAATGCCAACCGAACAAAAAACTTTTATCATAGATAGTATTCAGTTCATTCTTGAACATAATGTGTTCACCTTTGAGTCAAAACTCTATTTGCTGAAACGTGGTATTGCTATGGGGACCCGTTTCGCTCCCAGCTACGCCAACATTTTTATGGGACGATTTGAGGAAACCTACATTCAGAATAAACACCCTTGGTCTGCTAGTATTGTGTTCTACAAAAGATACATTGACAACCTCCTTTTCATATAGGAAGGTTCGGAACATTCCTTCTGTGAGTTCACAAACTATCTCAATAATAACAACTGGGGAATCACCCTTAGTGGCCAACCTAAAAAGAACACAATTGATTTCCTGGATTTAGAACTCAATGGTAGCCTTGAGGGCATCAGTACAAAAACTTTCTTCAAAAAGGTAGACTGCAACAGTCTACTTGATTACCGTAGCTCCCATTACAGAAAATGGAAGGATAATGTACCATTCGGGCAATTCAAATGTATCCGGCGAAACTGTACGAAGGACTCAGACTTTAAAATCTAGAGTAAAATTCTAACCCAACGGTTCCAGGAAAAAAACTATCCTAAACGGATTATTCAAGCAGCAGAATCTAAAGCACAGTTTCTCACTCAATCTGAATGCCTTGTCCTCATTCGGAAAAATACTAGTAAAGAATTCGGACATAATTTCATAACCACTTACAGTAATGCACATAACAGGATCAGGATGATCCTGGACAAACACTGGACGATACTCCTGAATGATCCTCTACTTAATAAGAATATCCCCCATAAGTCATCAATCACTTTTAGAAGAGCAAAAACCCTGAAAAATCTATTGGCCCCTAGCAAACTGAGGTCTCTTACTAAACCTGTAGACCGGAATATGTCATATCCACAACCAAATGGTGTTTATAAATGCGAACACAAAAAATGTAAATGTTGTCACACAATTAACCATTCAGCCAAAACCATTACGAGCTTTTCAACAGGCGATATTTTTCAGATCAATCATTTCCTGAACTGTTCATCCTCCTTTGTCATATATGTCCTGGAGTGCCCTTGTGGCCTCTAGTATGTAGGAAGGACCATCAGACCATTAAGGGAGAGGCTAAATAAGCACAGATCTAATGTAACTAATGGCTACCTCAAACACAGTGTATCAAAACATGCCTTGGTGTCGCATAAATCTTGTTTCGATGCATTCAAAATCACACCAATAGACCACATTCCTGCCCATACCAACAACAGATTTGAAAAGCTCAAGAGAAAGGAAATGTATTGGATTTTTAAATTTAACTCTCTAACACCAGCTGGGCTTAATGAAGCACTCGAGTCTGTATATGACTAGGTATTCTAAGGCGTGTGTATATATTTGCATATACACACATCGCAAGCATTATCTTCTCTCCTCCAGTACATTCGTTTCAACCCATATGCATATGTATTGTCATCATTTTTGTTCTATGCCTATCACATATAATTATTATGTATATATTTGTATATAGTGAAATATATTTCTTAGCCATAATCATATGTTTATTACCCATTTTCATTTTTCATTCATCCATGTATTATGATACATTCTCTAGCCCCAGTCATATGAGTATGATGTCCGCCCTCTCATTACTCATTAACATTATTTCTTCTTTTTAGTGCTATATTTCATAACAACCATAGTTCAGATCAGTCCTGCGCCCTACACAGAAACATATGACTCAGAGCGGGAGATCGCTACACACATGCACAATAGCGATCTCCGGATGCGAATGAAACCTTTAGCATTACCAATTGATGATTTTTTTTTTTTTTTTTTCCTCTTCTCAGTTAAAACTTTTTTTTTTTTTTTTTCTCAATTTAAACTTTATCTTTCAATCAAAATTTTTTTTTTTTTTTTTTTTTTCTCTCAATTTAAACTTTACCCACAAGTTTGAACCCCTCCCCCTAGGGGTGGTCCCATTTCACCATACCTATATAAGCCTTTCTGAAAGTGGTCTCCACTTTTACTTCTCATTCACTTCAGATCTCACAGCCTACCTCCTCAGGCTGGTAAGTACCAAAAAACATTGGTTTATACCTTTTTATGTATAGTTTTTACTCTTATGTGCATTTTGATTTTATATTGCATTTATTAGCCTTTTAGCTTTACTTATTTATTTATTTTTTTGAGTACATTCATTACCACTATTTATTCATTTATTTATTTAATTATTTATCTATCCATGACAATACTATCTGGTGGAATACTTTTCTTTTAACCAATAGAATGGTATAATTAATTTCACTGGTTCTAAATTCCAACTACTGACTCTTCACATGTGTATTCTTTTATTGTTTTTATGTTTAGTCTCTTGTACACTTGATAAAGGGGATCTGATTTCCCCGAAACGCGTTGTGTTATTTGAGTATAATAAAGCATCTTTGGTGAAGCGCGGTCCCCACACCTCATTTTTTGGGAGATTCTCCTACCAATCCATTACCTGTATACCGTCTGGATCCAGGAGATTCTGACGCCTAGAAGTTCCGCAGCTCACATATACCAAAACATACTCTGGATCCATCCACTGTATTAGTTGTGGGCCAGCACAACTTGAAAAGGTGAGAACCCACCTATACAAACATCCATAATATCTAACTATCCTGGTTGTGAGATCACCAATTGAAGGGGTACTGTTTACCATCAGACCCAGCCAGTTGAACACTCACTATAATACAGACCAGTGCTTTTGTGTTACTTAGTGGCTTTCTACCATACTTTCAGTGGATGATCCTTGTTGTTTCTCCAATCATTTGACTACCTCCTATTCTCAACACAATTATCTATTTACAACCTATTTTTCAAGCAATATTACGCTATGTGCCGCTCGGCGTTGTTGTTTTTATTTTTGTTTTGAAGTATTTATAAGCAGGGTCACACCTGCCATGAGGCAACCATAGGTGACAGCACCTCCTGGCATAAACTTAGGGGCGGCATTTTTTAAATTTACGCTACCTATTGGTTAATTCCAATCATAGGCCTCAGCAGTGACCGCATGACCTGAAGAGGGCATTGGGTACCACAGAATGCCATGAAGAAGGTGAGTGTTTTTTATTTTTTCTCACCTCCCTCAGGCCTCCCCTTATCAAAATCTAGGGTCTGAGGAGACCACAGAGTATAATAGTGCAAAAGTTTGGGGTTTGGGCCAAGCCAGAAACTTTTGGAAAAATTTGGCTGAATCTAAGGCTAACAAATCACTGTGTTTGGGCCAAAATGGGGACAGTATATTGTGTGAGGGCCAAAAAGAAGTGGGAAATATTATGTTAAAAAATCTGAGCAAGAATGCCTGTGTCGTGTTTCTTTCTCTGATTCTTCAGACAATTCTTTAAGGAAGATCTCAAGTACCTCATTTGATATTTACTGTGACTCTAATCAATTTGCCTTTTTTTGTGTTTTACATACAGTATGTCTGCCTTTTCAAGATGTGGCCCCCGATTGTATATAAGTTACCTCTTGTTCTCAAAGTGGGTGACAGAGAAGGATCTAATTTAAAGGAAAGATATTTCTAAGAACTTGATTCTATGAAAATGTGCACATATGGTCACTGTGTTTTTGCTCCTCTAAAAAGTACAAAATATGCCATGTGTGAACCTTACCTTACAGCAGATGAATCACGTGGACAAAAGCTGCTCTATATGAGCACTTGCTAGTGATCAGCTGTTTATGGTCATGGGTCTGGCAGCTCAGTTCCCAGTTGAATTGTCTCTAGGACGCATGGTTTAACATGGCCCTTTCTTACAGTATATGACGTGTTGACTATATGTAATATATGGTTGCTATGAATATTTCAGAAAGTGACCTGCTTTTAGCAGGGTGGCTCTGCTCTGGCTTATAGAGGAAGGTCCCAATTTGAAACCCCTCTCTATGACATCCATATGGCCTAATAGGGCATTTGGACAGTTTTCTACATAATGTGTATGAACAAAGCATTCTATAACATAAACATGTTTACAAAATGCTATAGTTATCTGTTATCAGCTCCTTTTGGTTCTGTTGGATCAGAGCCTATCAGGAATCCCAGCCTAGAATCCAGTGTCTCCTTTCATACATACATCAGTAGGTGATATGTATTAAAGCAAAAGGGTCCCGTTAAATGTGTGCCATGAATCAGATGTGCGTCCTGATATGTCATGGTTCTTACACCCTGTGCAGTGATGCAGGTGTAATATTGGTGCAATCATGGGAAGATTATCCTGGACTTGTTATTATCATAGAACTGTGCTGGTGATCATGGATAGGAGTGCTTTAGTCTCCACTGGACACTGCTAAATTGTTTGGTGAACTGTGTATTATGTGTCTACTTTATAGTCTGTAACCTGTACATAGTTGTATATGTGTAACTGTTATGTTATCCCTTTATGGGCTAAGTTAGTACAGAACTGATGGTTTAGCTCAGCCAGCATATTGCTGGTTTGTGGTAGGAGACTAGGAATTTTCATCCAGCTTCCAGAGAGAGAGGACATGTGTGAGCTCAGCTAGTGCTAACATTTTTATGCTACTTTGCTGCAGCCCTGAGACAGGGCGGTGAGCTGCTATTTATTGTGGATTTTGCAATTTATTGTGGATTTTGTGGACTCTGAGGATGGTTATATCTCTGGCCTTAGGATTTGAGTAATGACCCTGTTGTGCCACAGGGCATACAGAGAAATCCTGGGGTAAAGAGATAGTGGCAAGACTGGCACATAGAATAGACCTAAGCACCGGTTTCTTGATAAACTATCATATGGCTCACCCCGCGTTCATAGTGGAGCTACTAAGAAAAACCTGTTCCTTCTTTTTTGTGTGGAAGCTGAGAACCCTGAGTTTCTGAGTCTTTACCTGCAACCACCAGTAAGGGCTCTTCCAAGTTCCACCTAGCTCAGGAAGGCCAGGTGGAATTGCCCCAGAGGAAGACTACCACCACCATCGAGTGCCCTACATGCCCCCTCAGCTTTGTACCAGCCCAGGAGGTAAGCTGTAGTAGTTGGTTGAGATTCCTAGCCACTGTTACAAGTGCTTTTTCAACTACTACTGCTCCCATTCTCCAGATTTCCATCAATGGGTTGCTGCAAATGTATCTAATGAGATCTGGTCTTGAAAAGCTATGATTTGTTATCTGGTAGTTATACTGTTCTATATCACTTATTATCAATATAGTACGAGGGGGAATTTGTTAAAGGGGTTGTACAGCAGTATACATATCCTTGGGACTAATCATCAATAGCAGATCAGCAGGGGTCATATTCCTGGCATCCTCATCACAGCATAATTGGTCAACTGTGCATGTGCATGGGAAAGCCAAGAGGAATAACTGTTAGCATTCGAACAACAGCTAGTGGAGGTGTATAGGCAGAATATCTATTGTATATTACGGTGTACACTCCTAGGAGCTGCCTAGCTATTCATCTGAATTGCTAGGCAGCTCCTACATTCTTTTAAATTGCATAGGCTCGCTACCTCTCTTGCTAGTTAAATAAGTCTTTGTACTCTTCCATTTCCTGCCCAGGGATCACCTTAGATGGGCCCCAATTATTAATAATTGTGGCTCATTATGGGAGATGCAACACACCAGAATAGAAATTAACTTTGCATTCGGTTGGATTTGTTGGACTTGTCAATGACCAGTGTTTTCATTTGAATAAAATGATCAAAAAGTGTTGTGTGGGAAAGTTTTTATTTCAATAGTGTCTTTTTCTTTGTGACTGTATAATTCTTTTTTTTTTACTGTGTTAATGCATTATATTCATATGTAAATACAGCAATATGCAGCAGAACAGATGTGAACCAAGGAAATATCCCATCACCCTATTTGGGGTCAGGAAAGAATTATTTCCACTGAGGTATATCTCTCTGGGGGACCGGTGGTTCTCATCCCAGAACAATTGTGGATTGGTCCAACTGACCACACCAAGTTCTGTGGTCTCCATTAGGCCTGACTTGAGAGTCACTGTGACCATTGCTTAATTTAAAAGGCCAGTAATATTTTCATTAAAGTGTTGCTTATTGCTAGTCAATAAAAAGAATTCTAGAAACTTCTATATTATGTTTTTATGCCTTTTTTACTGTCTTGTTCCTTACATAAGGACCATGAGGAGAATGGCCACTGGCAATCAGATTTCCATAACTAGAACTAGATGTTGCTGCTGATCAGAAGGGTTCAGTCTCCATGACGCACAACATACTACTTGAAAGGTGACTGATGGTTGAGTCAGTCACCAATGACCACTTTACAGATAGTTACCCACTTTTACTATGACAGGTATATCTTAAACCATTTCAAGAAGAGGAGATATATGGAACGTATCGTATAGCAGGCAGTGCAGTGCCAGAAAAATCAGGTTAAGCAGGGCAACATCGCAAGATATTATTTTATCAAATAAAATAGTGCCCCCATTAGGATGGCACTCTAGGTGAACAGATTAATATACACTGAGAGCAAACTTGAAAACCATAAGGAATTTATATACAAAGTAATTCTATCTATCTATCTATCTATCTGTCTTTCTAGATCTATATATCGATATATAAATTAATGTAGGAAAGAGCATAGCACGGAACATTAGAAAATAGTTGCCCATATCTATCTGTCTATCTATCTATCTATCTATCTATCTATTTATCCAATTTTTCTCATAACTACAGTATCTCTATGAAAAATATCTGTCCATCTTATACAGTATTAGCACACTGGTCTGACCCACATCTATCAGTATTATCTGGCTAGTATTTCCAGAGCCTGCTAGAAATAGCTGGCCTTGCACAAATGGGTGCTGCAATTTCATATTTAAATGGAAATATATCAGTGATCTGTCATCTTTATTAGTTCTTAAGTGTAATTTCCCGCTCCGGTTCTATTTTTTATGATGTAAATTGCTCACTTTAACACCTGCAAATATTTGGATTAATCATTACATAGAAAATTGTGTTTAAAGCTCATGCAAATTTATGGTAATAGCCATTAATGTCATTATTGAGCCATGGAGGGCAGAGATGTATAGAGTCGGCAGAGTTCAGCAGAGGCCACCTCCGGACTTGTCACTAAAGGCGTGTATTATATACCTAAACCTTTTTGTTTCTATGTAAATGCTGGTGCTGTGATGGAGAAAAAAATCCTGGCATGAAGTATTTACTACTGTGGAAATAACAGCCAAAGAGTGACATGTTGAAATGTCACCATCATCACTCATTTTCAGCCAAAATGCTGCCTTTTCCCATTGCAGTTGTAATATTCTATGTGGCCACATATTGTTTGGAGCATTTAGGTGCCTGAAACCCAAGCCCATAATGTCCTTCTGTCACATCTAAAGCACAGAGCAGCCCCCAGGTGTCCAGTTATTATAAGGGGCTACTAGACTTCATCTAGGAAAGTAAAAAGACTGAAATAATGTAACATTCAGCAGAATAAATTTAACATTTCTAGGAACCTTAAGCTACAAATGAATGAGGTTCGACATATATGTCTACGCTGTTTACTCGCTTCACAGTAATGGCTCTGAAGCGTTTACAGCAACAGCTTGAGGCAGCTTCAATAATGGCGTACAGTATGTTATTTCAGCTAGTAAGCTTAAACCAAATGCATCATAATGGATGAAATGAAGGGAAGTAATGGAAAGTCTAGACAGTGCAGTTTTTATAACTCCCATTCTTTGAGGGTGCAAGGCCATCTCAAGGATAGTGGAGGCCCCAGAACAAAAATTTTCATTGCTTTTCCAATAGCAGTGTCATATACTACATAGCTACCAAAAGCTGACCATGTACAAAGAGATAATTGTTGGCAGACACCACTGATATATACAGGACGCTACACCATTCTAAAGTGTTGGATTGTATGATTTATTCTGTAGCTCCATTGACTGACTCCTGGTGTTAAACAGACACATAAAACTTAGCTACAACTGTCTCCCATAGGCAGCCATGTAAAAACAAAAACTGTATGGCACATAGTATACATTTTTCTTGGTGGATGCCACTGAATGGAATATTGCAGTCATACAGCAAATAAGCAGGAACCCTGAGAGATACCACCTGAGCAGAGACTTGTTTAGTCACAGTCTGGTGAATGGGGTGAGGTCTATGAGTTCTTTTGACATACAGCATGTGTCAGGAGATTTAGATTAAACAGACAAGTGGAACATAATGTAAAAGTAGCCTTAAAGATTGATAGCAATGGGAGCAGAGCTTCAGTAACAGCACCCAGACACTATACGGGGCATGGAGGTATCTGCTTCTGTTTCCTTATATTATGGGCATAATAGGAGGTGCAGAGGTAGCAATTGCTAATGTGCCCTGGAGTTTCAGGGGCCAAAAGACCTCTCTACAACATAAGAAGACACCAATGTTATAGATAGCACATGGTAACTGGGGGCGCTGTTAAATATTTAGCACTGGGACCCAGAAGCTTCAGGTTACGCCTCTGCCTTTCATTATATAGGACAGGGACTAGATGCACTCCCAAACATCTGCTTCATTATGGGACCAGCTGATGGCCCCTCAACATCCAATATTTGTGACCTATCCTTTTCTAAGGATAGGCCATTTAATGAAATCTTGGACAACCCCTTTAAAAGTAGACCTCTGGTTAATCTAGTTCTAGTGATTTTGTAAATGCGTGTAGACATAAAAATTGCATGAAGATGAATGTGTGTACAAGGTGCTGAGTGGCATTTTGACAATGAGCCAGGTGTCTACATTTCAAAAAGTATATGGATATGGATTTTATTTCTACATGTCAAATTGTGAAAATCCAGAGGAGCAAAGGTCCAAAAATCCCTGAGAGCAATATACAGTATAATAATATGTTTTAATGGAATAACTTGCATCTGAAATGATATATTGTAAAATGTATAAAGCTCTTGATGATGCATCTCCTTAGAATGCCTTCTTTTTTCATTTATCTAAAGAAAAACTGTCCCGAACGGGTGCTGTGCCTAAAAACCTATTTATATATATATACACAGTATAAAAGTGCTTGGGATTTGTGGTAATCTATGAGCTGAGTCTAATCAGAATAAATAAAAACTTATAAAATCAAGTGTATAAGTATAATAAACATATGAAGTGTGACATGTAGATCCCATACACACAATCCTGACATCCCATATCCATTTCTTCAAACCTCAGAGGGCAATAATATTTGCAACCCTGCAAATTATAAGTATTTGGTAGCCGCAATGTTATTACCCATGCTGGCTGAAGCATTGAAATAAAGCAAAGATAAGAGACGTGAATCGCAGACAGCAAGCTCCATGGAGCTCAGATGCATTCAATTACTACATTTGTGCCCTTAAACTCTTCTTTTAGCACCGTCTGCTGTTCTATAAAAGGCCCTTATCCCATTTACAGGACATCAAGTGCCCTGATAAACCATAATTCAGGGACACATGTTGTAAATGATAGCTTCAGAGTCGTGCAAACTGCAGAGCTTCACTGTAATGCTTTGATGAATAGCACTGGCGGTCCTGGAATACAGTAAGTAGGGAGAGAATCATGTCCATTTGCAGCCTCATTTAGACTGTCCCACGAGATGCTGCCTGATACACAATATTATCTATATCATGAATCCAGACATAAACAGTATTTAATAAAAATTACAAAGAATTTAGAATTCTGATTAAAGTCAATGATATAATCAACTACTTTATAAAGGATTGATATTTCCTGCCAAGTCTGCCATTAAGGAGTAATTCTTTATTCCAATAGTAGTCAGTATAGTTAGATTGCAGTACCAATATCTACCACTGCTGGGGGACAATACCTCCAATCCATTAGACTCTAATGCACAAGTGCCCCCACCTATTGCTGAATGGAAATGTCCACAGAAATACCAAACCAAGCATTAGAGATTCACATAACAGTCATACTGTCCTTCACATTCCCCATACTATACAATGGCTACTTTACAGTTATTCTTCAACCATTGTAACAATAACTATACCTAAAAGGTAGTTACTGTTTCTGAGCAAAGCTGCTGTTCTCTATGGTGCATGAGCAGCTCATGTCAGAATTTAGACAAGAGACCATCACAAATCCGAGTATGATCAAAATTAGATGTCACAGAAATGAATTTCAGGGCTGCTGCTGCTCACCGAGCATTGCCTGCACTGCTACAATTGTAATATCAGTGTAAAACAAGCAGGCCATGCACAAGTCAAGGTATTAATGAAGAATTAAAGGGTTTTCTGGCCAATTAAAATTTTTGAAAAAAAAAGGAGAAGGGTTTAAAATGATAAAATGAGCCATACATACTACATAATACTACACTTTCCAGTCCCCCACTGATCTATATTTCCTTTTTCCTTCTTGACACACAGGAAATGACCACTCAGCCAACCACTGGTTGAGGAAGATCACGACTGCGGCCAGTGATTGTTTAAAGGAGTTGTCCAGGAATTGGACAAACCACGGAGGAGGCTCCTGATGCACCGTTGTCCATTGCTGCTGTCTGTACAGTCTCTCGTCGTGGCTTCACCACCTGCGCCCGACGTGACTGTTGAGATCAATAAGTGGCCTCAGAGGTCGATGGATCTGATGAAGTGATGTCACTGGTTCCTTTCCAGTAACCGCTAAGGCCACTGATTGGTCTCAGCAGTCACGTAGGGAGCAGGACTTCTGGAGGTGATGGTACAGTGTGAGACCAAATGGACAGCGGCAGCTCCGTGTTTTGTCCAGTCCCTGGACAACCCCTTTCAGCAGCAGCATTGAAATGGGTGTGACAGAAGATCAGTAGTTTATTTGATCATTTTACACCATTCTCAGCCTTTTTTCTAAAACAGTTTAATCGGTCAGACAACCCCCTTTAAAAAACAAAGCATATGAGAAATTAATAGAATAAACATTATTTACATAAGACTGGACAATTGGTTTAATGATGTTTTCACTTTACTTTGCTTTATGTCATGACTGAAATCAAATTGTGCTTCCATAGTAGTTTCATGTCACCGCATTTTCCTAAGACAATATGCACCAATTACTAATAGCCACCACACAAATCATACTTATATGATTGCTAACAATTATGTACCAAGGACATCATACAAGCCCCTTCCCCCAACTCTTGTTTGGTTTCCATCTACACTAACAAGTTCCAAAGCAGTGTGACAATGGAATGTAAGGAAATCTATTCATTGCTACAAGGGTCTCACAAGATACAATCTAATGAAATCCTATAAATGAATAGTACAGAAAGGCCAAATGGATGTTAATGCACATTTGCTCTCAGTGGACACAGGCGGCTGTTGTACTTGTACGATATTGTTACATCGAGATACCTATCAGGCAGGGAGCTGAGCCATGCTGAGACCTATGGATATCTATAGTACATACATGTGAAGGGCAAGCAATGCAGTGAGGGGTACTACTGTGGGGTACTTTATGCTTAATCGGATGTAAGTTATACCCATAAAAAACTAAGTAAAATACACACATACACAGTGTAAAAGCATGAATTAATAGTAAGTCAATGTGATGTGTTGGGTAAAGGTGGTGTCTGCCATGAGACAAAGCCAGCACTATGACATGGTTTGCACTTTTAAAAGAAGTCACGATGCAGATGTGAACTGAGCCTTAAATTGTGTTTTTTTTTTTGCATTAAAGGTTTGTTAAAAAGACTATTAAGACAACAATTAATATTTTATATATATGACAATTGTATTTATGTATACATCCAACCAATGTTTACATTACTGTATGAGTAAGGCTAGGTTTACAGACAGAAGGATAGATGCTGAAACAGAATTCTCCATCAGCATCCACCACCATTCACTGCAATGTTGAAAACAAGACAAAAACTTTCATCCATCTTGTTTGTTATTTTTTTTAAACAGACGATATAGATAAAGTAGATATGATGTTTTTTATGAATGCCAGCACTCACTGGATGGAGCTGATTTTCCCTCTTACCATGGCTGACAGGACGCTCACTGAGACTCTGTTACCCAAGAGCCCAGCAATACCTGGAATGGGCTCTGACTTGACAGTTTCCTTTTCAGAACTTTTATCTACCTTTACACCACCTATTGGTTGGCTTACTTTGCACTAAAATTTTGGCACAATTTTGGAGTATGAGGTCACATTTTAAGCTATACACCATACACTTTACTCACTTAACCATCCACCCTTGTCGAGTGAGGGACAAAAAATATCTAAAACACATAATAAATGTGGTGAAAGATGCACAGTAAACATTGCTCTTTTAAGTGATAAATCTTTACTGTTAAGGTGTAATCTCTACTCTATTTCCATCAGTTTGCCATTTCTGTAAGAAAAATTGCTATGTGAGTTAGATTAAAGCAGTAATCTAATGCTAGGGTCACACTAGCGTCAGCTGCCAGTTATTCTGGTCCATTGAAGGACCAGAACAACGAATAGGCGGACTGCTAAAATAGGGTTTACATATGGAGCCAGGCGGACCCCATTGACTATAATGGGGTCCGTTGGGTGTTTTTAAACTGAAAGTAGTAGATGAAAAAGTCATATGTGCAGAATCTCCTAAAGACATTCCGGCGCAAATGTCAATGTAGCCTGAAGGGTATGAGAAGCACTTGCCTGAGATCTGTAAAGTCCCTTATTCACTGGTCTCCAACCAGTGGTTCTTTAACTATTGGGAAACTGCAATTCCTAGAATGCCCATGATGGGCTGAGTCTTTCAGCCTATCACACATGCAATCAAGATGTATGTATAAAGATGCATTATGCAAATAATAAGCCCCCATTGGAGTGAGGGAATAGCCGTAACCACTGAGCCACATTTACTGTACTCTGTAATAAAAAATAATGCGCTAAGTTAGAACATACTGTGACCTATTGGTGTTTCTGCAGTAAGGTAAGCCAGTACACAGGCAGTTGACACAGTGGGTAAACACAGGTTATGCTGTCGTCTTTGGTGCACACGAAAGACTGGAACTCTGTGCTGTAATTTACTGTCAAAGAAGTTGAGTTGCTGAAACAGAAATTATAGCTGAGAACCTGTAGGTGAAATGTCCCAAGGCTGTAAAACTGGAAACTGTAGCACAAACACAACAGATCTTTAATAATCCGTTTCTCTGCAGAATTCATGTCATGTCTACCCAGCATGGTCCCTAGAGATAGTTTTGTAAGCCCATCAGGGGTCCTCGCTCGTCAGCATGTGCAGCAGAAAGACCCCATGAGGCTTCAGCAATCTCATCATCTCTCAAAGGATTGGCATTGTTTTGAACATTTCCCTCGAGTGGCCTTAACACATCTCCCTTATAGTGAGCACATAGCATGACTGTCCAAAAGAATCTGTAGGGAGCGAGCAACTCTGAGAGCAATTAAGATGTATGGCCGACTGAGAGCAGCAGCATGAGGCTCTTACCTGTACTGCCAGTGCAATAAGTGAACATGAGACACTTCCCTGCACTACCAGTGTAATAGGTGAACATGAGGCTCTCACCTGTAATACCAGTGTAATACGTGAACATGAGGCTCTTACTTGCACTATCAATATAATAAGTGAACATGAGGCTCTTACCTGCACTACCAGTGTAATAGGTGAACATGATGCTCTTACCTGCACTACCAATGTAATAAGTGAAGATGAGGCTCTTACTTGCACTACCAGTGCAATAAGTGAACATGAGACACTTCCCTGCACTTCCAGTGTAATAGGTGAACATGAGGCTCTTACCTGTAATACCAGTGTAATAAGTGAACATGAGACACTTCCCTGCACTACCAGTGTAATAGGTGAACATGAGGCTCTTACCTGTAATACCAGTGTAATAGGTGAACACAAGGTTCTTACCTGTAATACCAGTGTAATAGGTGAACACAATGTACTTACCTGTAATACCAGTGTAATAGGTGAACATGAGGCTCTTACCTGCACTACCAGTGTAATAAGTGAACATGAGGCTCTTACCTGTAATACCAGTGTAATAGGTGAACATGAGGCTCTTACTTGCCCTATCAATGTAATAAGTGAACATGAGGCTCTTACCTGTACTACCAGTGTAATAGGTGAACACAAGGTACTTACCTGTAATACCAGTGTAATAGGTGAATATGAGTCTCTTACCTGCACTACCAGTGTAATAGGTGAACATGAGGCTCTTACCTGCACTATCAATGTAATAGGTGAACACAAGGTTCTTACCTGTAATACCAGTGTAATAGGTGAACATGAGACTCTTACCTGTAATACTAGTGTAATAGGTGAACATGAGACTCTTACCTGTAATACTAGTGTAATAGGTGAACATGAGACTCTTACCTGTAATACTAGTGTAATAGGTGAACATGAGACTCTTACCTGTAATACTAGTGTAATAGGTGAACATGAGACTCTTACCTGTAATACTAGTGAAGGGGTAAACATGAGGCTCTTACTTGCACAACCAGTGTAATAGATGAACACAAGGCTTTTACCTGCACGACCAGGGTAGTTATAGGGGAGTAGCTATTAGGGGTCGCTACTGGACCCTAACAGCTATTTACAGAGCTAAGCACCATAATGTGTATTGGACACCAGTATAGACCTACATACGCATGCTATTCTTAGGAATTCTGGGTAGGAATATTGAACATGGTAGAAGTGGACACATTAAATCCACCGCAGTGAATATTTAACATGTGTTGCAGGTCTGGTTGGCCACACAAGTGCATTTTATGACATACAGTAACATACTAAGTGTCTATAACCAGGTAAATGACACTGAAGCAGTCATGCTGTAAGCAAGTTTCTAGATGCAACATAGCACTATTGTAACTAAGTTAAAAGTTGACTGCACTGAGTATTCTGTGACCCAGAATATAACTGGGATGTTAGAAGAGCTATTGAATAAAGTCTGACCTGATGCCTTGTAAGGTAATAGGAAAGATAAGAGAACTGGTGAAAGAAGGAATAAAGCTACCATAAAAATGTTGTGCACTCATTTGGCCTCAATCCTATGGCAGGATGATGAGAGACCTAAGGTGGGATAAGGAGAGAATACATGGGATGGGATTCTAAGATAGAAGGGGGAGCTACAGATGATAAGGGGGCATCAGGAAGACTTTCATGATACCTAGACACTAACAGGGAAGTCACATGAACATGCACTTATAAATTGGGTGTGTCTGTGACAACCTCTGAGTATTGTCAAGGACAACAGAAAGGTCATTAGTTACTAGCTCTGTATGATTTATTATATTCCTGCACAGGTACAGCATGTAGTAGTAGAGAAAGAAATCACCAATATGCAATAATAATGAATGTATCTCAGTCTCAATATTTACAGTGAGTGAGAAGAACATTCCCATCTGATAGCATTTCAGGACTTGCTGGGAATCAGGACCTCGGCACTAAACATGACATAACTTTGTAATCCTTCCCCTGATAGAAGCTCCTGTGGGAAGAGCCATGTCACTGCGTGTGATTCTCCTACATTATAATTGTGTCTCTCATGCTCGCAGCACAGACTGTCTTACAAGCTCTGAAACTTGTGTCAGGTTTGTCCCAGGGGGCCATTGTGGGAGGTTTTGGCATACAGATCTCAGGCTGAGTAATGAAAAGCTGCAACTGCACACTCCTATATTCAGCATCTTCCAGCAGAAGTGATATTGTTAGTTCTACCAGGAATAAAATAAGTTGTAATCTCCCACTTATTTGTGTATTCTTAGAATATATAATATGCTCATAACATGTCAGTGTGGAAGAACTGTGTGCCACCTCTCTCAGTAACAGATGTGCCAGTAATGGGGGTGTATGCCCAATGCTAAGCTATAGTATCTGTATACAGCATTACTGGCATCATCATAGAGGATTGTCTATACTGGATACAACTGTAGCAAACTAGCAAACCTTTAGTTTTGGTGATTATTAGATTAGTACAAATTTGTAGTCTCTGGATATAGACTGTTTCCTGACAGCACTTTGTTATGTATGCCACATTTGTAGATTTGGAGAAAAACAACTTTGATGTCTCATGGCAGTTGGTGCATTGGAGGCGGGCCTTCAGCCCTGGGAGCACTGCTCTTGCCACTCAAGTAGGATGGCCGATGTCATAGCCATGGGAGGATCAACTCTGACTACACAAGGTAACACAGGCAGGAGGTGGTAGGGGTCTGCGTAGCAAGAACAGTGCACCAGCTGCTTCATTTGGATAACACTTCAAATTTGCTTTTCTTAAAATCTACAAAAGTGACATACATAATGTAATGTGCTCTGTAACATGGTGGTAGCAGTTGGCTATGTTTGGGGAAGGTTATAGATGCCCTTTAAGTTAATTTCCAGTTCCATGCAAATAATGCTTTATCTGCAAGATTGGGAGACGTGATAGACTCCCTTTAATGGGAGCACTCACCATATAATCCCAACATGGTCCTACAGAAAACTATTTTACAATAAAACTTAGTTTGAAAGCAAGGAATGAGGAAGAGGAGTTCACTGGGTGGCTCTTCCTAGACTGAAAGGTCTCATCTTGTGCACAAACCGAGAGAGACAGTGGACTACTCTTCCCCATCTTTGAATCATTTAAAGAAAAATTTCTATGACATGCTGCCACATTAAGGCCCTACGTTGCAGAAAAACTACTTTTTTTGTAGCAGATTTTGCTGTGGTTTTTTTCAGCCAAAGCCAGGAGTGGATTGAGCAGAATGGAGAATTATAAGTATTTCCTATATATTTCCCATTCCATTTGTAGCCACTGTTGGCTTTGACTCAAAATTCCATAGCAAAATCTGCAACAAAAAAGCATCTTTTCCACAATGTGAGACCTTAGCCTTAAGAGTAAAACATAACCCGAAAGAGTTATACATAGAGAATTTAGTTTATAAGCCCTACTTAATACAATAGGCAATGACAATGTCTATAAAGCGCTCAGAAACCTGTTGGAGCTATATAAGCAAGCAAAATAATTACTTAGATAAATCTGTCATGAGGAACCTTATCGGGATTTCATTCTGACCATGCTTTAAAACAGCATGAAGCTGAGGACATGTTCCCTTTAAGTATCTTTCCGCTGTAAGGACCCTGCAAACAGCAGCACATATCTCTGCTTCCCAGAATTCTGTGAATTTATGATTTATGAGGAGGAGGGAGAATTGGGATTAACTGCACTCAGAAGTGAATTGCCAGGTTAGACTGGAGGCATACTTTAATATGTATTTAGGAAATACACAAAAGTATTTGATGCAATGTATTTAGCTGGTTGCTTCTGTTTCTGACCAACAGAGGCACATGAGACCAGTGTAAGAACAGTGCTGAGTAATCCTCAAAGGCAAATCACTGAGAAAATCACATTACATCTGTGGAATCTCTTGTAACTCCAAAATGTATCAGAAAGAGCTAAGCATCTCCCCCCCCCCCCGGGCCTGAAGGATAAGATGGTCTTTCTTCTTCAAGGGAAGGAAGGGAAAAAAAAATAAAATTCAAAGATGCAGAGCAGTCCATGTTCAGGCCTGGATACCAGATGGGTATTACTACAATAATAATGCTGCCCACTCTCTGCAGACCCTCTTTACCCATTGCACATGACTGATACTGTAGGACAATCTTTTCATGGAATAATGTAACAATTCTGGAGCATCTTTTCTTATAACATTATGCATTCCTGTTATTCCTCCTACAAATTTAAGAAGATGACAAGTAGGTATGTCCCTACTAAGTCTGACACTGCCCAATCAGGACTGATTGAGTAGAGACAGACCTCTTTGACAAGTGTATTGATAATATACAGTCATGTCCAAAAGTTTTGAGAATGATACAAATATTAATTTTTACAAAGTCTACTGCTTCAGTTTTTCTAATGGCAATTTGCATATACTCCAGAATGTTATAAAGAGTGATCAGCTTAACAGCAATTACTTGCAAAGTCAATATTTGCCTAGAAAATGAACTTTATCCCCCAAAACACATTTCAACATCATTGCAGCCCTGCCTTAAAAGGACCACCTAGCATCGTTTCAGTGATTGCTCCATTAACACAGGTGTGGGTGTTGATGAGGACAGGGCTGGAGATCAATCTGTCATGATTAAGTAAGAATGACACCACTGGACACTTTAAAAGGAGGCTGGTGCTTGCCATCATTGTTTCTCTTCTGTTAACCATGGTTATCTCTAAAGAAACACGTGCAGTCATCATTGCACTGCACAAAAATGGCCTAACTGGGAAGAGTATTGCAGCTAGAAAGATTGCACCTCTGTCAACAATCTATCGCATCATCAAGAACTTCAAGGAGAGAGGTTCCATTGGTGCCAAAAAGGCTCCAGGGCGCCCAAGAAAGACCAGCAAGCGGCAGGACCGTCTCTTAAAAGTGTTTCAGCTGCGGGATCGGTTTACCAGCAGTGCAGAGCTTGCTGAGGAATGGCAGCAGGCAGGTGTGAGTGCATCTGCACGCACTGTGAGGCGGAGACTCTTGGAGCAAGGCCTGGTCTCAAGGAGGGCAGCAAAGAAGCCACTTCTCTCCAGAAAAAACATCAGGGACAGACTGATATTCTGCAAAAGGTACAGGGAGTGGACTGCTGAGGACTGGGGTAAAGTCATTTTCTCTGATGAATCCCCTTTTCGATTGTTTGGAACATCTGGAAAACAGCTTATTCGGAGAAGAAGAGGTGAGCGCTACCACCAGTCTTGTCTCATGCCAACTGTAAAGCATCCTGAAACCATTCATGTGTGGGGTTGCTTCTCAGCCAAGGGAATCGGCTCTCTCACAGTCTTGCCTAAAAACACAGCCATGAATAAAGAATGGTACCAGAATGTCCTCCAAGAGCAACTTCTCCCAACCGTCCAAGAGCAGTTTGGCGCTCAACAATGCCTTTTCCAGCATGATGGAGCACCTTGCCATAAAGCAAAGGTGATAACTAAATGGCTCAGGGAACAAAACATAGAGATTTTGGGTCCATGGCCTGGAAACTCCCCAGATCTTAATCCCATTGAGAACTTGTGGTCAATCATCAAGAGACGGGTGGACAAACAAAAACCAACAAATTCAGACAAAATTAAAGCATTGATTCTGCAAGAATGGACTGCTATCAGTCAGGATTTTGTCCAGAAGTTGATTGAGAGCATGCCAGGGAGAATTGCAGAGGTCCTGAAGAAGAAGGGTCAACACTGCAAATATTGACTTGCTGCATTAACTCATTCTAACTGTCAATATAAGCTTCTGTTACTCATAATATGAATGCAATTATATTTCTGTATGTGATAAAAACATCTGACAAACACACATAAAAACCAGAGGGCAGCAGATCATGTGAAAATATAATATTTGTGTCATTCTCAAAACTTTTGGCCATGACTGTATATAGAATGTATTCATTAATTTCTAGGAAGAATAACAGATGAATAGCACAACACAGAGTTATAAGAAACATGAATTGTTATTTCATGAGGAATACAAGTATTTACTAAATGGACATGTCACGAGAGATGAAAGTGTGATGCCCTGTCGTGGCTGTTCTGTCCATTATACCATTTTACCCAAAAAGAATGAACAGGACAAGTTTAGACCGAACCCGAATACACACACACATACAGTCTCACTCTTTCTCTCTCTCACATGTCACTGTATCAACAATTCTTTACAAGAGCCAGTCAGGTACAACAGAGGTTAACAGCAATTGCTTGGGTACAGCAGTTCAGGTACAACAGAGCTTAACAGCAGTTGCTCTGCAGCTTCTAAGAACACTCAGTAACCTTCTTGCAGCGTGGGAGTCACAGTCCCACGGCAACACACAGCAGCTTTCCTTCTCACACAGGGGTCATGCTCAGCTCACATGGGTCTTGCTACTCTAAACTGATGCTAAGGTATATAACACTGGCTGTCAGGTACAACCCTGGAATGACACGAACATTCTGCATTGACAGGTGGTTGCATTGATCTGAATGGCAACTCCGGACAGATTGATGGAACCAAACACGAAAAGCTCAGAAAGGTGCAAGGAAACTCCTTTTAAAGGGAAATTTTCCCAACCCAGTACAGTAAAGCATCAAACCACAGCATGCGAAGGCTGCACCAAGAATGACATGAAAGATGTCACCCGCTACACAGCCAATGGTCGTAACAAGGTTCTGCCCATTTAGGTGAATCATCATGCATCAAATTTCCAGAACAGAAGAATAACTGAGAAGCACAGTGTAAGTTAAAGTCACCAGCATTTACAGTAAAGCGTGCCAATACACAGCAAAACACTTTCCTAATGTAATGCATAGTAACTACACACGCACAAAGTGTACACAAGCCCATCCTACATGAGAGTCTAATCCCAGTGACATACAGTGACATAACATAGGTTAACTTTGTGGCTTTGCTTCCACCACTGAATAACAGATCCTCTTTGATAGCATATACTGTATATACTGCATGGACCATGAGCCAAGAATAGTGAAAACAGTGAAAAAAGTGGCAACATTGTCTTCACTATTTAATCTCCAGATATAACAGGCGGCATTTTGACCAGCACGGCACATACTGTGTTAGAAAAGTGCACATATGCTATTGTGTAACTGTTCTACACCAACATTGTACAGCACCAGCAAACGTTTGGCATGTTAAGTTCCTAGCATAGTACAACCATTGTTTGTTTGAGGCTTGCTACATCTGTATCTATCAGCCTATTTATCTACTTGTAAACAGCAGAATTTCCAAAAATCCAGCCTCAGTTTTGAGCATGCCAGTTTATCAGTATTTTCCTGAATTACAATTATACCTGATATGATAATGAATACACAGTAGACAAGTACATATGATAATTACTGAGAATCGTGTTTTGCATAGAATAAAGTTATGTTTTATTAATGCAAACTATTGAAAATAACAAGAGTTGAGCATGAAAGAGTCTACATGAATCCTGAATAGTCTTGTATCTTGGTAGCCTCAGATGAGATGTGCTGTGCACATTATAGACAAGTCCTCAGTAATTAGCAAATGCAGGTGGAGAGGAGTGGGCAACAAAGATGAAGGAGGGGGTCAGATATATGAAGTATTAACCTCAGCCATACTTATAGGCTGGGCTTGTGCACTTTACAGAACATGACGGTTCAGTTTCAAGGGGACGGCGGGGTGACTCATCTTCACTGATGCATGAGGATACTTAATCAACCTTTTCACACCTGAGAGCCACTTCTCTGCCTTCAATTGCACATGATAATAACTCTGCTTTCATGTGGCCTTTCTAACACTCGGATATCAAAGCACTTTTTTGTGCAGGATATTGATGCTGGAAAAGGCCTCATTAGCCATAACAGCTGTTAATTTATGGCTGGGTTAACACAGAGATCTCAACCCGCTAATACCTTGGGAATTCAGGCATCACCCACCAATTACCCAAATTTGTTTTCTACTTATTAAAAAAAAAAAAAGTTGCGAAGAAATGATTTTGTTTACATGGGATGTTGCTCTTTGAACAGGTGCTGGATTTGTCCTCTTGTGAGTTCCTCATCCACAGCCGGCACGGTGAGTTTCAGCACCTTGGAGAGATCCTTCTCAGGATGGAGGTGAAATTGAGAACATTGCTCTGGACTGTTAAGTCTTCAGCAATCACAATCTGCATACTGTATGTGTAATGAATGAGGGCAAATGAGCCCAACTAGGGGATTTTACACTACAGATTATGATGTGCAATTATAGAGATGTGTCTGAAGCTCCTCATGGATGGAAACAATAACTACCCTGTGAGTAATAAGACATGCAAAGGTCACTCACAGACCTCAAGGAGTTAATGCAAGAGGACCCTATTGGTATCTCCAGGACACTGAAGAAGCAGCAGCTGTTCTTTGCCATGCCCTGTGCAACACGCACCCTTTCCAGCTCTGTAATAAGTCCCTGTTAGGCGGCTGTTTGATGTTATTGCTCGCTTTGCCAGCTAAACACTGCTCCCTCTGGCCCTCCGCTGAAGCCATGAAGGAGAGCACATAACAGCAAATTAACCTTGAACGCAGGTGTGGAACAAACAACCTTAAACGAATCAGAAGCATGAAGTATGGCGGCTAATTACTCTGCAAGCAGCTACAACTCCCAGCTGGCAAGGCATGGGTCCCTCAGTAACCCTTGTGCTGCTGCAAGGAAAGCAACGTGACTTTATAATATGCTGTTCCTGGTGAGTTAGGCCTCATGCACACTGCAGAGCCCTCAGTGCACTGTGTGATGTCCTATTGCATTGTATTGCAGAAAGGAGAATGCCTCCATAATACTGTATCCCAGCCCCATTTTCTTCTCTCAGTCTCTTAAGTGATCTCAGTAAGCAGATCAGGAGTAAATTCATACTCTGTTTATAAAATCTCACTTACAATTGGGACGATTTAGTAATCCTGTATAATTTTAGACACTGCAAACTTATACTAGACAGTCTATAAATGCACCAGAATTATCACCTATCACTCTGGTTGTAGCTGGATGATACATTTGGCTCATAATTGCTTATACCACTTATTAGTTCGCTTACTTTGCACCAGAAATTTGAGCCAGAATGTGGCACAATTTGGGAGAATACTGTTGCATCCTAAACCATGCCCACTTCCCTAGAAAGCCCTGCCCATTTTTTCTAAACCTCACCCCCTTGTTGTGTTGAAAGAATAGTCTTAAACACATAATAGATGTGGCTCTCAGAAGGTAGGCCAGTGTCTATGGCCCAAGTTAAGCCAGAACTCTAGCACATTAAATTTAGTAATCTTATCTTTCCCTATGTGTCTAATAACTACAATTTTACATGTCTATGCACCGTTTTCAGCTCTCCTTAGTTATATTGAATGGAGCTGATGGCTCACAGTGCTCAGAATAACAGTGCAGCCCTTCTTTCCTGGTATTGGTGAGGGTCTCAGACACATGGGGATGTGACATTGTGCCATTTCATGCCTTAACAATGTTACATAATATGGCAGTGCATCAACCAATATCACTCAAGTAGGTTCAACTTGCAGAAACAATGCAGAATTTTACTGCAATATGCGAACATACAGTAAGCTGAAAAAAAATACATTTTCTAAGAGGGTTGAACCAAATACCCTTCTCTGCAGACAATGGACTTCGCTGTATTTTTTATTGAGTTACTGTTGCTTTAAATGGATTATATGTTCACTGAGAGTCTGTTCATATATACAGGTATTTATGTGTACTGTGTACATTCATGAAAAAATGCTGTTAGCACAGATATAGTATGGTAAGTCTGATTCACTGTACCAAAACGCTGGTAAGACAAGGCTGAACGTAGTGCATAAATAGAACGGGTCTGGCACCATAAAGTGGAGTGTGCAGGAATCTGCACATGTGGTGAACCAGAGTACCAGAATTGGTGTGAATGTATAATAGGCTGGGACTTGGTTAACCCTTGAGTGGCAGTGATGAGAAGTTATATAGATCATAATGAATGGGCCTGGGCAGATTTTTGTTTTTTAAACCTGTAGCATGTAAATTATTGCTGCCAGTTTCATCCATGGCTTTCAGCCTATGCAACGACAAGGTTTAAATCTGTGGGAGATCTGCAGAGACATTTGCAGGTGTGCAGCAGCACAAACTACCTGATATTGATGGCGTTAAGGGAGACAAGCTGCTAAATTTCCCTGTTGGAAATTCAGCAGATTGTTTGCTATGAATGGCCCCAGCCTGGTCAATTTGTAGCCTCTGTGAGATGAACTGTGGTCTGACTACAAAAGTTCTACAGTTGTTATACATTCTGTAGTTTTCTTTGCAACATTAAAGAAATTGCACCACCTTTTGTGTTGTAACTGACAAGATTTGTTGTACCTCATAAAGCGTACCTCCAGTTCTAAACAACTTTCCATAAATAATTAGTTCATTGAACACAAAAGTCTTTGTAATATATCTTATCAAGAAGATGTTTCCTTCATCACTTATTAACTTGTTCTTCTGCTCCATATCTTCAATCTGACTGCATGTTTACATAAGATTCTGTCTCTGTATCCAATGTCACATACAGAACTCTCTGGAGAAGGGAGGGGTGGGGTAGGAGGCTGCTGCTGACTAGTTAATTGATTTATTGCCTCATTCACTGCACTGGTAGCCTCTTACAAACATAGCAGTGTTAAAATTGCAGAGTGTAGCAGCAACAATTATTTTAGTTTTCTAGCAGCCTCATCCTACCCCTTTTCTCATCCTACTCCTTCATAGACTAATATGTAAAAAGCAACTTAGCCTGAAAAATGGAGAAGAAAACATATTTCTTCAATTAGATTTATTACGAAGTTTCATATATACACCTATACTATTAATTTATGCATACAATATCTAAAATTATCATAGTTTATACGTTGAGGTACACTTTAAAAAAATAGCAACCAGTAAACTTATAAGAATTGTATTTGAAATTGTGTTAGCAGCAGTGTGTCTAGACTCATGGGCCATGTGAAAAAATCAGCTTGGGCTACCTGCAGAACATTGACCCATGCCTGCCAGACAAGGTCTATCCATACCTTTCAGCAGCATCATCTGAATTTCACCTTTTCTTACCACCTTCCACGCCCTCTGACAACAGTGGTATTATATATCGCTAGAAAGCTGACAGAAAGCTTTGCCAGTATGTGCCCCAGTGCCAGAGATATCGGTGCCGTTTGTTAACAATATCCCTCCACTGTCAGAAGGGTGGGCCTTACAGATTAGCATCATCGCTGAGCGTTCCTCACAGCCTAGGGATGACGCTAAGCTGTAAGGCCCGCCCTTCTGACAGTGGAGGGATATTGTTGCCATTAGCTCCAACACTAATGGCACCCATATTAATCTACAGCCTCCCTTCTTTGACTATATACTGCCTACTTCTACCTTTCATATTAAAAGGTTAATGATCTCTTGGCAGGGTTAGGGACATATTGGACACCTGTGTATTGTAAAGCCAATTTATAGAACAGAAGATATGCCTCTTTTTTGGTCATATTTTTTGTAGGTGTGCCTTTTTCTTGTCTAGTTTTACTGTGGTGCATATTTGATGAAGACACAACCCATTGTTAAATGTACACGTGTTAGTTAGTTTAGATGCGCCCTGAATAATTGCCAAACATCAAGGGAGATCAGAGTGTTGTCAAACTCCCCAGGCTTATGGGCCTTTTTGCAAATACTGTGACCCTCACTCACTGCAAACCATATTCAGTACCTACACCACTGTGTTTTAGGCTACATTCACTCAATAATGAATAATAGACATGCGGAGTCACACGGCAGCATTAAATTCAGTGTTAGTGAATGTGGGCTATTCACATGACCATTATTTTAATGGTTCCTTGTAATGGACTGTCAAAATATAGGTCATGTCCTATTTTTGTCCGTTTTCACAGACCCATTCATACACTCAAATATATGGGGGATCCATGAAAATGGTTGCCATTTTTCATGGCAATTTTGCACCTCAGTTGTCTGAATGTAGCTTCAGTACTGTATAGTTTAACTGTTGGTCTTGGTCTTCTTTTTTAAAGGAGAACACCACAAGGGGAGATAGTCCACATTACATGCTGTATAAACAGAGGGAAGAGGACAGTCAGTTCATATTGAACGAAAGTAATACATTTTTCCCTTCACCAACAGCAATGGAAGACTTGAATAAACTGTGTATTAGCAGCCCCAGTGTTTGAATGCTGTGTTACAAGCTACAGGTACATTCTAGTCTGTTGTCAAGTGCTCTGACTATGTGAATACCTATACACCTGTCTAGCTCAAGCACTGTATTGTGATGCTGTGGAAATATGCCATTATATATATATATAACTGACAGATATCATCATCATATTGTTTCATCAGTCTCTGGCATAAACACAAACTATATATGGGATAATTAATTTTCATGGTGATATTAGGATCAGTTCTAGTCCCAAATACCCCTACATTGCTTTTCAATCCATGATGTGTGCGGCTGCCCTCCAGGAGTATTCGCAGTACCATTCCCAGAGGGTGCACAGGAGTCTAATGAGTCCCAGAAATGATTGCAAGGGCTGCTGATCAAGCAGAAGTAAACAGGTTTCCTCCAGAGAGAAGCAGCGATTGGTAGAAGTCATGCAATACTATACACACTCTGCAAACTGATTCCTTTAAGCCTCTAGGAATCCAAAGGGAGATCTTGCAGTTTGTGAACAGTGCATGACTGTGACCTTGCACTGTGCACGCAGTGTATTACACAACATCCCTTCCATACTTCCAGCAATTTGTAATCTATTCTACAGCCAGTCTCACCTGTGCTCATACTCTACATGTAATTTACTCCACGGTCAGTCTTATCTATGGTCATAGAATGCATGTAATCTGTTCTATAGCTGGTCTCACTTATCATCATTACTTTCATGTGATCTATTGTACAGGTATCTGTTATCTTCCATGGTCACAATTTACTTTTGATCTATTCTACAGCTGGTCTCACCAGTGACCATACACTACAATCTATTGTATAATCTCTATAATATTCTCATCCATGGTCATACACTATATGTAATCTATTCTACAGTTGGTCTCCTCAATGATCACACACTATATGTAATCTACTCTACAATCTGTTTCATCCATGGTCACACACTATGTGTAATCTATTGTGAGGTAGGTCTCACCCATGATCACACACTACATGTAATCCATTCTACAGCTCGTCTCACTTGTGATCACACACTAGATATAATATATTCTACAAGTGGTCTAACCCATGATCACACTTTACTAGTAATCGATTATACCATTGGTCTCACCCATGATCACACACTACATGTAATCTATTCTACAAGCGGTCCCACCACATGTAATCCATTCTATAGCTGGAGTCACCTGTGATAACACACTAGATGTAATATAATCTGCAAGTGGTCTAACCCATGATCACACACTACATGTAATCTATTCTACAGTGGTCTCATCCATGATCACACACTACATGTAATATATTCTACAGTTGGTCTTATCCATGATCACACACTAGATGTAATATATTCTGCAAGTGGTCTAATCCATGATCACACACTACATGTAATCCATTCTACAGCTGATCTCACCCATGATCACACACTAGATGTAATATGTTCTACAATTGGTCTCACCTGTGGTCACACACTACATGTAATCTATTCTACAGTTGGTCTCACCCATGATCAAAAACTAAATGTAATCTGTTATACTGATGGTCTATCCTGTTATCACACAGTACATGTAATCTCTTCTACTGTCAGTATCACCCGCAACCATACATGCATTCTCTTCTGCAGGCAGTCTCATCCATGGTCAGACATTATATGCAATCTATGTTACATTTGGTGTCAATCCGTGATCACACACAATATGTTTTCTAAATGTTTCTACAGTCAATGTCAACTTTGGTCACATACTACATGTTTTCTAGTCAGCTGGCGGCCTTAGCCATGGTCACACGTTATATATAATATATTACATGGTCATTATAAAGTACATATTTTCTGCATGTGTGCAGTCTATGATGATCCAGAATGTATATATCTATTTGCAGATTTTTTGTGCCCAGGACGCCTCTCTCCTGCATGCAGTCTATTCCACAGGCAATCTATTTTATTAAGCTGCCGATAAGTCTTCAGAGCTGAGTTTTCCTTTCTCATTTCTGCTTCAAAAATGTAATCAAGTGTGTTACCCCTGATACAAATTATAAACCGCGGGACCTGGCGGAGCGCATCAGATTAATTGAAACTTAAACGGCCTCAAAAGTAATATTTGCTAAGTGTTTTATTTAAACATTTGCTTCACTGTGAGCACCTACCCCCCCCCCACAATCACGCCCTGTGCCGCCCTAGCACACACCTCACACACTGCTAACTCAATATAACATAATTGCAGGCCATTGTGCGCAGCGTTCGCAGCTGAACTGCTCTGGTATGTGGCCCCACGCCATTAATTCTTTGAAGGTCCTACAACCGTTCCAACCACATTGCTCATACAAATAAGGTTAAGAGCAGCCCGGATGACACTAACAAAGGCTAGACTAATGGCAGCAATAAATGAATGCAGTGATAAATACCATTTGTTATAATTACGGCTCATTCCGACCTCTCCCTAATCGCCATCTGATTATACTAAAACAAAAGCATTAATGCAAATGAGTATGATACATTGTAGTAGACATAAGGCCTTATGTGCAGAGCAAAGCTTGGAACATAGGGCAATATAGTGCGGCGTGTTGGACTGCTGTGATGGATATGTGCTGCTGACTGGTTGGAGCAGGTTATAATTTCCATAAAGGAACATGCTTAATGGAATATAACAATATCAGAAAAAAACTGGAACAAATTCGGCTTGTATAAATGGAGCAAAGCAAGTTACAGGTAGCCTCCACGTTCTCTAGCAAGCTCTATATCCTATGCTCTATGACTGCTTTAATAAGGTTGGCTTTTATGCTCTAGTCATGTATGTATAGTAGCTGATTTCTTGTTACTATCGCCAGATGTAGGAGTGTAGTTTGTCATTTGGCACAGTTTGTTACAGCATCCAAAAACAGGATCTGCTCTATTAACTTAGTCTAGGTTCACACTTGCGCCTACTCTACGTTTGGAGTTTCTGTCCTCAAATCTGCTTAAAAAAATGCAGACCCGAAGAAAGCTGAACGCTAGTGTGAACCTAGCGTTAACAATACCTTAACATAGTTTTCCCAGAAAAGTAAGTAATTAGTGCAGATCAGGGGGACCTGACCATTCAGACCCCCACTGATCAGGGTGAACGGGAGACTGCGCTCCCTTTTAAATAAATGGAGCAGTTCATATACTGCTCATCCTCTGCTCCATTTAGAATGAGAGACAAAAGTTCCTGTTCTCCTGATCAGTGGGGGTCCAAACACTGACCAGTGATAGGAGATAACTTGATTTTGTGGGAAAACCTCTTTAGGGCAAGACCCATATAGGTAGTAGTTGTTGCAATGTACAGCACCAGCATAGTGAATGAGATTTTACAAATCACATCCACATTCTGCAATAAATAAATGGAACATGCGCTGCAGACCTCCAATTTATGCGGCAGGTTTTACTACTGGCTTTCAACCTTTGTAAGCTGAAAAAACACTTTATTTCCAGCATTAATGTCAAAGCAAAATCCGCGCCATTTTGAGTGCTTTTTTTGGTAGCAACTTTGAGACCATTCTGCTATTGAATATCTGTGATGGAAATTTAACAGCAGAATTGTTCAGTGTGAATGCGCACTAATAAAGCATGAGAAAAGAGTTTATGTAACCCCTTTAGCTGAAAGTCATATAGAGTTAAATGATAATCTCTTCTCTGTTACATCTGTATCAACCTTGCTCTGGAAATACAAGACCTTCTTTCACTGAAGTCTAATCACCTCTTCTGTAAAGGCACAGGGCGACCTTCTGCGAACAACATAACACGAAGAATTTGCTGCAATGACCGTACATAGAAGATGAATTCATATAACAGGAAATTGCCAGTGACAAGGACAGAAGTCCCACATAGAGGAATGTGAGGTGTATGACAAAGGGAACAAACCCTGTGTAAAGTACTGTGATATAATAGGCAAAAAATATTAGAGAAAAAAAAAAAAAGAATATACAGAGTATAAGGCTGAGGTCATACTATCCATACTCACAGCAGGTAGCTATCACATACTCACTGGAGGCTACCCTTCTGCAATGTACAGTAGCAGCATAGCAGATTACATTTCACTAAATCGCACCCACATGCTGAGACTAAAACCCGGAAAACAAAGAGACCTGTGATTCGGGTTTTAAACCTACAACACAAGCATTGCTGTGGTTTGTACCAGTGGTTTTCAACCGCTAAAAAGGTTAAAAGCAGTTGAGATTTGCTTTGACTCCTGTTCAAAAACTACCTGATTTTGGGGAGGGATTTTGCAGTGGTGGCTTTCGGGGAAGCCTGACGTATATTCACCAGTGTGTCTGTCCCATGGGTTCCAAGCCTAAAAGTAACTGAAAAACTCCAGCAGATAAATAATCTCCTATGGCTGGTCTCACCGTACCCTTATGTGTCACATGAGAACTGTCAATCAAACACTTCAAATGTTTATGGTCAATAACAATAATCATTAGATTTTGGCTGCAGAAAATTCTCAACACATGAAATGCATTAAACCATAAGCTAAGCAGTTGTTACGCTCTCCCTATATTCATTGATTTCTTATTACATTCACTGCAGTAAAGGAACAAAGTATAACCCTAAAATACACCGGGGAAGGCAGCATAACTAGATTGTGGAAGCACACTGCCACATTATATATATCAACAGAAAGAAAATGCAGCAAGATAGCAGAATATGAGGCAGTCTCAAATATTAGTAAATAGATACATTTCAGTAATATATAGTATATAAACATATCAATCATATAACTGTAGCCATGAAAAGTAGACAAATCACAGAGCCAGTCTTGACTATCAGATGAGTACATTTACAATGAGAAAACCAGGAAGCACCATGACAGTCAACTGGATGGCAAGAAAATACATTGCTTATAAATGAGTTGTACATAAAAATGGCAGACCAGAAGGGCTCTGTGAACACTACAGGGACCAAGATCAGGTTAGTTTTATTCCCCTTTCATATGACATTATTACATTAGCAAATATCAATAGTTACACATTAGGTAGCTATCAGCTAAACCAGAGGTGTAGCTTGGGGTTCGGCTGGGGGAGCAAGTGAGCCCCAAAACTCAGGTATATCAATATTATCAGTATAGTAGTATATAGAATTTAGTATCAGTGGTAGATATCGACTCTACACAGGACTTTTCAGACTATTTAGGCGAATACAGTGCATTCGCAAACATTTAGTGACTTACAGGTGAGTAGAGATGGGTGAACCTCTCAGGATTCATTTTGTTTCGGGTTCAGGTGGTCAGGGTCCCAAATTTATTTCAGGTCAAACAAGTTTGGTACAAACCACACCTTAAATTGGCTTAAAACATAGTGTATAACACTGTCAGGGCTCCTAGATACCTATTTATCCAATTTCTAGCTCTCTAAGGCAAACACAGTCCAAGTTATGTCAATGTGAAAGTGACATTATTATACTGTGGGTTCTAATAGATGGAGGCCCAGGAGAGGCGTAAAAAATGAAAAAAAAAAAAACATTCATACTCACCGTACCTTACCTCTTTTGGACCTCCTCGCGGGGCCTAGCGCGTTGATGTCATACTCCCGGGGTCACCACTGAGTCCTGTTATTGGGCCTCAGCAGTGACATGGGTACGCCGAGCCTCATGACCAAGAGAGCACCGAACACCACAAGGAGGCCCAAAAAAAGGGAAGGGAAGGGTAGTATCAAAGTTTTTTTTTTTTTTTTTTTTCACTTCCCCGGGCCTACACCTATTATACTCTGGGGTCTGACCCCAGAGTATAATGCACCGGCCATTTTAGTTTTTCTGAGACGATTCCATTTGTTCAGTTTTGTAAAAAAAAAACTAACAATTTGCAATATTCAGGTCAGATTCATTTCCCGTCTTTCCATCAAGATCCCCACTTCTTCTATCCTCAGTATAAGTAATCAATAAAAGATCAGTGGAGTCCAACACCTGTTCTCTGTATACACTGTACTGTTTGTGTCATAGCGGCTGTGTGATGTAACTTCTATGTCCTATTCACTTCCATGAGCTGAGACTGTAATGACATAGCATAGCTGCTATAAAACAGACAGTGTGCAATGCAAATAGTGAAAAGGTCACTGTGCTTGCACATACATTGTGGCCCCTTGAAACAGCTGATCAGCAGGGGGGCCCAGATGTCAGACCCCCATTGATCTTTTATTGATAGCCTATCCTAAAAATTGGACAACTCCTCTAATATAGCCCAAGTACCACCATAATTAATATCACCCCATTACCCCTTTATATTATGCCTTTGACATAAATAACATGAGAGGCAAATAATAAGGCACCCTTACATAAATGATGCCTCTTTATATCACTTATAATGCCACTTATAATATAAAATACAATTTATATGCCGTTTATAATATAACGTCACTTATAATATAAAATGCCATTTATAATATAATATGGCACTTATAATATGCCTCACAGAAAATTCCAATCAATGGATTCAATACAAAAGAGGATCAAAGTTAAACATAAATTTTAATGGTATAAAATAAAAATAAATTTAATTTGCGATAATTGAGATAAAATGAAAATTAATATAAAAATCAAGGAGACGGGGGAGCAGATAAGACAGGGATCCCAATAACCTGCAGGTGCAGTAAGTCCCATGCCAAAAATAATATGCCAGACTACGATGATAATCTATCTACCAGCTATTCTCCCTACACACAATGATAGTGAGAGTTAATCCAGGTCACTGATGCACAATTTGCTGCTGGTGTGCTGCACAAAAACATAAGAGGAGAAACAGGCACTGAGGTTACTGGCCTAACACCATGCCAACAGTGCCCAGAATCTCCAGGCAGCCCAGACTAGTGCACAGGGAGAGATTAACACTCCTAAACTGTTATAAATAGCGACCCTACGCGTTTCATTAAAGCCAGAAATTCATCAGGGGTCATAATGCGGCGAATGGCACTAACAATGTTGTCAAGAATAATCCCAAACAAACAGAATGCTACGTGGTGGTATAGCATGACCGCTTCTGATAACAGCAGTAGCTACAACTGAGCTGTTTCACCACTTTATACAAAAAGCTACTCCCATGTGCAGGAGCATTCATCCAACCGGGGGGGGGGGACGTAAGCCCCGACCAACCCTTCACATGGGCTCTGCCCCCCAACCAATTGTGATACCACCAGACCCCCTGTGTAGCCGCCCAAAGGTGGAACACCACAGGAGGCTCGCTAACGCTGGCAAGATGTAAACAGTCCAGATCTCTTGACTAAGGTAGGTCATGTGATCGGATATGTTACAGGAGGAGAACTAAAACAGCAGAAACCAGGAACACCAAATGGGCATTCCCTGCGAACAGGAGTTACACCAAATCCGATGATAATACTGAGAGAGTGGGAGAATAAATATGCTTATAATATGCCGTTTATAATATAATATAATATATAATACCGCTCATAATGTCCTCCGAAGTGTATTATTATTATTATTATTATTATTATTGTTTATTTATATAGCACCATTAATTCCATTGTGCTTTACATTTGAGGGTTTACATACAGTACACAAGATACAAAACAGATAATACTAACAGTGACCAACTGGCACAGTGGGATAGAGGGCCCTGCCCGCAAGGGCTTACAATCTAAGTGTATAACAATATATAATAAAAGTTATACTCAGCTACTTCTGATCCCTTGATGCATGGAGTTATCCTTATTTGTAAACTGCAATCCACATCTGTCCTGCAGTGTACAAGGAAGGCACCCTGACCACAGACAAGACGGCTTCGTCCCACCACAGGAGGCGCAATGGTGCAGCATCATGCGCCCTGATGTGGCTTGCGGTTAACAAGTTACAACTGCTAACTGCTTCCTGTTCTTCCATGTATTTCAACTGTCTTGCAGATGCCTGTACAATTGATGTATGCACGTCTATTTAATTGGATGTGAAGGAAGAAGTAATGGTTTAGTGGTGGCATTCTCACTGTAATTGTAGCTGGTATTGTGCTGTTTGCACTGCAAAGATTCAAAGCTGTGTTGAAAGCCCACAGCATGACATGGATTTGACATGCTGCAGGTACATTTCTGCTGCAGGTTTTTTTCAATGTGTGGATGAGATTTCCTCAAAATGTATCCACTCTGCTGCTACTGCATGTTGCAGAGACTTAGCCATGGGCAAGCCTGTTGTGGCTAACCTGCTGCGACTACAACCTGTGTGGACCCAGTCTAAAACATCAGCATGACATAAATAATTTAACAACATTATTAGCTACAATGTATCACTGGTCGGATTTCTATGTTATTTGCCTGTCATCCTCTCAGAGACTCCGATAATACGACACCACAAGTAGCTCACAACGGATTCTTGTCACATTAAAAGGACATGACAGGATTTCTAATCATGGGACAAGTGGCCAGGATCCGGGAAGTAATCTCAGCGAAAGGTGAGCACTGTTACGGGCACATAGACAATGTAATGTGCTAATAAAGCTCACTTAGTTGGCAATCTGACAAGCGGAAGCATTGCTCACAGTCACAGCTTTGTGACAGACAAAGCAACAGACACTGGACAACAGCCAGACCTCCAATATTCTTTGTAACATCAAACAGGATGGTGACAGCTACAGCAGTACAAGACCTAATGGCCCAAAATACAAGCTTACCCATGTCTGGGTCCATTAGGGTAAGAAGAGATATTACATGAAGGACTGTATCTGTAGCACACTTAGAAGGTGGCTCCTAAAAGAGTAGTAAAAGCCCATACTAATGTAAATTCTCAGGTCATTGCTGTTATGAGTCTCCTAAACCATACACAGCTTCATCCAGACGGAGCAGTCGATACAACAAGCAAACCCTTGAGCCGCTGTGCATTCCACTTTATCATACAGCAACATTACACGACAAGTTCAATTTCCTGATGGAAACAATACAGAACAAAAATCAATAAACAAAACAGTAATTACTACATGTTACTTCCAATCATCCATTTATTACAGTGCAGACAGTGGCAGGAACCTCCTCTGGTTTCAGATACATTTGCCTGGATACATCTGTGAAGCTGCATTTCCAGAACTGGTCCATTTCCCGGGAAGAGCTGGCAGGAGGCAGAAACTTCTGTGTCACTGCACTGGGATTCTGCATAGATTAATCTACATTTTACTCCATTTGGCAATATCCAAATGGTGTTGGCTGGACAATGGACAATCCAACAGCTGCTTCGCAGCTGGGCACCGCCAGGATCCACACTCCCTACTTAACTATCAAATTGGCTAGGTATTGTGAGTCTGAACTGTAGCAGGAAGATGTGTACATAGATATCATGGGGCCCCATAAGGGCATAAGTCAGAATTGCCCTTCCTGCTCAAAAAAAAAAAGTGGGGTACAAAAAGGCAGTGGTTGAAGAAATAATGTATTTTCTCTTGATATTTTTAAATAGATCCATTTGAAGAATAAAAAAGGAAAACAAATGTCAACAACATATACGACAGTTGTGGGCTTAGCTCTGCCCACAGAGTCCACTAGCCCAGCTGGCTGGACTGAATACTGTAACCGTTGCAGCTACACTTTTCTCCACAGCCTCCCTTATTTGAACATATACTGACCTACTGCTACTTGGCATAAAAAAAGTTTGTGATCTCCTGACAGGGTAAGGGGCATACCTGACAGACTGTATTATCAATCTCAGTGCATAGAGCAAGGAGAAAAGATTTATGATACTTAGACTGCCAGGCAACAAAAGAGATCATACGGTTTAGAGAGAGGCCTTCAGGCCCCCTTTCCCCACAGGCCATAGAGAATCTGCCTATCTGGCCTCCATGATAAATACCACTGGAAGCAGGGTGCAACCAGACAAGAAAGACATACATTGAGACGTACTTGAAGCTCAGAATACCTATGCTGACAGAGGTCACTAGTTACAGGGACAGGGCCCTATTGCAACTCATGGCTAGATGGCAAACACTGGGAAGTGCAAATATTGCATTATGTTGTAATAGGGTTCCCTGGGAATCTGGAACACGTATGAGGGTCATCTCATTATATATGATATCCATTGGACTGACCATAAAAAATGGTTAATGTTCTGCAGAGATAGACGGGACTATATTGCTGCCAGAGGGGGAAGGAGAGTCATTCTGTCTAGACCCTGCCCCCAGAGGCATAGATCAGCAACAGCACAAAGGGAGACAAACAATAAAAGCTAAACAATAATGGTTTATATTAAAAACACTGCAAATGACTTTTAGGCTAAGGCCCCATGTAGAGGGCGGCAGCAAAAAAGCGCTGCGGGAAAAACAGCGGCGGCAACACATCATGGTTTTTCCTGCAGTGCTTTTCACAGAAAGTCCGCATAGGTTTCTTCTGCAGACTTTCTGATTCTATTATACCTATAGGGAAAACTCCAGCATTTCTGCAGTTATAATTGACATGCTACGATTTCCAAAACCGCAATGGTCCGTTGTACATATTTTTGAGTGGGATTCACTAAAAACCCATCCACCTTGCAGTGACTATAAAACGCCATGTTTTTTCCGTGTTTATGCCACATTTCTCCCACATTTTTTTATTTTTTTTGAAAACTGCCACTGTTTCTGAGTCAAAGCCGCAAGTGGATGCAGCAGGAATGTTTCCCATTCCTTTTCAGTCCTTTCCTGGCTTTGGTTAAAAAGACTGACATGTATATCATTCACATGACTGTCTCAGTGGTCATGTTCCATACACTGCATTCTTTACCACTAGGGCCATTGACTGGCTACATAAATGATGTACATGATGTTAGAAATTATCTCTTTATTTTATACCATTCCTTGTTTATGATTATTTGTCTTAAAATCCCAGAAAACCCCATTAACAGCCTTTCAGGAGTTTTAGTATGAATATTATACATGGGATAACTCAGTACACTACACTGTATTAACCAAGTTGGGATTATCACTGCGCACACATGTCATGCCATCAGTATAGGCTATAAATGAGTTAAAGGGAGTCTGTTACCAGAATAGTCCCTACTGTACTATAAGCACAGTCAGATAACCGGGGTTCATGTAAATAGAATACTTTTTTCTGCATTCCAATTGGTGCCTTTGTTGCAGAGATATTAGCTTATTTCCTGATATGCTAATGAGCTGTTCAGTGCAATGAGGGCATCACCATTGCTCTCATCACATCACATTGTTCTCATCCCTGCTATGACTAACAAGGCCAGACATTGTACATGTCAGTCATAGCATAGAGGGAGAGAGGGAGGAACTGGGTGCTTGAAAGCATAGGTCTTTGGTACAATGAGAGCAACAGTGACATCTTCATTGCATCAAACAGTTCTTTAGTTCTATAGAGACTGTTTTGATGACAGACTTTCTTTAACCTATAAAACTGATCAACCATGTTTTCTGCTGGTCTCCACTTGTTGCACTCCCTACTATTATCTCAGAACCTGATCTTACTGGAGGATCTACTGGTACACTGTTTGACCCTGCTAATAGTGTAAACCATTCATTTTTGCCTATGGTTAGTTCTTGGCTGAAGGTTAACTGTCAGACAGCGAAGTGGATGGTCAGGGGTTCACAGGCTATCTCTCTTGACTATATGTTGAGTACTGTGCAACAGACAACAGAAAAGACCAAGGTGTGAAGAGCTCCCATTGTCTCCTGCTCAGAGACGTTACACAGTCAGAATTGTCAGGTCATATCAGCTTGTGACATTTGTGGTCCAGGTGTAAATTGAAGGAAGAGTCAGTGACTATACAAGATCACCTTTCTGAATCCGATTTCACAGCTGTGAATAGATTTGTAATCATAATATATAATTTTATCCATTCCCATACTATAGCTATGGCTTGGCACTACAGCGAGTGCACGGTTACAGTATAAAAGTATAGTGGACCTCTGCACTGCTTCTTACAGGGTTTTTTTTTATCCATGAACATAACCATATTTAAAATTGTAGACAAATAAAAACGTAAACATTTTTGCAAATATAAATAACACAAAAATTTAGCAAAGTTTTAAAGATTTTTTCTAATCATCTTAGAGGTGACTTTCCTCTTGATAGGTTGTGAATGTTCTTTGTTTTTCTCATGCCTGTACATAGCTTTCACAACTAAACCTGGTATAAAACACTTAAGTAATTGGGGAATTGTGTACTCTGGATACTGTTACCCATACTTGCCAACTCTCCCAGAACCTTTGGGAGGTCACCAAAATAAGGGGTATGCCACCCTCCAGTCCCCCGTCTAATACTCCTGCATACATTGAGGGTTATCCTATTGTATACGTGACAAGACATATATATTTGTCCCACAAATGTGGTGTGGGCTCACAAAAGGGGATATGGTTAGTCCCAGAAATGTTGTGCACAGTTCTCCCAGAGACTACTAATCAAACTTTGGCAAGTACTGAATGACTTTCTAAATAGAGTCATATTGTGCACATACTGTTGTGAAATGATGATAAATTATATGGGTGGTTTAGGCTGATGGGTAAGATTTTTTTGAGCTTACCTGTGACCACCTTTTTTTCTCCAAAGTCCTGCTATCTTCCTTATCCCCTTCTCCTCATTTTTCCAATATTTCCATGCATTTCATATTATGGGCTATTTTGAGGTGTTAATCTCAATGCTAGACTTTGCTATGTTTTTTTGAGCCAAACCCAGTAGTGGCTACAAAAGGAATGGGAATTATATAGGAAGCTCTTATACTTCTCCTTTCTGCTCAATCCACTCCTGGCTTTAGCTCATAAAAACACAGCTAAATCTGCTATAAAAAAAAAACCTTTTCCACAACATGGGGGCCCTAGCTTTAAGCAGGGAATAAAGGAGGGAGAGGGACAGGAAATTAGGCAGTAAATGTTAGAGAGAGACAGAAGAGCAAGGTGTGAAGGAGACTGGGGGCAAGTGATATATATTGAAGGAGGGTAAGGGGCAGGTGTGCAGGTACAAGGGCAAGTGAGGAGGGAAAGGAGAGTAAGGGTGAGGTGAGCATGGAGAGAAGGTACAAAAGGGACAGTGAAGGAAGTGAAGGGAAGGGAAGAAGAAGAAGGTAGATGTTCTGGGAGTGAAATGTAAAGCTGGGAAGGCAAGCAGATAGTGGAAGGAGAGGTGCAGGTGAGCAGGGAGTGATGTGAGGAGAGGGGCATTTGAGGAGGGACTGAAGGAGACACAGTAGAGATGAGCAAGGCAGGGGAGAAGGTAGTGACTGTGAGAGGGGCATGTGAAAAGAGAGTGAAGTGAGAAGTGAGTGAAGGGGGGCAGTGAGCAGGGAATAAAGGAGGAAGAGGGACAGGTGAGAAGGTTGTGAAGGAAAGAAAGAAACAGAGGGGAAGGTGGAGATGGAGAGGGACAGATGAGCAGGAAGTGGAGAAGAGAGTGAGTCTGGTGAGAAGTGGTACATATAACACACAGAGGGACATATGTAGAGGGAGTGAATGAGGAAATGTGGAAGGTCAGTACGAATGAGAGGGATAGGTGAGTAGGGAATAGAGGAGGATTGGGAGGGCAGGTGGGGAGTGAATGAAGGAGTGGGGCAGATGAAGAAATACAGGAGCGACAGGGACAGGCAATCAGGGAGTGAAATGTGGAGAGGGGAGGATGAGCAAGTAGTGAAGGAGGAAAAGTGACAGGTGAGCAGGGAGTGAAGAGGATAGGAGGCAAATAATCTGGATGTTAAGGGAAGAAGGGCAGGTGAGGAATGAAGGGGAAAGTGGCAGTTGATTTAGAAGTTAAGGAGAAAGGGGCAAGTGAAGAGTAGAGAGGCAGGTGATCTTTGGGTTAAGGGAGGAGGACAGATGATCTGTGGGTTAAGGGGAGAGAGGCAGATAAGGAATATAGGGAAGAGAGGGAGGTGATCTAGGGTTAAGGGGAGAGAAGCAGGTGACCAGGCGGTTAAGGGGAGAGAGAGGCAAGTAAGGAATGAATGGGAGAGAGGCAGGTGATCTGGGGGTTAAGAGGAGAGAGGGGCAGGTAAGGAGTGAAGGGGTAGAGGCAGGTGATTTTGGGGTTAAGGGGAGAGAGGTGCAGGTAACAACTGACGAGAGAGAGGGGCAAGTGATCTCTGGATTAAGGAGAGAGAGAGAGACATGTGATCTAGGGTTAAGGGAAGAGAGCAGAAGGTAAGGAGTGAAGGGGAGAAAGGCAGGTGATGTGGGATTAGGTGGAGAGAGGTGGATGAGGAGTGAAGGAAGAGAGCCAGGTGATTTGGGGGTTAAGGGGAAAGAGGGGAAGATAAGGAGTGGGGAGAGACAGGTAATTTTGGGGTTAAGGGGAGAGAGGGGCAGGTAAGGAGTGAAGGGGAGGGAGGCAAGTGATGTGGGATTAAGTGGATAGAGGTACCTGAGGAGTGAAGGAAGAGAGGCAGGTGATTTGGGGGTTAAGGGGAGAGAGGGGCAGGTAAGGAGGGAAGGGGAGAGAGGCAGGTGATTTGGGGGTTAAGGGAAGAGAGGGGCAGGTGAGTAGTGAAGGGAGAGAGAGGCAGGTGATTTGGGGGTTAAGGGTAGAGAGGGGCAGGTAAGGAGGGAAGGGGAGAGAGGCAGGTGATTTGGGGGTTAAGGGAAGAGAGGGGCAGGTGAATAGTGAAGGGAGAGAGGGACAGGTGAAGGGGAAGTGCCAGGGCTGCACGCTCATTCCTCCGCTCTGCCAGTCCCCCTCCTCCCCATGTCAGGCTCTGCCTGGAGGAGGGAGGAGCGGAGCGGAGCTGTGAGAATCCTGAGAGTCGGAGAGAGGATGCAGCTGCACAGCCAGTGCATGTGTTTCGTAGCAAAGCCAAGGCGGCTGGAGGCAATCTGAGCTAGAAGGGCAAGACCCCGGGACGTGGACCCCTGCAGGGGGAGGTTACATCGGGCGCTGCTTCTTCTGCCTGCGGTGATAATGCTGCTGGGGATGAGATCTTTTCGGCTGGACCTGCTGCTCCTGACCTGGATGCTGCTCGGCAGAGGTAGGAGAGATCGCACAGTACTTAGTTACAAAGTGGCGGCAGTCAGTGGCGGGTCGTGGGCTCCTGTATGGAGCGGATGGTGCTGGAGGTTGCCAAGTCTTCTGTCTCAGGCTGGACCCTGGCTCTAGTTGTCTCGGGCTGGACCTTGCCTCTAGATGTCTCAGGCTCACTCTCTGGTGCTGGTGTTCGTTATGAGATCCAAGTTACAGGGTCACAGAGAGATGTGTGAAGGGGGGTGGGGGGATGGAGCTGCAGGGGAGACAGTCACCTGTTGGCATTTCATCAAAACCGAGGCTGCTGAGAGGACCTGGAGATGACTTTCTGAGAAAATTTCTGATAGGTGCCAAAACAACGGGGTGATTCCTTTCTATAGGTCACAAAATACAAGTGACCTTCCAGGAGCAGAATGGTTTGCATGTAGGAGAGTGTATTCATCTAGGACCACTCTCAGCAGGTACAGTTACTACTACAACAACTTGTTGCAGTGGGATGCTAACATACAGTGACATAGTAAGGTTGGATAAAGACATGTCCATCTAGATGCGAGTATTTATCATGGTCGGCTCATATTAGCAAGCACAAGTTTGGGCCAGGATGCCAGCATGATGATAGGAGACAGTTGCAGACCCTGATATAGTGTAGGAACCAGGGAGATATGTAATGGGTAGCATAGAATGTGCGAGGTGCCAAGCAGCATACAGCTCAGATGGACACCGTGCTCTGCTTTCATGTGCAGAGATCTGTGGGAAAAGGATGGAAGGGCTTTCATGCCAGTTATAAGGCAGTGGTTAGGCTGGCAGGAGCACCAGTGGCCGCTTGCTCTGCCTGCTGTGAAACAACATTGCTTATTTGGGTAGAGAGAATCATGTCCTTTATGCCTGCTTCCCACTGCCTGCTCGCCCATCTCTGGCAGAACGATGGCTTGTCATGCAGAGCCCTCACAGTTGGCTTCAGAATCTAGCAGTGGTGCCTAGTTATTTGCCCATTGTGTGTAACAGATCTCATCACTTCTAGCTGATGAGCCTTTAACCATTTCAGCTGTTTCACACATAGACATATGCATGTCTCCAGCCTTCATTGCTATATGGAGGCTTCAGCTGCAATGTTTGGACCTAGTCAATAAGCCACAGTTATAGATTCTGTTTGACTGTCAGCATATGCCAGTTTCTGTACATGGCACTGGGCATAGTGACATTGGTGCCTGGGGACCTGCTCTTGACTGTGATGTATTCTAAGATTTGTTGCATTTCTCAACTTCCTCCAAACATTCGGCTATCTTCTTGCTGGTCCTGGACCTGAACGTGGAGCACTGGAGGAGATCAGAGCAGGGATGCTAGGTACCAACTTAATGAAACTATTGTCAGAATTTGCTTCTCCTTCTATTACTTTGCACATCAATAAAAAAAAAAAAAAAAAAAAAGGCGCAAGATTAAATCTGTCTTCTTGAGGTACGTCAGAGAGATGGGATGAAATCCAGTTTAGTGTGAGATTGGCACTGAGATGAATAAGTAACCGTGTTACCTCCGTCAATGTAGCTCCCTGCCTGGTTGTCTTTGGGATTTAATATTGTGAATCCTATATCTTCCACATGTAAAATTAATAGGCTTCACAAATATGGTAATGCTGGCTGCTATAGATGTACTGTAGGGCTGAACTGTTGTGTTACTAGATGTGCTCTCCATATTGTAAACTATACAGGTGGTTGCATTGCTTTTCACATCACTTTCTTCTGATTCGTCAGATCAGGAAAAACCAAATCACTGGACTGTGAAGACACTGAGTGATGAGGGACTTGTGGGTACCAAAATAAGAAGTTTGTGTAAACTTGTATAAGGATGATGTTCTGTTACTGTATAGCTGGGTTTCCATAAATCCTTGGGATCCTGATGGTCTGATCAAGGGATCCCCAGAGCACAGACCTGTCACTACTAAAACAGGGAAAACAAACTGATTTCAGTCTGATGAATGTGCCAAATCATAGCCCTAGATAAGAATTACAAGATGCCTTACCCAGCCCTACACCAAGATTCTTTGAGACATTAGGGGTTCACCAGGAGTGGGGTTCCCTTACCAGATGATAAGAATGTGTAAGGTTTGGCTTGGTGGCATTGGCTGTTTATGCTCTGCCATCCCCTCCAGGGATTCAAGATCCGCTTTGAATTTACTTGAAATCACTTTATAGGACTTCCCTCGGGCTGGAAGGATAAAATAGGTTCATCCAGGATGCTGGCACCTATTCATGGATCTGGTCTAATTCCTGCACATCCCAGGCTCTAGTTCTTCGATGTGCTCAGCCCCTCTGTGCCTTCAGAAATGGGCTGTGAAGGTCAGACGGTCTGCTCTGTGTTTCCCGAGCGGATATAAAGATCTCATAGCTCCTATTAATAACTGGTGCATCTCTAGAAAGACCTAATGTGCCCGCGGATCTACCGCCGAGAGAGAAGGTGAAGGGGGAGGAATTGCAGCTAAAATGTGCCTGTTATATTCATTCAGATGTTTAGTAGTGTCAATCATCCCTATCTAAAGCAGCAGTTTCTATATCTCCTCTGCTCTCCTTCTCTCTCTGATCAATCTTCCTAAGCCTCCATGTCAGTCTATTTATGGAGCGTGTGCTCTTACAGTAAAGACAGTGTGGTTCCAGTCTGGGAAAGGGGCAGGTTAGGTGTATCAGGAGTCCTATTTATGCAATTCATTGCTGATACGATGTGACCCTTGTCCAGGTCAGTTAACTGGATCCTTGTAGGGAAGCAAAGCCTAGCTACATCTCTATACCAGTGCAGTGCTGAAGGTATGCCAAGTATTCATGGGTTTTCCTAGCAGAAACTGGAATGGCACCCCACGCACTGTGGTTCTGAGGACCACCAGTTAGAGGGTCCAAGACGATGGCCCTAAGTCATAACTGAGTTTTTTCTGTGGTATTTTCTCTTTGTTGCTTCTTTTCCAGTCTCTTAGTGCTCTACATTTCCCTCTCTTTTCTGTAATCTTTAACCCTTCATCTTTCTCCAGGCATCTGATATCTTTCGACAACTGTTCATTGCCCCTTTACCCTCTGGCATAAGTTGTGTCGAGCCCTATAGAGAAGTTATCTTCGTGCTGGTAGCAATTAGTATTATGCCAAGTCCTGTGCTTCTTGTTTTGTTAAATGAGGCAAACTCAGAACTTATTTGCAGCATTATAGATTGATACTGGCTAGATATGATGAGAGTAGTAGTACAGGCAACAACAGGTTTTCCTGTCAAAGGTGACAATTGCAGAAATATAGTACAATGGCAGTAACATACAGTATTTTTAAGAGAACAGTTATTTGTACCTAAGTCTGGTGCTCAGGATCGTGGATTTGCCACAGATGTGAATGACCAGGAGCAGACTTTGTTGCTATGGGCTACAGCACATTATCAGATCTTATGCGTGTGTTGTAAAACTTCTGTTGTGCTCATTCTCTATTATTGTAGAATTGGCTTTCCGGTGTCTCTGAGCAGGTTGTTTGCATGTGCACATCTCAATTTATGTATCATTAGTATAATGTGTTACTCAGAAGAAGCTGCGCTCCATTAGCAATGGAAATACTGCCGCTCTATTAATGTAGCTCAGTAGATGATGGCTGGACTGAATTTGTTCCATGCACTTGAATGGCTGCACAGGATCCTGCGTAGTCTCTATATCATGCCATGGCCTCCATAGTCAAGCATTTTTACAGAGTGTCATAAACTGAACATGGGGCTTTACAATTCCATTTACTTCACTGATTTGCATTCACTTTACGATATTCTACCGTTTTGTTTCTGTTTAATTGGATTTCATGCAGTAGGTGGAAATTTTAAGGGCTCAATGGAGATGAATGGAAGCTGTTGGTGGGCAGTCGGTATAACGGCACTGAAATCCAGCCATGGGAACTGTGCCTGAGGCAGCTGCACAGACATTAAGGACCACAGCAGTTTGGAGGTGCTTGGACTAAATAGATATTTGTGCATTTATTTTATTTTCTTATAGAGCTTTGAAAAGACATATAATTTCTTGACTCCATAAACTAAGTAGCCTTAATATTTCAGTTGCAATCTATTTAAGTTGTTGATTGTATAAGAAAAACATGCCTGATTTCTTCCAAAAACAACGCCACTCCTGTCCGCAGCTTGTGTGTGGTATTACATCTCAAGTTTATGTATTCCAGTGGTGCTAAGCTGCAATCCCAGACACAACCCATGGACAGGTGTGGCACTGTGTGTGGACGAAACATCCATGTTTTCCTATACTGTGCCGCCCGTTTTAACCTGTAAAAAAATATATATCTGGTCATTGTGTTTTGCTATTGTCCTCAATTTCTACTCATTTTGAGCTAAAGAGTGACTGACTATAGAAAGGGAGTACAATCTATTGCTTGTTTTCAGCCTTTTCACGAAAGGCTGACTATGGGGTTCATCAATGGGATGAGTGACAGAAAGTGTGGAAACCTTACTACTTTACGTCACACATGGTAGGGTCTTTTCATACTGTGTTGCCTGCAGTGTTCATTTACTGTATGCACCAGGAAAGTTCCCAGTGAATACATTAAATGGACCCAAACGCCTCCATTAAACAAATGTAAGCCAAAAGAGTGGCGGTGGCATCTGCCAAAGTTCCTTTTTTTTTTTTTTTTTTTTATGGAATGGCACAGCACACTGCACTATTGTACACAGCGGCATCCAGTGAAAAAATGGAATCACTATGAGTGATGAATACCACTGTGTAGGATCAGTCACAGGCATCCATTTAACATATGCACCTAAAGCTTTCCTGGCTCATGTGATAAACGTACACTGCAGGGATGTGTGAAAAGACCCTGAACATGCTTGTTATTCACCCCATAAATACAGAACCAAACAAACTGTAAATATCCCCCCCCCCAATGCATGTAAAGCTCGACATGACAGAGGCATACTGGCAATTCCATTATTCATGCTGTAAATGACCCCTTCAGGTCCCTTGCTATATCATTCCCATACAGCATATAGAACTGTGACAACATCAGGTATGAAGAGTCTTTCTATCGCCTCTATGGTCATTGTATCTGTCAGTCATCAGGACGCATTCACTCAGCACAGATATATTACATAAAAGAGATGATCAGAAAGAGCCGCGTTTTGCCTGTAAAACATGAACAGAATAAAAGCCCTGGAAATGATCAGTGAGAAGGTTAACACGCAGTCTACAGGAACGCTGATACCAGTGTTTTAAATGCCACGCATTAGCAAGCTGTACAAACAGACGCTTTTAGGAGTCGATGAGGGTAAGAAAAACTAATAATAACATCACCGTCTGCTAAGTGAACTCTGTTGCGGCTGCTGAAGGAGGAGGAAAAGCAAAACCTGAGGCTGTGTGTCCCACTGGAGATACAGAGGTGAAGTAGAAAGGGGTAAATCACTACATGGGTTGGGGCATTTAGTCTATAGAGGTTACTTAGTCAAGGGGGGATTTTCCTAGTATGCAATGGAGTCTGAGCCATTTTACACTCCCCCCAGCAGCCCCACTAAATGCTCCAAATACTGGACAACCCGTGGTCCTCTCTGTTGACTTGCTGAAGCCTCCATCACAAATTCATCCATCACATTTGAGGAAGAGCACTGCACCATAATAGAATGACAACAGCCCCATTGTTGTTATAAATGGAAACCATGGTATACCTGTGAACAGAAATTTAGTACAATAATAGTAACATGGTGGTAATACACTGAAACCAATAATCATATGCCAATTAGCACAAGCACATGGTGAGGTGGGTATAGCTGTGTTAGGAAATAGTAATGCTGATGAAAACTAGATTTAGTTACATTCATTCTAGACTGAGTTGACAAGTTAGTCGGTAGGGATAGCTTACAAAAGAAAAATTGCACCTGAGTAACCTATGATGGTGATGTAGATGATGAGCAGGCATTGTATAGAGTCATATCGGTAAATTGCTGAAGAAGTAAAAAAAAATACATGAGCATGTGAGTATTATAAGAGACACCTGGGGATAATGGTCTCCTGTAAACTGCTCATATTAGACCATTACTGCTGGGCAGGTTCTGAAGTTAACCCTTCTGCAGAAGACACTACATTGAGTTCCATGGAAGGTATACAGGATGATGGGATTTGCTCTCCTTGTCATATTGTGTATTGGGTGTGACATGGAAACGCAATGTGTGAGCCCCAATTACAGAACACCACAACACAATCCTATCCCCACCGGGAGAAACATATATTGCCCCTTAGTGAAAGGAAATTGATGCTGTCATTCTGCGGCTCTGATCTTTCTTTTTTTTTTCCTTAACATTTCATCCAGCTTTCCTCCCCTTTGTAAAGGATTGCAGGCAGAATGTGTCAAAAATAGACAAGAAACGGAAAGAGAGATAAAACGAGGCATCAGATCAAATAAGGGGAATGGGCAACAAGGAGAGAGCAATGATGAAAAGGAGGGGACGAGGACAGGAAATAGAGCCACAGACAAGAGCAGCTTCAAGAGATGCAGATAGAGAGAGGTAGGATGTACAGGTAAAAGAAAGGCAGCCAGGAAGATGCAGGGAGGAGACGACCCAGCAAGAGACAGACAGATTCAGAAAGAGACCGCAGTGGGGGGCTAAGTACCTTAGAGAAATAACACTGGAGAATCAAAAAAATAGCTCTCTCGCTGAAAAGTGTGAACTGTCACCAATGCTCTCTCTTAATATTGAATATCTGTATTAATAATGGATGGGGCACATTAGGCCGGTTCATCAATATTAACACTGTCAGTGCACTCATTCATTGGTAAATGGGACACTCTATTAAATGGCTGGGAGTGCTTAGTTATGACACGGCAGCTGGAGTAATGGCATGTTCCCCATGTGAGTTTTGTGCCAGAATACAGACATATAGCCTGCTACAGTATATATAGACACCTCAGCAATGGGGTGCAAAGAGCTTCACAATAAACCATAGACATGGATGAATGAAGGTTACAGCAACTCCACTGCCCTCACGGTGTCCTGAGAGCGGTCCAGCCGTTTGAGCCTGATCACCTGATTTCTGCTTTGTGAGACATGGCAATGGCGCTTTAGTCTTGTTATGGAATAATTAAAACATACACAACGTCTGTTCAATTCCTGAACTCATCTCAGAATGTCAGCTTGAGAACAGAGTGACTCGGGTTGTCGGCTCACGTGATGTGACTGTTTGTATACACCAGGCCAGCCAGCCTGACAATGACTGCCTCCTTGTAACAGAGATGATCTACCTGCCACAGAGACAGTCAGGAAAAAGGAGAGTTTACATTTTGTCCTCCTGGCATGGTAGCCCTTCGTAATGCAGAGAATCGTAATTTTGTGTCAAGCAAAATACATCACAGTCTTTTGGTCACTGAAAGTGACAGATATGGAACCATTGTGTATGTGACTGTGCTGAAAGAAGTCGAGAAGAGTCATTTGAAACAGTAATGTATTTGTGGTTTTACATAGGACTGCAGTTAAGTATAGTGCAATGGGTTGTATGAAACAGGATTTATAGAAATACTAGAGGGGTCTAGAATGGAGCTACAAGTTTTGGTGGAGCATACATCTAATTTTCCCTGCTTGGCCCAATGCCCCTAAGAGAACAAAATCAGCTCCGCTACCTCTTTGGCAGGGCCACAGCAGTAGTTTACTGATAATAAAGTCACATCATTTTCATAATAACACTATAATGTCACTGAGTGCTGTAACAAGCAGTTACATTTCTGTGGATCGCCCTAATCTTTGCAGAGAGCAGCTTGGATACTGATGATAACCCCATGTAGCGAGTGAGTGAATGTACCAATGAATGAGGCTGTGTGTATGTGTCAGGAGGGCATGAACACACTGATTGTTATCACACGGCTACATCGGCAGGATATTCAGCAAGTCTTCATTTGCACATAAGAACCTCCTGATGGCAGCAGTGTCTGCATCTGAGATTCAGCCACCAACCTGCAGCTAGCTGACTGCGGGATGTGGACAGGTAGCCAGGCAGCAGATTAAAGGATAAGGTGGTTCTACCCAAGGAACACAAGATTACGACACCTCCAGCTTTATTAGGTTCTGCTTGGGTCTAAGTAGGGCACAGTGTACGGTTCTCAATAGATGCCATGCATTGTGATTATAAGCTATGTAAGCAGCATAGGTCCAGGTCACCAGCAGCCATACTGTATATATCCGTTCTCTCTGTATCATTCACTATATGGGATGATGATGAGAGTGCTGTTATCAATGGGATCCTAGGCTGGGAAGGTTATATGATTTGTGGTTGACATCCTCTGTCAAAAAAGACCCCATTAGAAATCTTACTGTATTTCTAGTTGGAATTATGTGACTGCACTATAAACTATGCCCATTAAAGGGGTATTCTAGTAACTACAGTTTTCCCCTAATCACAGGATAGGGAATAACTATCTGATCCCAGCAGTCAGACCCTCATCCATCATGGGAACAGGGGTCCTGTGTGCCCCTCCATATAATTCTTTGGGATTGCCTGAGATAGCGGAGCACTGTCCGCAGCTTCTCTTCAGCACTTCCAGTGTGACAACCTTCTTCATTCATATTGGGCACACCGGTGTCCTATTCTCATGATTGGTGAGGGTCCCAGTTGTTCAGCTACAGGATGCAGTTATTGCATATCCTTGTTATTTTCAGAATACCCCTTTCTGTTCTTGTTCTCTACACCAGATCTACCTACAGTACTATGTAAACGTTTAAGGGAAGTATGGAAAAAATGTTGCAAAGTAAGAATGCTTCTAGGATAAAGCAAAACAAAACAAGAAAATGGGAAAAAAAACACTGAAGAAAGAAACCGCAGTGAAAAAAGCAACAGAAACACCGCATTTTTCATTGCTTTTTCGCTTTTCTGTTTTTCATTTTTGCCTCCCAATATATATGTCTATGGGGAAAATGCAGTGTTTCCGCAGATAAAATTATGCTGTGTTTTTCAAAAATCCTTTCATCTTTGAAATGTTGCGTTGTCCGAAGTATTTTTTTTTCAGCAATGTATAGATGAGTTTAAATTCACTTTGCTGGGACTGTAAAGCAGTGCATATTTTTTCCGATGCATTTCCACAACACTTGAAAAAGCTGTTTATGCAGCATGTGGCCTCAGTATCAAAAATAGAAGTGTAACAGTTTATTTATGTCTATTAACAAAATGAAGTAAATGAACAAAAGAGAAATCGAAATCACATTATTTGGTGTGACCAACCTTTGCCTTCATTCCTTGAGTATCCTTGCAGACAGTTTTTGAAGGAACTCAGCAGGGAGGTTGTTCCAGACATCTTTGAGAACTAGCCACAGATCTTCTGTGGATGTAGACTAGCTCAAATCCTTCTCTCTCTTCATGTGTTCTTAGGTAGACTCTATGTTGAGAGCAGGGCTCTGTGGGGGCCATATCATCACTTCCAAGACTCCTTCTCCAAAGGGTGGTCACACCAAATATGGATGTGAGATTTAGAATTCTCTTTTGTTCATTCACTTCATTTTGGTAATGGACAACAATAAACTAGTTACACTTCTATTTTGAAAGCATTCTTACCTTGCAGGATTTTTCCATACCTGCTTAAATCTTTTGCACATTACCATATATATGTGTATCAGGTTTACGCCATTGTCCAGTAGCAAAGAAAGCAAAGAGAAAGAGGCAGAACCTACGTTACAATAACTAAAACTATTGTGACCATGCTTATGAATCTGGAGGACAAGAGGAACAGTTGGCACAAGAATGATGCTGTCATCTCCAGAGGCATAGTCATAGAGGGTGCAGCAGTTGCAGTTGGGCCCTGGAGCCTAAAGGGGTATAAAAGGAAACAAGTACTACAAATGCAGGAGTTCTGGTTAGTATATAGATTAGGGGACCAGCAGTCTGTAGCTACAGATCTCTCATCCACTTGCTGTTGGGTGAGTGTAACCACAACCCTTCTGATTCACTGCTCATGCATGCCATTCTGGGCAGATTTCCATAGCTGTTTTGTGAATTTTTCATTGAAGATGAGAGAATTACTATACTTTCATGAAGGCAGAAAAATTATTACACATTCATGAGTCTCTCACATAAACAGGAAAGTTGGGTCAGTCTGACTCCTAATTCACAGTCAGTCATCATAATTCTAGAAGATTAGAAATGACTGCACCCAGGTAGAGCGTGTATAAGGCTTTTATTTTGTGCTGTTTATTCTCCAAATAAAGACATTTTAATAGAAAAACCTGGGAGAAGTGTGAGCTCTCGGTAGACCGCGGATGATAAAAAGTCATCTCACAATGAGAGGTACTTGACAGGTCTGCAAATTCAGCAGCAAGCTGCTGTTAGGAAGGTGGTCTCCAGACAGTCAATTGAAGAGAATGAAAGATTACAGATAGCGTTGTATTTCTCCGGGACCAATTGTCATGTTTTCTGTAAAGATTAGAGGAAAGTATCAATTCACCCCCACATCTTTTCACTTTTTACCAGCTCCTCGTGGGCAAGAGGCTGTGGCACTTAATATAGGTAACATGTGGAGGCGCATGGTAGGAACAATGTGACTCACATTAAAGAAGCAAATATCATGACCCTGCAGTAAAGATCAACTAAGAAACCAAGGAGGAATTTAGCAAAAAGCACATAAAGAGTCACAGCAGTTTATGGGCTCCACTTGATGAAGCCGCATGCCATACTAGAGTAGTTGATAATGGGTAATTGTCTCATTGGCCCGTCCTCTGAGGAACAGCTCATTGCTGCCTACAATTGGCATGCAAGTTTATGTCCAAGGTCCTACATGTAATAGTCTTTTCTGTATTTGTTTTAAATATCCTCTGGTAAGTGCAGTTATACGCAAGCTTAGTAAAGTTTAGTTTATGTCTCTGTATATTACTTATATGAACAATTTCCTTAGCAGTTACCTGGCAGTTACCAAGCAGGCGACTGCCCCCCACCTTCACCATTACATTGTGTCTGCTGATAACCGAAGTGTAAGAAGCAATACTGGTTCAGTGTAATCCTGTGGTCTTGCTGCTTTTCACACTGGCACAACAACAGAAAAATAAGGAAAAGTAGAGAGAATGCTATGTAGACAAATTATAATCCTATTATCTACAGCAGCATTTTCTCCTGGAGAAATCCTGCGTATATTTGCATTTTATTTTATTAGATGGTGTGTGTATTTGACTCAAATTGAAATGACTTGAATAAATCGAAATATTAATGAGCATTTCCAGAGCTGCCGCCCACAGTTCTGTGTGTTTAAAAGGGAAAACAATGAGAAAAAAACTGCTGTGTGTGTTTTTTGCTTCAATTGGATTTGCAGGGTTTGAGTTAGGAGTGATTACAGTGAGCCTCACACCAATGTTTTGGAAGGGACAGTATATTCAGTGTTCAGAGCACACCCATGCCACTCTAGAAAGAGAAGTGATAAAGATTACATTTGATGTGCGTGTACTGAAGCATACCATTCAGCCCCTGGATAGTCACACAGTGCCGAGAGATAAGGCCTCCTGATCTGACTGCCCTAACCCCTAGGACATTGATGGCTAACCTTTTTAGCTTGTTGTGTCAAAATTCATAAAAAACCTAGCTTAACTCGGATGCCGTATCACATGTTTTTATGGCCCCCACACAATATCTGACCCTTTTTTATGGTCCCCACACAGTATATGACCCCCTTTTTTTACCAACCCACACAGCATATGATCCCCCTATTTATGGCACCCATACAGTTTATGACCCCCTTTTATACCACCCCCCCGCACACAGTGTATGACCCCTTTTTTAAAGCCCACTTGCAGTATATGGTCCCCTTTTTCCCCAAGAGTAGCAGCCGATAATTTTTACTCACCTGTCCACGCTCCAGTCCTGGCTTCCCTCCACTGTAAATTTTGTGGCAGATACCACAGCATAATTTGGTCAAGCAGAAAAATTCAGCTTCAAATTTCTGAAGTTGAATTTTTCAACTTGGAAACATTTGTCCGTGTGAATATATCCTACTGCATTGGGCTATGGAAATATAGTGGAGTGGTTTAGCCAGGTGACTCCACAGTTCTGTATTAAACTACTGTATATAACACATATCACAGTACCCAATTAATTTACCTTTACATATTACAACACCCAAAATATCTACATATAACACTATTCAACACATCTACATACTACGTATTAGATATAACCTTGCACAATTTAACTACATCTCACAATATCACTACAGTACTCCAAAACTCAGCTACATGTAACAATAGCCAACTCTGCAACATAAAACACTACCCAACATATCTACATATAACACTAGCCAACACAACAACAAATAGCCTTTACTCAAATTAACTACATGTAATTAAAATTACTTTATTTATTTAGCGCCAACATATTCCTCAGCAACATATAACATATTACTTTACTCTAAGTAACAGTATAATAGCCTACACAAGTCAATCTCAATGAGTTCCATAATAGCAGCCATCTGTTTACTTTAACCTCTTTACTGCCCACAATGAAGCAACATGTCCTGCAGCAAGTTCTACTTCAGGGTCAGATTGGAATACCATTGGACAGAAGGATCTTCCAGTTGGCCCTGGCCCTAATATGCTAACCACAACAAAGCCCATTAGGTCCAACAGAGCTTACCGTTCAATTAAAGGCAGTGTGTCAGCAGGAAAATCATTATCAAACTAATGACAGTACCTTGTAGGGTGGGTTCTACATTTTCTAAAGTTGTCGATCTTATTCTGCATTGCTGCTCCATTTTCATGAAAATCAAAGTTTTACCCTAATGCAGATTAGCTGAAAAGGGTTTTATGGTCATATCTTCTCCTTCTGGGGCTCTACTCTCCGCTCTAGATAACAGACCCTAACTTCAAACAAACTGTGAAAAGGTAGAAGATGTCACTCAAGCAATGTAGGGTGGAGCTGGGTGGCAACTAGGGGTGATTATCTAGACAGACAGTGAAGCCCTGGTAGGAGAGGAAACATCCCTAATGCCCTTTATTGTTGTTATTATTATTATTATTATTATTATTATTTATATAGCACCATTAATTCCATGGTGCTTTACATTTGAGGGTTTACATATGGTACAGAAAATATACAAAACAAATACAATACTAACAGTGACCAACTGGCACAGTGGGATAGAGGGCCCTGCCCGCAAGGGCTTACAATCTATGAGGGAAGAGGGATAGAGACAGAAGGTGAGGGGAGAGGCTGTTCAGGTGGTGGTGTGGTGACAGTAGTGTTATTGGAGGTTGTAGGCCTTCCTGAATAGGTGAGTCTTCAGGACCTTCTTGAAGCTTGTGACTGTGGGGGTCAGTCTTATGTGTTTTGGTATGAGTTCCAGAGTATGGGGATGCACGGGAGAAGTCTTGGAGATGGTTGTGTGAAGAGCGGATAAGAGCAGAGTGGAGGTCTTTGGAGGATCGGAGGTTATGTGTGGGAAGGTAGCGGGAGATTAGGTCAGAGATATATGGAGGGGACAGGTTGTGGATGGCTTTGTATGTCAGCGTTAGTATTTTGAACTCTATTTGCTGGGAAACGGGTAGCCAGTGAAGGGATTGGCAGAGAGGAGCAGCTGATGAAGAATGGGGGGAGAGGTGTATTAGGCGAGCACCACAGTTTAAGGTGGACTAGAGGGGGGCGAGAATAATTGCTGAGAGGCCATGGAGAAGGGTGTCACAGTAATCTAAGCCGGAGATTATGAGGGCGTGGACTAGCATCTTTGTAGTTTCATGGGTGAGGAAGGAGAGGATTCGATGGATGTTCTTGAGTTGGAGGCGGCAGGTGTTCAGGGCTTGGATAATTTGCATAAGAGTAAAACACAGGTTTTCATGAAAATGGAGCTGCAATTCAGAATAAGAAGAGCATCTTTGGAAAGTGTAGAAGCAGCCCTCCAAACCCTACTGTCATTAGTCTTATTCCGATTTTTCTGCTTTCAGACTCCTTTTAAAGGGGACAAGCACCTCTTCTGTATAGCTGAAAGGTGGACCCCAGTCTCATTTCCTCTGATGATTCAAGGTAGTCCAGTCCAACCCTGTCTCCCTTCTTCTTTGTCTTTAACAATTATGGAGCCCCTCTTTTTCCCTGCTCCCCAGTAACATCTAAACTAGTTTTGTGAAGGATAAAGGGAGTCTGTCACCAGAACCCAACATATCAACCCACCCCCTCAGATAGGTTAGCGTCCCTTGAATGAAATGGTGTTTTCCCCTTGTGGATTGGTGTCGCTATTTCCGAAATATCTCTGTTTTTGATACTATATAAAGGAACTCCTTGGAGCAATGAGGGTGTTGCCATTGCTCCAAACAGTTAAGTTGCAACACCCCTGTTGCGCCAAATAGGTCATTTGCATATAGACAAAAATGCGGCTATCTCTGCAATGGCACCAATTTACAAGTGAAAAACACTTTGATTTAGGCAAACCTAACCTACTGTATGTGTGGGGCTGGGTTGATATGCTGGGTTCTGTAGACAGACTCTCTTTACTGCTGGAAAATCCTGTACATATTTCTACAGATCAGCAGGGTCATGCGAAAGGCAGGCCAGCAGTGGAGGTGAGCCTATAACCTGGTCACTACTAGTTTTTGTTTACAGGAACCTCTATACTTGTTTCTTGTGGCATGATATTAAATCTTCTTGTTTGCAAGTAATAAACAAGACCCTGTTTATCAGGGGGCAGAAGAGGCCAATGTATCTGCAAATTCACTAATCCTCTCAGCGACGACTTCTCATTGCTGGAAACAAGCTGTCTTGTGCAAAGTCACTTTGGCTAATAAGTCTTAGAGAAAGCAACGTTGGAGCAGGAACCTTCCCCACCTGCCGTTCACTTTCTCTAGTAATCGCTGGCCTTGTCTTAAGGTCTCCAGGATATGTCAGCGGGGTATTTATCTGCCATCCACAGGTGAGCAGGCAATGGACTGTCCAACCTTGTAAAGGAGGGCAATGCTGTGTGGTATTATGTTATTACTACAGGGGAGCTAGTGCATCCTGACAGATAAAACCACATGAAAAAAATGCATGTGGTAGTTACGCAGTGTGCGGATACAATTATAATGTCAGCATTAGATGGCTACTGATGTGGATTTGAAGCAAGTTGGCAAGCGTCAGTATGACGATTCTATGATATGAATACAGTGATCTAGAGGGGCCTACATATATACCGTTACATGTGTCTCACATAAAGGATCGATGTAATCTGCCCAATCCAGCGCTCACTATTGTAACTTCTGCACTCTATATGTAAAGAATTATAAACTGACAAGATCCCAATATAATTTTAGAACTATTTTGGCCTTTACAAATTCTATCCTTACCATATCGTTAAAAAGAAAGTTGACAAAGTAAAGATAGAGCATGCGAGTGGGCCCTGCTGAGAAGCCAAATGAATAGAGTACTATGATGGAAGCGAGGGTAATGATGCTGCAGGGTGTTCCACACCACTGGAAGGCGCCTGAGCTGCAGAACAAGGCTGTGCGTGCAGGGACAAGGTGTTTGATCCATGTGGAGAGAGAACAACGACAGACAAGACAGGAAAAGTGTCATTTGTGAGCTGGACACTTGCAGGATGACAACCACATCTGAACGGGGCATAAAGGAACAGAAATACATAAGGCATTAACAGGCTTTCTATAGTTCACATACAGGGCAAAGAAACATAAGATGACATGTTACAAGAGTTGGATACAAAGCATGAAATAGAAAAACTTTACAAATAGAAAGGAAAACTCATCTCCTATATTACAATATAACAGCAAAGACAGCAGAAGTATGCTGTAGAAAATAACTACATGAAGTTCTATTAAGACACTGCATACTACATATAACACTACTGAATGCAACCATGTAATATCTACCAATACCTGTATTATGTACCTGCACTACCCACAGCACATACATAATGTGCCTCAATACAACCACATGAAAACAACTACCCAGCACAGGGACATACTGTATAATACCACCAATCAAAGCAACATATAATGCTGCATACAAGTACACAAATACATAATACAATATGGAACATAACTACATCTTGTATGACATTACCAAACACTACCATTCAAAAGGAATACATTACTACCGAACAAAAAAACCCATATATATATATATATATATATATATATATATATATATATATACACAATATAGTCAATTATAGGATGTATTATTTAGCACGGGATCTTTGAGAACCGTTCTAGCTTCATAATTTGGGCTAGTAACTATAATAAGTCATAAAGGACATATACCCTAGTATTACATTCCTCATTAAATTGTTTACAGCAGCTTCTTCTACTGGCAGAAGCTTCCATCGTACAGGACATTTTCTTATCGTGTCTTTGTCATTTTTCTTGCGCACACACCAATTATTTCCAGTTCCCTCCTTTCTGCCTTTCAGAACAGTCTTTGTTAGGATTTTGTGGATAATAGATCTTGCACCTGCATATTGTACAACTAGTTAAAATTTTCTTCACCATGTAAGAGCGGCGTCAGTGAATGGGTTAAACGCACCAGTGAAGCTCACTGTGCACTTGATGGATGCCACACTGTAAGTGATGGTAACCCAATTACTACAGTAGCAGAGAGCTCCTACAGCCATGGGTGGCATCTCGAAAGCTTTTAAAAGCCCTGGCTTGAGCAGACACCTAATTAAATGAAGCCTGAAATGAGCCTGGGAGACAGAACGTGCTGCTGAGGAAAGCACAATAGATGCTGTGGGTATCATTATCTTTCTGTCAGATGTAGACCTCGCGCTACAAGGCTTCATCAGCCCAGCATAGTGCATGACACGGGGAAATCTAGGGCTCCCTTCTCTCCTGCCCATTTGTTTAATGATCCTGGACAGAGCATTCAAGAGGGCAAAGGTGGTCATAGACAGGCCGCAATATGCAGATTTGTGTTTCCGGAAACAAACACTGAGGACATATAGGGTCTTGTGGGCCAAAAGAACAAAACATAACAGCGTTGTCAATAGCATCAACAAATCACTTCTTTCTTATTAAACATTGTACTGGAAAATGAAAAGTGATTGGTTACTATGGGCAGCAATTACATTACGGGAAGCTATCAAGTAATGCTTATAAAAATGCCACAAAACAGAGGATTGTGACTTTTTGGCCTTATGTGCACAAAATTATTGCAACGTTTTAAAATTTTAAAAGTGGGTGGAAAAGTGGGTATTGTTAGCCTGTCAGACTGATGCATGACAGATTTAGCAAGTGGACCTTTAAAAAAAAAGTCACCATGACCAGTCATTTCCTGTGAAAGTGTCAGAACAGGAGCAATGTGGATCACTCAGGTATTAGATTTTTTTTAATGCCATTCCGTCAAATCTGTCACTAGGCCATGAAACTGCTGACAGAACTACATATATAGGTCCTATGCATGCGAGTTTAATCATATGTACAGTGGGGAAAAAAGTATTTAATCAGCCACCAATTGTGCAAGTTCTCCCACTTAAAAAGATGAGAGAGGCCTGTAATTGTCATCATAGGTAGACCTCAACTATGAGAGACAAAATGAGAAAACAAATCCAGAAAATCACATTGTCTGATTTTTAAAGAACTTATTTGCAAATTATGGTGGAAAATAAGTATTTGGTCAACAACAAAAGTTCATCTCAATACTTTGTTATATATCCTTTGTTGGCAATGACGGAGGTCAAACGTTTTCTGTAAGTCTTCACAAGGTTGGCACACACTGTTGCTGGTATGTTGGCCCATTCCTCCATGCAGATCTCCTCTAGAGCAGTGATGTTTTGGGGCTGTCGCTGGGCAACACGGACTTTCAACTCCCTCTAAAGGTTTTCTATAGGGTTGAGATCTGGAGACTGGCTAGGCCACTCCAGGACCTTGAAATGCTTCTTACGAAGCCACTCCTTCGTTGCCCTGGCGGTGTGCTTGGGATCATTGTCATGCTGAAAGACCCAGCCACGTTTCAGCTTCAATGCCCTTGCTGATGGAAGGAGGTTTGCACTCAAAATCTCACGATACATGGTCCCATTCATTCTTTCATGTAAACGGATCAGTTGTCCTGGTCCCTTTGCAGAGAAACAGCCCCAAAGCATGATGTTGCTACCCTCATGCTTCACAGTAGGTATGGTGTTCTTTGGATGCAACTCAGCATTCACTCTCCTCCAAACACGACGAGTTGTGTTTCTACCAAACAGTTCTACTTTGGTTTCATCTGACCATATGACATTCTCCCAATACTCTTCTGGAACATCCAAATGCTCTCTAGCAAACTTCAGACGAGCCGGATATATACTGGCTTAAGCAGGGGAACACGTCTGGCACTGCAGGATCTGAGTCCCTGGTGGCGTAGTGTGTTACTGACGGTAGCCTTTGTTACGTTAGTCCCAACTTTCTGCAGGTCATTCACTAGCCCCCCCCCCCCCCGTGTGGTTCTGGGATTTTTGCTCACCGTTCTTGTGATCATTTTGACCCCACGGGGTGAGATCTTGCGTGGAGCCCCTGATCGAGGGAGATTATCAGTGGTCTTGTATGTCTTCCATTTTCTAATTATTGCTCCCACAGTTGATATCTTCACACCAAGCTGCTTGCCTATTGCAGATTCAGTCTTCCCAGCCTGATGCAGTTCTACAATTTTGTTTCTGGTGTCCTTTGGTCTTCATCATAGTAGAGTTTGGAGTGTGACTGTTTGAGGTTGTGGACAGGTGTCTTTTATACTGATAACAATGTCAAACAGGTGCCATTACTACAGGTAATGAGTGGAGGACAGAGGAGCCTCTTAAAGAAGAAGTTACAGGTCTGTGAGAGCCAGAAATCTTGCTTGTTTGTAGGTGACCAAATACTTATTTTCCACCATAATTTGCAAATAAATTCTTTAAAAATCAGACAATGTTATTTTCTAGATATGTTTTCTCATTTTGTCTCTCAAAGTTGAGGTCTACCTATGATGACAATTACAGGCCTCTCTCATCTTTTTAAGTGGGAGAACTTGCACAATTGGTGGCTGACTAAATACTTTTTTTCCCCACTGTATATGTCCGATTATATTGTACGTTGTGGGACAGAGAAAAAGTTTTAATACTGCAGACGATGCATTCACTTAGCAGGCGAGTGTCCGCTGGGCGGCGTCTCTGAAACCCTTAAGTGTCCTGACTTCTACTGTAAAGTTGCCTTAACACTTCCCCTCTGCTGTTGATTGACATGGCAGGCAACAGCTCCACAATGCAGGGCATATTGATGACACCTCTAGCCTTGAAGAGTTTGGACACTTCGGGGTTTTATGGACCCCAGTGGACACTTGTCCACTAATCTGCATGCAGCACATGAAGTAGTAAAACTTTACTCTCTCTTTTCTCAGTGCACTGTAATTGTCTGTATACTGTAGATATATTTAAACTAGACACCCCAGGACATATGTAGCACTATCAGCAATTTGGTGGGCTCAAATCTGCAGACAGATTCCCTTTGAGGTCCCAGTGAGATACAATCTCACGAGATCCATCCTGAATCCTGCAGAGTTACACCATATGGCGATTTACAATAACACATTCTAGTTCTGCTTAGCGAGCAAGTGCCTTGGTGTGTGTTGTTGGCTGACTAGTCAACGGGCAGAGATTCCCATCTGTGTGATACGAGGAAGCGCTTGTGTCTAATAATACCCCTAAAAGTGACAGAAATTACAGATCTGAACAGACACTGTTGTTGACTAAGAATAGGCAGACAGCTGGTCAGTTATACATGCCAGATTTCCTTATACCCGGGATCTTTCTGTGATTCCCATACTCTTAGGGCTTTATTTACAATCTTACAATGGTGTAGGTGCCAGTAATTGTTTCACATGTAGCAGAGCCAAACCCACTAAGCAGACCTCAGTGCTGCCAGTGCAAGAGGATAGGTGTCCATTATGATGCTGCTTGTCTATGTTGAGGAGGTGAAATGACCACATCCCTCCATCATTATTCTGCTTGTCTCTGCTAGGGAGGTGAAATGACCATATTCCTCCATCATGATGTGTCTTGTCTTTGCTGGGCAGGTGACATGATCACATCTTTCCATCGTGATGCTGCCTGTCTTTGCTGGGCAGGTGACATGACTACACCCCTACATCATAATGCTGCTTATGTCTGCTGGGGAGGTGACATGACCAGATCCCTCCGTCATGATGTTTGTCTCGGCTAGGGAGGTGACATAACTAGATCCCTCTGTCATGATGCTGCTTGTCTCTGCTTGGGAGGTGACATGACCACATCCCTCCATCATGTTGCTGCTTGTCTCTGCTGGGCAGGTGACATGATCACATCCCTCCATCATGATGCTGCTTGTCTCTACTGGGGAGGTGACATGACCACATCCCTCCATCATGATGCTGCTTGTCTCTGCTGGGGAGGTGACATGACCATATCTGTCCATCATGATGCTGCTTGTCTATGCTAAGGAGGTGATGACCACATTTCTTAATCATGATGCTGCTTGTCTCTGCTGGGCTGTTGACATGACCACATTCCTCCATCATGATGCGTCTTGTTTTTGCTGAGGAGGTGACATGATCACATCTCTCCATCATGATGCTGAATGTCTCTGTTGGGTAAGTGACATAACCACATCCCTCTATCATGATGCTGCCTGTCTCTGCTGGGCAGGTTTTATGACTACATCCTTCATCATAATGCTGCTTATCTCTGCTGGGGAGCTGACATGACCAGATCCCTCCATTACGATGCTGCTTGTCTCTGCAAGGGAGGTGACATAACTAGATCCCTCCATCATGATGCTGCTTGTCTCTGCCGGGGAGGTGACATGACCATATCTGTCAATCATTATGCTGCTTGTCTATGCTAGGGAGGTGATGACCACATTTCTTAATCATGATGCTGCTTGTCTCTGCTGGGCAGTTGATATGACCACATCCCTCCATCATGATGCTGCTGGCTCTGCTGAGGAGGTGACATGACCACATTCCTCCATCATGATGCGTCTTGTTTTTGCTGAGGAGGTGACATGATCACATCTCTCCATCGTGATGCTGAATGTCTCTGTTGGGTAGGTGACATGACCACATCCCTCTATCATGATGCTGCCTGTCTCTGCTGGGCAGGTTTTATGACTACACCCTTCATCATAATGCTGCTTCTCTCTGCTGGGGAGCTGACATGACCAGATCCCACCATTATGATGTTGCTTGTCTCTGCAATGGAGGTGACATAACTAGATCCCTCTGTTATGATGCTGCTTGTCTCTGCTGGGTAGATGGCTTGACCACATCCCTCCATCATGATGCCGCTTGTGTCTGCTGGGCAGGTGACATGAGCACATTCCTCCATCACAATGCTGCTTGCCTCTGCTTGGGAGGTGACATGACCACATCCCTTCATCATGATGCTGCTTGTCTCTGCTTGGGAGGTGACATGACCACATCCCTCCATCAAGATGCTGCTTGTCTATGCTAGGGAGGTGACATGACCACCTTCCTCCATCACAATGCTGCTTGTCTCTGCTTGCGAGGTGACATGACCACATCCCTTCATCATGATCCTGCTTGTCTCTGCTTGGGAGGTGACTTGACCACATCCTTCCATCATGATGATGCTTGTCTCTGTTGGGGAGGTGACATGACCACATCCCTCCATCATGATGCTGCTTGTCTATGCTAGGGAGGTGACATGACCACATTCCTCCACCATGATGCTGCTTGCCTCTGCTGGACATGTTTCTGTAGGGCAGTAGGGTTAGAGTTGTGTAAGGCCAGAAACACATGGCCCTAAATCTCTATTTGGCAGTTTTTGATGGTTTGACATAAAGCTTTGAATAAATGGTTTTACTTAGCTGGGTCTGAGCTAGACAATAACTTTAGCTATATAGTATTGCCCTAATCTTTAGGACACATGCTTGTCAAATGATGTTTGCTCCTATTGCATTGCTCTGATTTAGACACAAGTGGAACAAGTCCCAGTGTATATGCAACTGGCACATAACTTTTCCCATTCCTATGATGTCACATGGCCAAAGTAATTGTCTAATACTGACCTGTGAAGTGCAGTGCCTGTTGCATTTGAGAGTACCAAGCTGCCAATCGATGCATCATGGCTTCATTGCTGCAAATAAACATCCTATATTTGCACTACAGTAACACATCCTGCAGCTTCAGGCACGGGAGTCTTAGCACTGTTTTTTTTTTTTTTCTTAAAGGATATATTGCTACACATTATTAGTTTTAATAGACAGGACAAGCATTGTTATTATGCACAGAAAGAAAAACACTTTAATGAGAAGTCAGGAAAAATCGAGTTGAGTTTGTAATAAATTATTGTTCCATGTACTTTGCTGCTGTCTAGAGGGACCCATTCTAGGCCAGTTTAATCCAAGAAGCTGCTGGATGCAGCATTTATATTAAGAGTGTGAGCAGTGATGGGCCCGATCTCTCTATCTCTGGTGGAGCGGCTCCTTCCCCCTTAATAAACTTCTTTGTTAATTTTAGAAAATTTCCAAGCATCCCACATAGTTGTTTAATGAGCCGAAGCAAAACAAGTTTACATTGAAGAGGCTCCTATAAAAGAGATAAGTGTGAGATTGTACTCTGAGCAAATACATTTGTGCCATAAAAGAAAATGTCTGTGTGACATGTCTATTTATAGGCCAGTAGGGGAGTAAAGTATGTGTCATTACACAAATGGACAGAATGACAATCCAGTATCTGGTATTTGGAGGAAGCAGCTATGTTTTTCTAATCTTGGACAACCATTTTATAAAGATGAATTCAAGGACATATAATGACTTGGTATTTCTATATTTCATACGAATATTTATTGGGAAGGTATAGATACTTTTAATTTATTTTATGTTTTATGTATATGTTTTATCTATATAACGCATATTTACTGTATAATGGACTTCTCTACAGTTTTTTAATATGCAGACGCTTATGTACCGTTTTCTCACCGTCTAGATCTGAATGGAAGGGTTAACATTCAGAGGATAAAAACCCTTTGTGATGATTCTGCTTAAATATGGCTATAACTCAGAGATGTATTTTGATCTCTGGGTAGCGTATTTGTCTCTTAGTTCTCTTTACTCATAATGTGCACAGCCTACTCATAGGTATATTGCCAATAGTGGCTGGACTGGAACAATGGGGCTTTGTATCCATCCCAGCAGGGCTCCATTGAATTCATACACAGCCCTGAGTGATCAAAGAAACATGCATTGATCAGTCTGGGCTGGTAGATCAGACATGGTTGATAACATTGTATCATTTCACTTGGTCTCATCTCCATACAAAGAATCATGACTTGAGTGCGTTAATCAATCAGACTTGCTGTTGTTGATGACCTCATTCTGGGTGGTGTCATCAAGGGTATAAAAGATGAGGTAAGAGACCATCACAGACTACAGGAGTTTTTACAGACAGACTACAGGAGATTACAGACAGACTTCCACTGTGAGAGACTATTGGAATACTGTGAGGAGCATGCAGGCTGGATTGTTGTGTTGATGCTACACGCTAAGAGCCTCCACTGGGTTATCCACACATGCCAGAGCATGTATGAGTGTTGGACTATAGAACCACATCAAGGAGATGCGTGGTAAAGTAACTATTTCACTTTTATGCCCTTTTATTTTATTGCACTGTATCTTGTAACTAGTAACTGTTAATGCTTGCATATATCTATATATCTGTTCTGAACTGCATGTGTTAGATGTTAATACCGACCCATTTAAGGGTTAATAAATATATAAAATTTAGAAAGCTTGTCTTGTATTTATCTTGTGAACCCGGCACTCGCTGGCAGTGAGTGTGGTTTTTTAAGAAAGAAGACTCAGGTGTGGGCCACAGCGGTGTTGGCGCACTGAGGATCTTTCACACCCATCCTGATCATGTCCAACTTACGCAAGTTCATAGGTTGTATTCGCTAAGATTTGGCACTTTATATTAATAGAAAATTTTCCAAAAAACTGTGACCAAATGACTTATGTGAATACAGCCTTATACACTATAACAAGTGGTGCACCTCTGGACATGATCAGGGTGAAGTGTTAGCTTCTGAATATGAATAATGAACATTTCTATTCCTTGACAGCAAACAGAAACCTTGTAAATTGTGAGGAAATGAGAGTATAATAGGAAGGTTTTTTTTTGTTTGTTTTTTTAACGCAAAGATAAGACACATTAGATTTCTCTTCTGAATAATCCATATACTTGCATATGTGGCCGACTGTATGTGTGTTCTCTATGGGTGAAGAGGAGAGACACCACAAGAGCCTGTCTGTCTTCAGATCAAAAGGATCAGGCATGTTGAAATCGAATAACCTTATCCTTAACTTCACTGACATCTGCCATCGGCATTGAGACTAGATGCCTCCCATACACATTAGATGGTTGCTGGTCCAACAGAAATTGGCAGGTTCTGCTGTCATTAGACTAATATGTATGGCTTGTATACATGAAAGTGCTTACATGGAAGCGACAGATAAAATAGTTTTAACAAATTACTCTCAATTAGAAACTGAACAGAGTTAGACCCCAAACATCTGTTTAGACAGGAATCCAAATGACAGATGCCAGGATTTGCTTTGGAGCAGACAGTGACAGAATAGATGGAGAGATCTCACAATACATTAGAATCTTTTCTGCCTCTTTACAGCTTTCCATTGCTGGATATTAACAATCTGTAAGCTAACTGGTCCTGAGAGTGAGTCACCTGCAGCCTGCGCGCCCATTCCAGCTTCCCCGGGCAGCTGTTTGCCCATTAGATGGAAGCTCCACACATCTGGGAAAGAGAATTTCACATTCAGCTATAAATGTCGTTAAATTGAATAACGCTTGTGGGGCAGTAAAAAGTGTCACGGTATAACTGTGTCCTGCAGAAAAGATATGAGGAGTGGGAGATCATTCATCAGATGTGATTGCCAGCCTCCTATATTGTTTTATAGGCGACAGAATGGAAGGCCTAATGAAAGTGATCCCAGGCTGGAACAATTACTGGTGTGAAGCTAGATTACCCCGCAGAAGGTGAAACACATCAGCTCAGCCTGGATATAACTTCACTTTTACCATCTGCTTCCTACCAGTCTGTGACTTCTTCTAGCTTCACACTAGTAAAAAAAGAGCCTTGATATTAAAGAGACTGCTGCGGGAACAGCCTCAGTCACTGACCCGCTCACTTCACCTTGCCCCTTCTCTGCCTGCTGAAAGGACTTTTCTTACCATGATAAGAACTCTTAGAAGAGACCTCTTGACCTACTGAGCTGCGGCACTGCCATTTATTATATTAGGCTCCACTTACAGCACTTAAATGTTGTATGAGCACTACTGTGATCTCTGCATCCCAGAATTTACATGAGTGGAGCTGCCACCTTCTTACACAATATAAGAAGCTGTATCCAAACAGGAAATCATTTAGTTTTTGTCTTCTGTTGGAAGTATATGCCCTCCTACATACAAAGTGGGCATGTAAAAACAGAATGGACTTCATTGAATGAACCTAGACAGCAAAATGAACCATAACAGGACACATTCTGAGTTTTTGAGACCCAGCCTCATGGATCTGTGAACAGAGTTGTGTGTATAGAGCCATAGAAATGAATGGTCGTGTGCCATTAAGGCAAGAAGTAGCACAAGGATCAAAATATACAGTTACAAGTATACAGGTTCTCAGTGGGAAAGGAGAACTTTACATGTAGTATATACTTTTTTTTTAACTGTACACCTCTGTTTCAGAAGGTGCAGCAGACTATACTTATCTTTACAGTGAAAAAAGTATGTTGACACACATAGTGGCCAAAAGGACATGGCATGGGTTGTATGAATGGGGTCGAATGGACACACCAAAGACTGGTTCTGTTCAAAATTAATTTTTTTCCCTACGTGATGTTTAAAGGGGTATCCACATCTTGCAAAGGCATAACATATAGCTAGTATATGCCATCACTTCATGATTGGTGGGGGTTCAACCTCTGGGACCTCCATCAGTCCTGAGAATCAGAGGGCCTCTAGCTGTGACAGGAACTGCAGCATGGCCCCATTTAAGTGAATGAATGGGGCCGGCTGCAGTTCTCTGCACAGCTGGGTGGCTGAGAGCACCGCTGTGCAGAGAAAAATTACAGTGATTGGCATAGGAAGAATAGAAAAAAAATAGGCATTCATAGAGTTAGTATGTTCTGTTGCATACAAAGATGATGGGGTTACCAAGGCTAACTTTAAATGGTTAAGATATATATATATAATATAATATATATGTCTTCATAAAGGGGCCGAGTGCCCAGAAACACATAAGGTTTTGAGACTGTTACAAAAGTATGTGTTTCAACATCACATCAGATAAGTATTTCTTACAAAAGAATGTGGTCTTATGTCACAGAATGCAATTGTACAGGTACATCTCAATAAATTAGAATATCTTTGGAACGTTCATTCATTTCAGTGATTCAGTAATACAATTCATAATCAGCGTCTTCCATGATTCTGTGTCCTACTGAACCAGACTGAGGGACCATTTAAAGGCTTAGGAAACCTTGGCAGGTGACACACTGAATTTACAATACTGAACTTTTTCACAATATTCGTATTTTCTTAGATTTGCGTTTTCATTACCTGTAATCCATAATCAACATTTACAGAAATAAAACACTTGAAATAGAACACTCTGTGTGTAAAGAATCTAGAAAATATAGGAGGTCACTTTTTTAATTTAATTACTGAAATAAATAAACGTTTCAAAGATATTCTAATTTATTAAGATGCAGCTGTAGATTATCATAACCCATTTTGCTTTATAGGGAGATCCCACACTATCAGTGCTGCAGCCCTTTCATTCTCTAGATCAGTCAGGGTCCCCAAGGTGAAACTGCCACTGATCATAATGTGATGGCATATAATTCTAATGATATGACATCACTTTAGAAGATGGGAAGAGCCCTTTAGTACATATCTGTATCCGAAAGATCACTTACAATGCTATTCACATTATAAAACTGCAAAATCATAAAGGCTACACGCCATTACTAGCAGATAAGCGTATAGAAGACTTGGGCTAATACAGAATTACATAAAACCTGCAGACTTTTCAGCATGTTCCTTTATATGCTATATGCTAAGCCTTGTCCCCATAACAATTGATATAACATGTATCTTTCTAAGTACAAATCCAAGCTTTGTGTTCTGGGGACTACTACAATGTGGAGACTATAGGGTGTGACATGTCTAATAAGCTATACATAGCCCCAGACCTTGATCTATGTAACATTCGTTCCTAGGCTTTCCCGGTGGAGGTGTAAAACATGCAGCCATATAAATCCTGTAGGGTTACTGATAGTCTTCATGCACAATGAGGCTTAAAGGACAAGCTTAAGCCGAGAGACTGAATAAAGGGACATAAATACCGGACTGGAGACGGGATGAAAGTCGAAAAATGTCCCTGCAAGAATCTGAAAAAAAGTGGAAAGAGATAAAAAGAACCACATAGAGACAATTGTTCCAGACCTAGGGAAGGGAAGAAGGCATTAAGATGATAGTGTAGCAAGAGCTGAAACAAAAAAAGTGGTCATATCTATTGAAGACACAGCCCGGGCTGCCAGTGATTGGCAGCAGTGCCATCCTACACACATCAAACAGGCTTTTGTTGTATGGAGACAGAAATGTAAGCCTGGTGTTCTGAATAGCATTGTGTTTGACAGAAAGCCTCCATGATGATCACAGTCTGTGAAGAATATTCAATATACACCAGTGAAAATGCTTCGGTTTAGTTTGTTAGCTTGTGCCACAAGGAATGTCTTTTATATCAAAGGAGATCTCATAAAAACTTGTGCAGTATGTGGTTCTGGAGTGAGCTGCTTGTTTCTAGCAATGCTTACTTATGGATCAGGTATCTAATCCCACATAGCATAACCTTTGATATAATCAGAAGGCAGAAAAATAAGAAAGAGGCTAATTATTAATGCATTATCTGTCTATACAGAGTCTAAACGGGCAGGAATGTCCCACCGTGGGCTCCTCAAACCGTGCAAGTTTAGCTGCTAAATTCCTTCAGCAGAGGCTCCCCTGGAAGCTCATGTCACTACCAATGCTTAGACATGTGGAAAGAGGGCTGATGGAAATACGAGGAGACAGCGAGACACGGGAGGAATGACAGGCCGCGTTAGATGAAAGGGTTCTGATGTTCCGAAGCTTCTCGCCAAGAGAGGGATAGCGATCTAGAAAGGATGAATGAGCAAGAGAGAGGGAGAGGGCTACACCAACACCATGGGGCTGGATTAGGAACGCAACATTGATCCAGTGATGAGAAATGACACAGAAACAAAAACTACAAAATGGAAGCAATAGCGTGTTATGCGCTACCTGGACTGTGGGCTGATTCGTGACCCATGTCAGCCAAGAGGTCGTCTAATGGGAAAATCACAGGCAGACAAAGTTCAATGTGATGCACTAAAGGATTTATGAGTAATGTAAACAGAAATCGACATGTATATGACTCCATATGAAGGATCCCACAAGACTGGTAGCCATGTCATGGACATGTATCAGAAGATAACAGTGGTGGGGTCTATAAACCTCTACAATCCACTATCAGAACCAATCACATTTCTATAACTTGTGGCCTAGAAAATAAAAAACATTTGGAAAAGCCGCTGATTTGGATAGGGCCTTTTCTCTCGTGGCTCAGGTCTTGCAATCCTTAGTGTCAGTACAGTGTTGTTGAGTTGGAGTCTCCGGCTTCAAAATGAAATGATTAATAATTTTGAATTCTATTATTATTGATATTGAATAATTTAATTAGATATATTGTTTGTTGCATCTTTACTTTCAATCATTAGTTTGTAATGAATTAGGGAATCTTTACTGCTTCTGTCTGATCACGGCTTCTGTCTTATCATGGCTTTTGTCTGATCATGGCTGTCAAACGTTAATTAAGGTATCGGAGTTAGAGCTAGAGTCAGAGTCAGGCAGTGGAAAAATAGGGATCTTTGGCCTACCGACTCCACAGCCCTTCTTTTAAAATCTATCTACATAGTAGTCACCTTGTGAGTACACTACATTGCTTAACTTTATCTGTAATCTCCCTGTATCTAGTATTTTTTCCTTGCTCTGATAATTCCCACCAGACTCTTTTCACCCATTGTATACAGAAAATCTACCCTCTCCCAGCTGAAAGCTTGCTACTTGTAATTACTAATAGCAGAATTGTGATTGCAGCTCTAAGAGATCTTCAAGTCAGGTAAACACGAATGTTGTATTGCGAATGAACAGTCCTGCTTGGTTGGACAGCCATTTTGCAAATAACAAAATAAAGATTGAGTATGACCACCAAGCAACGCAATAAGACAGAAAGTTGCCAGTCTTCACAATCTTTGCCGAAAATATCTTGAAATCTTATTTGATACTCAAGGGTGATAGAAATAAAGTGACTTCAGGCTTCAGCTGCCAGAATCTCTAAGAGAATTACAGTCGCCTCTGGTAGGTTTGCTGAGTTCGGGATTCATTGAGGAGAGAAAATCTCTCTGGGCCAACCCTAAAGCAAATACTGTCAGTGTGACACTAGTCAATGTGTGGAGAGGGAGAGATTGCTGGCTGCGGCGCAGAACTCACGTGGAATAAATCTACTGAGAACTCTGCTAACACTTGCCAGATAGCATCCGTCAAAGCACACAAAGCCGTCGTTTTGCTCACTCACTCGATGAAAGCGGTGATACTTTGTCTGACTAAAGAACAAAATGTTTCTTTTCCCTCCAAAAGAAAAAAAATGTTTGTAATTTTTGGTAATAAAAAATTAGGGAGCCAGACAGATGGGTATAGAGGTCGCTTGCATGGCACTATATGTTTGCTTGGCTGGTGAAGGAGGAATATATGTATATACATGCCACATGTAAGAAAACATGGCTGATCAACCCTTGAGATGATCAATAACATCACTGATATGTTCTCAGTGCCTAAGCTTTCTGCCAATTTCTGAATACGATGAAGCTGAAGCATTATGGGTACAGTGCCAACTTCAGAGCAATGCTAGTTAATATATGTACAGTAGCAGCTCATGACAAAGCATTGGCATAGATGACAAAGCACATGAAAGAAAAAGAGATCTGCAAATATGTAAATCCTACCATCATGTCCGCCATTTCTTCATCCTTATGTGCACGTGACCTGATTGCCCCTCGCTGTTGTGTGCGGATTATGAGGCTCAATTCCAACTCATGCTAAAATACCAGCTGCTTCATACTCTGCATGGTAAGAATGGTGTGTGATCTACCTTGGAGAGACAGAATAATTAAAGGGAACCTGTCACATGAAAAATGCTATCCAGTCTGAGCGGACTGAGATCTTATATTAGATTGTACTATATTATTGTGTAATTCCTATTGTATATGTTTATATCTTTGTTTTTTCTATGCTTCTAGTCATGCCCTATAACATGCTGCCTGCAGTTTGCACTACATTTTCATGGTGACAGGTTCGCTGTAAGTTCACAGCAGTGCTGTATTTCTGTTGATCTGCTCCATTATGAATAGCATTGTGTTTTACAGAAAGCTCCCATAATGTACATTACTTCTTCCTCCCATAATGCACATATCTATAATATGTATACAGCTGTTGGATACTTGCATAATGACAAACACAATGCTACACCACAAATACTTGTACCCCAGGAGCCTTATCAGCCTCCAGAGCCGTTCGGTGCAGCCTTCATTAGAGGGTTAGTCAGAATTCACTATACACCTGTCCTGTTGGATATGGGAGGAAGTGATATTGCCATGTGATGACATGGGCTGTCACATGGATGACATGGATTGTCATCCTGTAGTTTAAACCTTGCTGAAAACTTCTATGGTCTAAAGTGTTTTATAGATGAAGCTTATGTACCAGCAGTAATTGTGTTATAAAGTGGGATACAGATTGTGGAAATTGTAGACAATCTAGCAATGTGGCCCTTTAACAAAGAAGGTTGTGCATCTGATGGGGGGTACAAGAAGCGGCCCAGACACATTTGAGTTATTTCAAAAGACGTAAATTCTAAAATGACTAAAATAATGCATAAGTTCTAGTGACTGTGCACTTCATGGTTAAGCAGTGCCGTCTGTGTGCCTCTTCATGGATAGTTCCATGAGGATTTCCCCTTGCAGAAGGCACATCACAGATCTAGACACTGGAGTGAGAACATAAACAGTCTGTTGCATTGGCAAGAATACACAATGAAAATAAAGGGACATGTGTGCTTTATGATATAAGGCCATGCCCTGGTTGAGCCAAAACTGCCAGCTTGCTTGGGACTTTGTGGACTTGGCATGTTGAAAGCTGAACATGCCAAAGCACATCTCTGAGGAGAGGCTTGGACCACAGAGAGTGCAGATGGGTATCACCATGGGATTGTCACAGCCAAACAAACTCATAAAGAGACAGGGAGTTAGGGTCGATGAGCAAGAAAACATATCTGAATAGAGAGACAGTGAGTGTGTCAGGACACGTTTGTCAATGCAATGCCCAACTTCCAGCAAAAGAGAGTAATGGAGAACTAGAGGCAGATAGAATCTGTCAGGAAGGTTTAATTTGTGGAGGAACCGGGAGAGGCAGCAAGCGAAAGGACAGCCCTTCATTTATTGAAGCAGACAGCTGGGAGGGGTGGGGAAACACTGAGGAGAAAGCAGCCATCTGCAAGAAAAGGGGAGAACTAGCAATTCAGCACTTGTCCAAATTGCGTTATTTCTTCACAAGACCAAAAGGAACATTATCACAGTGACAATTCCAGTCGCACAGGAGCTGAGATGGAGACTTGCCTCAGGAGAGGTGGAAATTAAACCAACAAAGGATTCTCAGGACACATGCTAAAATGTTTTGGCATTCTTGAGGATGTGGAAGGATTCCGGATAATATAGGTTAACACTTTTACTGCAAGCATACAACCTCAAGGTTCACACAAGTATATACCCCATCTGTTTGACTGCTCCAGAGAATCACATAATATGTATCCGCTTATAGATCTCTAGAATTTTAAGTTTTGACCCTAAATTACAGAAAATCCACCATAAGAAACATACTCCTACACTAGATGATAGGCTTGTGGGTTTCTGTAATCTTGGTACTCCACTGGAAACATGTCAAAGGACAGTCAGTCCAATTGTGACTATAATTTTGGGACTCCACTGGAAATATCTCAAAGGACAGTCAGTCCTCCAGTTATGGGCTATAACCATCTATAAAACACCAAATTCCAGTGACTGGAAATCACAGCTACAATCTTAAGAAGTCAGAATAGAGAAAAAAAAAGTGACTGCATGTCAATTAGACTTGTCATAAAAGTGTCATCAATGGGTCCTAAGTAAACCCAAGAGCGAGAGGACTTCAGTCATTATTGTCGGTGGAGAGGTCTCCACTGGAATGGAAACGCATAAAAAGCCAAACACATTTCCAGTTTTACTTTGATCAGTGTAGTAAATATGTTTCTTTGATGGGATGCAAAGGGTTATGTGTGCGATGCTGTTGTAAGCAATCATTAGTCACACGGAGTAGAGATTCACAGAAGCCTCCAGCCCCACAGCTATCTTCTCACCCCAGCCTTACAGAGTGCTTATCAGAGGTGGCAGATAGACATGGAGGAGCCTGGAGCAGCACCCAGGAAATGATGAGAAATGACCAGTCTTCGGACATTTTTTGCTAGGACAATGCTATAGAGGAGGGGTCTTTATTCAGTCAAATAAAGTTACTGAGAAACTCATCATTCAGAAGTGGGTATCCAACTGGTCATTCATTAATTCCCCCTGCCCTTCTTTTTGCCATAAAAAGACAGGAGAAAGTGATTCATTCAATGAAGAAGACAAATAAGGAAAAATTATCTGGAAGTCGGAAGAGGGCTTGCAGTTTAGCCAATAGACTCATTTAAGTGATAGGAGTTTTAGTTTTGCCACAACTGTAGTGTCATATCTTGGGGTACACTGCCTCAGATCATCATTTCAGTGGTATTATATGCAGGTCCTATCCTAGTGTCTCCTATCCTTTATGAAGAGCTCCCATTCATCGTGTGTTAGTGATCTCGTGGTCTTATCACTTTTTTACTAATGAACCATGTTTGAGTCCTGGTACTATCAGCTCTGGACTGTCCTGTCCCCGGCCACAGCCAGAAGAGTCCATGACTCTCTGCACTATATTTCATCGACATCCTATCTTAGCACGGACACCGTATTAGCAAAAATTCATTATCTCCAGCTCAGAATATTAAGGCAAAAGATAAAATTAAATCTTTGAAGCGGAGGCAAAACACATTTTTTTTCCTGACTGATTGCAAAACCATGAAAACAAAGTAAAGATCCAGATGGTAATGTTGATTTACAATCCTAATTGTCGGTAAATGATGCTATTACATCCCATCCAAGAGGACTCTCAGAGGTGACAGAAATGACTGCAGCTCTGCAGCACATTGCACCCTGAACGTGCTAATACGATAATGATTCCAGCAGCCAGCTCACCTCATCTCTTTGTAAGGGGAAAATATATGTCTTTGCCACGTCTTTTTCCCTCTTGGAGGGGGGAGCCCTATGATTGATGCCTGGAGCAAGCCTGGCTGCAGCACTGTTTTCATTTCATATTTATAAAACCTGATGGAGACATCGATCAATTAGGTACAGGGTTTTTTTTTTGTGATGCCGCGTCCAGCTCTTGGCTGTGAATCTCAAGTTCAGATTGAAATCTGTTTTATTTTTGTTAGTATGGCAAAGCTGGAGCAACAGGAACAGGAAAATGGCATTTTATTTCCATCATCACCCCCAGGCAACTTTACAAGTGCTCAAAAGGTTTAGTGGAGCAAAGGTGAACTCATAATACTGTAAATTATAGACAAGGAGGACATATAAAAATGAGGATGGGATGCAACAACCCAATAACCATTACCTTGTCATTAAATGACATTTCCGCAAAGATTACAACATTGAAATGGAATGGATAATAAAAAAGAGGATAAGGTGATGCAAGCTGCACAAATGGGGGTTGACTTAATAGCAGTGACATAGATATAGTGAGGGAAGGAGGATGCATGCATGTTTTTATACTGTCTGCATTGAAATGGCTAGTGTTACAAAAAAAAAAAAAAAAGCGCCACTCTTGTCCATGGTAATATTTGTTATTGCAGTTGAGCCCTATTCAAATGAATACCAGACACAGTCCATAGGCAAGTACGACACATATTGTGGAAAAAACAATTCCCATTTCCTTATCTGAGACAACCCATTTAGGATGTCCATGTACATATTTAGCAATCTTTAACTTGACACTACTTAAAGGGGTTGTCTGGGATAAATTGAAATCCCTACACTAATCTAAACACCATCATCCCTCCTACATTCTAAATAATATAATTTATCAAAAATGTATAGTTACCCATGTCCCTGGGGCGGACATTTGCTGGTTATCCGGTGACGATCTGTTTCCCCGTTTCCGTAAACGGAACGTCACTACTACTCCCCCCCCCCCATTCACTCCATCATACTTATCTATCTTCTTCCTTCCAGGCTTCTTCCAGCGGGATGGCTCCTCCCTCTGACTGCCGTACGTGCTATAGACCCAGCGCTGCTCTTTGCAGCCGATAATCCACCTCTGCTGCGCAGGCGTGGGAGCAGCATCAGAGATCTGCGCAATAGAGGTGGATCGTCGGCTACAGAGCAGTGTTGGGTCTATAGCATGCACGGCAGTCAGAAAAGAAGGATGAGCGTCCCGCAGGAGGAAGATAGGTAAGTATATAATGGGGTCGGGGGTTGAGCTGAGTAGGTAGGGAAGGGCTAGTAGTTGTTAGCGGGATAGCTAGAGATAGGAAGGAGGTGTATGGGAGGGAGAGAGAGAGGAGGGAGGGAGAGAGGAAGGAAGGACGTGAGGTGAGAGGTAGCTAGCGTGGAAGTTACATAGCAGGAAGCTGAACCATGTAAACAAATGCAGAAGATACCAGGAGCTCCCAGAGAAACCCAGAAATCACTCAAAATACTGCTAAAGGTATATGGGTACATTTATTAACCCAATTATAGCACTAACAGATCTTTTTTAACAAAACATTTTTTGCCTGGAAAACCCTTTTAAGGGGGGTGATAAACTAATAAATATGCAACTTCAATTCTAGCGTAATTCGCAGCAAAAAATTGGCATACATGCTTTACACCTGATTTTCTATATGTTTTAGAGACTTTGTAACAGTTTGTGCACCATTTACAAGTTTTGGCCCAAACAAATAAGTGGTGCAAAGTCATACTAAACAGTCTAAAAGTACTCCAGATTTTCAAATAGCATTAGACTCTTTGGAAACTCTAGTGAAGTTTTAGACTGTCTAGTCTAACTCTGCACTTACACAGTTTTATTTTATCTTCCCCAATGTTTTCAGTTGACGTTTCAATGTTTTCAATTTTTTTCTACAATGTGTGTATGGGATTAGCCAGAATCTCATTCACTTTGTCGGTACTGTAAGGCTAAGGCCCCACGTAGCGGGGAAAAAAACGCAACGGCAACACAACGTAGTTTTTCCTGTAGCGCTTTTCACAGAAAGTCCACAGAGGTCTCCTCTGCGGACTTTCTGCTTTCATTATACCTATAGGGAAACCGCCGGCGTTTCCATAAGTATAATTGACATGCTGCGATTTCCAAAAACTCAACGGTTGTGGAAATTGCAGTGTGTCCACTGCACGTATGTTTCTGCAAGGTGTGGATGGGATTCGCTAGAATGCAGTGACTATAATGCAGACCTGACATTGACTTTAGCCTAAGGGTGCTATTACACATTTGCATTTTTCTCGTATTAATGCATCTGTTTTTTTAAATCAGATATTTATTTTGTAGTTTTGATCAGTATTAGACATTTTCAGTGGTGTAGATAAAAACACAGCACATGTGTTAACAGGAGTGAAATAGCAACCTATAGGGCATTATAGGAAGGAATATAGGAATAGTATATGCCAGGACAACAAAACAAGGAAAAATGAGATCCAAAGTCCAGTGTCAAGATAGGATTGCAAAAAGTACTGCATTGTATAGTTTGAGCTTGGTTGAGGTTTGTACTCACAACCAGAACTGTAATATTGTAATGTCATTTCTAAGAACTGGACACTGATCTTCGTTCATGGAGCTGCAATGATAACAAGGGTATGTCTAGGAAGAAATCCAGAAATTTTTTTCAGCTCATATTTTATATTTACTAGCTACATTCTGTACAAGGAGATGGTCTAGTTAGAGCAATATAATAGTCAACTGGACTTCAGATTAACTACCGTACTGACAACCCACATCTGCCAGGTATTGGTCAGTAGAGAAGGCGATGACCACAAAATAGTGCTCAGAGTCTTTGCCACTTCTCCATCTTTGGGGAAAATCTGGATATTTAAAGAATAACTCAATTTACAAGCTAGAATTCCCAACATTTCACAATCGGCATAAAATGTAATGAGTTTTAAGATTTGTAAATTCAGAAATTTGATGTTTTGTTGTCACAGAACAGTGTAGTGTGGGAGCTCAGAAGTCCACACAGAGGTGTCACATGACTGACCATGAGATGGAGCTAAGTCGCTCTTTGTTTCTAAGGAAGACTGACAGAATTTCAAAAGCAGCCCTGTATAGGAATAAAGAAGTGATATGGAAAACAAAGTAGAAAATCAGAAAAGCAAGTTTGTATGTAGAATTAAACAGCTAAATGTTGTTGGACGCGGAATTCCACATTAAATGAGGTGTTTGGAAGAGTTCTCCTTTGTTCCTGACTGCTAAACCAGGCGATGAATACGATATTTGTCTCACATTTTCTCCATAGAATCTGTACAATCACAACAGAAAATCACACTGTGACTTCTACACCGCGAGGACAATCGCCAGACGAGATCTATTTGTCAATCATACAAAGGAAGGCTGTGGCATTGAAAAGCTTGGCTTCCTTTCTCTGCCATTTAACTGTCATTTACACGTCTTCTGAATTATTCACATACATTTATTTTTTCTACACATCTATTATGTGTCTTTCAACTCATTTAAATAGCTTATTGAAAGGGATGAGTGGAAGTGAATGGCCCGGATTGCCGTCGGCAGTGAGATGAATGTTCCCAGGGTCACTCTGGACGGGCGTCTCGGTATTATCGACTCGTGCCATTTTTCTTTTTTCTCTCTTTTACTGTCAGATGGTAATTTGGTGCCACTTAACAAAGATACAGTAAGATTAATGCACAACTTAACATGGTGTTAAATTCGGAGAAAGGACTGTCATTTCAACATGCGTTGATGTTATACGTATGTAAAGTTTACTGGAGGCCACCAGAGCTTTACACCCTGCTCCACCACGCTTGGTATATAATAGAGCAAGGGTAGGTAACCTTCAGCACTGCAGCTGTTGTAAAACTACAATTCCCAGCATGCATACTTGCTATGCTGTTCTTGGAACTCTCATGGAAGTGAATAGAGCATGTTGGGAGTTGTAGTTTCACAGCAGCTGGAGTGCCGAAGGTTGCTGACCCCTGATATAGAGTATAGAAATTCACAATACTCCACCCTATTACTGCAAGTCAAGCTTTAATCAGCCCAGGGCCTTAAGGAGCTCAGCTTCTATATGTTTATGGACCTCTTGTGTCCCACGTCATCTAAACTGGGCACATTGCTCATTGGATGCCATACAATAAATCCAGACACGGGATAATGCATGGTTAATAATGTATTAACTTCCATTGGATAAGATAAAGAGTCCTGAATTATTAACTAAGCTATATCGTTCTGCTCATTTTACAAAATGGGAGGGGGGTGGGAGGTGTTAGACATGACCCTTCAAAGTGACCCCAAAGCAGTTTATCAGTTTTCAATTAACATTCTTTGCCAACCACACACCAATACAGCCGCATTAATGTGAAGTAAAATCATTACTTTAGTTAATAGGCAAACGGGCAAAAATACTACCTAATCTTCTGGGGATTTCCATACGCAGAGTAATCTCCTAATACGAGGAACATTTGCCTTTTGAATATTTGCAGGAGATAGTGTAGATAATAGGAATCGTTAATCACCCTGATTATTAATTCATGCTAAGTCTTAGCGGCTACATATTGCATCGTGAGGTAATATCACCCGTCTTCAAAGAATTGTCTGAAGAGACATGGCATAAAAAAATCATTTAATATATGGAGAAAGTGCTGCTCCTGGAGGAATCAGGGGGTAAAAACCAGGAGAGTATTGTTGACCCTTTAAGGCTAAGGCCCCACGTTGCAGAAACGCAGTTTTTTTGTTGCAGATTTTGTTGTGGTTTTTTTAAGCCAAAGCCAAGAATGGCTACAAAAGGAATGAGAAAAATATAGGAAGTCCTTATACGTCTACCTTCTCTTCAATCCACTCTTGGCTTTGGCTCAAAAAACTGCCGCAAAATCTGCAACAAAAAGATGCTGCGTGTCCACAACATGGGGCCTCATCCTAAATCAGGAAAGGCTTTGTTCACATCATGTTTCATGGCACATAGACAGTAACATTTCTAATGTATTTGCCAAGCATAAAGCCCTGAAGCCCTGAGTTACATACCTGTATACGATACAATGTCATATGAAGAAAAAAAAATGTATACCAGACAATATACACTGTTTTGAAGTGGCCATTAGCTTGGAAAACCAGAGGACATGCTTTCCAATGAAGTAAAAAAAAAAATTTAAAAAAAAATATATACTGTATATATACATGTATATTTACTTACCAAGTACCACAAGGACCCTCTTTTGGCACATATTGGGCCAACAGGTTTCTATAGATGTGCTGTATATGTATGACTATTCCCAATGCGTAAGCCAAATGTAAACCAGGGCTGTGGAGGCGTTCAAACCACCGATTCCGACTTCAACTCCTGGTTCGACTATTTCATAAATCGCTGTCAGCCATTGACACACAGGAACATTAAAACTCCTCTAATTCCGAAGAAAATATGCAATGTACTATGCATTGAATTACTTATAAAATATCAGGAATTGTATATTTTAAAATTATTTTATTTTGAAGCCATAGTCGGAGTCTGACTGGTTCCAACTCTGCCTCAGAAACTCTGGCTCCAGCTCCATAGCCCTAATGTAAATATCAGTGTGATCAGGGCTTTAATTCCTTCACATTCACAAGTATTCTCCATTAGCTCCCTTTAACCGAGTCTCTGGACCCTTGCAGGTGGTGGCCTTTTCCAATGATGTAATGATGGACAAGCTGCTGTTTCCTTTACCATGAGCAGTCCTAATCTGACCAATACAGGGTTACATTTGCACATTCAGTACAACACTTCACTTTGCTACTGAAATGACTCTAAATGCCTTGTACAGAACAAAGCACTGCTGCCAGAGACCTGGGGTGTAATGTATTAATAAGTACTGGCCTAAGCTGCCATTTATCGCAGTCTCTGGTGTCCTGAAAAAAACAGAGTCTGAATGAGGAGAGTCAATACTGTCAATATGTTCAGGCGCTCAGAATGGCCACCAGCACGTTACAAGACTCATGGAAAAAGTCACTCACTAAAGAACTAGAGGTCCATTTGTGTCCTTCGCATGACAATTCCTTTCATAAGAGTCAATTTATTATTAGGATTTTTATATAAATAAAGCTGCTTAAGCATGAAATAAAAAGAAGTTACTTTGCAATGTAAAACTTGTTTCTATTTTGCATCATACAATTCTATAACTGCAGCTTGCAGTGTAAAGAATGAAGGTTTTCATTATGGCTACATCCAGACAAAGAATCATTTATACATACTATACATACAGGGCTTAGACTTGGCCATAACAACCAGTGTAAAATCCTCTATTCTTAATATTGTGGGCTGCATCTACAGAAAGGGAGAAGGTTGTATAATAGGAAAAAGGTGTACTCTATATCCTCAAAGTTTTGTTTTATTGCTGAGCAGCTTTCTTTACAGAGAGGTTTAGAGCCCTATAAGGCTGCTGTGCCCTTCATTAGAATCAGATTACTTGGTGATATCATCTCACAGGTTTAGATATTTAGGAATGTTATTATCATTTCCGCAGTTGATATTACAAGCTCAGTGGATCGGTTTATAACTATTATTACCAGGGAATACATTCTCTGCTCATCACTTACATAGGACAGTAAGTGCAATAAGAGTTTGGTTCATTGTCAATATAAAATAAAGCTATGGGGAATTTTTCCATTTTATGAAATTATTAAACTTTAGATTTGCATTTAGCATAATGGTGCTGAATGATAAAGTGACTGGACTATTGTTAATGTGAATTGTCATATGATCTGATCAGCTATAACCTGCTTCTGATAAAGTAATATAGGAGTATAAGGGAGATAAGAAATAAGTCTACAGAATGTAAATACATTGATAGAAATCCAAGACAGGGCTGGTTTGTTATATCACATCACAGAACTAGTTATGATGTAATTACTTACATGATCAAGTGAGTCGCCAGTCATCACCTCCTCGAATGTCCCTCTCTACTAACAGCCAGATTGGAAAGTATCCCTGAGGGACACTTCCCTAGATGGAGGACATGGGAAATCTGTACATCACATGGGTAGCCCATTAATTTCGGTTGATATATTAGACAGTCAGGGACTACTTTCAGTGGCAAGAACAACTGATCACTTAGGGATCCCAGCAGTGGGTCTGCTCATGATCAGCTTGTTCTTAGGGGACCTGTTGAATAGGAGTTTCCAAGAGAGGATCCTTAGAAATTATATATATATATATATATATATATATATATATATATATATATACACACATACAACACTTACATTAGTTCCATAAGTTTTCTTAATGAATATAAACTGGAATAAGAAACTGATCCAGCAACATCAGAAGTGAGAATTCGTTGTGCCGTGTTATAACCAACAGAATGATTTAAACTAATCAGTGCAACTTGAGAAAGCAGCCGGCTTTGTGTGGATCAGTCAGGAATCCTGAAAAGAAAGCAAGAAATGGAGAGTGAATAAAATGAGTACGGTAAATTAACAAAAGGGACAGGAATAGAGGCCGTTTTTAAGGTCTGATGACTTAATGGATTCATAATGACTTTTAAATCCTCACTCGAGCAAGAAATAGTCTTCATTTTATAATTGCGTATAATTACACTTTTTCATAATCCGCCGCAGCCTGGCAAACCAATCCATTGGGTTCCATTATCAATCCGTTTAAAGCCCAAGCCCCATGCAGAAATATTTACAATGTAACACCCACAGTCTCTAGTCTTCTCTTATGGAAACATGACATTAAGATATCCCAGCGTTCACAACCATGGAGGTACCCTGCGAACAGACAAAGAAAAGTCTACTTAAGCCTCGCCATCATACCCTATCCCTGACCATCATACCCAAGACTAGTCATTGTATCCGAGCCTGACCATCACACTTTATCATTGGCTGCTTCATCATTATTTTGGGAAATGTGTTTGAAATGGCACTATGTGTTACTTACAAGTGTAATACTATTAGGAAATTGGTGGAAATGTCGTCATTTGTATTGTCTTATCCACTTGTTTTAGTACAGTGCTCCAAGTCCAAACATGGCTGCTGATAGAGGATTATGGAACCCAACATGTCAGTTAGAGGCCTCTACTAAATAACACTATGCATGGCAATGTGTACATGTTATTTTCCCTTTCTATTGTGTTGTTCAGTGGAGGTCACTAATGGACGTGTCTGGTCATATGACCCTCCAACGGGGCCATATTCCAGCTGGGAGTTCTGTGTGGTCTGTGAACAAAACTGTACTAAATAAGGGTGGGTTCACACCTGCGCTTGCTATCCATCCGTTGCCAATCCAGTGAAAATCTCGGCGAACTGGATTGGCATCGGATACAGACCGGTCAGCGACGCATTGGTTAAAAACCCATTCATTTGAATGGGTTTTTAAAGCAATGCGCGGGTGTGCGTTTACACCCTCTGCGCTGCGAATCCTTTTTTTTCGTCGGAAACAAAGTCAGACAGGCAGGACTTCGTGTCCGACGAAAAAAAAACGGCTTCGCAGTGCAGAGGGTGTAAGCGCACACCCGCGCATTGCTTTAAAAACCCATTCAAATGAATGGGTTTTTAACCAATGCGTCGCTGACTCCGTCTGTATCCGATGCCAATCCAGTTCGCCGAGATTTTCACTGGATTGGCAACGGACAGATAGCAAGCGCAGGTGTGAACCCACCCTAAGGGGGTAGCAATTTAAGAGTGAAGACATTGGTAGTACATTACAAAGGAAGTGATCGTCTAATAACGTTACTTATATATTATTGACTTACATTGACAAAATAATGATAAAGTGTGGCCAATCCCTATAAATCCTGGCCATGGATAAATCCATAGTCATCATCATCATACCATCATAAAGATACGATTGTCACAGCCATAACTATGACATTTAAATCGTGACCACCATACTTGAGCTACTTCCATAATGTGCTTAAGCCACAAGTATCACATTCAAGCTACAAAAACTCCTCCAAATACAATTCAGTAATTTGACTTTTAATCCATTGCAATGCCATACTGCCATTGGCAAAAGTGGAAAGCCATTGCAAAGAGTAGCATCACTTTGGTGAGCCAGCATGTCTATATAGTATATGGACGCAAGACAGGGAATAATTTGAACATCATTGGAAGATCACTGCCACAAAAAGTGTAACCCTTTTTAGTGACTCTTTAGTAAGTCTCTAAGTACCATTGTCCACTTATTGCTCCCCATATGTCTCTATAACTAAAGCACTGATGTGTGTAAACCGCACAGCGTGATATTATAGCGTAGAGTGGGAAGCTTTGACGTCCAATAAACTATAAAGGGTCCACAATCAAGCAGCATGTCCTTCGAGGACTTCACAAGTAAAATACAGATGGCTTTTTAAAAGGCTTTGTTTCCTCCTACATGATAAGATAAACATCCCGGTAACTGCTTCCTCTATCGCCTATCTTCTGGTGACTCGCCAACTTATCTTCCAAAGATGGCAATGTAGAGATTGCAGAACAACAACCGGCCACACGCTGCTGCTATTTTTCATGCAAGAAATAGAGGGAGATGCGAAATAAAGGCCGTGTATTAGACTTGTGAAATGAGTGCAGTGAACTTTCCAGGGATTTAATCCGCTAAGCCACAATTTCCATATTCAGATAGTCAGCATATTCTGCTTTGAAGCAAGGCCTTTATTGGAGTGTCATTAGTTTCTCTTAAATTCTAAATCTGAGGTTTTCTAATAAACATCAAATATCAAGCAGTAAAGCTCTCCAGCTATTAGAAGTAATGGACACTCCGAGATTCTGCTAACTAAATCGTTTCAAATAATCGGTGGCCCCGCAATCTATAATGTCATTTCTCATCCTCGGCTTTCTTCTGCTTTTCAATGTGAAATCAATTGACTCTACAGAGAGAGAATAAACACACAGACATAATTTATTTTATCCTAGCCAAGTAAGGAAAAAACTGCAAAAAAATGTAAAAGATTCTAATTAACGGCTGCCAGTTAATTTGTGCGGGTTGATGGGTCTAGGTATATGGGGAAGGAAGGAATTTGGGAATATCTACAATCAAATGATGGCAGAAGGCAGTTGACAAAAATATGGATTTTTTGTTAGTTTAATGTGTTTTTAGGCCGATTCCTGGACTGCAGCCCTGAGTTAGCGTAAACTGTTCATTTCTGCTGCTGAAATCTGTTCCTTCGCTGACTAATAGATGCACATGTGATATTCTGCCTATTATATGTTAGAAGCTTGTCGGCTGTATTCGCAGAGCTGATGCACTGACAGACTGAGAATAAATGTTCTTTCTCAACCATCTGTTTGGAAAGAGTCCCAAGGTTTTTTCTCCCCTGTGACAATCAAGAGATAAAAAGAAAACACAATTTTAGATGCCAAAAACGGACAAAGATTCTCATTCTCTCAAAAACATGCAATCAAGATGTCTTTGTAGAACTCCTTTCTTGCACATCTTACATGATGTGGGGGTGGAGAGGGGGCTTGTAGATGCTTCCTTTACTGTGACCCCATTATTACCTGTTGTCTATAGGGCCTTGATTTGGACGTGTCGTAGCCCATATAATGCTGACTATAAGGAAAGTCTTCCAGGTTTTAAGTAAGAAAATCAAACTTTTACATCACAATTCCACATCCAATCAGTGCAGCCCAGAACCAGTGTCTAGCTTCTTATTCAGACACGTACTGGTAGTCCTCAGTAGCTAGAAAATAATGACGTGTCTGCTGTCAATAGCAGAAAAGCAGTTATTTGTCTGGAGCACCCATGGCCATAAAGGTCATGTCTGTCCATTTCCATAAATCAGTGATCATAGAGACTTCTGTATAAGCTGAACTCTGTATACTGTATCTGTGACTACTGCAGATAGGTGGTGGATGGCCTACGTATAATTGAGTCTAGGCTTGTCATTAAGTGCTTGGAGTAGGTTTTTTTCCTTTTTAATCCAATTGCTCAGTTTGAGACCTAAACTAATATATTTCACAAGACCTAATATTTAGGACCTAAGCGTAGATCAGAATATTTGTAATAAAAGAAGGAGAAAGAAAAGCCACCTAAAAGGGCTTAATAATAATTAATGCTTTGAGCTAATGAACTGCTTCTCAACACATGAATGGATTTTCATCTAATGCTGCAACTTCAATTTTCTCCTCCAGTCCTATCCAAAGCCGGGGGAGTGGGCAGAAGGCATTTAAGGCTTGTGGTTTTCCATTTAAAGGCAGTACATTTCAGAGTGGAAAGGGAACAACTTCGATCTGCAGCTATTCTAGAAAACAGGAGACTATTCTGTGGATTTTTAATAGTCCTCGCTTTCACCGTTCCTAAACCGTTTAGATACAGAACGACGTTACCTGAGAACTAAAACAGAAAAAAGATAGACCACCCATGGTAAACGGGTCAAGTGGTCCATTTTACCGTCAATTGGTCTTTTTCGTTATCAGCCCATCTCTCCAGGTCTCATGTAACGGATGCTTATGGTTACAAGATCTGAGCTCTGCTGTGGCATTTCTGGCCATCTCTCTGTTGCCGTTCATTTGCTGCGTGTAATAAAACGTCTTTATGAAATGTAATGAAATAAAAAGCAATGAAGATTAGCGCTTGAACCCAGTGAAATGATCTGTAATTGTGATACACATCTGCAGTTACTTAAAAATCAGATCCCAATTCTGCTGTACTGACTGCCATTAATCGCTGCTGTTCTGCCTCTAATTGTTCGGGAAACGACGGAATTAAGAGTGATTTTTCACACTTTTGCACACTGCATGGATAAGCGACATGAACAAAGGAGGGCTTCACGACATTCTAGTTTCTTAGCATTTAACATGTCTATGGAAAGCAATAGGTCCAGTGTATGATATCCATTCTACAAATATCCAATATTGAAAAATAACTGTATATATAATCTTATGTAACTATATCAGGTCTTCATCCTGGCACTGGTTCACCATATCATCCTTCACTTCATTACACAAGCAGCACTGAAGCTTCATGCACACGTGTACAATGTGTTTTTCACAACTAGCACACTGGCCCATTATATTCTATGGCCCAATACACACGCCGGTCCGTGTATAGGGCCGTGAGTCTGGAGCAAAACTTAGAGCAGGTCCTTAGGTCCTTTACCTTGCTTCCTGGGTCTGTGGAGTCAAAGGCGGCACATGGATATCATACATGTGCCATCTGTGTCATTCAACCATAGATGGGTCATGTGCATGTAGCCTAAATTTTAATAAAGAATTTGCAATGGGTTAAAAAACCCTAAGTGATCTGCTCTTATTTTTATGCTACCAGGGTCCCCTGCTGGGCTTTGTTCCTGATCCATGTGGAAATGTTGCTAATCCAATCAATGGCTGAGATGGGTCACCAGCCAGTAAGTGGCTGAGCAGTCATTTCCAGTGTGTTGAGATAGACAAGGAAGTAGAGACTGCTAGGGATCCTAGGTAATGTTGGGGGATCGGTAAGGTGTGTATTGCTTCTTTTATTTTTTAACCCATTCTGAGCCTTATGTCCAAATGTTTTCCTCTCCAGCAGATGACCCCTTTAACACTCCCTGTAAAGCTTAGGAAGGCTATGACTCTTTTGAAATCTGACCTTATGTAAAAAGCAGCACACAGTGTATTATTGTTATATGTAAATTGGTAAAGAAAGGTGGAAACTTCTACAGGGATATGTTCCTCTAAGTTTGCGGTTGATATAGAAAATTCAGTTTCATACTAGATGCAAATCACAGAATTATCCCGTTCCATAAAGCCCTAATGATGCATCCACAAAAGAAATCTTCAAACAAGTGATTCAAGAGTGCCACCAGCTAAAGCAGCATTAAGACAGATCAATCCTTGTGCTCGGCAGCGTCTGCTGTCCACATTAACAGTAATAATGCATCTGGCTGACAGGAGATCACAGGAATATGATGCGAATATTGTAATCCTTATTGTCTGATGAGACGTGCATAGGCTGTGGTGTATAGCCACTGCTTGGACTCTGTTTCATTTGGACCATAAACATGATAGAAAGACTGTATGTCGCAGCATTATGGGTCAGTAGTCAAATGGGTGAAGGGTTGGAGCATTTAACCTATTATGTGTCCTGAAGGTCTAATGAAATATTGAGATGTTATAAGGTAAGGGGATTTGAGTCTAGTTCTTTTACAGTCTTCTATTTATAAGGAACACTCCAACCAAACTATCTGCAATAGAGAATAAAAAAATCTGCAGCAAAAAACGCTGTGTTTCCGCAATGTGGGGCTTTAAATTAAAAAAATGGAGATATGACACACTCCATTGAGTAGAGCTATAAGATAAGTATACATGCTACCACATATACAATATACTGAAAAGAGCTAGCGCCACACTGTATTGCTCAGTAGAGTATCACATTGCACTACTGAATCTGCATACAAAGAATTATTATTCCAAATATAAGTGAAAATGGGTATGGTACAGTCTAATTGAAATGTGCAATAGTACCGACCAAAGAAAAGCTCCACGCCCCAAAGTGCGTTTCATAGTCCAGCTTTGTCTGGTCCAGCTTTGTCTTCCTCCAGCGTGATGCTAGCTCTTTATATTGTATATGTGGTAGCATGTATACTTATCTGATAGCTCCACTCAATGCAGCTAATAATAAAAAAGGTTATTTTTACCCTTCAATCCTATTTACTTGGGGTACAGTTATATTGTGATATTATGGTGTCACCGCCCATTCTCAGCACAAAGAGATTTTTGGTTTAGCATTCAAATGTAAAAGTTTTAGTTTTTGCTCTTGGTTTGTTGCTGAGCGCTCCATGCTCTGTCACCTCAGAATCAGTCATTTTCTATGGATTGTCTATCCCTAAACACTGGCAATGCCGCTGATAATTCACATCCAATTCTGTGATTGTAAAATGCAGGCTCCTTTATGAAGGAAGCGGCGGAAAATGTAATTGTATTGAATCACAAAGTGGCTTCATCTAAAGAGCAGTCAGGCACATATGTGCTAAAAGCTGCATGTAAAAGTTTCCTTCTTTCTCAAAGGCTGGGAATCTAGAGCTGTCATTTTGTATAGAAATGAAATGAATGGTCCTCGGCGTCTCTGCATTAAAGAGAGAACAGAAAGGAACAGTTGCACTATTGAAGAGCAGAACACTTGCATTGATTCCAGTTTAAGAGCGCCAGAATACCCATAATCTAAGCAAATTGTCTGTGCTATATCTCCGCTCCATGAACAGATGAAAATACAGGGAGAAGATGGAAGGGAAGAGGCAGGAGGCTGCGCCTTTTACTGCTAGTGTCATCAAGTCATGTGTTAATGGAAAGTTTAAGCCTGGGGCTGGCAGCGGGATCCCTCCATATGAATCTGATGATCAGAGGAGTAGTTGTTCTCTTCACCTGGTGTTTTAGATGTCCTATATACAAGTAGCTCAATAACTGCTAAGACTTTGATGAGGCCTTGCTGTCCCTACGGTCTTATTCACTACAGGTCACTGTAGTGACTCCTTGCTAGCACACACTATAGCTTCAGTTTACTTTTTATATGTGTTATCCAGTATTCATTGCAGAATGAAAATTTTTACAACTTTCTAATATAGTTTCTGTTTTAATTCCTTGCCATTGTCATAAATACTGTCAGTTTATAGCAATATATGTGGGCTGGACACCTAGATGTACAAGTTGTTACAGTATATCAGAGCTCACAGCGCTAGATCCAATGATTGTATCTAGAGTCACTCAGGACAACAGGTGTCCACTGGAAACAAGAGACACCCATTGACTGCATTGTGCACCCTTCAATACTTGACTGGGTACCAGTGAAGGGTAACCAAGCACATAGACGCCCCTCCTCCATTCAGATCGGCTCCCACTACCGGGAACTCTGCGATCAGCTTCTCTCTTTGAGGCTGTCATTGTGGTCATGTTCCCCTTTTTTGATCATATTTTCTGTTCATGTCTGGTATTAGTTTTCCGCTGAAAAACCTTTGGTATAAGTCAGATTTAATGATTTCAAGGAATTTACTGTCCTATTTCTATACATTCTGTATCTCCTACATGCCCTGGATATAAGGATGTTTAATAAGACCCTCTAACAGCTCTACTCCATCTTTCCTCATTCCTATTTTCCTACATGCCAGACTTGGACATTGTACAGCTGAGAAGGTAAACTGTGATACGTGTAATCATGAAGGGATACTACAAGCCAAAATCCCACATTGGTTTCCATATGGCACTGGTTTACAGAATTCCCCTGCTCCAGTAACACATGATCTTCCCTGGTACCTAGTAAATGAGGAACAGAAGGGGATGCATCCTGTCTGTAGAATAGGCAAATAGAGCAACTGTGAAAGCAAGCAGAGTTGTGACCAGAGAGCAGCTCACAGTGGATGGGGCGACTACTTGCTACCACAGGGTTAAAATTAAAACATAATGATCACATATTTTAAAATATTTTATTGGCGGGGAGAAGGTTCCTCTATGGGCCAGACGATCTGCTGTAACCAAATTACTTCTACATAGAGTGTACATTACCTGAATCTTTTTAACATAAGTGGCAATAAAAAATAAATTGATTCCAGACACTGGGGTCGCTTGGAAAGCAAAATGCGTATTTAATAGTCCATTTTTTCCTTCTTCTTTGAGCAGCGTTTACTTGTAACCTCTTCCTTTACAACTTCTAAGGATGATTGTTCCTACAAGAAGATCCTTTGATTGAACACCTAGGGGGCTATTAAACTTCCAGCTTTATGCATGAGGCTGCCGCTTGCTGCATTGCTATTAGGGTAGAGCATCCATTATCATCATTCAGATCATTCACTTTCCCATTGCCCTAAGTAGTGCTAACTTTTCTAAAGGAAGTACCCAGGAAGTTTTTTCTTAGGTACAAAGTGCATCACACTAATACGACTTTGCCTTATTCATTAGGAAGTGATAATGATATTTTGTGTTCATCCCTCAGTGAATGACCTATGACACAGACATCCACCCAAAATTGCAGTGAAAACAGATCTTTTACAGGGCGATCTAGTCAAAGAAAATGGCCAGAATGCATAGTATGTGGTGGAATTAAGAAATGAAATCTGGTCTGGATAAGAGGGTGGTCTTCTCATAGAGGTGATGGCTTGAAGAGGTTTCACTGTACTTGGATGAACATAATAAACACCCCTCCCCTTTGACAAGGGGCCTTGAAAACTGACAGAGCAACACAGAAAAGTTTTGCAAGCAGTTATCCCTTAGTTGGATAGTGACAAGTCAAAGAAACATACAGGTCAATCTAGTCTGTAAGTTTATGTGTTTTTATGTATTTTCTTATTATTTAAAAAAAAATAATTAGTATTTGGCTTTATTTTCGTTTATTTTAATTATTTTATCTTCTATCGCTATGTTCACATCTGTGTTGGGTAGGAAAGACAGCCTGAAAAAATGGCAGATATGAACGGAGCCTGAGGGACCCCACTGACTACAATGGCGTCTGTCTAATGTCTGTTTTTTTCAACTGAAATTGCCAGATAAAAAAGTGTTTGCAGCACTTTTTCATCCAGTGATTTCCGATGGATACTGCGACAGAGGCTCCCAACAGTGAATGTAGCCTATCTCAGACATGCTTGCGCTCATTTACTGTTGACTACAGTCCAGACCTTATATATTTAGTGATGATACATCAGACAAGGGAAAAGAAGCTAAAACATAAGTTTTACTAATATTTCATGACAATATAGCATTGCGATTCTGGTAGGTAATATTCAATGATTAAAACTAACCTCAGCCTACTGCCTAATAAAGGTTAACCCACCAAGTAGATCTATATTTTCCACACCTCAAGGATTCTCTTTTCTACGTTTCTTATTTCATTAAATAAAAAAAGACCACAGCCACAAAAAGAAGCTTCCCCCTGGTTTTCTTTTCCTAATAGGCAGAGGTGAAATAGAAAATAGCGAGAGATCTAATGCCCCTAGCTTTATCTGATGCAATTATTTTCTCTTGGCTACTAGTCCTTTTACAAGCTTGACCATGTTTCCACACTTTTGTTTCATCAGGGACATAATAACAAAAGATCAGTATACATCACCGCCATGGCATTGACGTCAGCTACCATTTAGTGATAGTAACAGGGGCGGGGCTGTGACAACCTCTCATTTCTGTAAGAATGCAACTTTTACAGTGAAAAAAACATGGAATAGCTGCTAGTTTAGATGTGTGGTCCTCATGAACGTCTGTGGAAACACTGGTAACTCTGCAGATAACAGAGACTGGAGTGTTCATATCTGGTGGCTGACAGTCCAATTTAGTCACAAATAGAGAAAAACGTATTGGTTCAGAGTACAAGGGTGGAATAATAAACAAAACACCATTACCTGCTATGGTGGTCATGCTCACCTATCCACCATTGTAGTATACACCATGATATCCTGCTAGGAGACACCACCATAAATTAGGAATGATAGGGTTGTAACGGGCTGATATATCCTGAATATTGGCAGCACATTTACCACTGCATGAAATGATAGGCTTGAATAACATCACATATAGTGACAGCTTGTAAAGAACATGAGCATAATACATTGTTGATGGACCTGCCGGTGGCCACCACATAACTTCAGTGCAGATGTTTGCTTAGCCAGGCTGTTGGTTAAATCATAAAGTGTAATTACTTTGTATTCTCTGTGTTTTATACCCTGCTGACAAAGCTAAGTCTGAGGGGCTTACAGAGGCCACGCCACTGGGCGCCGGGAACTGTAACTTCACCAAGGGGAGGGGATCCACTCGCAGCAGATGTCTCCCCTATACAGGATTATAGAGGGGAGGGAGACTGGATTAAGAACCAGATGTCTGAATTTTCTTATTTTCCCACTTCTCAGTCTGCATTCTAAGAAAAAAATGTGATTCTGTGTCTACCACTAACACAGATTTACATTAAATATAGGAGATTTGCTTCGCTTTTAGTTATCATAGTGACATGGCTACAAAATAGCTCTTCTCTAGAAGCTGATATTACATTCTGTCCATTCAAATGAATAGATGACTCTGTCATTTTTGGTTATGCATTATTTGTCCTAGAAGGAAACGTTCCATGTGGAGGACCCCAACTATATAATGTTCACATGCCCTTTTAAGACTTAAATAAAAAAAATGGTCCCAGTGCTAGTAATGATGTATAGAAGCCCATTTCTTTCAGCGTCACTGTTTTTTACATAGCATCACTGACAAGCTTATATACTGTATACCATGTCACCATTACAGTCAGTCTCTGCCTTGAGCAGTCATATTACCATGGCAATGGTAGGGTATCATATTGCCTAGGTATTATTATTACTTTTTGTTTGGTAGTCCCTATTGGTACCTACGCTTGCGTTTCTATGACATCGCAAGTGGGCAATTTGAGTGGCACTTACTTTTCATTGTAGGTGTCTGAACTGTCACTTAGCATCATAGTATGTGTGTGGATTTATCTATTCTTCTTGCTGGGCTCCTTGCCCAGTGGTGCACCAATGTCATTCCTATATCATCTCACTATCATGTTACTATTTCAGCATTGGTTTGACCTCTAGCACATGAGCATAAAGATGCAAATAAAGTAACTATAGAAGTCATGTTGGCCTTATACATAACATAGTTATCCTGAGACCTTTAGCAAATCCCACTGTGGTGGACATACATATAACATTTACAGCAGATACTACTAAAATATGATGGATCCGCCAATGATCTGCATATAAATATCTCATGTTTATGGTAATATTAAAGGGGTTTTCTGGGACTTAAAGGCTTTATCTGGGGATTTAAATTTACCTTGATTTATCTGGTGGATTCTTCATCATGGACATCATGACTGACAATACTAAAGACAGCCCCCTTAACACAGGTTAATTACCTGTGAGATCAGAAGAGGAGGGAACAGAGCGACCCAGGGATCAGGGGCTGGTTCCACTCTCGTGACCCATTGGTCAGAACCAGGCCGGGACCCCCCAGGTCCATGTTCAAGAATCTGCCAGTTAAATCTAGGTAAACTTAAGTCACTGGACAATACCTTTAATTATTGATAAGCTATCTTTAGTATAGAATGAGCTTAGGATAGATCATCAGTATGTGATCGGTGGAGAGATCTGACACTCGGGACCCCATAAACAGCTGTCTGAACAGGTTGCAACACTTACAAGTGCTGTGGCCTTTTTCCTGTGCCAATCACGTCATCTTCATCTGTCACATGGTACAGATGCAGCTCAGTCCCATTCAGGTGTTTAGGGCTGAGCTGCAATACCAAGAACAGACCCTCACCCTGCTATATGTATGACACTGTGCTTGGTATTTGCTGAAGAAGGCACAGCCTTTAACCAAACACTGCTGCCCTTCAACCAGCTGGTTTGTGGAGGTGCCAGGTGTTTTGACCCCACCATTCACATATTGATGACCAATCTTAAGAATTGGTCATCAATATATAAGTCCTGGTAAACCACCTTAAATATAGGTAAGATAATGATATGTGTTGTTATATACAGTTTTGAAACACATCACTGACTTCTTATAATACAAGTGGGAATAATACTGACAACGACCAGTGCATTGTGCATGGTTTCAGACTGCGGGATTTAGGAAAGTTCTCCCTTGAAATTTATATTTTTTTATTTGTACAATATCAGCATAATTATTTTGTGACATTTAGAACTATGCTATTGTAAAAGGACATCACACACTTCCAGATTATATTTAAGAAGAATAAAAGACAAACCTTTCACCCAGATGAGAACCAAGTCTAATTCCGTCTGTGAAAGCTTCTCGCCTGCTCCTAATTACTGCTTTACATACTGACTGACTGTAGAGAGGAACTTTTCTACAACTAGACAGAGTGCTTCTACTTAGCAGAGCAGTGTACAAGTCTAATTGACAAGATGGAAAGCACTTGCCGAGTTCTCACACAGAGAAGTCTGGAAAACACAACTTAATAAAGTTTATGGGGAGGTGAGTAAACTCTGCTATAGGTCATGGCTAGGTAGCAGGTCTGAGACATCTGAGGACCATTGCTAGGAATGTGTCAGCAGATTCACCTGTCCACTCTGTAGTGAGAGAGAGAATAGAGTTTCCAATCCATATAGAAGTCAACCATAGAGTCAGTACGCTTGGGTTGCAGAAAGGGGTTAACAAACAAGATGCATTTGTAAATGTGATTGGCTGGGGAGAGTAACAGCTGTCAGAATGTGTCTGTCGCAGGTAATTAGAACGCACAATTAATTTGGGAGTAAAACATACACATTTCCTGCGTTTACATAAAAGGCCCAGAAAGAGCCCGGGGCGTACAAGTGTAAGTCACAAACAGCAGGGAGAATGCCAGTTATGTTTTTATCATTCAGCGCTTCCTACTTCAAGCAATGGCTCACACTGAGTCTTCAGTCTTCCATCAAAAAGATGTGTTCACCGACATTAGAACGCCAAATTTCTAGAGTAGCCTGCTTCCAGAAATGTCCACACAGAGCAAGATTATCTAGTCTGTGGAATAACATTCAGTGACAATGGAATTACAGGAGGCTTTATGGATTGCAATGCTGCTTGATACAAACAGTGTTAGCATGAACATCAGGTCAAGCCTCCAGTGAACTTCATGTTATCTAAGTGAATGGGTGGTGAACCTTGAAACGCATCTTAGTGAGCATTAGCAATAATTGTAATCTTAATAAGAGCCAATAGAGGCTTTTGTTCCTTCCTCCATTGTTACCCTTTAACACCTGGAGAAGTACCCTTTGTTCAGACATTTCCTCTCAAAGCCCACTTAGTCTCCAGAGATTGATGTCCCAGTCACCTTGAAACAGGAGAGCATACAGAAAGACAATAGACAACCTATGTAGCATATACTTTAATAGAGAAGAATATATATATTTTTCCTTCTCCTTCTTTCCTTTTCCCACCACACAAGGAAGTCTATTTTCTCTTCTTCATATGTGCTTGATATGTAGTGAAGAGACGCAGGGCTCACCTGGGTGATGTGGCCCTTCAGTCAGTTGATTCATGGGGGTGGTGGATGTCAGAATCTGATATTGGTGACCTATCCAAAGTATAGGCCATGAATCTAGAAATCCTGGAATAGTCCTATAAGGCAGCTTTCTGTTTTGTACATCATTTCATAATAACTACATAAAGAGCTGACCATGTTACAGTTAGGCTTACCTTATTTCCACTGGCACAGTGGCCCGGATAATGCCACATATCCTGACATCACATTAGTGTATGATGGAGAGAAGAGCAGTCGCCTGACCTGCCTGGAACAAAACTAATCAGATGACCAATTAAGGCTTACCAATTATTGCCATATAATGGAGACTCTGCATCTGTAGCATAATAAAGCGCTAATTGCAAGAAACCTCCTGGTGACATCATATGCATGCAAACAAAGAGAATGAGACCAAGATAATTACAGTCAGCAGGGGGTGTAAATGTATTGGAGAAGAATGCATTGAACCAGGCGCTTTGTGTTTTTTCTGCCGCTGGCTCCAAAACTATAGCAATCCATCATGGGTATTCATATACGTGTCCGTCCATTGCTATGTTGTTTACTACACTCAGTATATGCCACCAGTTAACTATATGCAAACACAATCGTCCAGTGACAAACAGAATGGCGTTTGGATGATAATGCCAAGCTAATTTTCTAAGACTGGGAAATTATATCATTCCGAGATGTGGCATCAGAATTGTAAAATTACAAGGCAGTAATTTAGCTTTTGTAATGCTGAAAATAGCGGCTTCTAAAAATACTAATAATAGCTGAGAAATGAGAGACAGCTGCATGGGGGATTATTGTTGCTGTGTTTTTATTTTGTACCATAATGCTTGTATGCATTGTGTTTTACAGCTAGACAGCTCTAATAAATCCTTATGCACTGAACAACTGAGCGCTGCCACTGGAGACAGGGGGACCTGACCCGTGTCATACAGAAGTGCTTTCAATTCAGAATCCCTGGACCATAGTAGCAGGCGAGCTAATGTATTGTAAGAAAACAGAAATAACATGGCTTCTGATTCGCTCCATGGTCCTTCTGGGCCCCTGGCAGTGATTTCTGGGATAGTCTGTTTCAGTGGATCCATATTCTTAATTCTGCAGTGTCCTTATAGTCATGTAATGCACCTTGTGAGGTGTGATCCAAGTCAGTAATATAAAATCTGCTGACAAGTGACTCTACCACTCCTCAAATGCGCAGCCACTAATGGGATTTGTCTAGATATGGGGTTATGGGAAACTTTCCACTTTGCTCCACTAAGAACAGTAATGGCCATAAGAAATAAGATGGTGTTGAGATAGACAACTTGGTGCAAAAATGTATTTTTATAAAATATTTGCTTATGTACATACGGTAGCTACTGTATATTATTGGTGCACATTGCATGAATCTGTAATATGGCCCCTGTAGAAATCTATGGGTTCATATTGTAACTTCATGTGCCTTAGATGATCCATTGTGGTTGGATGGCATATGATCCATTGTGGTTGGATGGTACATGGTGGTATGGTACATAGAAGAACTACATATGAAGTGCCTATTGGTCTGTTGTGACTTGGGGTTGGATGGTATGTGGTGATATGGTATATAGAAGAACTACATATGAAGTGCCTATTGGTCTGTTGTAACTTGGAACTGCTGGAGCTTGGCGTACTACTGTGTGTTATATCTTCCTACATCAGTACTGACCAGAACAAAGTCCTGCACATTCCAGTCATTCATACATCTATAATGCTATTCAGCCATTAAGCAGAGAGGAGGATCGTGTAGATATTAGCCCCGAGTGTAGCAGTAAGATGCTGTAGAGGAGACTTTGACTTGCCTCAGAATTGACACAATGTATCTTTACTATGTAACAAACTAATTATTAGCTTTTTCTCTTTCTTTTATCTCCTTCTGTCACAGCGGCTTAGAAAGCGAAGCCAGTGGGGACTTGTGATACTTATTAATGCAATAAAAGCACATAATCTTACAATCCTAGGCTATTCATTGTAAGCTTTATTTATGGCGACATGGCACTTGAATTATTCAGACAGGATTTTCTTTTGCTATAAAGTTCCTTAAAAAATGCTAAGGTAAATTAAAAGGGAGGACAATTCAATCAATGGGTTGCAGTATTAACCTGAGCGCTAAGGAACCTGTCATAGCATGAGAGACCCCAATATAAAGCCCTACATCTGCAAACCAAGTGTAACATGACCTTTTTCTGCATATGTATGCAAATCCTAGCTATCCTCGAGTGTCCTAACAGACACCACATTAAATTATAGGGCGCTGAAGATGGCCATATATCTTAAGACCCCCATGCACTTAAGCAAAAAAGTCAGGCAATCCCATTTAGCAGGACCAGAGGACTATTTTATGTTGCTGATGATGTCAGGGGGAAAAATGATTGGGCATGTTACATTTATCATGCCTGATTCTTTGTGCTTTTGGGTGATATCTAGAAGTGGCTTACTTACTTAATAACTAATCTAATTTGTATGGCACTTGATTTTTCCCATTTCAAGAAAGAATGGGTGATCCTTTGTTTTTGCAGGACAGTATCCACAGTTAAAGGGGTCTGGAGGGGGGACACATGAGCAGTGTATTCAGCAGTGTATTCAGCAGCAGTGTATTCCTCTCTTCCTATTTGGAATAAACATGCACCCCTGAGCAAGCCAAGTTTGTATGTTGTTTACTGTAGGCGGGACAAAAAAAATGGCACTGAATGAGCATTCATCCAATAGTTATATTGTGTTTGCCAGTTTTAGAGACTGACTTTACTAAGTCTTCTGAGTGAATAACAATACAGCCTGAATTGGGGATCGGCCTCATGTGACTACTACCAGACTTCTTCTCCTCTTTACTGTAGGCAGTATAAGTAGGGTCATATAGTAATGTTAATGACTACTGCACTGGTTTACCCCTTGCACCATAGGGAGCAGATCTATATAAAGAAAAAGCATAGTGGAAAATATCATAGAGTAACGTCTGGGGTTACTAGGTATACTTATTAGCAACCACTTTTTGGTGAGAGCAGACATTGTCAGGCAGCATTCCCCTAGCAACCAAGCTGTCTCCAGGCAGATAAGAGGAGAGGAGGCTTAGCAACCCTTGAAATCATTCTTATTGCTGAGCTATTAGACATATTTTATAAAGAACACTGTTGTATTACTCATGTAATGTATAACAGGGCATTTTTCTCACCATCCTTGTGTGCAGTGCATTAGATCAATGGTCCTATAGGATAACTGCTTGTGTTTTCTTCTTGAAGAGCAGCTCCCATATGAATAGACACTCAATGACAACATTGTGGTTGCAAACTGTAATTAATTAACCAATTAATAGATGTTGTCATAGAAAGCTTTGGTTTGCCCTGATGGCGATAGCACATCTGGCTTACAGTCAATTACCGGAAAAGCCTCATCGAGAGCATGGGCTGCCATGTGATGTGTGATACATTTATTTAGCCTGAGGCAAGGATGAGGCTGGCACATTATTAGCATCAGCTCTAATACGTTAGGACATGACTTGTAGCAATGGAAATGCTGAATATAGTGTATTATATGGGCCTGTCCTGTTCCTTCAGGATAATACTGCCCCATATACTGTGTATCTCATGGATCTCCTTGATATAGAGTCATTTTTTTCCGTGACGCAGTCAACCCTCTACCGAGAACAATAAGTGATGTGATAAATGCCCCATAAGAAGTGTTTAACAATAGGATCATCCACCTTCCCATTCTTTATATGCAGTCAGCAGATGGGAGATCCATCATCGAGATAGCGAGATGACTTTTCTGTGATGATATCTCATGAATAATGGCATTTCTCTTCATTAGTTATTGTTCTCCAGTTTTCCATCTATTGATATTTCTCATATTTCATATATTCATCTTAATATATATTTTACCATTGGACAGGTGTTTACAGTTTAAAGAAATATTATATATAAAAAATTTTGGTTATTTGGGGGGGGGCGTGGCCTGGACGCGCATGGAGTAGCACGCGCGCAGGTCCTTCTCCGCTCCTCCGCTCGCTACTGAGACCCGTGGACCCCTCAGCAGGCGCAGTATGGGCAAGCGCTTACCGAGGAAGGTGGCCCCGGGCACCCCAGCGCCCGTGGAGAGGTCTGGGGGGGCCACCCTGGACGCCTTTCTGGCCCAGCGGCCTTCTCTACCGGGCCAGGCTGCTGCGGGGCGGCCATCTTGGATTTCCTCCGCTCTCCAGGCACAGGGGTCGCAGCGCAGCTTCTCTCCTCCCGCGCTCCCCCTGTCAGCCAGCGGAGCGCCGCTTCAACAGAGATCCCTGTCGGCGCCTGGGCAACCCAGAGTTTCCCCAGCACGAGTACTCCCACAGTCTCCTCACCCTGGGATGTCCCAGCAACTACATTCTGCTTCACCAGCACTCCTGGCAGAGCGGCATGAGAGGACCCCGGATGTCTCCAGCTTCTCAAGGAGTTCTGAGGTCAGTGGCTCTGCTCCCTCCTACACCGCTGATGAGTTGCAGCCTGTGGCCACAGAGCTGGTCTCTGTGGCCCCCCATCTACTATCTTCTCCCATCGCCCCTCCCCTCCATAGCTCAGGGGGGGATGGCGCGGTGGAAGGCGCTGGCGTAGGGGCTCCTCCGCCCCACACTCCCAAGGATTATGCCTCCCCCCCTCCAGTCCTGTACCCCCAGAGCTGCATTCCAGGCCCATCTTCAGCACCATCATCCATGGCGGACCTTCTTCCTCAACTTCCTACTAAACAAGACCTTAAAAGTATGGTTGCGGAAATCACAGCGTCCTTCCGATCTGAAATTGCTACCCTCCGCACTGATTTACACTCCATTGCTAACCGAATGGACACGCTGGAGAATGACCATGACACTACCAGAGACTATGTTGCCTCACTGCATGATACTACCACTGAACAGGGTTCAGCTATACGGGACATGCAACGCCACTTGGAGGATCTTGACAACAGGGGCCGGCGCAACAATATACGCATCAAGGGACTCCCAGAGGCTGACCAATCTGAGGATCTGCCTGTTCTGCTGGAGGCTGTCTTCAACACTATACTGCAGGAGCCCCCGTCCCACAAAATTAAGTTTGATAGGGCACATCGAGCCCTTCGACCCAGAGGATCTTCCGCCACACCCCGTGATGTCATCTGCTGCCTCCACGACTTCACCCTTAAAGAGGCTATAATGAGCAAAGTGCGCAAAGTCAAAGACTTCGAGTTTCAGGGAGCTCCACTACAATTCTATCAGGATCTGTCGCTAATCACCCTCCAGAAACGCCGCCTTCTCCGACCCCTCCTCCAGATTCTTCAGGAGCACCAAATTCCTTACCGGTGGGGATTTCCGTTTGCTCTCATTGCTCGTAGGGATGGTCGCTCCGCTACGCTTCGCTCCTTTGCGGATTTGCCTCTCTTCTGTGACCTATTGGATGTTCCCCTGCCGGATTTAACAGACTGGGAGCTATTCTCTCCACCCCCCTCCCCCACCACCGGTTTGGCAACGATTGGAGCCCAGACGACGTCATGCATCCTCCGCGGTGGTGACCACTCGGAGGCCCCGGCTGGAGACTGATCCCTGAGGAGGCTGCCCCCCCTTGAGACGTTCTCCCTTTTCTCGGTGGTGCTTTGGAATCTGCATGCCTTAATGTTATGTTTGCTTCTTTTTTTTTTCTTTTTTTAGGTCTACGGGTCTCATCTATTATGCTTATTATTGGATTGTTTTAGCGGAGTGGGGGCGGGGTGGGGTTCCGGTGACTCCCCTTCCTTCCTTCTTTTTACTGGTGGTTGGGGATCCACCGCCTCCCCTCCGACCTCCTGTCCACGCTCTCCCCCCTAAGGGGATACTTGGACTGTGCGGCCATTGATCCTGATTGGACCTCTGGCTGCCCTCATTGGTCCCCAGGCGAGTGACTTAGCCTCGCCCACAAAGTATTGTTTAACTGTTTTTTATTTTTACTTTGTCATTTATGATGTCTTTTGCCTCCCTCCCTCCCTCTCTTTCCCCCCCCCTCCCTGATCTAGAGACCCTGCCTCGACTTTGGGTTCCTGTTTGTGGATTGCCCTTTTGCCTCTCCGAGGGAAACTTGCCAGCGTCATGTGAGATGGGTGAGCTTATTGCAATCCGCCACTGTCCTCCAATCCTGGGTCCCAATGGTTAGGTGCGTGACAATTAATGTCAAGGGCCTGGGTTCCAACATTAAAAGGCGCCATGTCCTTAGAGAACTCCGCTCCTTACGAGCGGATGTGGCGTTTCTTCAGGAGACTCATTTTGACCGCGCTGGTACTTTTGCCTTCGCTAAGCATTATTTTCCCGTAGCTTTTTCAGCCTTCCACAATCGACGCAGAGCTGGGGTGGCTATCCTTCTTTCTCGATCCTGCCCAATTACAGTGACGACTTCCCACATAGACCCAGGTGGCCGGTTTGTTATCTTGGAGGGGGCTCCTTTATGGTGCCCCGATTGTTTTATGCAATGTCTATGCCCCCAATTCAGCACAGATCCCGTTCTTGCGCCGGGTATTCTCCCGTCTGCGCGCTCTCCCACCATCAGCTTGGCTGGTGGGGGGGAGACTTTAACATGGTCTTCTCTGAACGGGCGGATCGTCTGGCGTTACCCCAGGGCCCAACCCCCCATAGGTTGGCCCAACTTGCAAGGGAGTTCCGCAGGCTGATCCGCGCCCACTCTTTGTATGACCTTTGGCGAGTGGACAATCCTACGGCGCGCTCCTACACCTTCTTTTCTCACCCTCATAACACTCACACCCGCATTGACTACTTCTTTGGAAATGCTCCCGCTCTTCGTTTGCTTAGGGACACGAACATTGGCCCTCTCACCTGGTCTGATCATGCCCCAGTCGTGGTTACCTTATCTACGACTCCAGTGCCTACTCGCCAATGTCATTGGCGTCTTAACGAAACACTGCTCAATTCGCCGACCTCCCTCGAGACCCTGCGCACACACTTGATAGATTATTTTAGGGACAACTTAGGCTCGGTAGACTCTCTTGCCATTCTCTGGGAAGCCCATAAGGCGGTCATGAGAGGATGCTGTATCGCATTGGCTTCTAGGCTTAAAAGGGACAGACAGGCCCAGGAACAGCTCCTCCAAGCCCGTATTCGGTCCCTTACGACGACTTTGGCAGCGCATCCATCCCTGGGGGTTCTTCGCCGTTTGGTCCTGGCCCGGGCGGACCTCCGTGATTTGGAGACCCGCCATGTGGAACGACTTCTCCTTTATACCCGTCAGCGGTTTTTTGAACGAGGTAATAAATCTCATACCCTCCTGGCAGGAACCCTCAGGGATCATCGGGCCTCTTCCACACCACACTCTGTCCGTGACCCCGCGGGTACTCTTCAACATCACCCTGATGCTGTGGCGCTGGCGTTCCACTCTTACTACTCTAAGCTGTATGACTTACCCCCCCCCACGAGCACTACTCCCTGGGGATGACTCAACACTACTGGAAGACTATTTAAAGGATTGTTGTCTCCCACGCCTTCCTCCTGAGGCCCTAACCTCCCTGAACACCCCCATCACCAGGGAGGAACTAGAAGGGGTCCTGAGGGACCTCCCAAATGGGAAAGCCCCAGGCCCAGATGGGTTCACTTACAATTATTATAAGGTTTTCCAGGGTGAACTCTCTGCTCATCTATTGTCCCTCTTCAATTCCTTCCTTTCAGGTTCCCCTATACCCCCGACTATGCTCTCTTCACTACTCACATTGGTCCCTAAACCGGGTAAGGACTTGCAGGATTGTGCTAACTACCGACCGATTGCTTTGCTGAACACGGACCTGAAACTTTTCACCAAACTCTTAGCCAATAGACTGAATGCTTGGCTCCCTCTGCTTGTCCATAAGGACCAGGTGGGATTCATCCCCTGTCGTCAGGGTGGTGACAACACCAGGAGGACTGTGGATTTGGTGGAGGTGGCCAATCATTATTCTACCCCGGCCCTTCTCTTGAGCCTGGACGCTGAAAAGGCTTTTGACCGCATAAATTGGTCGTTTATGCATACTACGCTTAAGGCGTTCGGGCTTACGGGACCTTTTCTCACAGCTATCCAGGCCCTTTACTCCTTACCCTCAGCAGCAATTAAGCTTCCCCATGCATCTTCGCCCTCCTTCCCTATTCGAAATGGCACTAGGCAGGGTTGCCCCCTGTCACCCATCATATTTGCCCTCTGCATTGAACCGCTAGCGGCCAAGATTAGGCGAGACCCTAATATCAAGGGCATCATGGTCCAAGATAAGGAATTTAAGATATCTCTCTTTGCGGACGATGTACTCCTCACTCTCACCTCCCCTCATACTACCCTTCCAAACTTGCTGCGCTCGCTAGAGACCTATGGTGATCTCTCAGGGTATAAGGTGAACCCCGCGAAGACTGAGGCACTCCCACTTAACATCCCACGGGACCTTCTCCTTCTCCTCCGCAGTAATTACGATTTCCAGTGGCGGGAGTCCTCTATCCGCTACCTGGGAGTCCATATATCCACTTCCTATGCGACCCTCTACTCGGCAAACTACCCGCGGTTGTTTTGTGAGCTAAGAGCCCTATTGGACAAATGGCAACCCTTGCCTATCTCCCTTTTGGGGAGAATTGCTGCGGTCAAGATGACTCTCCTCCCGAAGCTACTGTATTTTTTCGAGACTCTCCCAGTCGCGATACCTCGGGGAGAATTACGGAACCTACAGAAAGCTATCTTCCAGTTTATCTGGAAAGCAAAACGACACCGAATACCTAGATCTGTTATGCTGGCGGATAGGGGGTCTGGGGGTATGGCTGTCCCACATCTGTTACATTATTACTGGGCGGCCCACTTACGCCATATCCCATTCTGGGCGGCTATGCCAGCATACACCAGATGGGTGCAGATAGAGAAGCTATGGCTGGCACCCATGCATCCTAACGTGCTTCTGTGGGTCAGCTCCCCCCCCACCCCCCCCTGCCTCGTACCTGTTGGGCCCCATTTGGTTTACTAGATCTATTTGGTCTACCTGTTGTGCTAGATTCTCCCTGATGTCCCCGCGCTCATCTATGGTCTCCATACTATACAACCCCCTTCTCCCAGAGAGCCTGACTTCTGCCATGACTAAAGTGTGGTCTGAAGCTGGCCTTTACCGGATTGCTGATATGGTTGACCCTGGAACCTTGGAACTCAGGTCCTTTGCTTATCTTACAGCTAATCAAAACCTGCCAAGTACTGAATGGTTCCATTACTTGCAGGTGGTTCACTTTGTCCGCTCCCTCCATGGGTCTCTTAAGGTGTCACTCCCCACCGCTTTTGAAAAGATTTGCCGTGCAGGCACGTCCACTAGGGGCTTTATATCCTCTATTTACCAACTTCTTAACTCACAAACTACAGGCTCTCCTGTTAATCATCGCTATATGCTTAAATGGGAGGAGGCGGTGGGTAAACCCATCTCCCAGGAACAGTGGCGGATTGTATGGTCTCGGGCCCAGAAATCATCTCAGTGCATTACGTTTAGGGAAACGCAGTATAAGCTGTTGATGCATTGGTATCATACTCCGGCTCTCCTTCATACTTTAAACCCATTAGTTCCCCCATGGTGCTGGCGCTGTGGAGCTGCGGTGGGTACCCTGCACCATATCTTTTGGACGTGCCCTCTCATCCTCGGTTTTTGGAGGGAGGTCAGGACTCTGACGACTGCTCTCTTTTTGCAAGAGGTTCCTCTTGACCCTCTTCTTTATCTCCTGAACCTTCCCCCCAGACACCTGAGGAATAAGTCATCCAGGCTTTTCTTGCATCTTTGTACTGCAGCTAAAACTCTCATAGCTAGAAACTGGAAGAAGGTGAGTCCCCCATCTAGTCTTGAGCTTGTGGCTAGAATGAAGGATGTGAGGAGTCTTGAATACCTGACTGCTGGCCTACATAATTCACGGGAAGCCTTTGGGGCTATTTGGGCACCCTGGGACATGTATTGTACATTACAGGGTCTCTGATCTCTAGTCCTCTCCTTCCCTCCCCCCCCCCCTTCCCTTTGGTCCTACCCTTGTCTTCTTAACCCCTCCATTCCCCCCCTCCCTTGTTCACTGCTTAATTTAAATGCATATTGCTTAAGGGGGAGGAGGCAGATAGCCTCTATTTACCTCAATGCTTCCTGTTTGTTTGATTATTATTGTTTTTTTGTTTTTTTCTTTATTCCTTGTTAATGAAAAATTTTTCAATAAAATTACAGTTATATAAAAAAAAAGTTTGGTCAATGTGAAAATGCACTGCATTACTGACACTGAGTTTACACATTGTATTATAGTCCAGAGCTGCACCCAGGCCTCAGAGCTGAGGTCTCCCGCTTGGTCAGCATCTGTTGATACTGAGAAGTGTCTTTTTTATACCAGTTAGTAGTAAGGAGTGTAATATAGGCTGTTTTGGGGGCTAGTATAAAATAGATAATGTAATTTTGCTAAACATTCTATGTAGATTATGTATATCTTTAATATGTAAAACACTATAAAGATGATAAAATGGCAATAAAATATGAAGTGACCTATCATCTGTGCTCAGTATAAAACCATCTGATTTACAAAGCCATTACATGACATTCCCGATTTCTGCGCTTCTCACCTGGCTGCCATCATTTCACTTCATTGTATTTTGAGGACGTTTCTCTTTAATTATGTTGAATAATGATAAAGTTCAACAACTGCTGTGCGGAAACACTGGGGAGACGAGAGTTTATTTTGCATAATGCAGATTTTATGACCTAGATTTACTTTGATGATAAACGGAAAACATTTATGGTCCTATAAATCTCGAGTCTGGATCAATGTCAATCAATAGACAGGGACATGTGATGTGCCACTAAAAGGAGCTCCCACAGTAAATAGGCCTAACACCGAAGCCCCAAGCATCCCTGTATAGTACAGTGCATGGTGAATTATGACTATATATACACTGTGCATTAGCTATAATCTGCTAATATACTGTATATCAACCTGAACTGGACCATCCTCTGGTCTTTTCTGTGGCTTTGCTAGTTTCAGTGGATTAGCTAGCTTCAGAGGGTTGATCTGAAGGCTACATATACAGTGGGTAATAGAGATTACCCAGCAGAGGAATGTCCATAGTAAAAGTGAAGAACTGTGCCAATACATAAGCAGATTATAAATGTATCTGCTCTAGTTTCCCCATGCATGTGTCCATGTCCCCAGGGATCGACCGATGGCAGATTCCAAGGATATATATTATATGATTAATTTATTTTGTTTATATAGTGCCAATTCTGCTGCACCGTACAAAGATTGTCATCGCTCAAATCAGTGCCTGTGCCCTATTGGAGATCACAAGATAGACTTCAGACTAAGGCTAGGTTCACACCTGCGCCTGTTCTGCGCCTGCAAGCAGGACTTTTTTCTCCGCATTTTTTCGGGCAGAAACCCGGCAGACCCCATTATAGTCTATGGGATTCTTGGACAACCGCTTTTTAAGCGGTACAGGTGTGAACCTAGCGTAACCTATCTATATGGTTTTAGCATGTGGGATGAACAACTGAAGAAAAGTAACACAAACACATGTAGAAGATACAGACTCCATGCTGATGTTGCCCTTGGTCAAATTCAGACCCAGTATCTGAGCTCTGGAAGGCAGCAGTATTGGCCAGTTTTGCAGAAAGCAGTAAATAGTTTTATAAAATAAAAATATAAAAAAGTATAAACCATAAAGCAAAGCCATTGTCCATTCACCGCTATCCCCATTGCTGCTGCCCTCCATTGCATTTATAGAGAATGGAGGCCTCTACCTTATTGTGTATTTTTTATTGTATGAAAAAGAGCAATTTCCTGTTCTGTGCTAGAAACAAGCTAAATTTTGCAGTTTTATTGGCTCACCATCAAAACATGAATCAAGCATTTTTTTTAATCTCTGTAGGCGTCTGAAATTAAAAAGCTTTCTAATGGTTTACCAATAAAAGCACTCAAAGGATTAAAGCAGTAATAATTTGCTTCGTATTTTAAGTGAGAGTTGTAAATAAGACAGAAATAGTCTTTTATTCAGCACAACCCCTCCAATGTACAACCAGTCGGCTACATAGAATATAGATGGGTACAGACTTAAAGGAGCTTAAACAGATGTAGTTGTGGTGCAAAGCACCTGAGATGAATATATTTTTTGCCTTCCACGTACGTACTAAGGCCTTATCCACACGTCAATATTTTGTCAGTTTGGAATAGTGTTAGCCAAAACAGGGACCTGTTCTGCGCAGAAGATACAGAACAGGGGTAAATATTTCCATAATACATTATCTCTCTATAGTTTCCATTCCTGGTTCTGGTTTGCAGTCACTGATGCAAATCAATGACCAAAACACTGACATGTGAATAAGGCCCATGAAAAATGCAGGAGTAAGCTTGGTCATTTGGGAGTCTGTTGCCAAGACAGACTTCATCCAGCTAAACACCACTCTGGGTTGCAGAGTCTAAGACAACACCTAGGAATTCACCAGACCAACTGCAAGGCAGGATAGACAACTGTTATGAGACCAGTTTGCATTTGCGAAGTGAGGCTATATTCACATGGACCCTATGAAAAAAAGAACATGAAAAATGGATGAAACACTCAATTTTCCATAGCTGATTTTGACCCATGGGACACCCGTTTTCCCAAATCCCTCATAGACTTGATACTATGAGTGATCCATGAGATGTCCTTTTTTGACAGGCTGTTGCCACAGTCTGTCAAAAAACTGACATTTCAATAGCCCCATAGACTCTCATTATTCTAAAAACAGTTGTGTCAATAGAAGCTAAGGTGACAGAGAACAGGGGCAAACTTGCAAGCCACAGACCAAACGAGATGACCATTGGCAGGCAAAGAAAGAGAAGCCAAACTAGCTGTAATCAAAACCAGGAGGTTGGAAATTGTAAGCAGAAGAATTACCAGTAACCCTGGTTGTGTCCCTGTGCATGAATAGTTTATTTTTTGGGGAGGGTTCAGATAACCTGTCTCTCACTGTGTTGTCTTAGTCCCCAACATGCCATGAGACACTAACTACGGGCTATATGTCTGTTGTAAGCACTATACAAAATTTTGTGAGGCATATACCGTACTCTGCTCACATTACAGCCAAGTGTGCACCTTTCTTCGGTATTATTCGGATTCTTTTTTTAATACTGTACATCCTAATAAAGGTTATGTTTTATGTTAGCAGAGCATATAAGTTTTGCTAGTTCATGTCATACAGGTCCTTCCACCATCGGTGATTGCTACCATATTAACTGTAGTAATATGCAGCATAACTACTTCTATCAACCAAAGGATGAAGAGTAATATCATGTAGCACAAAGAAGAAAATATCTGAGGAGTGAACAAAAAGTTATCCATAACCTCCCAAGAAAGATAACGCTGTACCTGCATCTGAATGAAACAATGAAACCCATACACATATCTATGGCTATTGTTTCAACTATCCTGGGCTATGATTTTGTTAAAGATTGTTTTGTGTGCCATCTGTAACCCTTAAAAGGATGATTTGTGGGCTACCAGACAGGTGAGATCAGAATGAGGAGAGGTGGGAGTGGGAAGGCATCTAGCAGAGGGTTTCCCATAAGAGAACTAGACAACTGTGCAAATGAGGCAGCGAATCCTTTACAGGAAGAAGACGCAGCTCTGAAGTATTTATATCACGGCGACACATCTGACAGGGAAGTCGTTTCTAGAAAAATCCCCTTCTGATAACTATACAGATCCCTGCATTTTCTGAAACGTGAACCGAGTGGGTCTTCTACAGTACATGGCACAGAAAGGGTTTCCAGTGCAGGGTACAGGATCCTATTCAGCTGCTTGGCAGAGGTAAAATTGATACAGATGCTGGCCAGAATTAGCACAGCTTTGTGAGGCAGGATATAGAAGGCAGGCTGCTGTCTAGAAGATATGAAGGAGCTTCCAACAGCTTGGCCTCAGGAGATGAGACAGAAGGAGCTGTGGCCCCAGGTAGTTGTGCTGCTTACTGTGAGCTTTAAGATTAATATTCCAGATGTTCTTCTCTCCTGCCAGGGGCACATCAGATGGCTCACATCCTACCACATCCACAGCACTTTTCAATCTCTTCTTTTCCAATCCATTTATTTTCCACTTTTATCCTCCTGCACCCTATGAAGAGCTCCTGCTTATTCAATCTATAAATAGAAATAACAAAATCTTTCCCTGTGCCGAGTGCCAAATCCTGGTCACCTCTTATTTGTACATTTTTATATATGTTGTACACCATATATGTTGCATGTAACAGGTTTATAGAAGGGATTCTGCATATCTAAGACTAGACCTTTCCGGTAAATGGGTAGATGGCATGCGTGAGATTACAATATGAGCATGCTATATATATGTATAGAATTTGACTATAGCCACCTAATGATTCCGATATAGATAGATATATAGAGATGGATGGTAGGAGAGATGAAGACATATATTTTCACATATTTTTTGCATTTTGCATATGTCACATGCTCTAACTTTAAGAGAAAATGTGGCACAATTTTTACATCTTTATATACAGGGTATGTGACATGAATAGCTGATCAACATTCAGCTTTCTGTAACAGAATGGGCAGTACATTTTGCCCAATCTGTTTTTGTAGACAATGTTCACTGATGGTATCCTGATCATAGGTTGTCCTACTGCTAAAATCCCCAGCAACCATGAGTAGCTCCTGACATCAAGTGTTCAATTATACAGTGCCACCACAGGCAAAAAAGAAGCATTACACCATTCCCATTGAAATGAATGTGCTGACAATGTAATCCATAGACTTACAGGGCCCTCCAGAACAAGGGAGACTCTTTGGCTACTGTTTGTTTATTAAAGGGGTTTTCAAGGGCTGAAAATAGCACCCCAACATCACTATCACTTAATCGCAGAAATGCAGGGGGGGGGGGTATAAAAATTAAAAGGAGCTGATGTTGGGATGTTCCAGAGACAATAATAGAACAAACTCCAAGCAGTGTCTCACATGTTCCGACTGGCCATGGAAGGAAGAGAACTGGCATGTTCGGAGAGAGATTATAGTCGGTGCTCTGAATGTTGTAAGATCATATCCTAAACATATACACTGACACAATAAAAGTGATTGCTTACATAGGAGTTGCTGCTCTTGCATTCTTCTGAACGTTGGCAATAAAAAGAACGTTAGCAGGGAGATGTGGGAGAAAGCTTGGAGCATTCTGGTTATTTTCTTTGAAGTGGCAAGGTTCAGGGAGATTTAGTAAAGATGTGTGTAAGCGTACGTAGCTATTCATTGACCACATGAAAATACTCGTAGCGTGCCGGGTCTTGCATTGTTCTCTCAGGCATATGGTTTAGCTGATAAAAAAAAAAAATAATATTAATAAATAAAATAGATTCTGACCTGTGGACCCAAACTGACAACTTGAGAGACAAACAACACAACAGGATGTTTCCATCTGTCAGGCTCCCTTATCTCTGCTGCTCACTGACATTTCTGAGCTCACTGGGAGAATGAAAGCCATGGAGTCCGACCTCCAACAGAGAACATGCAACCAAAAACAAGACGTCTGACATAGTGCATCAGTGTTAGGGTCATATTGCAGGTTACCACCCCAAAACCTACAGGGCAGATATGGCAATGTTAAGATGTCTGGGTTAGCGGCTGGACAGTAATCTAGGGCAGGGCATCGAGTTTTCCGGACCAATACCTATAGTCTATGTCCAGAAAATCTTTCAGATTTGGGTCCAAACTATTGTATGGTAGGTGACCGCAATATGACGAAAACAGGTGTGGCTAAGGAACTAGAAGGTCTGTCCTCAACATGATACACTTTCATCCTTGGAAAGAGTTCAGGAGCGATCTCCAAATGTGACCTTTTTGGTGGGTTGTCACATCGAGAATATACAAGCAGAATAGGGATTGTTTACTTGTATCACATATCCACTTTTGGAAATCTCAGTTTTGGGGTTACACTCTGTGCAGAGTTGAAGTTTTTGCATGATTATCTAGAGATCCATGGAATCATATGGACATTCTCACAATCTCACATTCTCACAATCTGCTGCTTACAATGAGTGACTTATATCATCCATGAGCTGTGGGGGACAGACGTTATATTTTCAGATCAAATGGGGTAAGGTTAGGGTGGTACAGAGCAAAGCCCCCTTGAGACCTCTATTACTAAAGGTAAAAGTACCTTGAAATGTCATATAAGAATTGAAAGCAACAAAAGTATATGGTGTAAAATATAGAATACCAAGTAATCCCATCCATACAGATTGAGACTTCAAATATAGCACAAGGTCTTCTCTGTACCAAGGTTTTCACACTCATAATGTGAAACTGAAGTTCAGAACTGTCATGTACTCAAAGTAGACGATTAAAAATTGTGATAATTAATGGTTTTGTAATGAAAGCCTAGTCATTTTATAAACAGTGTAGACGTAATGAGGAAAAAAACGCAAAAACAGAGGAAAGCAAAACAGTAATTACACAGATTGTTAGGAATATTGTGAAAACAAGCACCTTCATGCCAAAATGTTTAGTAACATAAATCTACAGGTTCTGTATGTGGCCACTCTCACTCCAAGCACCATGTCCTCACATGCTTCACACCTATTAGGGGATAGAGGACACGTTACGTGTTGATGTCTGATTCCATGGCTTGTGCTGCTAGTATTTCATGCTATGTGTCAATGAAAACCACTGCCTGCAACTTAAAGGAGTAGTCTCATCCGAATAAGTTATGGTATAATATTTCATGACTGGTGGGGGTCTAACCTCTAAGGCCCCTTCTATTCATAAGAAGAAAGAGATAGAAGTCCTTTTGTAGTGTCCTGACATGGCTCCATTCACAACTGTGCTGATGCATGGTAAACAAGCCTTGTACCACAACCCTATTTTAACAGTCATGGGGCTTTTAGCAATATGCTATCACTTATTCTTGTGGGAAAATCTCTTTACAGGGAGTTGTCATATATATTTTTTAGGGAATGCTAATCATATATATTTTTTAGGGAATGCTAATGTAATAGAGGGGTCATCTGTTCAGGGTTCTCATCTCTTGGCCAGAGTGGAGACTAACTACAAAGAGTATCTCTCGCCCTGGAAGACCTGTCCTGTCCTGCATTACAGTGGGCACGGAATAATGATTCATTTCCTCTTCGGTGGTGCTGCTGGGAAATATAACACTTTTAGCCAGGTTTCTGATCAGCTTTTGTCAAGGGATTCTAGTCTAGAGGGGATTGTCCAAAGCTGAGAACCTCTTTAACCCCTTTTAATACTTGTCTAACATGCCATATAAGCAAAACCCCTATATATTTTATAAATCTCTCTAAATTACTCTAAATAGTAAGTTTATTGCACAAAAATTCTGCCTTGTCCAACTTCTAATGGGTGCACAATAAAGGGGTTGTCCAGGATATTTTAGTATTGCAGCAGGAGGCCGGGGAAGTTTAAAAATAAAAAAAATAAAAAAAACATAATCACCTTCTTCAGAGCTCCAGTGTCCCAGGCCACTGTCTGGTCCCCGCGGTGCCCTGGGGCATTACCGGTAGAAGTTCCTGCCGCACGTGACGTGCCATGTTTTTAGGCCACTGAGGCCGCTGATTGGCCTCAGCGGCCTAAGAACATGGGACGTCACTTGCAGACGACAAAGATGACGCCCTGGTTCCTTTCCTTAGGCCGCTGATATGACTTAGCGGTCATGTTGCAGCAGGGATTTCCACCGGAACAGCCCTGGGGCACCGCAGGGACTGGACAGTAGCCTGGGACACTGGAGCACCAGGGACAGGTGAGTATGTTTGTCTGTTGTTTCTTTTTTTAATTTTCTCCTTCCCCAGCCTCCTTCCGCAATACTAAAATATCCTGGACAACCCCTTTAATAATATTAATAGATTATTGACTTTTTATGGAAAAATAACCAAACACAAGTCAACTGAAGTTGGTCTGATTCATTTTAAAGGGTACATCCATGTTTAATTCTTCTTCCTATACATAACATGAATATGCAAGGCTTTACTACAAAGCACCATGGTTGATAGCACCATGCAGAGTGGTACCTACCTAAAGCTGCCCATACAACTTACATATTGTATGGCCGTGATACATATTTACAATCCCACCATCGACATTAACAACCCATGAACGGTGCGGTTTCGCTGTTTAAAAAAAAAAGTTCTGTGAGTCTGTGCAAACCGGCGGTTGATCGCCTGCTCTGGCTACAAACATGGATATTTTCGGCCAAACGCTAAATTGGCCAATCTCCTTTCAGCAGACAACAATACGTCTGCTATGTATGACCTGCTCTAAACTCCAATAGACAGTGCAGCTAATCTGGAGTCAATGAAAATAACTGTGCCCTAAAGAAGGATAGCAAAAATGTAAGAAAATAAATAGCTGGTATTAGTTGGAGGTGGCATTAGCTGGAGGTGGTATTAGCTGGAGGTGGAGCTCTACAGTATAACAACTGGACATTTGGATGATATTAGGACAGCATAACAATACATAAGATCCACAGTACTTGCAGTAGACACAATACAATGTGATCAGGTATTCAGGCACACACTGATGTGATTTCTTCTGTATAACCGCCAGCATGTTCCCTATATTAGTCCACAGACAGTCTATCACCATCCCTTATTGGTTTAAGCACATGACCAGCAGCACTGATAACTGAAAAGGATTTCACTGCTGTAATAATGTTGTCATTTCCACCTTAGAATGCCGACTTACATTTTAGCCAATTTAGAAACAAATGAGGCAAAAAATTCCCCTTTGTGTATAGGGTCAGCTGTTACGGCAGACTTACCCCACTGAATCTAATAGGAAACGTGTAGACATATTTAACACTCTGCATGCTGCTGTAAACTCAACGTATAGCAATAAAAGCTTAGTGGATGGGAGGAAAGTCTTTACAGTGTCACATTCCTGTCTGATGTTGTAGAGCAATGTATTTGGCACATTTCATTTACATGAACCTCACTAGACAGTGAACATTGACTTGCAATGTCATGTTCCTTTAACTCTCATGGATCTCTTTTAGAATTGGAACAAGCATTTGTAGGAGTATTTGCAATTATCTTATGATACAGTTACATGAGTCACAGATATTTTTTTTCTTTTGACGTCCACAATGCTCTTTGAATCTAGCTTATTGCTTCTGTCTCAATAATGCTAAGAAAATTAAATTTAGTGAAAAATTGCTATATATGATTTCACCATCTACCATTCTGGGAAGGCTAGGTGGCATCCAATATCACACCTATAAGTTTTCATAATGCTTTTCCTTCACCTTTTATCATCATGTAGTTTTTTTCCTATATTGTGGTCTGATCTATCTATCTATCTATCTATCTATCTATCTATCTATCTATCTATCTATCGTGTTTCTCCGAAAATAAGACAGGGTCTTAAATTATTTTTTTCTCCAAAAAAAGGGCAAGGGCTTTTCGAGGTAGGGCTTATTTTTGGAGAATCACGGTAGTAACCTTAACTTACATTCACAATTGATGGTGCAGGGTCAGTGGGTCTTAAACTTACTGGCACTCTCTCTAAACACTTTGTGTGGCAGTGTCCCCATGCCCTTTCTATCTCGTCTCCTTTACATTAAGGGGGAGGTGCTGTAGTGGAGTGGCTGTGTCTGTGGGAGCGAGCAGGGATGGCGTCTGATGTCTGATCACGTAGGTAGCCAAGCCTACAGCATAGTAGCAGCCAGGAGGCAGGACTCAGTAGGCGGCACTCGGGAGACAGGAGGCAAAACTCGGGAGTGGGTGAGCAGATTTTGCCCTGCTGTGGCGGGAGGATGGTTGGGCACTACAATATGCCTATTCTCGGTCTCTGTGACGTCACGTGACACAACCTTGCGCTGGAGCAGCTGACAGTAACTAGGGCTTATTTTTGGTGCAGGGTTTATATTTCAAGCCGACAACAAAAACCCTGCAAAATCAAGCTAGGGCTTATTTTCTGGGTAGGGATTATTTTTGGAGAAACATGGTAGCTATCTGGTCAGGTTTCCATTTTTAATTACCACAGAGCTCTATATCCCTGCATGGCCATAAAGTTAATGGGGCAGATTTATGAAGACTGGCTTTACTCATTCCAGTCTTCATAGCCCTGAAACTACTGGAGGGTGCGAGTCTCCTCATAAATGGTACGCACCCACTTCCAGTCTGTGGAAAATTTACACTAGCTGGTTTGTTCACACAAAACACTTCTGAACTGGATCTGCTATTATTATACTCTGGAGTCTCTTCAGACTCCAGAGTATAATTATTGGAGGCCTAAGGGAGGTGAGAAAATGTAACAAAAAGTGTTACTCACCTCTCCTGGGCTCCTCCAGATCTTCTTTAGGCCTACTAAATGATGTCAGGGATCGCTGAGGCCTGTGACTGAAAAGACCAATGATGTCTCGTTTGTGTTTTTGCGTTGTGACGTCGCGTAGCTACTGAGGCCCAATCACAGGCCTTGTTGTCCCTGACATCATTTAGGAGCCCAGAAGAAAACAAAGACCAATGCCACAGCCCTGGAGAGGTATCTAACACTTTTTGTTACATTTGCTCACCTCCCATAGGCCTCCAATTATTATACTCTGGGTTCTGGAGAGACTCCAGAGTAGAATAATAGCAGTACCGATCCGTATGTGTTTGGTTGGAACAAATAATGTAGTAACCAAACTGAAATAACCGACGTGCACAAAATCATGTTGGTTATCCGAATTGACGGTTGGTTTTGGTTATTTTTCGATTAATTGCCCAGCCATACTTTAAATAATAAGATTCTGGCTTTGAAGAAAACAACAATACAGGGAGCTTACTGTCCACTAGCTGCTTACTACTGTCCACTAGTTCAATGATACCTTAATATAGCTACAAGAAAAAAATTCAAATATTGCCTAATGGTAAACAGTGAAACCCACAAAATTATATACCGGCTTAATATATAATCAGAATACCATGCTGGGTGATGGATCCTAAACTACAGAATCCCAACAGAAAAGAAACAAATGTTATATGCATTATCTTGCATTGCATATCTGTTCTTGGGGTGTTGCCAAAAAACCTGTGGTCCTCAAGTTTTTCTATATATGTATTCTTGTGTATTGAGTAAAATTGATGTATTTTGATATATTTTGGGATGAGCTCCTTTTTCTGTTGGAATTCTCTAATTATACATTCTGTTCAGGATATAAACAGTATGTAGTGAGCTCTCCCTAGTCAAGCCTGGGGAAGGCAGAATTTTATTATTTAAGGCTAGGTTCACACTAGTGCTCGATCTCCATTGGTGGTTTCCGTCCAACATCCCGCTTTTTGGGTGGAAACCCGGCAAACCCCATTATAATCTATGGAGTCCGCCGGTTTCTGTGGGTAACCACTTTTTAAGTGGATTAGGATTCTGTTCTTCAGGTCCCCAAATGGAACCAAAGAACGAAATGCCGAACGTTCGTGTGAACCTAGCGTCACCCTGTATCGATGCAGGGCATTTGGAGATCATATATGCAGCTGTAAATTATTATATGTATCACGCACCATCTTGACCGACGTGACCCACTACAGTGTTAGCATAATTCGATTACAGCCCACTACCCATTCACTTAGTAATGGAGTAGCCATGCTGATCAAATAGCACCATGTTGTGCTATTAACCTAGCCCACCAAATGTTGGCTGCTGGTTATATCTGTATATATATAAAAAAAAAAAAAAAAAAAACAGCCAGCACATAATATGTAAAGTAGAGTAAAGTTTTGAAAGTTGCGCAGTCATTAATACAGATCTTTCTGGTTACACCATGTATGGGAGTATCAGTATAATATTTCAGTATATATCAGTATATCAGAGTATCAGTATAATATTTAAAAAACAAATTCACATCAGCAAATGGTCAATTCCCTGCTGTAAATTTGTCCTTACACCCTGAATGGTTTCTACCCTCCGTGATTCAGTATAATATTTGTCTCATTTAGGATAACAACCATTATGAAAGCTGTAATAGTAACCATTGCAGATGTCACCTAGTTGTCACAGAAACAGATGTAACTATGAATGGAATCTTCAAATCATACACATAAATTTTTTTCTTGTTTTCAAGAAAACTTCAGTTTAATTGCCTTAACATGAAACCATATCTGGAACAAACTACTGGCAGGACATGTAGGTACTCTATAATGTTCCATTAAATTAAAGAAATGTTAATTCATGGTGACACATGCACTTCAATTAACGTATTGAGCCACAGAGTACAGTACACCAATTATGCCTATTTGTAAGGCGGCTGCAAATCTTAAGGAAAAATGCCGCCCAGTCACTCAGTATGCCACGTGCAGCGCACACAGGATGGCAATGATTAGAAGCTGCCTCGCTGAACCCCAAATTACGTCGTCAATATGATAGTGACATGTAGAACTATGGCTGCAGTTTCAGGCAGTGGGACATCACATGCTGGGCTCTTGTTTGTTGTTGGTAATTTCCATTGTTGTGTGATCATAAATACACCAGAAATCACAGCTCGATAATTAAACCCGCTAAAGAGGTGCCAAATGTCATTTGGGAAACAAAAAATGTTAAAAGCCATTTAGTAAAACAAATGCACAAATCCTTACATGGTGCTCCTTGGTGGTATAGAAAGTAAAGAAAAACTCTGAATGTGTGACCATCCCCTTTCCCGTCAAATCTGTCAGGTTTAGTTGAATATTCTTACATAACTCCAAGCTGCCATCACAATGGTCATGGCATGAACTAGCAGCTCTAAGGGGGACATGAATGAGCCTTGAAGGAACTCTCAAGGACAAGAGTGGATCACACAAGGTGATGGTGATCTTAAGTTGTCCCCCAATTAATTCTTGGGCTGTTACAATGCAACACCCTGCACAATTCCTGTACAAAGTCAGAAGAGCCTGCACTGACATCATGAAATCAGGTAAGGATTCACATAGAAAATTTAGCTTTTTATGAGTTTGTCATAAAATATGACAAGACTTTGACTATCATCACATACACGAGAGAACACAAAATGGCAGGACATTTACTCCAACTAACAAAAATTAAAATTTTATACAGAGACTCTGTCATGGAAGGGACCCTCGATTATAGATATTCAATCCTGAGCATGGCATTCCCACAAAATTTCACTGTAAAAGGAAGTCCCCTATGATTTCCTTCCATACTTCCACTATGGCTGTAGACATCTGCGGTAAGGAGTACATGACTGTATCTACTATCTATATAGGACACCAGCAAATTGTCCCCACTGTGCAGATCACACAATCCTGTTTAGGAACGTGTACCTCTTTGGTAATGTGCCCAGCTGTCCCAGTGTGAAGTCCCCTTTTAGCAGCTGGAATTGAGCCCTTGATAACCACTTTTTAAACCTTCCATTTACACAGGTACCTGCGGAGGCATCGGATTCCCAGCGTTAACAGCTGCCAACGATCTTAAAATCATAAGCGCCTTATAAATCCCCACTGACAGCCCGTCCCAGAGAACGGTGGGGGGAGAGGCTGCCGAGCAGAACACATTATTAAAACCTCTCATTCCACTTTTCCCAGCTTATGGTTATCATAAAGCACCAGTTTCATTCAATGCTCTGAATGTTCCTTCACCTTACTACTGGGAGGAAGAATAAGATGACACCAGGCAGGGGGACTCAATAAGGACACAAATAATAGCATTTATATGTGTGTACACGTCTATACATGTAACTGTATGTGTGTGTATATGTTTATAGTACCATATGTGTATTTGTGTGCATATATGTACATATGTATGGCAGTACATAACTATGTACATATCTATACATTTGTCTTGCTATGTGTGTATGTATTTAAACTTGTGTATATCATATGTACATGTGTGAGTATGTCAGTACATATGTATTCACATACATAACTGTATATGTGTGTACCATATGTACATGTGTGTATGTAAGTACATATGTATTCATGTATATACAGTAAGTGTATATGTATATACTAAATATACATGTGTATTCCAGTACATGTGTATTTATGTATATGACTGTATGTGTGTGTTCACCTGTATTGTATAGAAAGCACTATTGTATCAGTGTTACAGAATGTTGCTCCTTTATTGAGAGCTGAAATTACCATCAGATCACAGCAGTGTCAGTCAGGCACACCAAGGGGGTGTTACATTACTCTCCCTTTAACAACCTATTCACATTAATGGAGGATGGGGGGGGGGGAATAATAAGACATATAATGCAATGAGATGAATATCTGTGTGCAGGGAAATAAACACCACTGCTATGCGTGCCTCTGTATTTAAAGCAGGCACAAACAATTACATATTTCAGTGTGATTCTGCTATAGAAGATGATTTATGTCTTATGTAGGATGCTTTATCTGTATTCACTCAGTATTTTGCATTAATTCTGCAACGGTACATTCACACGGTGCAGTTGTGGTGCAGTTAAAACTTCATCAAAACTGGATTAGAACAAACCATACAGTATTGATGGGGTTTTTGGTACCGTTTTTGATTTTACAGGTCAAACATGTAAAATAAATATGTTTCATTTGAAGAAACTGCACCAAAAACTGTATCAAAACTGCATGCAGTTTTTTTTCTGATGCAGTTTTAACTGCAACCAATCTGAAGGTGCGAATGTTGTCTACAACCTGTGACTCTATATCTGTTTATAAACTACAACTCCCAGCATTAAGGAGGCTATAAATTGTTTTAAGATTTTACATTGATACCAAGCTCATCATCACTTACAGTAGATTGAAGTGAAGTCTTCATACTGATGATTTTCCCATATAAATAAAGCTGACCTCTTCAGGTAACAGGGCCTTCATATAAGGGTATATATCTAGCAAGGGACAGAGCAGGGCGAGGGGCAGTACTGATGCTTCTACAGACAGAGCTGACAGTATAAGCTTTGGGTCTCCATCATTGCTGCTATAATCAATTCTGCACTGAAAGGACAGAAAATTGTCCGTAGCTATGACAATCCTAATAGAAGGGCAGAAATCCTTACATCACAGGGCTTCAACCTGTGGCTTTCCAGCCCTTCCTAAACTAAATCTCTAAGCATGCTCCAGCAATCTGTGGCTGTAAGGGCATGCTGGAAGTTGTGGTACTGGAGAACCATAAGTAGAGAACAGTGCATGACTTCAATGATCCAGAATATAACACTGTTAATAGTAGGGAATTGCAATGTAGCAATTTGCCGTATAATGTTATTATCAAAATCCTTCTATTAGCTTGGGGGGGGGGGAATTCTGATAATGAGGTAGGGGGTAAAAAGCTCCTGTGGTTTTCAAGAGAATCCACCAGAGTCTGCAGACTCCAGTTTATTAGCCTGGATCTCTTTTTCAGTAGACAGTTTCTTGAATGATAAGGAAGAAAACTGATGGGAATTAGAATTCCTTCAGCAGCTTGGTAGTAAACCCTGATCACTCCCACAGGTAATGGGGTAGACATTGCATTACATAGAGAAGCACTACTAAAGGTACTACTGGGTGCTACTAAAAACTTTTTAAAATAGTTTCCCCTCTCTGTCGTGTTATAGTGTTATGTTACTGGGAGTGGGGATACAACCTGTGATATTGGCGTCTTTTTTTTTTTACCTTTGAGGGGCATTTTGACAGTACTTTTATTTTTTAAACTTAGTTCCTGTGTAACTGGGGTTGATACATTTAGCCCAGGTTAAGGAGGAATGCAGCCTCCTAACCTGAACTACAGAGTTGATCTGGGTCCTCTAGGACTCAGCAGCTCCTACAGTTCCATGTGACCACTGTGTCATACGGAGCTACATCATGTACACAGTGATCAGGAAGGCAGGGACCATAATAAACCATCCCTGCCTTCTCTAGAGGAGCTCTGGCTGTAGTAACAGCCGGCTCCTCGGTTCTGCACCTGCATGATTTTGTGCAGCTGCTTAACAATGAAGGATTTACAGAGTTATGTGTGGACCGCCCAAAGGTATATAGTCAATGGGCGATATGGAATCGATTAAAGAAAGCAGCCATATCTTTCTACTCATGGATGACTCCTTTAAACTGCATAACCTTGCAGAAAGAAGGAAGGGGGGGCATAATCAAAACCTTTAAGTACCCTTGGGGTTGGCAAATCTACAATAAGTGAATTTAAGCATGCCAGAGATAAACACATGTCTATCCTAAAACAAGAATGATAATAATATAAGGGATAGGAAATAGGATAGACCATTTGGTCTTTTTGTGCCATCAATTCTATGTTTCTATGAAAGAAGGATCAGGTATGCTGAATTTCTGATCATTTGTACTCATGAAATATTAGTTGTTTACCCCACTTTTCCTAGTGTGAACACATGTGTGAGGAGGAATAGTTGTCGGCTGACAGCTATTAAAAGTGCGCGGGCCCTTTTAGTGTCTTTCTGCACATGACTCCCCAGGTAAATTGTAAGGGAAAGCAGTGAAAGTAACCAGACAACAATGGAAGGAAATGAAGTTTGTGTGTACGCAGAAGCTGCAGCAAAACAAAAGCGAACTGGAAAGGAAAATGACAAATGCGCTGATGACAGCCAGGAGCCGGCAGATAATAACACAAGTAATAATAATAATAACATGCATTTATGGAGACCCTTTGATCCAAACAAGAACACAATGCAATTCAAATGTATTCAAGGCAGCGAGACAGAAGCGGCAGAGAGGGATCCGCGCAGAGAAGAAATTTTCTCTGACCGCATTTAATTCATTAGCATCTCAGTTATTCAAGTCCTTAGTGTAATCTCTAATTAAACACAGCCACAGACGCCGTATCTACAGAAAAGCCCGACTTAAAACTTCTGCTCTCAATAACCATGCCATTATTATCCCCACATTGTTAGAGAAAAAGCCTTCTGTGTGAAACCTCTATTAACTGAGAAATTCAGGCCCCGCCATCGGAAGGAGGAAACACAAAGAGCTTCATTGGGGGCGCACGCTTTTCCACCTTTTATTCAAGATCTTGCCGGTTTGTAAGGAGGTCTTTGTGACCTGTTACCTATAGTGGCAATGAGCTGACAATGAGCTGTTTGTGCTGCCTTTCCAGTCACAGTGACAGTAGACAAAACAGGACATTGTTAGCAGGGAGAAGCCTTGTGCATTACACACACACAATGAGAAATAACCAATACATTAACTTGATCATCCTAATTGTAATTAGCCCTCATTATATGTGCCCGCTCCTGTTTTATTCATGCGGGTTACCTATATGATGCCAACATCTGAGCAGCAGGAGACGGGGACATTGTCATACAGCGGTAATAGGCGGCCGGGTATTGGAGCTGCGCTGTCACAGGGAGTAAAGGCTAATAGAAAAGGGCGCTCAGTGTTTATGTGGAAGCGTTGCTTGTAAGGAGCTATGATGAGCTTGTAAGTGACACTCTGTTATAAGTGGGCATTAATTTCTGTTTAATGTACCGTGCTGTGCCTGGCCTTAGATGTGCAGCTAGTGAAGAAGGCTTTCAACATGATTAGGCCATGGATGCTAGTGCCTTTCAACTTTATTTATTGCCAATTTAAGATACTGTATGTAGATGCAGAGTCATTCCAAGGAAGAATAAAAGTAAAGAGGGAGGGAGAGAGCTAAAGTCACAGCCTGGTACGTGCAATACCTGACACTGGAGTCTTTCTAATGGCATCTACAGCGCTTGCAGATTTCACAACCAGTCCCTAACACCTTGTGAGCCCATAGTGCTTCCAGATAACAAAGTCAGACTGCAGGGTAGTAAAAGGATTCATTCTTTACTTCTATACAAGTGAATATATATAATGTATATGGTTTTGCCATAAATAATTGTCATGCAAAATCATTCAGGGCAACATACAGCTTCTAGTCTGAACTGATCATATTCACCCACACCATGCATCTGACATGGTAAAGAAAGACCTTATCAGGAAAACACTGACTATAAAAATCTTTGATATAGTATGTACCATAGGCAGCCTGAGAGACCAAGGGGCCAGCCATGTTGATGTTATCGCCTGCAACTAAATGGCAGTCTGACCCTGAGGTGATAGTCTTCATCAAGACAATGACATTGCCAAAGAAGAGTGAGAAATTGGATCAAGGATCGGGTAACGAATTGAGTCATGTCTAGCAAGACAACACCTTACACTGTGATGGTGGGTCCATCTTGATTTTTGCTAGTGCATCTCCCATTCTTCTGTGTACTACGCTGACTCTTTCTGTAAAAATGTCCCCTTTGCCTAGATTAACCATCTTCATCACCCTTTTAATCTCATCACATAATGCAGTCATGAAGGCTAAAGAATCCCTTTGGGAATCAGCTATAATGCAACCTATAGGCCTTGGAAATACAAAATGGCCAGGGTCGTGCTGAAGTCACTTTTGACTGGACAACTGAAAAATTCATCTTGAAGCTGGCCATACACATTAGTTTAATGTTGTCTAAAACTGCCAATTTCTGTAGGACTGGCTGAAAATCTAATGTGTATGTGGGCCCCTTGACTCTCCCAGCAGATATCAAGAAGGAGAAAGATCAGGCAACTGGATTTCAACATGCCAGATTTGTTTGCTCTTAAAGAGGGCCTTTTACTACCCGCATAAACTTGAGCTCTTTTTATCCTTTATTAGGTGCCGTTCTACTGATTCAAGCACATTTGGAATTTTATTTTCTAGCTTGCACCATTCCTGAGCAATCAGTGCAGTTAGTTTTGTCAAGTGGGTGGTGTCAGGCAGGAGTACGCAAGGCAGTGTGACTCAGAGCTCCAATCAGAAACAGACAGTGTAAGAGCCCAGAGTAATGCCCTGTGCCTGCCCCTGCCTGAGACCACCCACTTGACATTAGAGAGACTAGTTAGCATATCAGGCATCAAAGCTAACTGCTCTGATTTCTGGGGAATAGTGGGGGCTAAAGAAAAAATTCTATTCCAACTCTGTAATAAGTGGAGAGGAGCCTGTTAAAGGATGAAAAGAGCTTAAGTTAGTGAAGCTGGTGAAAGGTAATTTTTACAGGTGATGAGACACCAGAGGAATCAGCCAGTAGCTTGCTTATCTCTTCCTATGCTGAACACATGCACACTTAGCCAAGCTATGCATGCCTGTGTATGTTGTGATGGGTCAAGAGAGCATCTGAATGCTCTCTAAACTGTATGGTCAACTTTACTGGTGCATTAGTGGCAGAATTTTCACCAAAGAGGAAATGTTGTCATTATAATATGCACAGTGCAGCTTCAAGGTATATGCTCCTTACAAATGACTGTACTCCTGGTGTGTGTGAACATAATGGCACAAGTAGTAGATTGCGCCAATGGTCAGCCAGCGTCTCAGCATAGCAGATTAATCTCAGTTGCCCCTCAGTGCTCTCTGAATGGCTACTTCTCCCTGCTTTACATATAATGACGTGAACTTATTGAATAAGAAGATTATAGCATGTATGATCTTCTAAGTGTAGTCTGTTACCACAGTAAGCCTCCAATAAGCCTGTTGTCTTTTCAGTTTTCCATTATACAACACAAAGGAAACGTGCGTTCTAGCATTAGCCCGGCTCGTGTTCTTCTTTGAGAGTTAATCCGTTTAAACTAGCCTGCCATCAGCTGTTTGAAGACTGCAGTGGTGGAAGTCCCAAGAAGCACTGGATTTATGCACCAATTACAGATGGGATGTAACCTTGGTTAACTCTTCCTGGAGCTCAGGCCACATACATAGGACCAGTATAATCCTTTCAGATCAGGGACTGACCAGTTATGGTTGCTTCAGTACAATCTGAATCTTGCTTCATGTATTATGCTGTGCTATGTATATATTATTGTATACCAATTCAGGAAAACATGATCTGAAAAGAAATACAATGGCATGCATATAGTATCGAGAAAGAAAAAGAAGGGATATTATGATATACAAGTCTGTCATCCATTTTTGTGTTTATAGACCTGGATTGATTGAGATATATATATATATATATATATATATATATAATATTATGATTAATCCTTATATTCTGAAAAGCTCTACAGATATCTAATGACAATAACTGTAGTTCTGGATCTGTCACATTATGGACACCAATGGCGCCAAGTGGATAATATTGACTGTAACAGGTTCCATTGGTTTCTTCATTGCACCTGTCAAAATATAACAGCATGATGGAGTATCCAACCCAGATGCTCAAATGCTATTCAATCTCCAGGCACCATGTTATTGAACTGAAGGAGCTGAGACGATTGATGTATAATTTTGTGGGGAAAGATTCAGTATAACTTGTCTTTTATCTGATGAAATCACTTTCTATGTTGAGAAGTCAGGGAGGCGGTCAAATGAGTGACTGACAGCTGTCTCTGTATGCATAGTCATAGACGGGAGTCTGTCAGTCTGCCTCCTTGGTGTCTAAACATGGAAAGAATAGAAAAGACAAAGGAGTAGAAAAGAGTATTTTCCCACAAACCTATGCATCAATCTGCTCAGCTCTTCTGACTCTATAACCTGCTGTCTGCATATTGTATAGCATTGAACATGCAACAGATTCCCTTTAAAATGTAAATACTTCATCTTTGTTGGGCATGCTGTACAGATGTGCAGTGATGTTACATACATGCCCTTTGCCAGCCATGATGTCACACATTTGGCTCCATTTCTTCCAGGGTAACGCTTTTAGTTTACATTCTTTGGCATAATTTGCCATGCGGATCCAGTTAGAGGAATGTCTAATTGTACCGAGGTCTGTTATTGTGCTGGGAGTTGAAGGCTTTTAATAGCTATCTGAATGCGTTTATCAGTGATAATGAATTATTTTGCATATATTTGATGCTCCTCAGAGGATAAATATCCGAAAACAGCCACCATACAATTACACAGATCGCGCAGCCATGTTTCCACAAATAGAAGTAAGAAACTAAATGTCACGCAATGGTTATTTTGTGCTCTATTCAGAGCAGTCATAGATTTCGATCAATTGAAGAATATTATATAGACATATGAAGACTATGTGTGAGCCTTTGATCATTGTAAGCTGCATTGTGCTGGGTGAGGACTTGGGTCACTTCATAGTACTTTGTAGTTTAGTTATACACCAAGATCACTGAATGGTTGCTCTTTTGTAAGTTAGTTTCTTACTTGAATCTTTTCATGGTCTTGTGTACAACAGTAAAAGACTTTTCATGTAGAATAATATTGTACTGGTCAGTTGCATGCTTGCTCATTGTATGGTATGATATAGACTGCTTGTAGACTCATTGGACAATGCTGCACAGCGGATACAGGCTGGTTCATTCCCTTGTGCTTTTCTGACCAGCTGTAAAATTAACACCTTGTATGGTGCTATGTAGATTATGTGTAGACTTGGATCATGGCTCTAAATAGATTATATCCAGTTCTGGACCATTGCTTGTTGCTATACAGATAACATGTAGATTTAGATCATTGTTTGGTACTATATAGATTACACGTAGACCTGGTTCATTGCTTCATACTATACAGATTACGTGTAGACCCGGTTCACTGTTTGGTGCTATAGAGATAACATGTAGACTTTGTTCATTGGTTGATGCTTTCCAGATTACACATAGATGTGGATCTTGGTACTATATAGATTATATGTAGATCTAGTTCAATGCTTGATACTACATAGATTACATGTAGACCTGATTTGTTACTTGGTGCTATACAGATTTCTGGTAGATTTGGATCAGTGCTTGATGATATGCAGATTACATGTAGTGTATTTTGTTGAGTGGTGCTCTAGAGATTATGGGTAGATTTAGATCAGTGCTTGATCATTTGTAGATTATTTCTAGATGTAGATACAAATTACATGTAGACTTGGATCATTGCTTGGTGCTATACACATTACATATAGACCTAGTTCATTGTTTGATGCTATATAGATTACATGTAAACTTGGATCATTGCTTAGTTCCTTACAGATTACACGTAGGTGTTTTAGATTGTTGGATACTTGGTTCATTGTTCATTGCCATTTAAATAACACGGATCCGCACATGTTACTACATGCATTGCTTATAGACTTGGTTTATCATGTTATTTTGTCATCCATTTAATAGTTTAGCTCATAACATGGATGTGGATTTCTAATCCCAGGTCATGTGAACTATTTGCAGGCTTGGATCATTGCACACTGCTGTGTAGACCACTGGAAAGACGGAATAACTTTACCGCATGAATGCTAAATACATTTTAACAAGGAAGATGAAACGGTCAATAAATGTCCAAAGTAGGCGCAGCTCATAACCTTCTTGGATTTATGTCATGTTTTGGCCAGGTCAAGGTCTATACAAGGTCTGTAAAGCTTTCATTTGTTTTACCAAGCAAAATCTATCCTCAAAGACTCAAGGTTATTGCTTCCAAAACCATATATACTAAATATTGCCTCAAAGGGAGTGAATAGTGATTTTCTTATTTTGTTTTAGCTACCTTTCAGAGATTGAGATTGACTTTCTTTAGGGTTTTGATGTTTAAAACTCAACATGGTGAAATGTGAAGGGGGTAAATACTTCTATAGACACTAGACTCAGACATGGTCTTTCAGCAGGTTCCATTTCTGGAGCTATTTCCTGTCTTCATGTTCTAAAGTTCACACTACATTAAAACAAACTTGTGGCAGTCTTGTGAGCCATATAATGAACTTCTGAGGATGTGCAGCAGTCGCTACTATTCATAATTGACCCGCAGTGTCTTATTCCCATTTCTCCTGTTAAATAAAGGTCAGATGAGCGCGTGAGCCCTTGAATGGACGGTCTGATCATTTCCCTGACTTCATACTAAATTAACTGAGCTAATTGTGAGGAGGAATCTCTCTTGAGCAGCGATTCATTAGGTTTTCGTTTACAGGTGAAGTTTCTGCAGTGCGCCGCATCTTCTCTAATCATTACCACACGACTTATCCGTTTTCCACAATTAGAATAAGCATTTCACATGGAAGTAAAAGCTCATTATTCTCCATGGAAAGTGTTTAGGTCATAATAGAAAAATGTTTATAATTATTGATAGACGAACATGGAACTGAATGTTATTTGGTATCTAATACGTGGCTTTCTAAGTAAATATTGTTCACTTCAGTTACAACATTTAATGAACTTCTAGCACAATGTAAAAAGAAGAGTACATCATTAGGTTTATGGGCATACGACAAATCTAATTGGATTGAAATCTGTATATTAATGTACTTCTGGACTTGGACTTCATGAAGCTTCTTATTAAGGGCAGGCTATACCCTATTGGCTTCTATGAGACATTAGTGGCCACAGGGACTTAACCACATTAGTCGGTCCAATAAAATTTTGGCAGAAGAAATTCAGAGACAGCACTCATAAGACTTAGGACAGTTTTATAGCAAGAATTGCATTATGGCTAGGATGTTTGATATGTCTTCCAAAGCTTCTCAGATTATAACACATGTAAATACTAAAATACTCAGAGAAAGTTCAACCTCTGTGGCATGTACAGTAGTTATAGAGATACTGTCACATAATTGGCAAGGTTGAAAAAGTCGCAAACTATAATCCTAACATGGAAAGACCCCCCACGGAGGAGGTGCCAATTGGAAAAATATTTGGTAGAATAAATCCTGGAATCAACATCCTATGGCAGAACATCCTACTGTTCTTATAGTAAGGCCTTATTCACATGACAGAGAAATGGCTGTGCAATGGCCATCTTTGTAACAGCTTTCACACTACCATTTTAATAACAATGAGAGTGAATGGGTCTGGGTTTTACTCAACCTACTCATCTGTTTTTTAACGTCAGTGAAACTGATACATTGCTCAAACAACGGACGTTGTATTGGGTCTGTCAGGACAAAGATAGGACATGTACTGATTACCATAGTTCTAAAAACAAACATGTAACAGACGTGAAAAAAAAACCTCCGTTACTTGTCCGTTTTTTTACTATTGTATACATAGCGCCTTAAGAATCCCTGTCTATGATGATGATGAAAACTACTTTCCTCTAGCTGTATAAGATGCCACCTTGTCATCATTACGGTAAGTGTAAAAAGATCTTTAGAAAGATCTCTATATTGTCCATTCATATAATAATACATAGTTTTTAGGTTTCCCATATGCTGTCTTTTTTTTTTCAAAACGGAATAACCACAAGTTTGACAACCTGTCTATGTGCCATTATCCATTCATTATTTTTATTATTGTGGTTGCCCTCCTCTGCACCCTTCCTTCCTATGTAAAGATGCCCCAAATTGTACACAATATTCGATGTGTGCTTTGACCAGTGATTTGTATAGAGGCGAAATTATGTTCTTTTCCTGAACATCTATTCTTCTTTTTAAGCATCCCATTATTTAATTTGGCTTGGCAGCGTCTGCTTGACACTCGTCACTGATGTTATGTTTACTGTCTACTGTCTAGTCTTTTCTAGTGGCAGTTTTACCCAGTATTTTACTGCTTAATCCATAATTGTACATTCTATTTCATGGGCTCAAGTACATAACCTTACATGTTTTGCTAATTAAAATAATACAGTGAAATTTCTTTAATCTAATAATCTGGAAGTCTACTAATCCAGCACCTGTTGAAAACAGAACCAATTTAGGCTAAGGCCCCACGTAGCGGGCCACAGCAAAAAAACACTGCAGCAAAAACCCCGGCAGCAACGCATTGCGGTTTTTCACAGACAGTGGGCAGAAGTTTCCCCTGAGGACTTTCTGCTTCAATTATACCTATAGGGAACCGCCGGCATTTCTGTATTTGGAAATTGCAGTTTCTGGTTTTGGAAATTGCAGTATGTCCGCGACACATATTTTTCTGAAATGTGTAGATGGGACTCGCTAGTAAAACGCTGTGTTTTTTTACGTGGTGTTGTCGCCGCAGCGAAACTGCAGAGTTTACGCCACGTGAGGCCCCGGCCTAAGAGATTTTAGGTGAGTTTTCCCAAGTACATAAAAGTGAAAGAACCCAACATGGTAGAAAGGTGATGTATTTTCCCTTAGAAAAAGATTTCATACGCATATTAAAAAATGCGGCTGCCAATAGAGGTAAAGCATTGTATCAAAATAGTTCATTTCTATGACCTCATTCTCCACTAATAACACTCATTCCCTGGTAGATCAGCCATATTATCTCCCTACAGCATATACAATCTGTATTTCTTGCACAGAAACTCAGTTTGGAGGCAAAGTCTGAGGACCGGGGTGTTCATTAAATAAGCAGTAAAACTGGGCGATGGGATGGAAAGTGACACAGTACATTATAGATCATTGCTCCACATCATGAGCCCTGACTACAATTATAAATGATGTCTGGTGAGGGCACGTGAAGTCTCCTGCACAGCAATACATCATATAACACGCAAGAGATCACAAATCGGCTTATATCATACAACATGCAATGAGCAGAGACGTAATGAACACAAAGTGCTATGTAAAATAATGGGATAATGGGATTAAAGGAGACAGAATGAAGGATGACTTCTATCTCCAGTCATTCAAGATTTCCAATTATAATGTCCTGCTCTAGATATCTACATGTGATATCCAGGAATCATTATCAATGTGGATTACCACAAGGAATACATTAGGAGGTCATTAGGACTGCAAGGAGATCAGTGTTTGGGGACTCGGAGATAGATAAAACGGAGGCCTGGTGTGTCCTAATCTATAATAATGTGAGGGACTCATCTACATTACATAGAGGTCACATACACAGGCATAGGGCCCACCAGTACATATTACCTGATAATCATTCACAAATTCCTAAAATGTAGTCAACATAAATGTATTTTCCAGTAGTAGCTTGCTGCCTAGCCCTTGCTTATGATTGTTTCTATCCTGGGGCCCTGTCAGTAGTCTGCTGCACGGCGTTTGCATTGAAATAGAGGCCTCTTAGCTCTGTGAACCAGGATATTGGTTGGCCTGACAAGATGTCACCTCAGCCATCCAATGTGTCAACAGTATATGAAAATGAACTGGGTAGTTATTAACTAATCTACTCAGTATGTTATACTGACACATAGCCTGGTCCAGATGCTGAGTATCTGTATTAAGTGCAATGAATGTACTGTGCCATTGCCAGGGTGATCTGGGCGCCCACCAGGGGAGTCATCTGTTCACTAGTTATATAGTAGATGAGGTTGGATGAAGACACAGGTCTGTCAAGACCAACCTATAACCCTACAGTGTTGATCCAGATTAAGGTAAAAAAAAAAAACATAAGGTTTATGTCAATTGCTCCATGTCAGGGGAAAAAAATTCCTTCCCAACTCCAATCTGGCAATTAGTATAAAACCCTGGATCAACTTGCCCTTACCAAAATCTAAAACCCATAACCCCTAATAATAATAATAATAATAATACATTTTATTTATATAGCGCCAACCCTAATATTTTTCTGTTCAGGAAAGGCATCAAGTTCAAGCCTGTACTCAGATATAGGGTGTCAATAACAAGAATCTACAATTCTGCTTTTAGTGGGGACAGTGAAGAAATCAGGCAATACCTTTTAGAGGGTAACTGAGTATATTTGATAAGTAAGCTTTCAGAAGTCTAGTTCCCTTCATCAGACATGGTGTTATAAAAGGTATCGCCTGATTTCTTCACTCTTCCACTACTTTCTATGGCTAACACGGTACAACATTATACTACTTTAGCGGGGACAGGCACTGATAATACAAAATCCTGTGCCTAGGGTGACCACTGTGCAGCCCACCACAATTATTGAGGAGCTATAATGCAATAATGTAAAGGGCAGGGGAGAAGTGCATTGTGTGGAATTAGCATATCATCTGCTGCAGAGAGATATCTGATGGATTGAAGCCTCCATGACAGGTCCACCCAATGATGATGATTTGACTTTCAGGAGCAAAATCAAAGAGCAGTGAATATTCCAGATGTAATGGCAGCAGCGAATCATTATACAATAGGAGGCCAGGAATTAATATAAAATGAGAAGCTGCTTTATTAAACCTGCACACAGTAAACAGGATCCAGAGGCCGCAGCTCAATTTATAATGATAAGACGTCAGATGTTGAGCAATGAGGAGAGAAGTTTGACTGAGAATGACAGGTGTGTGAGACAGAGAAACAGGAGCACTATCTGGTCACTATGTGCTAGGAATAATCCTACCGGAATTCACGCTCTACCTCTGACACTCACACACAAACTCAGGGTTTATGAAGCATTGGACTACTTTACTCCCAATAGATTACACTGCACCATGCTAATTTCTCCAGTAAAATGATAGACACTATGACGAAACCCCAGCGGACCCCATTAAAAGACAACAGGGTCCTTTTGGTGCCATTGGCGTCTAGCACTCCATTATATTCACTTAACTGCTGCTATGACAGAACAGAAGAGCAGAAGTCTTGATGAGGTGTGAACAAAGCCTTACATGATAAGCAGCATTATATATACAGGTCATTATGCAAATAGCTTTTTCACTTAGCTTCTCTATGATTAAACATATTAACATGTACAGAATTTGCATTAGTCCAGGTTCACACTGGGCACTGTATAAAGTCACAGCACATTGCAGAACTGCACGTTTTGCCACGGTTTTGTCTAGTTGCATTCTTGCCTTTAGAGTGAAATGAAGGTTTAGGGTTATTGCTACAGTGTTCCCATTTGGATTAATGGACAAATAAAATAGGTTAAACTGCAGTGAGCAGCACATAGCTGTACTTTAACCATGTAAGAACCAGTCCATTTTGCATTTATCTTTTTTATTCTTCGCCTTCCACAATTTATAACTTTTCTATTTTGCCATTACAGAGCCATTTGGGGGCATATTTTATGTTATTAAGGCACCATTTAATGCTCTTTATAGTACTAGCAAACAGTTGTTGTACCATGCTTTCTCATCCTATGCTTTTATTGTAAATCTTAATAAAGGAATAAAAAAATGTAAAAAAAAATATTCTGTACAATGTACTGGGAAGCTAAAAAAATGGGTGGGACTAGAAATAATTGACATGCTGCGATTTACAAAAATGCGAGCGTTTTTGAAATCGCAGCATTTCCGCTGCAGATTTTTTTCTGCAATGTGTGGATTGGATTAGTCAGAATCCCATCCACTTTGCGGCCAAAACTCTGCGTTTTCGCAATATGGGACCCTAGCCTTATATAGTTTTTTACATTATTTTAATTACAAAATATTGTGACGCACCTAACTTTTGTATAACTCCATGTACAGATCTGGGGTTCTTTTTTTGGGATCAGAAATGGCAAAAAGAGGAAATTTAGCCATTTTGATTCTTTTTTTTTCCCCTTTCACAGCATTCACTGAATATTTTTATATTTTCATTGTTCAAGTATTTTTTTAACACAGGGACACCTAAGTTTTTATGTAAAATTTTAATATTTTTTATATTTTAAAACTTCATTTTTAACTTTTATTTTTTTAAGCTAGGGGGTCTGATTGCTCATACAATATGCTGTAATACTACTGTACAACAGTGTATTGTAAAATCCCTGCAATTCTTTAGGCAGTATGTAATAGACCTTCTTTAGTGACAACCCTGGAAACTTACAATAGACTTTTAGCTGCCACGGATTGCCACCCCCTGATGACACTGGGGATTCATTTCAATATGGCAGCGCCCATGCGCCACCACTGTTTAGATGCCGCAGTCACAATTGACCACAGCAACTAAAGGGTTAACAGTCACTATTGGTGCAGGCACCTTGATGTTATTGTTTTTTACATTTCAAAAGTAATAAATGATGATCACAGATGTGTCACAATTTGCCATGATACCAATTCAATACAATCTTGGACTACCCAGTAAAAAAGTATTCATATACTTTTTTAACTTGGGAGTCTATGGGTGACAAATAACATCTGTACAAGGCATCCATCACAGCCATTCAGTAAAGAATACTGTATATATGTTAAAAGTAAACATTTTTATAACATGGGAGCTTATGGGTTATGACATTCATACAGATATCTGCAGAAAATGTGATTGGCAGTGGAATCTACATTGCACCATGGTAAGGTCTAGTTGAGACATTTCCCATGATGCCTCTCTATGCTATATGTACAGTCATGGCCAAAAGTTTTGAGAATGATACAAATATAAATTTTTGCAAAGTCTACTGCTTCAGTTTTTCTAATGGCAATTTGCATATACTCCAGAATGTTATAAAGAGTGATCAGCTTAACAGCCATTACTTGCAAAGTCAATATTTGCCTAGAAAATGAACTTTATCCCCCAAAACACATTTCAACATCATTGCAGCCCTGCCTTAAAAGGACCACCTAACATCGTTTCAGTGATTGCTCCATTAACACAGGTGTGGGTGTTGATGAGGACAGGGCTGGAGATCAATCTGTCATGATTAAGTAAGAATGACACCACTGGACACTTTAAAAGGAGGCTGGTGCTTGCCATCATTGTTTCTCTTCTGTTAACCATGGTTATCTCTAAAGAAACACGTGCAGTCATCATTGCACTGCACAAAAATGGCCTAACTGGGAAGAGTATTGCAGCTAGAAAGATTGCACCTCTGTCAACAATCTATCGCATCATCAAGAACTTCAAGGAGAGAGGTTCCATTGGTGCCAAAAAGGCTCCAGGGCGCCCAAGAAAGGCCAGCAAGCGGCAGGACCGTCTCTTAAAAGTGTTTCAGCTGCGGGATCGGTTTACCAGCAGTGCAGAGCTTGCTGAGGAATGGCAGCAGGCAGGTGTGAGTGCATCTGCACGCACTGTGAGGCGGAGACTCTTGGAGCAAGGCCTGGTCTCAAGGAGGGCAGCAAAGAAGCCACTTCTCTCCAGAAAAAACATCAGGGACAGACTGATATTCTGCAAAAGGTACAGGGAGTGGACTGCTGAGGACTGGGGTAAAGTCATTTTCTCTGATGAATCCCCTTTTCGATTGTTTGGAACATCTGGAAAACAGCTTATTCGGAGAAGAAGAGGTGAGCGCTACCACCAGTCTTGTCTCATGCCAACTGTAAAGCATCCTGAAACCATTCATGTGTGGGGTTGCTTCTCAGCCAAGGGAATCGGCTCTTTCACAGTCTTGCCTAAAAACACAGCCATGAATCAAGAATGGTACCAGAATGTCCTCCAAGAGCAACTTCTCCCAACCGTCCAAGAGCAGTTTGGCGCTCAACAATGCCTTTTCCAGCATGATGGAGCACCTTGCCATAAAGCAAAGGTGATAACTAAATGGCTCAGGGAACAAAACATAGAGATTTTGGGTCCATGGCCTGGAAACTCCCCAGATCTTAATCCCATTGAGAACTTGTGGTCAATCATCAAGAGACGGGTGGACAAACAAAAACCAACAAATTCAGACAAAATTAAAGCATTGATTCTGCAAGAATGGACTGCTATCAGTCAGGATTTGGTCCAGAAGTTGATTGAGAGCATGCCAGGGAGAATTGCAGAGGTCCTGAAGAAGAAGGGTCAACACTGCAAATATTGACTTGCTGCATTAACTCATTCTAACTGTTAATATAAGCTTCTGTTACTCATAATATGAATGCAATTATATTTCTGTATGTGATAAAAACATCTGACAAACACACATAAAAACCAGAGGGCAGCAGATCATGTGAAAATATAATATTTGTGTCATTCTCAAAACTTTTGGCCATGACTGTATACTGCTGACTCCTTGTATACTTGTTCTGTACATCTTCTGTAGTACTCTTTCTTACTATATGAGTGTAGCAAATGTTTTATGGCATAATTTAGCTAGTAATAGCAAGTTGAAAAGCTCTTACCTCATGGCTAATGCGCATCTCCCAGGAGCAAAGATTTCCAAAGCGCATGTAACTGTCCACGATTACTGTATGTGTCTCAGGAGTATAGTGATGGGAGGTCATAGGGGGAAGGGGACTTCAACCTGCAGAGATATAATTGTAAACCAGATCATGCCCTTATTCCTATTAAACCCCTTTCTTTTTGCAGCAAGATGGATCTTGGTAGCTGCAAATGGCCTGTTCTGTCCATACTCTGACAAATGGCAGGCTTTTAGAAGCTTCCTTTCCTCTGTAAAGATCATTTTAATCAATTTGAGGTCTGTGGTTTCATCTTAAAACGACTTTATTATTTATTCATTGTCTTATTTTTACACAGTGTTTCTAGCGTACGTTGTGCCACCAGAGCAGAATAATACTGTGACGCTAAAGGATATCATCCAGAGAACCTACGGCAGCCGGAGCGTCTACTAGTACAGGAATCAAAGTGAGTGCTAGGACCATATGAACTGTCCCAGTCAAACCCCAGGTAGACAAAAGTAATCTCCTGAAGATAGGGAACAGGTCATAGAAAGACAGCATGAAAGTCCTTAACCACCAGGCCAAGACTGTACCTTGGATTCTACGTGATACTAGACCTTCAGAATGAGTTAAGGCTACTGACATTTTCATCCAACTAAGAACAATACAAATAAAAAAAACTGTTGTTCTGGGAGTTTTTGCTTTGCTTTTTTTTTTACATTTTGTCTATGTATTTTTTTATTATTCATGATGATTTTAATTTTCTAATTGTCTCCTTGTTAAAGGTTATGTTTACTTTTGCATACTACCATGAGACCCCAACTTGTTGCTTACTTTCCAGATATATGCTAGCATAAAGTAGGAGACAAATGGAAGGGAGTATGACTGCCAGGTCAGACTACATGCAGGTTTTGTTTGCAGTCTGTTACCATGGAGACACTTTGCAGCATATTTATTAAAAAGGTTTAAAAGCAAAACAGTCTTGGTTGCCCAGAGCAACCAATCACAGCGAGTTTTCATTTTATATTCTGCTCCTGAAATGAAAGCTGCATTGTGACAGTGTTGGGATTGTGATGTTGCTACAGGCAACTAAGTCAGTTTTGCATTTAGACCGTTTTAAAGAATCTGCTCAATAGACCTGTGTAGAAGCTTTAGGCAGAAAACTGTAGGATATTGTTAAGACCAATTATAAAGTTGTTTCATTTATTTCTTTAGATGTTTGGAGCAATATAAATGTGTACAAAGATTGACATATGCTTAAAAAGATTTTTCCTCAATGACTTTACAAGTCTTATGGAGTGATTAAATGACTGCTCCCAGTTTTATAATGTTATCTTGTGAAAAGCAGTCTTTATCTAGCCCAGGACACTATATTACTTGGCCCTGGACTTTCTCTGTATCATTCATGGTCTTATAAGTTATAGATCACCAAGACCTTGTGTGATATCTAACTTAAAGATGATTACACTGAGAGGTATTGTAGCGTACTGCTTCAGAACCCCTTAATATACGCTGGAAATATGAACATTCATCTCTACATGTAGTTTAATGCGGCTCAAGGCTTCTCCTTCTTTGATGCTGCACTTTGACAGCTCTGTCAACGTCTGTGCAGAACAAAACAACAAGGACAACTTGTTTTATATTAAATTACAGTCTCTGCTGAATGCACACATATTAAGTAGAGGAAAGGAAAGAGTTTAAAGCACAATTCTGTCTCTGGTTAACACTTTTCAACACTCATACTTAAAATCTATATGTATTCTTGTCACTGTGCATATACATTACATTACATCCTAAATTCTACTCCAGAGCTGTAATCACTATTCTGCTGGTAGATTCACTGTGTACATACATTACATACCCTGTGCTGACCCTGGGTTAGATCCTGTGTTACACTTTATAGTTGCACTCACTATTCTGCTGGTAGAGTCACTGTGTACATACATTACATACCTTGTGCTGATCCTGGGTTAGAGCCTGTGTTACACTTTATTGTTGCACTCACTATTCTGCTGGTAGAGTCACTGTGTACATACATTACATACCTTGTGCTGATCCTGGGTTAGAGCCTGTGTTACACTTTATTGTTGCACTCACTATTCTGTTGGTAGAGTCACTGTGTACATACATTACATATCCTGTGCTGATCCTGAGTTAGAGTCTGTATTACACTTCACAGTTGCACTCTCTATTCTGCAGCCTAAACTATTGTATACAAGTATTACATTAATTATCTTGTGGTGACTTTAAGTTGCTACTTGTATTGTATTCCAGAGCTGCACTCACAATTCTGCTGGTTGTAATTGGAAATAATAAGTAGGCTATGGGATCGAAACCTCTAAAGTCTTAGTTATGCGTAAATAGTGCAGATTGGGCAGTCAGTTTTCACTACATTGGACATTGCAGAACCAGGACCAGGGCACCACTGCAGGTAATGGGGCAGAGGGCACAATTCTATTAAAAATGCACATTGAAGTCTTGTCACAACAAAACTGCTACTGTATGTGCAACTGTGTTGAAAGATCTGCAGGGCTGTTGAGGAACCTGCAAGGGCATCTTTATTATAGGTTTGGTCTGGGGGTCTGTATTAATTTCAGAGTATGATAACTGAATAATATGCACTACTTGAAACGCATTAGGTTGGCAGTGTTTGGCATAGTCTATGTAAATGTAGGACATTATTAAAAAAAAATTCTATGCATCACTTATCAGATGCTTTCACCCTGATGTCCATCCAAAAGAAGGCAAGTATAGCGTGTGAATCTGTGCATGCATACTGTATGTTGTATTTCTATGTGCTTTTTGCAAGTGTAAGGTCCCATGCACACTATCGAGTATGACGTCTTAGGGGTCTTCCAATTCTCCATTCCACTCTGTGACATCAAAATGGAATGGAACCAAAAGGTACTCTGATGACACTTGGATATTATCCAAGTGCATTCTGCTAGAAAATCACTCCTCCGTCAGCCTGCACACTTGGTCATGTGCATGAGGCCTAAGCCTGTCCCTGACTGTACATATGTGTTAATGTATTAGTGACCATACACCTGTCCCTTGCTGCCATATGGCAGGATCCCTGGCTCCCTGTATTATGAACTTGTGGAACCGGTTAGTGGGGTACCAGACGGTGAGTAAACTACTGGATACCACATACCTAATGTATCCACTAAAGCTGTATTAACACTACCATGGGCAGTCTGGGCAGATTTGATGGAAAGAGTAGTGCTACATGCAGTGCTATTCTTCCACTTAAAACCACAACAGAACCTGACAGACCTCACTGTAATTCGGTGGAGTCCAATGGATGGCGGCATTCAGTGTGATGGATATCACAGATCTCTGTAGTTTCTGTTATTAAGAGAAACAACACCACAAATGTGAGCAAATTCTTACCCATTCACTTTTTTAAACCACCAGGGTTACCACTCAATTTTTCATTTATTCTGTGGAGCCTTTACTGCCTATGGCACCCAAATGTAATGGCCCGGCCGTAAACAAATAAACAGTGCCGGATATAAAGATGACACTGTACAGACACTGAACAAGCAGGAAATGCAGGGAGATTTTAGCCTGTAACCTGCAGAACTGTGACAACAACTCAAGAGGCTATACCTTAGGATCAGTACAGGATTTCTTGTTTTATTCTTTAGATGATAGCAGAGCTTCCTTTTGTAGAAAAGTGAAAAATCTCCAACCCTTAGTAGCTGTTATCCCCATGCAGAGTCATAACCAGGGATGGCCACTGCCCCTATTATATATAGTACTGCATATAGTAAAGTTTTCCTGATGCCCTTGCTGATACTGCATCTTTTTCTGTTCCTTGCAATGACTACAGATTGTGTTGCCATTGAGGACGTTCTTCCTCTATATCCATTTTCTCAGCTACAATTATTTAAATGTCTATACTGTTAATAAAACTTGTATTATAAGATTTTGTGTTCATCAAGTTTTTATCAGTCCTTTTACCATTTTATTGCTCCATAATCCTCTGAAATCCAGTGCTTACATATTAATTCAAATCAAATATTAGGCATCTGGCAACAGCATAGCGCTGAACAGTAGAAATTGTATTTCCGGATGTTATTAGTGTTATCATAAAGACATTTGTACTTCAATCTCTATCTACTGGATGCAGCGTATACGTAAGTGGAAATATTACAAGAATTTTCTAGAAAATAGGTTTTTAGTCTTGCAATAAAGAGACAGGCATTATCCTTCCTAGGAGACAATGATTTATGAACTGGCGATAATCTAGTGCACAGGTGTCAAACACAAGGCCCGCGGGCCGAATCCGGCCCGCTGCCTTCTGTTATCCGGCCTGGCACTTAGCTGGCCCGCAGGGCCGCAGCATTTTTTATTGTCTATGTACATTATGTAATGTAAACCAGCCCAGGACAGGCCACTTAAAAAAACAAAACAAAGCTACGTGATACCTGACCTGGGCTGGTTTACAAGACCTCTGCATGTCAGCGCAGGCGGCGATACAATGACGTCATCACGCCTCCTATGCTGACACGCAGACAAGAAGAGGAGGCGGCTGCATCAAGGCATCACAGGTAGGTGAAGATAAGTTTTTTTTTATATATATAAATAGGCCGTTGCCTGCTGGAGTATCCCCGGCACGTAACGGCCTATTTACTTACCGATCCCCGCTGCTGGTTGTGGCCTCCCCCCGCTTCCCCTTCTGCTATGGGACGCAGAAGCGGCTGTGTGCAGGAGCGGGGATGGTAAGTGAGGCCGCGGCCGGTGAACCCCATCAAATACTACTATTATTATACTCCGGGGGCTTTTCAGACCCCGGAGTATAATAATCGGAGACCCCGGGGAGGTGATAAACATAAAAACCAGAGTTACTCACCTCTCCGGCGATCCGATGCTGCTCCCAGCCAGCTTCGGCCTTCTTTGGTGACGTCCCAGGCGTCACGTGAGCCAGGCCGACATAATTATGTCGCGACGCTGGTCTGTGCGACATTGAAGAAGGCCGAACGCAGGGAGCGCACCGGGGCCCAGGTAAGTAACACTGATTTTTATGTTTGTCACCACCTGGGTCTCCGATCATTATACTCTGGGGTCTGAAAAGACCCCAGAGTATAATAATAGTTCATGGGTGGGGGGGGTCACTATGGGGCATAATACCATGTGCAGGGGCCACTATGGACTATAATTCCGTTTGCAGGGGCCACTATGGGGCATAATACCAATGCAGGGGCCACTAAGGAGCATAATACCGATTGCAGGGGCCACTATGGAGCATAATAACGTGTGCAGGGGCCACTATGGAGCATAATAACGTGTGCAGTAGCCACTATGGAGCATAATACCGTGTGCAGGGGCAACTATTGAGCATAATACCGTGTGCACGGGCAACTATGGAGCATAATACCGTGTGCAGGGGCAACTATGGAGCATAATACCGTGTGCAGGGGCAACTATTGAGCATAATACCGTGTGCAGGGGTCACTATGGAGCATAATACCGTGTGCAGGGGCAACTATGGAGCATAATACCGTGTGCAGGGGCAACTATGGAGCATAATACCGTGTGCAGGGGCCGCTGTGGGGTGTAATACCATGTGCAGAGGCAACTATAGAGCATAATACCGTTTGCAGGGGTAAACAGTATTTGTATAGTGCTTAATTTTTTATATATTCAGAAAAGGATGAGGATAGTATGTAACATGCCAATGTCTTAGGTTTTAACAATACATTATGTTCTTCCTGGTTGACCTCAAAGGGCTGATTGTAACAGTAGTAATGTACAAATGTAACTACTGCTTAATAGCTCACTTATCTGTTAAGGAGAAGTTACTTTTATACATGTGTAAAATAATCTTGGCCCTTCAAGGTACCCCGTGAGGCTGAAGTGGCCCCCGGAGAAAATGAGTTTGACACCCCTGATCTAGTGCTTCCTAACCTGGGACAATTACTAAACCTGCCTAACTCAGAACAGTGACCAAAACTGCCTAACCTGGGACAATGACTAATACTGCCTAACTCAGAACAGTGACCAAAACTGCCTAACCTGGGTCAACGACCCATACTGCCTAACTCAGAACAGTGACCAAAACTGCCTCACCTGGGATAATAACCCATACTGCCTAACTCAGAACAGTGACCAAAACTACCTAACCTGGGGCAATGACCCATACTGCCTAACTCAGAACAGTGACCAAAACTGCCTAACCTGGGACAATGACCAATACTGCCTAACTCAGAACAGTGACTAAAACTGCCTAACCTGGGACAATGACTAATACTGCCTAACTCAGAACAGTGACCAAAACTGCCTAACCTGGGTCAACGACCCATACTGCCTAACTCAGAACAGTGACCAAAACTGCCTCACCTGGGATAATAACCCATACTGCCTAACTCAGAACAGTGACCAAAACTACCTAACCTGGGACAATGACTAATACTGCCTAACTCAGAACAGTGACCAAAACTGCCTCACCTGGGACAATGACCCATATTGCCTAACTCAGAACAGTGACCAAAACTACCTAACCTGGGACAATGACTAATACTGCCTAACTCAGAACAGTGACCAAAACTGCCTCACCTGGGACAATGACCCATACTGCCTAACTCAGAACAGTGACCAAAACTACCTAACCTGGGACAATGACTAATACTGCCTAACTCAGAACAATGACCAAAACTGCCTAACCTGGGACAATGACTAATACTGCCTAACTCAGAACAGTGACCAAAACTGCCTAACCTGGGACAATGACTAATACTGCCTAACTCAGAACAGTGACCAAAACTGCCTAACCTGGGACAATGACCCATACTGCCTAACTCAGAACAGTGACCAAAGTTACCTAAACTGGGGCAATGACTCATACTGCCTAACTCAGAACAGTGACCAAAACTGCCTCACCTGGGACAATGACCCATACTGCCTAACTGGGAACAGTGACCAAAACTGCCTCACCTGGGACAATGACCCATACTGCCTAACTCAGAACAGTGACCAAAACTGCCTAACCTGGGACAATGACTAATACTGCCTAACTCAGAACAATGACCAAAACTGCCTCACCTGGGTCAATGATCCATACTGCCTAACAGAACAATGACCAAAACTGCCTAACCTGGGACAATGATCCATACTGCCTAACTCAGAACAATGACCAAAACTGCCTAACCTGGGACAATGATCCATACTGCCTAACTCAGAACAATGACCAAAACTGCCTAACCTGGGACAATGACCAAGACTACTTAACACAGTACAGTGACCAAAACTGCCTAACCTTGGACAATGACCAACACTACTTAACCCAGTATAGTGACAAAAACTGTCTAACCTGGGACAATGACTAAGACTACTTAACCCATTACAGTGAGCAAAACTGTCTAACCTGGCACAATGACCAAGAATACTCAATCCAGTACATTGATTAAAACTTCCTAATTTATGCCAATAACAAAAATTATCCAAGAAAATGACCAGAATTGAATTAACCTGTGACAATAACCAAGACTGCTTAACAGGTGACCATAACCAAGACTACTTAACCCAGGGCAGTGACCAAAACAGCCTAACCTGGGACAATGACATAGATAAAGCAAGAAAATGACCAAGACTGCCTGACCCATGACAATAACCCAGGCTGCCTTACCTGCGACAATAACCAAGACTGCCTAATGGGAAGATGTAGTAGATTGTTTTAAAGTGAGAATCCTGTGCTTAACATTCTGTATGATCAGGACCATCCAATAATTCAGGCTCCACAGGGTACATACCATTTCTAGGAATCTATTCACATTAACACTGTTACAGTTATTTTCAGTTGTGAATTTTCTTTCCAGCATTTGCTGGGTACATTTTACTTTTTATCGCCTCTATTTGCTCTGTTTCTTCTTCTCGCCGGAGTCATCTCTTCACAATATAAACCATTTTTATTTTTGCGCTAGAACAATGTGCAATGGACCATTCACCAGCAGATAGTTTGTGTGTATGTGTTTGTTTTTCGGATGACCATTGACTTAACTGACCATGAAGCTGAAAGGGTTGTACTCCCACAGGGATTTCAAGTCACTGCCTGACACAATAATTACATTGGCTGTGAACTCCATATATTATATTCTGCAAGCGCCTTATCCTTTGTTATAACATGGCTTCATTGTGAACAAATATCCATATTGTCTCTGCATAAGTATCTTGTGCTCCGATAATGATTTCCTGTGGCTTAAAGCTAAGATCTACTGATGGATTTCATACTGTAGGCACCCACCATGCTCCATATTATGAGACTGTTGCCAAGCTGTTTTAATACAGCATTCGGCTTCCTTTGTGTCTCATTCCTGAGCGTTTGCTGCCAGCCTACACCTTGCCAACAGTGAGAGGGGTTAAGCCCTTACTTAAAAAGAGAAGAGCAAAATATGCTGCGGAACCAGATGTGATGAAGTGTTAGTACGCAGGAGTTACGGGTGGCAGATTGCGTTGCTAAACCTCATTAGCATTACTGTCACTTAAAGCTTGGCCAGGCAAACAAAGGAAATATTCGTGCCGCGACGCAGAAGGCCACTGAATAAACAGCAGCAGGATTCCCAGGTATTAATTCTCTTTCATTTGCTTGAGGATTTTGAGCACACAGAAGGTATGGGCAGTACATGAAATATAAAATGATTCTGAATCTATGTGTGATCTGTGCTGAAATGCAAAGCTAAAAGAAAAGAGGTAACACGTTTGATAAGTTGTCCTGTGTCAACCTTATGGAAGTTCTAAATAACATGAACAAAGCCCATGTCACATTGATCTGATATACTGCAGATTTGATATATTTCAGAAAATTTCTATCTACCCCTATCAAGAAGGAAAAACTGAAAGGAAAAATCTATACATAGAATTGATCTCTATAAACAGCAATGTCAGTGTGTGCATACTTACTGTGTTACAAAGTCACAGAATGTCACTTTGAGGCGGACATCCACCTTGGATTTCTCTTCATTTTCTGGGCCCTGGCCGCCGTGGCGGAATGCCGATGCAGAGCATCAATGTTCTGTAGCGAGTTTCCACCGCTGATCAGGCCCAGATGAATGGCTATAATCAGGGGGGAGTCTGCGGCAAAATCGAGCAGGACGCCTATTTTTCACCATTCTGCTGCAATCGCTGCCTCACATTGAAAACAATGGGATGCAGAATCAATGCTGCTTATTTGGGGGCTGAATCCGCTACAAAATCAGTGGCAAATTCTGCCGTGTGAACGGGGCCTTAAACTCTCAATCTTCACTTACTATTCTGCTGGCAGAATCAATGTACATCAATTACATTACTGATCTTGAGTTACACCCTAATTATATTACAGAGCTCCACTCACTGCCCTGCTGCTGGTGAAGTTAAAGGGGGAGATTTCTCATGTCTTGTACGCCAGTTCTTCTTCTCCCCAGTAAGAAGTTGCAAATTTTTTGTGCAAGTCAAGTTTTTGTGCAAAAAGTAGCAACTTTTTCTTATTTACATTGCCCTTGCCATGTCTTTGAAAGGGGTCAAGGGACATGGCCTGGGCAGCGCCACAGACCCCTCCTGATTTATGATCATTTACACCAGTTTACATGTGTAAATAATGTCTGAAATCTAAACCAGCTATAAGTATAGACGCATGGCCCTGTAGAGGGTGTGTCTGAAATCTAAACCAACTATAAGTATAGACGCATTGCCCTGTAGAGGGTGTGTCTGAAATCTAAACCAGCTATAAGTATAGACGCATGGCCCTGTAGAGGGTGTGTCTGAAATCTAAACCAACTATAAGTATAGACGCATGGCCCTGTAGAGGGTGTGTCTGAAATCTAAACCAGCTATAAGTATAGACGCATGGCCCTGTAGAGGGTGTGTCTGAAATCTAAACCAGCTATAAGTATAGACGCATGGCCCTGTAGAGGGTGTGTCTGAAATCTAAACCAGCTATAAGTATAGATGCATGGCCCTGTAGAGGGTGTGTCTGATTCATGAGGAGGCGCACCCTCCACTGTCACAGAGGATATGAAGTTTGGCATTAAAAACGTTATTCTCCACTGTGCACATACATTATTGCCCTGTACTGATTCTGGCACACAGCCTGTATTATACTCCAGAGCTGCACTGATGGAGAAGTCACTTTGTACATACATTCAATTATTGATCCTGTACTGATCCCAAGTTACACTAGGTTCTCACTAGTGTTGCTGCTAAAATTGCGGTTACAGAAGGAGTCTGGTGGACCCCATTGACTATAATGGCGGAGGAAAAAGGGGGACGGAGTGTACATGGAGACTGTGCCCCAGATGTGAACGTAGCCTTAAAGCCAATATGTGCAAAAATGTCAGCTGCAACAATTTTTGTTGCAACTGGTGTTTAAAAACCCAAGGTTCATGGAAGAAATCTGGTGTAGAAAGTATAATAAATCTGCCACATTTGTGTACATGCTTTACTTATCCTGTACTAATCCTGAGTTGCAGACTGACCTATACTGATACAGAGTTGCATTACTATTTGCCGGTATAACACTTGTTTAACACTGTGGTTACATGTCTATGCTTCAGTGAACTACTACACTACACAGACACAGATTATAAGAATGCATAAAATGAAATGATTGTACAGTATATACGGTAGATATTTACAATGCAAGAGTGTAGAATCTCACAGTAGCAGGTAAAATAGATAGCACCAGACCTTGTGTACTGCTCTCCATGCAGATGTCTGAAAGGGTTAAGAAAAGCCATCTTGCTCACAATGTTTAGTAACTGCCTTTGCCTATTCTCGCCCCTAGTAAGCATTTTTATTATGATTAGTTCATTCCCTCTTATTTCCCTTGCAACCAGAAAAGCACTTAGAAGAATTCCTACTGGAAGCTTGCAAAATGGAGAGAAAATTAGCAGCAATGTAACATCCGCTGCCAATCTTCAAAACAGCTGCACTTGAGCCCAGCAAAAATAATAACGCGCTGAGCAATTAGCGTAATTAGCATTGGCAGGGCCCAAGCCAGCCGCAACACTGGATAACTGGGACCCTTATTAGACACTCTGACGAGTTGGAGTAATATCTGTGACTCCCACACTAGCGCTGAAAATTGGCCATCAGAAAACTGATTTAAGATATTAAGTGAGGGAGGGAGGAAATGTCAACCATTCTTGAAGCATCTCCTTGGATGGACAAGTTTTCATTACGTTAAAGGTGCAATTAGTGGCCCATAGTAAAGACATACACGAGAACAAAGCATCAGATTGTAGTCTAGAAATATTCCATCAATGCCGGGATAGTGCACTGGATCGCAGCTGAGCAGCCGAGTGTGCGCTATCTCTGGCCAATGAGTAATTAAAATGTATTCCAAGTAAGAATTAAGCTAGCAAGACAACAAACATTGCCATTTGCAGGGTATTTGCAGACTGTCAGGGCTCTCATATATTGCAGCTCAGGAGCCTTTGTAATGACAGGATCCTACTAGAAGAAGGATCTGTTGTACAAACACAACTTCAAACCATCAGTGCCATTTTCAGGGTGCTTATCTCTGATGGGTTTTCCGGTACTATGTTATTGATGTCCTATCCTAATGTATTCTGGCATTTGGTGAAGCCCTTCTAAACACCGCCACTTCAAACAGCAGATGGTGGGGGTGGCAAGAGTTGGACCCCTACTTATCTGATATTGATGAACTATTATAAGGATGGGTAATCAATATCATAATCATAAATAACCCCTTTAAGAAAATATGGTCTTTGTCTAGCAATACTATTACTACAGTGCTGGAATATTAGGTATTGCAAAGGTTGTGAATAACCTATACCTAGGCAACCCCATGATCTTCACTGCTATGTAACAAGATAATAATGTTCTGAATAGCAGTACAAGGGTCCTATAATATGGAATCATTTTGGAGAAGTGATTGTCTATACAAATGGATTCTAAAAGAGCACATGTCAGTTATTGGAGTAGTTTCACAAACAGCATTTTTGGTAAAAATGCCACAATGATTTTTGATGCAGTTTTTTGAACCATTGATGCAGAAGGAAAGGATACATGTAAGTTCTTCTATGTTTCTCTTTCCTTTTGAAACCTCTATTGGCTATGGTTTAGAAAACAGAAAAAAAAATTATAAACTGCTACAAAAACTATTGCTTTTTTCCAAATGACACAGTTTACGAAACTACCCTCGAGGACAGCTTTCTCCTGACATGTCTGTATTAGAAAATACTTGTATTCACCAAATAATAATAATGGAGCATCTTTGAATAATATGATAATTGCCTCTTCACTTGGGTGTGGCCCTATATGAAATTTATATGAACGTTTACAGGAGGATTAACTGAGGAATTGCACAAAATAACATTTCAAGAAAAGATGCTCTAGAATTATTGTTTTATGTAACATTTTTATAGAAAACACTGGTATTTATAAAACAGACTTGTCAGGAGAGTACATCTTGTAAAGAGATACTACAGCAGGTAACCACAAGTTTTCCTATTACGGTAGGTCCTACTGGGGCCCTGAGCTACTCCTCTTATATGGTTTCAGTGGAGTAGCTATTTCTCAGCTATACAGTATGGATACATGGGGACGCTACATTTTTCAAGTACTGGGGGGGCAAACAGACCAGCACAATCCACATTAAAATACACTTTATTATCTGTGGTAAGAAGAGCAGAAAACCCACACATGAACAGTAGGAGAATAGAGCTCACTGGCTAATGCATTTTAGCCGGGGTCTGAAACATGGCAGTCACGGTGTGTATTTTTCTCCTTGTGTTACCAAAGTGTTTTATACTTGACTAAGGAAATAAAGCAATTGAGAAGGTAAACTAGGATGGCCAACGCTTGAAGTTTGCACTGCAATTTTCTTTATTTTGTATATCACTCTGTTACATAGGTTTCCTTAGTACCACATAGACTCACTTAGGAATGCACTCCTTCCCCATGTCATACAGTTTCCCATTCAGCTAGAAATGTGTTTTCTTTTTTAATGGGATTTTTTTTTCCCTCTATGATTTGTGACTTGTACTTTGATAAACACATTTCCGGACCATCTTAATGCACTTTTGGACTCACTGCTTATCTGTATGCAGCTCTAGCTGATACAATATTATTAATACAAAGATAACCTTTTTGTATAATAGCCAAGCACTTGGATGTCTTGTCTGTGCTTATTTCTGTCATCTTTCTTCTTGTATTGTTATCAAAATTTCCCAGTTGCTGTCCTTGTTGGTGGCTTTAAGGTCACATTTTTTGAGAATCAAATTGCAAGTTGTTGATCAGACGCCAATCAATGATTAAAAGCCACGGAGGAGCAGAATGAAATGTTCACCACTTTTCAGGGGAACTTACTATCAAGACATCTTAAGAATTAAGCAACTGTCAGACCATGTTGGGTGGTGTTACTCTGAGGGCTACATGCACATGGCTGTACGGGTACTTGTAAAACAGAAGGGATGGCATCCTTAGGTGTACATTGCTTTATACATAGTATGCATAAAACGGGCTGAGGGTAACTGCATGATATATTCTTCAATTTGCATGAACCCCATGAAGAAAGACTCTCAGTAGGGTTAGATCATTAAGTTTATCCCCTTAACTTAGGAAAGAGATAACCTTTAGAGCGACAAGTCCTGCGGAATGAAGCTGAATGTACTAAGACTAACCCTTTAAATGAAATCATATTGTCATACAGTTATGTTAATAACATGGGCAGGGATGTGACAATCTATGTTATGAAACGAAAAACCTAAAATGGATGTAACTGCAGCAAACCCTCAGTTATGAGAAGTACAGTTGAAACCAGAAGTTTACATACACTATATAAAAAGACACATATGCATGTTATTCTCACTATCTAACATGAAATCAGATTAAACCTTTCCAGTTTTAGGTCAATTAGGATTACCAAAATTATTTATTGCTCTTAAGTCATTGCCCTTAAACTGTATGACTTGGGTCAAACGTCTTGGTGTAACTGTATATGTATATGTATGTAAACTTCTGGTTTCAACTGTATATGTAAGTTTTGAGCCTCTGGATTTAAAAGAGAATATTTTTTCATTCACTGACAGCCCGCAGAGATCTTGAAAATGGTGAGGAAGTGGAACACAAAGAGGCAGATTTACTAATGAAGATGCTCCAGAATTCTGGTGTAACATGTGTCAATAACTGGTGAATATGCCTAGACCCATCTTTATTACTCTTTTCACTCTTGCTTTGTCCAACAAGAGGATGAGGCTTAGTGGAAAGGGTATGGAATAAGATGTGATAAAGGGGGCAACATTTGTGGGCATAAATGAACATATCTAATTGGTGGTGTAAATATAGACTAGACGGTTTAAAGATGCGCCACATTTATTAACTGGCACCAACCATCGTGATAAAGCACTGTCTAATCTATCTGTTTAGTCTAAATCTGTATAGTCTAACTAGTACACAAGAATTAGTAAAACTGCTCCAAAGTATATAAAAAAGTTGCTGAACTTTTTATGAATTTCATCTTTATTAAGATGGAAACCTCCTAGATAACAGCTGTTGCTGCAGTTTAGATTCAATAATCCTGCAAGAAAGAGTTAAGTATTTTGATTAGAAAAGATTTGCTTAGTGACTGGGTTATATGCAGAATAACAAGGGTTGTACTTAGCATTGCCGCCGCCTAACAAGAATATTAAATATTAACTCAATCTGCCGCTTCCTTGTTTCAGACGCTCGCATCCTGTTTAAGTTAATGTATTAATATTGATGAGGACGAGGAGCTTTGTTTAACACCTCCACAGGCAGAAAAACAACATTTCATTTTACAACTTCCCGTTAACTCCTTGTACTCTGACAGAGACAGACACCCCATCGTGTGGTGCGTGCCACAGTTACTTAAGACCGGTCTGTTAATTCCTCATAATTCACTCTCAGACCCTAAACTGTGGTGATTTGTAATGAAAATGATGTGTTGCTGGCGATGTATCCAAGTACAACATGGCAGCATTCCCAGCAGGGAGATTCCTCCTTAAAGCATCAATCGTGTTTAACTTCTACAAGAAAAATAATAAATCCTTTCAGAAATTACCCTGCTCCTTTTCACTTCATTGTGGTGACATTTATCATGGTGAAACACAGCCCAGCAGGAGCCGCCTCCCTGTGCAGCAATATTTGGACGGGAGTGTTAAAAATGGCCTTAGCGCATTAGTCAGGTCTGCTCCAGAGGATGGTTAGTATGAGATAGAATGGAATATTTACCTCTCCTGATGTAGGAAGGAAAGACACTACAGTCTCTACTAGACATACACCAGGGTGATCTGAACAAATATCAACTTCCCTTTGTATTTTTGCGTACTATGGCCAGAGGTTTTGTCATGATGTCACCTGTTATTGAAGGGTACGTACACTTTACAGCTTCCATGCAGACATATTTGTCCACATGATGCAGAGTACAAACAACCCCTAAGTACTTTGATTCTATTGTCATTTGTTACTTCACTTCTTGCTTCTTCTTTTTGATAACCCGCAGACAGCAGATATCAGTAAAGGCCCTATTCGACAGGACGATTTACCAGCCAATTGTCAGGAATGAACGCTCGTTCAAGCGTTTGTTCCCGACAATTGGCCTGTCTAATAATGCCAAAAATCATCCGATGAACGTTTGCTCATTGATCGGGTGATCGCCTGATTTTAGCAGAGCAGAAAATAATAATAACGGCAGCACATCACCCTGTCTAAGAGGGGCTCTGCAGCCGATGGACAATGAAAGTATGATCGGGCCAATGCAAAACAAGCGCTAATAGGCATGTTTTACAGCTGATCAGGGCTCATTCAGAAATATCTTCAGGTCTAATAACACCTTCAAACATGACATCAGGATTTGACTACACATATCGTGTTTATAGTCTGTAGCCATGGAGATGCATAGGAGCTGCATACACAAAACAGTAAAGATTTTTAATCTAGATATTTTGCCAGGTTGCTCCATTTTCTATTTTGAAAGCATTAGAGCAATAGCATAAATGGATTCAAAAGTCTATGTACCCTTTAAAAGGAACCTGCCACAAGCAGCATGCTCATATGGAAATTTTTAAGTTCTGATCTGCCAGAAATAGAGTCCTGGATTGATCTCTGGCAGCTCCCAACATATCTGTAGTTTGCGACTTTTTATTTCACGTGTGCAACAAAGTTGGGTTACACACTTACCAACTTCATCTGCACATTGCAGTCAGATACTCATCTCTGATGGATTAAAACTGGACTGGGTTCTCATGGTTTGGAGCCCAAAGCCCCAGCAACATAAGGAAATGCTGCTGGTATAGGCACCCCAAACCAGATGACAGGTTCCCTTTAAGCCATTTACAACTTGATTTCCATATTCACCTTTGTTTGCTACAGTAACTCCAGTTGGCTCCGACAGTAAATCCCTGAATGTGCTGATTAAAATGAGCTGGTGAGGAAATTCTGGAGACTCCGTCAGAGACTTTTTGTGCCGTTTGCAGTACACCATATGCTTTCACTTCATTTTCAGCAAGTCAAATGTGTGAAAATATTGTTATTAAACACAAAACAGGAGAGAATCGCAGTTAAAGGAATCAATAAGCACATCTGTTGAATTATTCTAATGAGGTTGAAAATATTGCAAAAAGTTCTGCCCCAAAGGAGGCTTTGTCTCAATGGGAAAGGCTAATTGCAGAATGCTGATACCTGTAGTTCTTCTACATCTTTCTTTGTATTAAGACATAGCTCAGCTGAGAGACTGGATCTTCCTAAGTACACCGGGTCAGCACCTCCTGCGTTCCATGTAATAAGTGGGATAAGCTGTTTGGAGAAAACTAATTAATATGAATCTTTGTACTGAGCAGGGAAGTCATTATCGGAGGATGAGGTGATATTTCGATAACAAGATCTTGTTTCAAGCTGAAAAAAGCAATAATGATAAAGCTTTGTATTTTCTTTGTAGCACAGGCTTTTTGGAGTGTTTGCGGACCCAGGAATGCGTATCACTGATCTTATCTCTCCATGTTCTCCCTCTTCCATGGCCTCGCCGAAGGTCTAGTGGGCAATGAAGATACATCATAATCTGTTTACTGGATCTTGATGTGTTCTGCTAGACCTTTCATCCAGTCTTCAGTCTTCCGCTTTAAAGTTCATTGTTTCATCCATGTCTAACTGTGTATGACATCCTTGACTGCTCATTAATGATTCCATCAGTAATTTGCAAGAAAGGAATAGCATGCGGGGTTTTATTTGATTGAAAACAATGTATTGTCTGTGCACCATACAATTCTATGGGAAGATAAGAGGGCCCATTCAATAAACCCTTTGATAACAATTATTTTCTAAGATTTACAAGAGGATGCTGAAGCAGAAGTGTGTTAAGAAAGATAAAACACACATCCCTCTTGATGTATATATAAATAAGAAAACACATAACCTGTGGTAGAATCCATTGTACGTCTGCTACTGTATCAAAGCTACAGCCAGCCATTAGGACCATCCTCATCTAGCTCTCTAAAGAATTTATTTGAGAAAGCCTTAAATAGAAATTTCTTTGTTGTGGTAAAGAAAGGCTACTCTCGGTCACAAGGAGATCCAAAGATTAGGGCTAAATTCCCTGTGTATTTAAAGGCTAGGAGCACATTAGCAACCATTTTATGTTTTAATGCTCTTCAATGCATATAAAATAAAAAAGTAACTTTGCTATTAATTTTGATTGAAAAATCTCCTACTGTTGTGCCTCTACAGCTCCTACACAGATCTATAGTTCTCTATGGTTACAGACTACAAACACACCCTCTTGTAGTCATCCCTATCTGCAGATAGGGATTTTGTAAGGATCCAGATGGGAGCTGTCCGTTCTGGTGCTGAAATTAATAACACTCTTTATTATCACAAGATTTTAGAAATATTCCTCAACTCATGGAACAAATTCACCAAAAGCCAGCATGTTTGGGTTTACTGGTCTTCATATTAACTAGTCTCAGTTTTAAATTAAGCAAATGCAGCTGGTTGATAATCCATGCCCATCGTGAGACAACAATGTATTTACAAAGCTGAACTTTCACGTAGCATATATTCAATCCATTCAACGTTCTGACAAGTCGTGGTTCTCAAGTTTGGGAGCAGTCCAAGGATTTGACACAGCTGTAGCTGAATGTGACCATCAAAGCAAGTCATCTGCAGTGCAATTGCATTTAATCACAGTAACATGACAGCCGGGGAGTGTATGCTTGTCATTAAAGGTCATTTGAAGAACGCTGTAATCAACCATCATTGCAGGTGGCAATACAGAGATACCACTTAGTGCTGCATTTCAGGGGTCCACACTTGATGGCGTGAGACGTGCTGCGGGAGAACCAGAGCAGAATTCATTCAAAAACAGCGAGGCTCTTACACATATTTACATTCCATCATTCCTCCCAACATCTAACAATTGTAATTACAGCACGGGTCGCTGATTAGTTATAAGGTCACGGGCTCGAAACACAATCCTCTACTGGTCCTCTGGTAGAATAAAAATGATAAGTGGAAAAGCATCTCTAGGGGCAGCATAAGGGAAATCTCAGCCAGAAACCCTACACCATCTTCAGTGGCTCAGCTTGTGAAATGTAAATGTATGCATTATCAATTGATGGACTGTTAGTCAGATTAAATTATCCTCACACCTATAAATGACACGTGTGAACAAAAAAAAAATCAATCGTCCTTGAACAATATTTCGTCTTCAACAATAACTGTTCGCCAACAATCAAATGTCTATGGGGATGGTCCAAACACCACACAGTGGGAAATAGAGACAGGAAAGCTCAAAGTTTTACCAGCATAATCCTGAGTCCTCATGGTCCAGAAAGGAAACAGTTAAATGACAAAATATCGCTGCTATATCTGTACAGTTACCAGGATTGAATATCAGGGACTGATATTCTATATTGTAATAGTGACACAATGGATCAATCTAAAAATCAGGCCAGTCAGAATTCTTACTATGAGTGGATGTTCTACATTATAGGAGGTTCCTATCGATAAAGTCTTTGGTAATCATCATTTCCCAGGGTTTACAGGAGGAAGATGACTATACTTGAGGTACTACAGTATGTACATCTTTGAGCAGGAAGTACATACTGTAGAATTGTATCAATGAAACAAATTTTGCAGTACATTATAGAGCACTGTAGCATGATACTCAAGAAGACGGTACAGTGTACAGTAGAACATGGGCATAGCCCAGGAATATCTGCCAATTACTAACGACATAGCAAAAGGTTAATGCGTCATCCCATCTTATGCATATAAAGACCACTCCTTTCCATATTCCCTAGGACTAGTAACATCACGGGGCAAAAGGGTTCTGATCTTCAAAGACCTGTACTGACCTGTATAGAATTCATTATGCAAAGCAAATTATTTTTCACAATATATGACAGGCAATGTTAACTTATCTAATCTGAGCATTGGATAAGGAGGCCCTGCACATCAGTCAAGCCTCCTATAACTTGGAATCCTACATGTAATATGTATGTGCTATTTGCTATGCTGGGTTTATTCCTCTCTAATGAGGTTTAGACACTCTTTTACAATGTATGATAGCATTAGATTTCACACATATTGCTTGGTGTCCAGTGCAGTTACTCAATCTCCTTACATTTATATATTGTATCTAGTCTATCAGGCCTAGTTATTTAACTAAAGCACAGGATAAGACATGAAACACAGGACGATTAAATGCCTTATAGATTTTATGCATTATTACACATTGCATTAAAAGCTTCACCATCATTGGTGTAACAGGCATACCATCAACACTTGGCTTGTGTAAAAACAGCCTCTTGTCTACAGAGTTCACAAGGTAAAGGGTGCTGATGAGAATGTCTGTTACCATGACACTTTGTTACAGAAAATTAAGCTTGTCACATATGGTGGACGGACAAACACTGCACTGCATTGCAAAAACAGAAACCGCATTTATTTATCTCAAATGTGCAGTAGAAGATTCTGACAGCTTCATACGACCATCAGGAAGCTCCACTTGAAATTTACATCTCTTAAAAACATTGCATTGAGATATGCATTCTTGGGGTCTGTAAGACACCACTGATTGTAAGAATGACAAGGTCACTGAACCATAAATTAAGCATTGTGACCCTTAAGAATGATGGTCATGAAAAGTGTAGGCCCTGCATCTATCAGACACTTATGGCATATCCTCTGATTATAACATATGTTTGAGATGGGAGTACCCCTTTAACTCTAAGAATTCATTTTGGGTGCAATAAAATAAAGTCCCTTTGTAGCTATGAAAATTGTAAAGGGAATGATATAGGTTGGACAAATCTACCTAACAATTGGCGAATACCTAGCTGATGGACTTCCACTGATGCTATGTTAAATGGCTGGCAGGTTTAAATGTCATGTGAAGAATACCTATAAACTCTGAAATATTTATTGTTTCTCCTAAAGCACATTGTAAGAGTGTATAGGGTTCACACAGCAACTAATCTATTGTCAGGCCAACAAAAACAGGACCTAGATAGGTAGAAGTATAGAACATTCTTCCACAAGATGCACCATCAATATACACAGGTTGCTTGTGGAATTGCAGCTCCACACCATTCACTTTATCTGAGTTGATAAGCATAACCAAATACAAGCTATGGACGGGTGTGGCACTTTTCTGAAGGAACACAACCATGTATTTCTTATTCTGTACAACCCCTTTAACTTAGAATTTGGCTCAAAACTCCAATTTATAATGAAATTATTTCAATACAATCACAACATGATAATAAAACCCTTGAGAGGCACAATCACTGAAAGGCCACATACAGGCAAATATACCATATCACTTTGTGATACAATATTGTTTTGATATGCTAGTTATCTCATGACACACATATTGGGACATGGCCAGCCAAGAGGAGAGGTAAGGAAGTACACAGCTATATGTGCCTGCAAATACATGTCTACCACACTAGGGATGATGCCAGTCTGTGTGATGAATGTGTGTGAAATGTTCCTGAGTCCCTGAATCTGGCTGTGCGCATCTAGATCTACAGGGACTTAGCATAATGTGCCCTCATCTTTATAACTTGACCTCTGGAGCAGCAACTTTCTACTACATATCATAGTGTCACAATAAGAGTATTTGATAATATAGTCTTGTATTAAGAATTCATTGAAACTCCTAATCGCAAGCTGGTAAAACTAACTGCACCGTCTTGTACATGATGCTTGGTAAGGACCGGTCATGCAGAATTTGCAGCCTCTGCTATAATTGGTTGGCATTTAAAAGAGCATTACACATATTTAGACACCGAAGATGAATTATAGTCTTTATACATCAAGATAATGTATTACCAGTAGCTATAATAATTATGTTAAGAACAGTTCAAGCCGACTTCATCGCTAAGGGTCAGCGGAAAATTTCACGCTGAAGCTCACTTTCCACTAACTCAGGTCCGGATGTATGTCACTTACATTTTTTGTTAAAGCAGAATTAGAGTGGTAAACGCACGACGACAAGAAGAAAGAAAAAACTATTATTATTTTTCAGCACAGCTGTGCGCTCCTTCTCCCGGCATGTTCATAAGATGATTGAAATGTTGTAGAAACAAAACACTTCCTGCAAATGACTTGATGTTTTCATGAATAATGTTATTAGTGCAAGTATGGGTTAAATAAATATGAGAGCAAATTAGTTCTCATTAACAATTCTGACATATTGTAACACACCATAAGGATGCTGCATCCCATTTTCATTATAGAGACATAGAAGCATTCAATGGCATGGTCCTATTTGTGGTTTATGTTCCCTACATTTTAGCCAGAAACTGCACAACTAGCAGATGGGAGCAGAAAAATATCTCCCACTGAAAAAGAGAACATACAGTGGTGGCCATGCTTGGTACTGCAGCTCAAGTGAATAGGACTGAGCTGCAGTAACAGCTACGGCCATAACATTGTATGGCACTGTGACTGTGCAAGCAATGAAGGAGATGCACCTTTATTCTGCTGATAGGTGGTGGTGGGGGGGTTAGGAGCTGGAACCCAGCACTTACCAAATATTGAAGCCCTATGCTAGGTTTAAATTGTGAATTTTTTTTTTTTTAATTCTTAAACCTTAATTCTTAAACCTTAAAAAAAGCCATACCGGTAGCAAGCTGTATTTAAAAAAATAAAAAAAAATATAAAAAAAAAAGATCACTGTTGCTTTACAACTAACATCTATCCACAAAAGATAAAAAAAAGTGTGGGGAAAAGCGAAGAAAGATGCCATATACAAGACTATATTTTTCCAAAATGACTGTGTGAAACTACCCCAAGGGGTACAATAACACAGGATGTGGATTTGCCCAAATATTGCTGTGAATATTGCTGTAGCCTACTAGACTGGAAACCTGCAGCACATAGTGCCTTAGACAAAAACCTGCAAAAGTAAATCTGCAGTGCAGTTTTTTGTCAGCTACTGTAAAATGCAGTGTATTAGCTGCCAGTAAGTCTGTGGCTACTAATCTGATGTGTATGTCTCAGGGGCACATACCCTAAGACTGTTCACTGTAAATGCTGTTTTAATGTAATATCACTACAAAGGGTGCATTCAGATGGTTCAGCTGGATACTAGTAAAACCACATGAATACACCCAAAGGGTGCCCACACTCTTGAGTAAAACTATATGCACTGGAATTGCTACTTATAGGTCAAATTTTAATGCGTGTCTTGTGTCCTTTACTTCAGAGGTGAGTTTATGGCGGAGGAACATTTAAGGAATCCAAATAAATGTCTTACTTAGATGTGAATGCACTCGACTAGAAGGTTATCTATTTAAAGCTTGACACAGCAAAGTTCCTCATTTAGCGGATAAGTAATTCCAGACATGTCGGCCATCGTTGATGTTAAACGTACGTCATTACATGAATTATTAAGCCTCAAGACGTGTGCTGCATGTGGGAAGCTTGCATTTGGTAACCTTAAATTGAAGTTAGCTACAAGCAAGAGTCAGGGGTTAGTGTACCTCGCTGGCACAGATGGACAGGTATGGAGATAAGATACAGAAGAACTTTACAACCTCAGTTCCTGGCTTAGGAGTTGGCGTCTCTCATAAAAATGTAATTAACTATGGCAAACTTGTGAGGGCCTAGCTAACTCTAATTGAGTGATCAGCGCAGTCTGCATGGACGGAGTCGCGCATACTAATTACTAGATTATCCAACACCTGCTTCCCAGCACAGAGCAGGGAGTGCGGCTGGAAGAGAGGACGCTTCAGGACCATTGGCTTATAGCAGGAACCCTTGTCTGGGACATCAGCTTCATGGCTGCAGCATAGTATCTATGTTGTGCAGGATGCAACGCTCAGACTTATCTGGGGGGTTTTGTGGTATTGCCCCTGCAAGAATTCTACTAGATATTACATTATAGAAAAGACTATTTTAGAAATCTCGTTCCCACAAGATGGACAAAACTCTTTTTCAGATTTTTATGTTTTTTGCTTGAAGCCACAGTATTAAAAACACTCTCTAGCAAGACTTCAACAATAGGAAGTAAAGGGATAGAAGGTGTATGGACTCCTCCGGGGATGATTACTATCTGTTTTCGTCATACTGTATATGTTCTGGGAGGCACCTGCGATTTTGCTGGTTGTTCCTTCATTGTGCCACAATTACCATATGTGTCTTAACTACTGTTATTTTTACATCTATGTTTGGTCAAGGCGCTATTAGACGGGCCGATATTCAGGATTCCTAGGAACGGTCAATGCCTATAATAACCTTGTCTAATAGTACATTAGAACATAATACTGACATACAAAGCCATCCACAACCTGTCCCCTCCATATATCTCCGACCTAATCTCCCGCTACCTGCCCGCACTTAACCTCCGATCCTCCAAAGACCTCCTACTCCGCTCTGCTCTTATTCGCTCTTCACATAAACGTCTCCAAGACTTCTCCTGTGCATCCCCCATACTCTGGAACTCATTACCAAGACACATAAGACTGACCCCCACAATCACAAGCTTCAAGAAGGCCCTGAAGACTCACCTGTTCAGGAAGGCCTACAACCTCCAATAACTCTACTGTCACCACACCACCACCTGAACAGCCTCTCCCCTCACCTTCTGTCTCTATCCCTCTTCCCTCATAGATTGTAAGCCCTTGCAGGCAGGGCTATCCCACTGTGCCAGTTGGTCACTTTTAGTATTATCTGTTTTGTACATCTTGTGTACCATATGTTAATCCTCAAATGTAAAGCACCATGGAATTAATGGTGCTATATAAATAAACAATAATAATAATAACATTTGCTGGTAACCTGACCTGGTGGCAGACATCATATAAGGGACAGTCTTTCCTGTCATAAGTGAGTTGGGTATATACTGACAAGTGTCTAAATATCAGTGTAATACCCAATAAGCTCTGTGCCCGACATAATAGTTAGCTCATCTGATCTACTGGTTCACTACTATCACTGAATTGATATCTTGGGCACTGGTGAGCACAACATATAAGTTCCCCAAGACAGACTTGACCTGACGCTAAGTGAGTACTCGTAGTATACTACACTATACTCTTTATGCTTACTTATTATATACCATGTCATCATCACTTCAGTACATTGTTTCATTTGATTGCTTGTACTTTCTGTTGCCGTCGTTGCATTATATTTAGTAAAGTCACATTGACTTCACAGAATTATTGGTGTGTTACATCCTTGATTCTCACTATTCTTTGAACCTACCATAAAATAGTATGTATGTAGCCAATATTTACACAGCAGTATTTCTTTATATTATATGCCGCTTCAATTTCTTTTTTCTGTTTCCTGAAAAGCCAATGATTTTCTATTGCATGTGGGGCAGAGATTCACCTCATTCCAAAGTGTATCATTTACTCCAAACTACCAGTCACCTGAGTCTTATTTATTTTGTTGTGGTTTTGGACTACATTAGTCATATACAAAGCTGCGCTTTTCTTGGTTGCCATTAGAAAAAGACAGTAGTTTACCTGTACTCTGTAATCATGTGTTTGTAGTTGTGTATCTTTCATGACAGTTCCCATAATGCAACACAACTTGCTAACAAGACACTACCAAATTTCTGGGTACAGCTCTGGATGTGACTAAGGCATGGTGTAACACAAAACCAGCTCAAAATAAGCAAAGTATTTACACAGTTAACCAACATGTTATGTGAATTTGAACATTAAAATAAAATGATTGTGCAAAAGTTAAGTTTTCCCTCTGTGATACGTTTATTAACATTCATTGCCTTCTCATGAGCAACATAATGCTGAGCCAATCTCTCCAGTAGCAGAAAATAACAATGCAGACCCCTGTGGTAGCAAATGTGTTTATGAAATCCCCCCTCTACATTAAAGCAGGGAAGCCAAGAGCACGAGCCAAGATATTTGGTAGAGGTTCAGCTTGAAGCCACTGACACACTGCGATTCACTCCAAATGAGTTCAAGTAACAGGCTCCAAGAGAGAACGGTTATTGAACAGACTATGTCAATGCCAGGGCTCTGTCCAAAAACCTGAGCGCCAGCCTTTTTCTAAAGACCCCATTACTGCTCTGTTTATGACCAGCTGGAGACCAGCGGCCCAATCCAAAACAGTGTTAAATATCTGAGCTACAAAATCAAAGTAATCCATAAACATTTCATGGAGTCTTTACTATTCCGGATAAGGAGGGGCAGAGGTGACGTACTTCACAATGATCTTTACACAGTATCACACGTGCTTCATTGGAGCAAAAGCAGTGAATCTACAGTAAAGGCACATAGTCACAATGGTATAAAAGATATTGGTTAGCCCCCACCCCAAAAAATGTTGCTCACTGGAGCTGTCCATCTGACCATGGTTTTGTTTGATGCCTAAAATACATATTGCTAATTTACATACATTTAACATATTTGGTTAGTATTTAATCTTAAAGGACGTGAAATAGATACATCATACATGTGTGATCATTGTGGCTCTGAGTGTGTAGACCTCCTCTGTTGCCAATATTGGAGGACTGTGAGTTCATGGACCTCCACCGCTGCCTAGAGGACTAGAGGACTGAAACTTTCTGAATGTTTTATTCACTTGCATACAGTACATATGAATATAAATGGATTACTTGTTTGTAGCTTGTAGTTGTTGCTCTGTTACCTTGTGTAGATAACAAAGGAGCACATTGCTTGGACCCCTTTTGCTACATTTTGCTATAGATGAGGACAAAACCTAGTGCTCTTGTAGCACAGGAATAATTATGGATACCATGAGATGTCAGTGAACCTTTGTCATGTTTTGTTTGTCACACCAAGGATAATTGTGGAAACTTTTGGTAAAACAAAACTTCTAGATAAGCTACTGCTCTCAGCCTCACACACCACCAATGTGAGATATCTCAAGTAGTATATGGCACATATGTACAGGTTATGTTCTTGCCTGTACAGATCACAGCATATCAATTTCTATTTCTGTTTAGGGATTATTTAAGCAAGAATCCATATTAGAGATGTGTATGGTAAATTGCACACTATTGATTGCAGACATGATGCTACTTATAGGATCTTCTCTGTCTTGTCCTCTCATATTCCTCCTTTCTTCAGTGAGGAAATGGAAATGAAAAGTGTGAAGTTGTCTACAGAGAATTGTAAGTGATTAGCTAACACTACAATATATCAGATGAAGTGGGCTACATTTCCAGGGGGTTAGGATACACTCAAGCGGACTGTAAGATGTTCATTACAGAAGTGACAGTTCTGTATTCTGCTTTGGAGTGACCTGTTCTTACAGATGCATCTCAATAAATTAGAATATTTTTGAAACGTTCATTCATTTCAGCAATTCAGTAATACAATTCATAATCAGTGTCTTCCATGATTGTGTGTCCTACTGAACCAGGGACCATTTAAAGGCTTAGGAAACCTTGGCAGGTGACACACTGAATTTACAATACTGAACTTTTTTACAATATTCTAATTTTCTTAGATTTTGGTTTTCATTACCTGTAATCCATAATCAACATTTACAGAAATAAAACACTTGAAATATAGGAGGTCACTTTTTTAAAATTTAATTACTGAAATAAATAAACGTTTCAAAGATATTCTAATTTATTGAGCTGCACCTGTATATGATATGCACATACATAACGCCACTTGTCCTACATAATTTTGAACAGAAAGCATAGTCAATAGAAGTCTCCTATCCATCACTATGGAGATAAAGTGATACATGGAGGTGTAAACTATGCATGTATACATGTCAGTCAACAATTCACATGGTAGTCACTGGACTGTGGGTTTTGGTCACTCGGCATCTAACTGACAATATATTCTTCTGTATCTTCGTAATATATATATTCAGTGTCCTTATTATTTTTTCAAAAAATAACAACCTCTTAAGGGAACAACTTCTAAATTAAAACCGCCAACAGCGTTGCTACCATAGTCAATATTTGTATGTATGTATGTATATTAGTATTGCATCCATAATAGTGACCTGCTTATAATGGGCTTCTGTGGATCATTAAAAATGTAACGTCCACTGCAGCCTAAAGCTAGGGCTACACAATATTATGTAGTCTTGTGGCATAGCATGTCACACTACTATATTGTGCCAAATCATAGCAAATAGGGTCATGTTGGGACCCATAATGTTGAGGCCCAACATATCGCAAAGATCCAGCTCTGCTGGATTTTTGTTTGGCTGCATTTGCCATTATTAGTTAGCAGCAGGACATTTGTGATTGTAACATCACGTAGCCAAAAGTTGCTGCATTGACATTAGTTAATTCAATAACATATCTAACAATTACGATATTTCCACCCGGACAGCTGTACCATTACCAAACTAATGAAAAAGTGAAACAAAACCGCACCTAAATGAATATAAACACTCCAACTGCAGAAGAAAGAAAGTGAAATTTTAGTGTATACTATTTACAGTATATACAGTTCACTTGTAAGATAGAACCGTAATGGTGTAGCTTTTTGCCACACTATGTGAATACACAGGTATACATATGTTATTCTGACATGTCAAATGTTCATATAGTAAGTAAAAGTAGAGAAATTTTTAGGTTGTACAATCTATGATTAAAAAAAATAAAGCTATAATGGAGTAGTGAAGTTGAAAAAAAGAAATTTGGTGGCAATGGGCTCACAGTAGGTTAAACAAAACTAAAAGAGAAGATGCTGCCCTCTCTGCTTCCATGCCGTGCCCATTCCAATGCTTACTGGGTCATTGGTCACTACGTCCTGGTCCCCTCTCGACACATAGGAAATTCTCACACTGCAGCAGCCGTGAGAGACAAAGGGTAGATAGAGTGCATATAGAGCTTATAATTTGTTTAACCTTCTTCTCTGAAGCCTTTTTATACCATTTTTTTCCTGCTGGACAACCACTTTTAGATCTGTCAACAGCATCTGGCCTAACTGCTGACAGCTTCTATGTAACAATAAACATAAAAACATAGCTGTAAAGAAAGAATAGCAGAAAATCTGGAGCTTCACTTAAATTATTGCATCTTTATTGTTTTTATTGTGGTAAAGTCCGTCTGCTTAAAAATTTTTTCAGAGGACATGGGTCTGGATCTTAGTTCTGGAAAAGACAAGCATGCTTAGTCCACATTTACCCTCACTTTTCAATTACTCCCCCAAATCTTTACGCTCCTCTTCCTCCTGCATAATACAATGAAATGTTATTGATTACACGGTTCCTAATAATTGATTATGGGTGGAAATATTTCAATAACCCTTTAACCACTGACATCCCTTTTATTGTTTCATTTCATTCACTGTTGATGTTTTAAGGTAAACAAGCGAACTCTTCACCCTCCTCCAGGGTAACCATATACAAGGCATACAAGGTGCGCACGCCCCACTTAATTAAACTTGAACAATGTCTATTAACCAGTGGCCAGTAACACACAGACCGCGGCTTGTACAGCGAGGTGACTACATGTCCTGTTCTTTAAGAAGTCCAAATCACTGCCCTAATTTGACAGGAGAGTCGTTCCAATCTCAGACAGGGGCACCGAGCTTGAAATCCAGACAGAGTTTGTCTCTGGTTTGTCAGACCTTTGTAAATGCTGTTGCTAGGTAACCATCAATCGCACTGCCGCGATGTTCTACTGCCTTGCTACCTAATGCTATTATCCGCTGTTGATTACCTTTTCCAGTCCATTGAACCCTGTTAAAGCCAGAGACTTCCCTTACATACAGTAGCTTTCTTTGGCAGTAGCCGGCCACAATCTCTTGGAAAATTTCCCTTTTAGTCCATTCAAAAACTGGATATACTCAACTGAGCTGATATAGAAGAGTCATTCAAACACTCCCCTGGCCTGTACAGATACTGGGAACATGTACAATATGGACACAGCTGCCAGTTTTTACATGGTATTTGCCAAGAAGCCTGATAATACAGGTAGCCTAGTCATTTCACATGAGCCCTGTATCTCTGAAATACAGATCGTACAGCTTAGCAATAGATTTGGCCTCCAAAGGAAGAAGGGACTACAGGTCTAGGGCACAACATACATGTAGCATTCAGCTCTAAGACTGAACAAAATAACTTATTTCATTTTCTTATACTGGGTTCATATATGAGGAATTAGGAAACTTTTTTTACGTATTTTTTTGCATGAACAGGTTTTTGTTGCGTTTTTTGCCGTAGTTTTGTCATGTTTTTTTGCTCCAGCACACTGTATAGTCCTGGAAACTTCAATGGGTTTTTCAAGGCAGAATCCGCCTGAAGATAGGTCATGTCACTTTTTCCCCCTCTAGCTAGAGGAAATAAACTGCTACTGACTCTCATTGAAAAGAATGGGAGGTGTTTTTTGAGGTGGATTCCGCCTCAAAATCAGCGTGCAAAAAACTCTGTGTGAAAATACCCTTAGGTGGTTAGGGCGAGTGTGGCTTTTTTGGTAATATATAGAAGCCTAATGTTAGTAGCATAAAGCATATGAGATACTTCAGCTGAAGCACAATGCATAAAGTTACAGAGCCATATTCTCATCTAGCAGATTACAGTAAGACAGTGATTAAAAGAGTGAGGAATAGAGGCTGAATGTAAACTACTGGGAAACCTACACATGAACATGATTGACTGATAGATGTGGGGCTGTGACACCCCCCTCCCACAGACACAAAAGCCTGCTATTATGCCTGCATTAACATCTTCATAAAAACACCATGCCACTTGCAGAATTGCCAGCCCCGGCTCTGGAGGTGACGGCAGCACTCCCAAGTAGAAAAAGCCAAACTTGTCACTGCTTGTCAGGTACATGGCACACAAAGTACTGTCGGCTCAGACAATCTCAGGCCAGGTTCAGCTGCTGGACAGCTCCGGGTGAACTATGAGAGCAAAGGCCGAATGCTATTGTAAATTATGAGGACAGAAGGCCTAGGTTATGCATTCCTGTTACTCAAAATCCTATCTCTATGACTATGCTCTGTGTATAGAAAGACAATAATCAGCACTGTAAGGCCAAGTTCACATGCAGCAGAAATTTCTACAGCTGAGAATCTGTTTCACACATCTGAATGGGGCTGGTTCTGCAGCATGCACTTGATTTTCTGTAAGCCCTATTCAGATGAGTGAGACGATTGCAGAGATTTCTGTTGAAAATCTGCTGTGTATGAATATGCACTAAAAGAATGGTGTTAAAAAAGAAGCAAGGATGAGAAGGGGACCTGTATATCCAGAGACTGAAACCCATATACTGTATAACTAAAATGTCTATCCATTCTGGACAACCCTATGTAAGTTAAATACATCAGTAACACAAATCTCTTGTCAGCCCTGATATTTTGTTACAATGTATCAGTACAGGTTACATGTTGCTGGATACAATTGTAACAAACCTGCTGTAAAAAGAATGAGATATCTAAGAATTAAGTTCAATATTTTAAGGAACTGGAAAGTTGTATAGTGTTTTACTAATATAAAACCTTGTAATACTGATAAGATACCCTACAGAATTTATGATGATGTCATTTACTCTTAATAAGTGAAATATTTTTGTGCTCATGTATTTTCTATATTGGAGCTATTATTCTTATGACCTTTGCATAGGGAGGATATCTGCTTGGCTGCTATACATAATGTCACTAATAAGAATTTTTCATTTTGCAGTTACATTGGCTTATTATATACAACCTGATGCTGGGCATATACGAGGAAGTTGCAAAACCTATTCAATTTATAAGTAGGAGAAAAACATGAACTAGAAGATATATGAGAGATTGAACATCTGTCATGGTTTCATCCTCATGGCAGGGTTTGGCCTTGTCATCAGTTTAGGACTCTACTCACGGCCATGAACTATATGTAAACTAGGAAACAATTGACGAGAAACACTGCATGATCGCACAGTATTAGGAATATATCAGTACTATGGCACCTGCTCTAGCTAATATAAAATGTACGTAGATTGTATGCAGATTACATGTGCATTACTAGAGGGGCCACATGGTTCAATTCTGTTTTGATCCCATGGAAATTGTAGCTGTCACATTCTGTCAACGCTCAGATAAGGAGCTTTCATCCTACACAAGACTTTTCTCAGGCATATACATATGCATTTCCGGATGAAGCCTCATACAGAGGCTATTTCCAGTGCTAAATTTCTACAATAGTCTGGCACCAAATAAGAGAATTTTAGGCTAACTGATACAGTGTGTTGCACAGTATGACACATGGATTCTCTCTTTGAATCTGTGTCATGCTCCGCCCCCTCAGGCCCTGCATTAAGCATAATAGACTGTAGACATTATCCCTGGAGTGTTCATTTGTAGGGATTGGCTCCTCAGAGACAGCTTTTTCCAAACTGCAGTCCTCTAGGCAGGGTTCAGCTCCCGCCACCTCTGGCGACAACTGATTCTGTTGGGGGCTGCTGCAGACAGTCAGGCATCTCAGTGGTCATTGCAGGGGAAATCTAGTATTACACAGTAGCCATTCATCATTGTCCATGAGCCATAGGGGGTGTTCTCACCTTTATTCCCCCCCCCCAGATTGACTAAGCACCACAATCATACATGATTACTGGATTCCCTTACACTAGGAGCATAACTATAGGGAATGCAGAAGTTGCAACCAGGTCCTGGACCTTGAGGTGGCACAAAAACCTCTCCACAATATATGAAGACATTAGTATTTTGGATAGCATATGGTAAATTGGGGTCCCATTACAGATTTTGCATTTGGGACAAGGAGCTTCAAGTTACATCTCTGCCTTACACATTGGTTTATTAGAACTGTACAGAATATATAAATAATAATGTTAAAATAAGAAGCTAAAATGTAACCACCCCAGACATAAATGCATTCCGCAGACTACAGATTGTGAATGTCTCAGGCATGGTTTACATCTGTTTGACTATATAATTGGCCACTCTTTACTGAAGCGATGAAAATTACAGCCATTAATACAGTAGCTGCGCACCTCTGACCCCTCACGGCTCTGCTCCACAATGTCTTACCTTCTTTTAATGAGACACAGTTACCTTTGCAGATGAACAGGAAAAATGTGCTGTGTATGTGTAAATCTCAGAAACCCAATGTGAGATTAGATTAAGCCTCATTTCGGGAATAAAGTCAATGTTTTTACCTTTACATGGATGAACTCTCTGGGGAGAGAAGAGCCACGCGGGTATAGGGCGAACTGTGTTTCCACGAGCTATGTGGCTGAGAAGTGTAAATATGAATTTTTACATTATGTAAACTCATTAGTTGCTACTTAATGTGTCTGGAAATGGAAAGAGAAGGATCCTTCTTATTGCACACAGAATTCAATTGACAATCCCATTTAACCTTGTGTTTTTGCTCTGTGCTTTCTAAATCCATAATATTAGCCTGAATGTGCTCATATAATATATAAAATTAATCTATATAAAATGTTCAGTCACCTTGTAAACACATAATATTACTTATCCTGTACTGATGAGTTGCATGCTGTGTAATACTCCACAGCTGCATTCTCTATTCTGCTGGTGGAGTCTCTGTATACATATATTACATTATTTATCTTGTACTGATCCTGAGTTACATTGTGTATTATAATCCAGAGCTGTACTCACTATTGTGCTGGTGGTGTTTTGTGTATATACATTACATTTTTTACCCTGCACTGATCCTGGGTTACAACCTGCATTATACTCCACAGCTGCACTCACTATTCTGCTGGTGGAGTCTTTGTGTACATACATGACATTACTTATCCTGTATAAAACCTAACTAATATACTTCTTTAAAAGCTAAACACAGAGTTTATTCTGGTGTTTTTCCATTTGGGAATGCATCTTCAAACAAAATATTGTATAGTTATGCAACATTTAGAAAAAAAACTAAATAGCATTCTGCATTATAGAAGTTTAACTGAGGTGTTAGTTGGTCTATTTCCAAAAGTTTGCTGAATATTGCAAAAACAGCCAGCAGAATTGTGAGTACAGCTCAGGAGTATAATTCAGGCTACTGCATCTCAGCTCTCATTTTAATAAATGGGAGCTAAGCTGCAATAGCACAGCACAACCACTATGCAATGTATGGAGCTGTCTCCTTCCCACACTGTAAATTGTATAGTTCTGGCATCAGAACCAGAGGAGGTACCAGGTGTCAGACTAAGGTATTCAATGTCATAAGGTTGCAAAACTCATTTCATTTAGATAAAATCTATATATAAACTTTAGAATGATGTTCACAGGTGGACACAGTATACTGTAAATTTTAATGAACATTGCATGCAACTGATAGACTTCTGATCCTCTTTGGCCACTAGCATAATGGGACCCTTTGTCCCAAATGTAGAATTGTGGCTTTTCCTTTCCATGGTTGATGCATTTGTCATCTACACTCAATGACTTCGTATAAACCTTTTCCCAGCCAAAACAAACTGTAAAGTTTATCTTTCTGAACAATGAAAATTATCAAATAACATTCTCTTGGACTTGAGGCATACTGAAAAGAGTATTCTTAACTGCTATAAAATGACTAGTTACAATGCTTCTATTGAGAACTGACACCCATCTGAGATCTTGCTATATGCACAAGATTTGTGCAGTACCATATGATTTCCACATAACTATCCTGTCCTCTATCATACTCCAGATCTGGTGGAGTCAGCATGTACATACTCTACTTATTCTGTACTGATCCAGAATTACAGCCTTTATTATACTCCAGAGCTGCACTCACTATTATGCTGTTGAAGTCACTATGTACAGTACATACATTATATTTCTTATCCTGTACTGATTCTAAGTTACATGCTATATTATACTCCAGAGCTGCACTCACTATTCTGCAGGTGAGGTCACTATGTACATACATTATATTTCTTATCCTGTACTGGTCCTAAGTTACATGCTGTATTATACTTCTAGTTAACTATTCTGCTAGTGGCGGTCAATGTGTACATACATCCTGTACTTATACTTCAATTCTGCAACTTCAGAGTTGAAACTCTAGTAACCTGCAAAAGGTATTTGAGTTCCACATGACTGTCCTGTTACTGAATCTCTCTTACTCAGGAGAGGAGAATCAATAATGATATAGTACTCAAAGTATATTTGGAAATTACCTGAAATTTGATTATATATATCTATATATATCTATATACAGATATATACCGTATATATATATATATATATATATATATATACTGTATATGTATATATATACAGAAGTTTACAATTTTCTTAGGTCAGTCAATTCCAACCTGTTGCAAAACTATAGTGGCCTAGTGGCTGTCAGGATATGTTGTGAATTGCAAAACCTAAAAAGCCAAAGGTTGGCGACCACAGCCTCAAATGAACTCGTACCTTAATAGACCCTAACACATTTACCTGAAAGGAAGTGACATTACATTAGGCTGCATTGAGGGCAGACAGTAAAGTAAGGGTTAACAGTCTTCAGTCTCCCAACAGTTAAGATTCATAAAATAGAATTTCAGTCGACTTGTTAAAACTCTTCAAGTGGAAGACTTCGAATCCTGAAATAATATGCCTCACAGGCTCTACATTCAATTTTTAATGTCTTTTATCTATACTTTCTCCATGAGGAAAATTACAACTTTGTAATAACTTGAGCTCAGTGATTTTATTTTCACAGTTCTGCTCTGAGCTCCAATATTCACTTTCCCTTTCTTTAAAACTTTTTTTTTTTGCCCTTAAACCATATTTTCATCTACCCTCGTATTAAACCTAATGCAGAAGGGAATTACAAACAAGCATTTAGAATGCAGTAAACACATTACAGGCGGCTATTGAGTAGGATACTTTACAAGAAGGCAATCTGTAAATTGTGTCAGATGAAGGGGAAGAAGCCGATCGCTTCACGTATTGGTTTGAATACTTTGTTGCAAATGTTTCTAGGGATGTGAGTGATTTTGATCAGGAAAATGATTCCCATGTATCAAACTGTAATCATACAATGTATGTGTATCTGAATCCAACCCAATGTGGCATCCTTACCCTGACAGTATGGCAGCAGATGCAATGAAAACCGCAACTAACTTATTTTTAGCACAATCCAATAGTGAAGCCTCTGATCAGTGACCTGATATTTTATTTGGTGGTCGCCAGAATTGTTCTATCCTTGTTGAGATTATGGAGTTACAATATCTTAGACCAACTCATTGACTGAATGTCATATATAATTGTATCTATACGTTTCATATACAGCTGACCAGACAACGTATCATACAAGAGAATAGTCATATGTATATTTCAATTACTGTAGCTATGAAGCTTCATAAATCTTACAGCATTTGATATATTTTCAATTCTGAACAGTATTTTGTAGTTTATATATGTAATGAATCTCCACAAACAGTTCAGTCACTATGTACATACATGACATTACGTATCTTGCACTGATCCTGAGTTAAAACTTGTATTATACTTCAGAGCTATACCCAGTATTCTTCAGATGGAGTCACTTTGTACATACATTACATTATTTATACTGTACTGATCCTACGTTACAGCTTACAACTACTTTCCAGAGCTTTCCTCATTATTCTGCTGGTTGAGCCACTGTCTGCTATACCTAGACATATTTATCCTGCACTCAAGTTACAGTATTATACTCAAGAGCTGCATTCATAATTCTGTGGACACCACAACTAAAATCTCCCTGCGTGTTCAGCATTCCTCCCAAATTCAGTGTCTGCACAGAGCGTGCTCTGGTTATTTAGATTCTGAAAAGTGTTTTATTTGCACCAGTTATTGTACAGTCATCTGATGTAGGAAAAGCTAACTCCCCCTACCCTGTCCCAGTGGTGTCTACGTACAAGCTTGCTGTTCCATTAACAACCAGCAGAACTACAACTACAGCTCTGGAGTATAATACAGGTTGTAATGTAGTACAAGAAAATTAGTATAATGTATTTACAATGTTACTAAACTTCTATACATATTATATACTGATTACAACTAATGCATTATATGGTACCCTTTAACATACAATGATGAGGCTGTCACAAATATTTTTTCTTAGTAATATCTTGCATTTACTGTGCTATTTAATGGAACATATAATAACAAATAACAAACAAATAACATACTCTCGAAGTATTTCAACACTACAACATTGTATAACATGGACATACATCCATGCTTGCCCACATTATCAGTTCTGAGCTGTGTTTTTTCGGCTGTCATCTTTAAGATTGAGCAAAGTAGTATAATATGCCAGGAATCATGGAAGATGTAGTCAAGAAATCGTTCCAGTGATCAATAGCTGGGACATGGCGCCAGTTCTAACCAACTGACATTAACAGTTTGGTGTCACCTCCAGAACGCGTTGTATCATGAAGCCGTGTGTCCCTGAGGTGAAGGCCTGCGTGCCTGTGCTTGTCGAACAAGATAAGAATCAGGCTAAATAAAATTCACTGCATGATAAGCTGCTCACTAGTAATACGGTTGTGTCTATGTGCTCCCACCGAGCTGTGAAATCTGTTCTGAGATTGGAATATAAGAACCGCCAATGCATCACGACCATCAAGAGGTCAGGACGTGGTCTCTACTCCGGGTGCTAAAAATCCTTGTAATTAAAAATGGGAGGGAAGAAAGACTTTGACAGAAGCGAACAGAACATTTTCATCCTGTCCTTGCCAGCACTATGGGCTCTGATATGGTGACCCAAGCTTTTGGCTGGTGCTGCCAGCCTGTCCTGTGCAGTTGCAAATGTAAGGTTAAAAATATATGTGCAAATGGGAAACTCAACACTCAGCAAGGCTTTAGATCTAGACAACATGTAAATAGGAACGATGCAGCATGTCAGACATCACATGTGCAGCTCTCCAATGTAACAGTGTATGGCTCTGTAACATATACATAAAAGTAAAGTAACATGTGAACCCTATGTAGTAGGGGCAATGACTGTATCAATGTAGGTTCACAGCTTCTATTTTGTAGTGCGCACAACACAGGGCAGCATCCTGCGGCAGATGAAAAGCCCATTACTATTAATTACCGCCTCTGTTCAGAGACAGCTTTATGGAGCCAATATGATCTGCAAGACAAAGAGCTCTGCCCTTTTATAAGCTGATCAACAACATCTACAACTGCTCACTTTTAGGGTAGTGGCCACGCTCCTTCCAAAAGTCCCTGATGAAGCGGTATTAGGAGATAGCAATACCAGTGCTGGCCACAAGGTCTGCTCACACATTGCCCCTGGATGTATTGTGGTATTGACTCCCACTCCTTTTGCACAGATGTTGCACTGCTTCTTGTTTTGAGCTATATTTTTTATTTGAATTGGTATTATTTTTTTTTATTTCAACTGCATCTTCTAGCATACTTTGGTTTACCTTGACTTGTTGATTTCAACTCTGCAGCTCTAGTATAGATAGTGAGTGTAGACTATGCATATTGTGTTATTATAGTACAGTAGTTTAACATAGTCCTTGGTATGAAAATCTTGTGGCTGCACATGTGGGTCAGCTTCATTATTGCTGACTCTTGTATTGGTGTTATGTTTATTAATTGATTCTTCTTTTAGGCTGAGGTCCAATGTTGCGGAAGCGCAGATTTTTTTTGTTGCAGGCTTTGCTGCATTTTTTTGAGCCAAAGCCAAGAGTGGATTGAGCAGAAGGTAGAGGTATAAGAACTTCCTATATATTTCCCATTCCTTTTATAGCCATTGTTGGCTTGAGTGAATTGAGCAGAAGGTATAAGAACTTCCTATATATTTCCCATTCCGTTTGGAGCCATTGTTGGCTTTGGCTCAAAAAAACGCAGCAAAACCTGCAACAAAAAAAACCTATGTTTCCGTAACGTGAGGTCTTAGCCTAAATTTATTTTGTTTTTCTGTAACTTTTTGGTATGATTTTTTTGCATCTGATTTGATGTGTGCTTTCTCTTTGGATGTGTCACTTGTTTTGGGTTTTTGATGCTTGTTTTCATATATACTTAGCAATACCCATCCTTTATTCATTTATTATTACCAAAAGCCACTGGTTGGAGTGGTTTGCAGATTAATTCACTGAAACTTATTGATTGTTATGGTTAGTGGTTTAGACAAACCATGCCGCTAACAATGAGCATTTTATTAGCAATCAGTTCATGGGGAAACTGCACCAATGTGTGGCTCTTTGCCGCATGGTAGCAGCTGCTAAGTGGGCCCACACCCTTATACTGTGTTACATGGAAGCCTTTACTGATTATTGCCTGAACTGGTGTGATAGTGCGGGGCTCCACATAACTGCCATTGAGTGATTGAGTCCCACGTTAGTATAGCTTGCAAATGAACTAAGTGTTAACTTATTATTTTAATGGCCATGTGGTATTACATCAACCGCACAGCCATTACCAATCATCAGCCAGAGATTTTCTAGCATTTAGATATTAATGACAAATCCTTGGGAATAGAAGCTGGGCTGCGATAACCTGAGATGGCTACTACACAGTGTATGGTGCTGTGCATATCCAAATCCATATACTGTGCTGCAGTGGACTCCCACTGAATTGATATTGATGACCTATCCTAAGTATTAGTATCCAAAACCTGGAAAACCCTTTAAGGCTAAGGCCCCATGTAGCAAGCCGCAGCGAAAAAGCACTGTGGGAAAAACTGCAGCGGAAACGCATAGTGGTTTTTCCCACTGCCCTTTTCATAGAAAGTCAGCAGAGTTTTCCTCTGCAAACTTTCTGCTTTAATTATACCTCTACGGAAAATGACAGCATTTCCATAGGTATAAATGACATGCTGCGATTTACAAAAATGCAATGTTTTTTAAAATTGCAGCATGCCCGTTGCGGATATTTTTCTGCAATGTGTGGGTGGGATTAGTTAGAATCCCATCCACTTTGCAGGGACTGTAAAATCCCATGGTTTTTGCCACAGCGTTTCCGTCACGTGGGGCTTCATGCACACAAATGTTTGTTTGTCATTGTGCTTGCCATTTTTTAACGGCTTGCACACTGAGCCATTATTTTCTATGGCCCCATACCTATTATCACAGGTCTATGTAGGGGGTTGTGAGCCTCAGGACAGGCCCTACTCCTGCCTGTTTCACTATATGAAATTAATGAGCTCATGGATATCATTAATGTGCCGTCTGTGCCATTTTCCCACGGACCAACGGATGCACACACTTGTGTCCATGTAGCCTAATACAATACTCAGTTCATTTGCAAACGACCTCGACTCTGTGACATCTCAAAATTACTGGAACACAACATAATCTGCTATGCAGACACTTTTAGTCCCATGTGACTGGTGAACACATCCAAAGTTACCCTCCATTGTGTATGAACATGCTGGGAATATGAAGTTATAAAAAATAGTAGCTGAATAGGATATATGTGATAATATGTAGCACTACATAGCTGAGGATATGTAGGCGGATGGCAATCTTGTTATAGCTAGAAACTAGAAACCTTAGATTTTTTTCACCAAGCAATTAAGTATATGTTTACAATGCACAAGTGAGTGATGACAACTTGACCCCGGAATTAAAAGTAAAGGATTTCTAAATGTCATGTCGTCACACGCAATGCCATACTTCAACTTCTAGATCTGGAGAGTAAATTGATCTTTGCATCCTATCACTGAAGCTCATTATCTTAAACAACCACATTTCTCCAGCAGATAAAACAGAAAAAAGACCAACAGTAATTTACTGCTAATCATGTAATTAACACACCGAGCCGAGGATGTATCAAGATCCTGCCACTTGCGCCTCCACTGGAATAAATTTGCCCCAATGTCAAACATGTGAAAGTTGTAATTTCAGCTCCTTATGGTTGATGCTAATCTCTGGGACTCAGGCCTCAACACTGACTGGATGTGGTGAAACATATTAACATAGCGAGAGGTGGAAAGTACAAACAGACGTCAACTCCAGATAAACAAGATCTTCATGTATCATACTGCAAAGCAAGTACATATGTAGTACTCAGGGGCATAGCTAAATTCTCATGGGCCCTCTTGTGAAAGTTCAGCTTGGACCCCTAGCCCCTTACAACTTGGTTCATGGTCACTATCCCTGTGTAACTTTCAGAGGTATCACTGAAACTCTTAAGTGATGTGATGCATCCCTAATAATCACAAGTTAAGAGTGTCCCCTTGTGGTCCCCACAAGGTAACAGTGCCCCCAGCATAGAAACAAGGTAATAGTGCTTCCATTGTTACCCTGCAAGGAAACAGTACCACCCCTTGTTCCCCCTCACATAACATAGGTAATAATGTCTTCCTCCTACAGTTAATAGTCTCCCCTCCACATAGATCATAGTGCCCACCTCACAGCTAATAGTATCCCCCACATAGCTAATATTTACCACACAGGTAATGATGCCCCAAAATGTAATACTTCCCCCACCCACATACCATCTAGCCCACTCCACATAGGCAATATCATATCCTCCAGCACCTCCACATAAGTAATACTTCCCTTCATGTCATCCAGGTCCCCCGACCTAGGTAATACTCTCCCATATCATTTAAGCCCCCCACATAGGTAATACCCCCACACAAATCATCCAGGCCATTTCCTCATACGTAATGCTCCCTCATATCATCAAAGCTCCCCCACATAGGCAATACTCCCTCCATATCACCCAGATGCCCTACACATATGTAATACTTCCCCCATATCATCTAGGCCCACATAAAAAGAGTATTGAAAAACACACAGGTCTCTTACATGAGCCAGGAGGTATCCCCCCTGTTCTCCCAGCTGTACTCATAGACTGGACCTCAAACTGCTGTGTTGCGGTACACACACAGAACCAAATTAACTCATAGAGAATCTGAGAGTAAACTCCTGAAAGGGCACAACAGCCACCCTCTTATACGGTGCCTTCAACCACATATAACCCAATGTCACCCTGTCAGTGCAGGATTGTACTCCAGGACTCCACATAAAAACTACTACCAAGGCACAACTCCTCAACCAACCAAAATACCCCCAAACCAGAGGTGCTGGCAAAAACAGCAAAATATAATTTGTGCAGACACTGAACAAGCTGGGCAATTCAGTTCAGAAGCCTGTAACTGAGAGTGCAGCTCTGAAGTATCATACTGCATGTAAGTCACGATCAGTATAAGATAAGTAGTATCAATAGTGACTCCACCAGATGAATAGTGAGTGCAGCACTGGAGTATAATACAGGTTGTAACTTAGGATCAGTGCAGGATAAGTCATGTATGTACACAGACCTTCCACCAGCAGAATAGAGAGTGCAGCTCTGGAGTATAATACAGTCAGGATTAGTACACTCATTATTATTAGTAGTAGTAGTAGTACACATTATTGCACTCAGGATTAGTACTAGATTAGTAATGTAATGTATACAGTGACTCCACCAGAAGAATAGTGGGCGTAGCCCTGGAATAAAATATAGGCTGTAATTGAAGGATCAGTCCAAGATGTGTAATGTACATAGAGACTCCACTAGTAGAATAATGAGTGCAGCTCTGGAGCATACAGAAATGTCCTTTATTACCCTTCCTCTTGGCTGAACATGTCCAGATAAAGTATGTGCATGACAAAATAATTAACATTTCATATTATTTTGTGATGTTGTGGCACAAAGTGATATACTACATGCATATCTATGTGCGGGCACCCACTGGTTGTGTTGTGCATTGAAGCATTATAACGTTTTTTCTAGCATATCACAATATTATATTTAATTTGTTTCATGAGAAGTTGAAGTTCTTAACCAAATTCGAGCTAACGCTAGGTTCGCACTAGTGTTTGAGTTTCAGTACGAGACTCCTTCCCCATTCCCCTTATAATATGTGGAGAGAAAAGTCGTGCAAGGCGGAAACCAGGCGGAAACCTGACGTACCCCATTATAGTCTATAGTTTCTGTGTGTAACCGCTTTTTAAGCAGGTAGGGTTGGAAGGCAGGACAGAAACCCGAACACTAGTCTGAACCTATTGTAAGCGTGTATTTTAGGATGTTATTTAGGATATCACTAAGGGATAAGTAGTGTCATATATTTACATAGAGGCCCCTCTTTTTGTGTTGATGGATTCAATATATATTACGTAGATAATAGCATTCAAAGATGCTAGAGCTTCGCTTTTAATGCAAAAATACACAGGTCAATGACCCTCAGGAACTACTAAGGCAGGAACAGACAGCTAGTCATGGTCTTGTCACTGCTGACAGTCAGCTTTCATATTATCTAAGGTCGGCATGTACAATTTCTGCTCTCTTTATTTGGACTCCAGAGGTGGATAATTCTGATGAATGATAAAAGTGCAAAGCATGAAAATAGTCTACCTGGACAAACCTTTGTATCACGACTCCTCACATTGTCTACAGATCACTTGACTTCTGTTACTTTTAAGAGATTTGAGCAGAAAGGAGTGAATAGAAGTACAATTTTAATGAGAATGTCACTGTATCCGCTGCATTGACCGCATAAATCCTCCAGGTTTACATTGTGTTAATCTCTACGCCTAAAAGACCGTCATCGACCATCAGATGTCAGAATAACAGACTCGACACCTAAGTCACACATGCCAATTAACACAAGCAGCAAAACCCTGGGGAATGACAGCTCCGCGGAAAATCTACTGAGCAGAGTCCTGCAGAATTTCACAGAATAGCCTTCTTTTCCAATTGAACACTCTATGGAACATTCCGAGACTTCTTTATTCTACTGTTAACATAGCACAGAGGATGTTCAAAGAGAAGAGAATTTGCTACTCTGGCCAGTTTGTAGAAAAGATTTAAGTCCTGATACAAGTATGGAAGGTTTTCATTGTACACAACAGGAGAAGAAGGAAAGATATTTGGCCCATAATAAAAAAATAAATAAATAAAAAAAAATGTCCCTTAACCACATTTGCCTTACAATACCATTTTATTTACATCTGGTGGGACAATGTTGATATTTTTAGTTGGTTGCGTGTCCTCTGGGCAATGTTTGTGCATACACAGTCTTTATGTAATCTTTGGCTCCCTGGTATTAGGTCATAGATGTAAACCAATGCAGTTTATACGTTTTACTACTGAGCATGGATTCCCAGTGACAGGGCTCCTGCACATCTCTACACAATCAATCTTCGCAGCAGCCAACCTCATGCCTCCATCGCTTGTATACCGCTTGCAGCACCTAAGCTCACCGCTAGGTGCTGCGCACTGCAAACTAAAAATGCTGCAGCGCCACCTGGTGGAGAGTTGAGGCTGCACCGATTTCAGAGAGAACACACATACTCAGGGTAATTCTGGAATCGGAATAGAATGGAGCAGATGGGGGGAGTTAAATCGCTGAGGATAAAGACGAGCTGGATGATTGTTGCCAGAACAATATAAATGCGACAATGCTGAGATCTGCGCATTTTCTTGAAACAGAGCAAAGCTGCAGACTAGGATGAAACACAGTGAGAATAACACGTAGATGTGTTTAATGGTCTGCTTTCTTCCTACACATTAATCCTTTAAGGAGATTAGTTGGGAGTAAGCCCTGTTGAAGCACAGATTGCAATATCAGTTAAGCAGCTTGCATGCCCATCAATCCACAGGATAAATAAGACTGTCCGTGCGGTGGTGAAAGATGACACAGAGCGTGTTCTAGGCCACGGATGTCAAGGGAGGGTTGTGGAGAACAGGTGGGCACACTATACTATTCACTGTTCTAAGACAATTAGCATTTCTTCGATGTGTCTATGGTCAACCTTCCCCTGTCCTATATGATAATCCTATAGGGACTGATATGTGGCCTATAAAACCTTTACTATGAGTTTTGTATGAGAGTTAGAATGAATAAATCATGATGGATGCTTGCAGCCTACCGTTATTAGCACCAGTGTTTATAGGTCAATGCCATTCGGCTACAGAGACTTGAGTGGCAATAAAGTGAAATCATTCCCCTATGTAAACACCTTTAACGCCGTTCAATATTTACTCCATAATTTACTACAACTTCATCTGCATTTCATGTGTAGGCCTGAAATCATAAACCGCCCCGGCCAGCAGCAATTAACGCACAAGATGTTATAATTCTTTACAAGGAGATCAGATGGCAGAGACTTTTATCATGCACGGAGAATCAACAAAGGTGCTGTTAATGATCAGACGCGATAATCCGGATGATGCTTCCCAGATACATTTGTTTCCTCAAACAGATAATTACTGGAGGCCTTAACCGATAAATTAATGTTAAATCCAATCCCATCGTCTTCATTCTGATTAACCTCTGCAGTGCCAGCCTGCTATACACTGATGGGGACAAAAAACCAACAGCCAAGTCCAGATCTCAAGGTTAATGTTCAGATCTAGCTCTGCCATTATTAGACCTTGCACATTCATGTGCCACAAATCAATGGTTGAACATCTGATATATGAGTCATGTGGCCAAAATATTTCAATAATTGATGTGAGGCTCTTATGAAAAATGTATAGCTACCTGATAAATAATCACCTGTAATAAGCATCAGCAGTATGAGAAAGAGATGGGAAAGGCTCCCTACAAGTCTTCAGCAATGGTATATATACAGAATTTATTGATCACTTACAACATAAAGAGCCATGGGCTGTAAAGAAGAAGCGGGCAGGAGGGCAGTAATACATGACTGCAGTATCAGACTGCAGTAGTCTGTAACTACGGAAACATATAACTCTGCATAGGAGTTGTAGGCACAAAACAATTGTTTGTTTTTAATACAGTAATAAAACTATTTGCAAAGTTGTTTAAATGTTTTTAAGTAAGCATTAAAATGTTTGCAAAAGTGTACACACCATGTACATCATCGCAGGCGCAGAATTATAAATTGGTAAGTCTAGAAAAAAACTGTTTATTAGTTCTCAAAGCTCCAAAATAATAATGCACAATGAGCAGGCGGTAATAACGTACAGTCAGATATTACATCAGAGATCAGTGACATGAAACAGTATACTCTTTACACTATACAGGTTTCCTTGTAAGAGTCTCCAGCCTTTCTTTTCATTATTAAAGCTAGTGCCAGGGGCTTATTTTCTGCTTTACACAGCACTACAAATGGGACAGTTAATTAAACCCGCTGTACAGTAAGAAATGTAAAATGCCCCTGACTGTTCCTCTAATGCCAACCACTGATCCACAACACAGGGGACCTTCTGATCCATCAGCACTCAAGAACATATTGCCAATTGCTTGTTATTCCCAACTAGATTCCTTTGCTATAGATATTGAGTGAAGAGTTCTACTGGTGGTATTGTCAAGACAAATACATTTAAAGGAGGAACTTGTAAAATGAAAGATTTATGGATTACATATGTATAAAGACAAATAAATGATACATGACAGTTACTGCAGCCATGAGACAGTGAAGCTTTACATAAGGATAAAGATGCCCATAAAGAGTTACACCTGTATGCACTCTTCAGTACAGAGTCTGGGCACCTATATTGGATGGCCCAGTCAGTCTGTACTCCAATCAGTGTTACAGGTATTGACTGACAGGGCTCTCCTTCTCATGTGCACCCAGAATGCACACTGGTTTAATCCTTCATGGGCATTTTATAGATGTCCCTATTTAAAGATGGCCTGTCATCACTCCTGGCATGTATATTTGAGTTAATAATTGCATAACACAACAATTCTGGAGCATCATTTCTTCTAACCACTATTGTGCTGTTCCTCTTTTATTCCTCCTAGAAATTTATGAAAATGTTGACAACTGGATGTTACTGGTTGGTGGTGTGTCCCTACACCCTCTAACACTGGTCAGTCAGTGCAGTCATAGACTGTGTAGGGATATGCCCCCTAGATAAGACAACAGCCAGTTGTTAATTTCTTCATACATTTCTCAGAGTAACTTTGCATCCTGTTCTAGAATATGTAGTTATGGACTCAAACAGTCTATAGAAGTACATAGTCTGTACAAACTGTAAATGCAAATCTCCAATCTGCTTCCTGGATGCCCCACTCTCCACCCATAGTACAGAGCGGAAGACCCTCTAGAAATCCATCCAGTTCTGGGAATACCAGTTCTAGGCAGAAAAGATAGCTGTGCAAATTCATAAAAAACCCCATTTTTTCCCCAAGATGAATTAAGAGAAACTCAATATTATCAAAAGAGATGGCTGTGCCTGGAACCGCTGGGGATTAGGAATGTAATGACAAGAAGCTTATCTAGTTTCTTCTGAAACTCCAAGTAATCTAGGTACAACACACTTCAATCTCTCCAGGACATGGCACAGATTCACAATCCTGACAACTGTAGCCAAAAGACTTGTAAGTAGAGCATTCCTTGCAGCAGTAGCACCAGTTTACATTTACACTGTTGATAAGAGGGAAGTTGCTCCATATGAAGTATCAAAATGTTGTTAATATGTATCAGACTGGAAAGTAGGAATGAAGTCTGTAAGACGATGATGAACCAGTAGGAGGCTGTAAGCAAAAACATAAGATTATATACAGAAAACAGCAATACAAAGTTACAGCTTGGCTACAAAATACCTAGATGTCTGAAAAAGGGGGTGGGGGAGATTATTACTTTACTCACTTTAATAGCGCTAACATATTTCAAGGTGACGCACAGAGATAGCCTTCACTTACATTACATTGGTCTCTGTCCTTAATGGGGATAACAATCTAAATTAATCTGCTAAGTATGCCTTTACAGTGTAGGAGCAAACCAGAGAAATATCCATGCAGATGTTGCCCTTAGTCAAACCCCACTCCAACACTACAAGGCAACAGTGCTAGCTAAAGTTTGCACATACAGTACCATACCCCTTGTGGTGCTTTGTGTCATGACTTCTTTTCCCCACAGCCTGTCTTATTTGGCTCTGTATGATTGGTATCTCCAATTTGGAGGTCCCTGAGCTAATTTTTTTTTTTTTTTTATAGAACTGCATTCTGTATAACTTTCTAATATATGTTCATTAGACAAATTGTTCCTGGTACAAACAGGAATGATCTTGACTTGGAGCCGGAAAGCAGCAGAAAATCAACCTGCCTGCAGCACCCTTGAAGCTATAGAATGTTTTATCAGTCTGCAGTTGGTTCCAATAGGAAGACTGTAGACCTTCATAAATATTAAGCAATTCTACAAATTTTAGAACAGTTTGTATCGGATAAGTAAATAAGGATATAATTTTTTTTTCCCAGAAACAGCGCCTCTCTTATGCATGGGCTGCAGTTGGTATTACAACCAAATATCAATGAGTTGCAATTCAAGCCACAACCTATGTGGCACCCTTTCATTTAAGATCAGACAAAGAAAAATTTTGATGTCTGTGTGTGTGCCCAGTATTATCCATCATATTGTGAGATAGTGAGCTTGGACCCCTGCAAACCACTAGAATGATTGGTGCTGTGTCAAACTGAATTAAATATAACTGCCAACAAACCATTGAGACTTGGGGTTTAAAGTTTGTCTTGGTGTTATGACTATAAGCATTCATTTAGAAAGGAGTAAATTTGCCCTAAGGCTGAGTCCCCATGTTGCGGAAACGCAGCTTTTTTTGTTGCAGATTTTGCTGCATTTTTTGAGCCAAAGACAAGAATGGCTACAAAATGAATGTGAAATATATAGAAAGTTCTCATACTTCTACCTTCTGCTCAATCCACACCTGTCTTTGGCTAAAAAAAAACGCAGCAAAATCTGCAACAAAAAAAGTTGCGTTTCCGCAACGTGAGGCCTCTGCTTAATAGTCTCAAGCTTCTAATGGTCAGAAAACTTTTTGCTATAACCTATACTGAATTGTAAAATGCTCCAGAACATGCTGGCACTATATAAATACAAAATACTAATATACAGTGAATATATTTTTCAAGTTTTCTTTGCAATGTTTTCTCAGGCTGCATCATAAGCACTGGGGCGTGAAGTGTTAAAGTACACCATGTTGCAAAAGAAAGAAAAAAAAAAAAGAAATTGCCCGCTGAACTGGAAAATGTATGGCTATTTTCTAGAAACGTCTGTAGATTAATAGTATCTTCTCCCGGCAGAGGTGGTTTAGGTTAATGTCGTAAGGAAAATTCGCAAACACTTGGCACAGGGACAAGAGGCAGCCCTGAATAAAAGGTCAGAGGACAGACCAGGACAATTTATCAAACCACATGAAACAGTGTAAATTTAGGTGATACCAAGGACATGGAGCATCAACACCAACACATGCCCTCTTCATGGTGACATCTCTTATACCTCTGCAAATAGACCAATTATATATATATCACCTGTAAAAAACGGACAAGTGCACGTCCCCCTGATTGACGCATACAAGAAGCATTAGCGCAGCCCAGTGTCATAGGGTTTATGCACACAGCTCCTACTAATGCAATGTTTTCCTGCAAGCATTTTTCAAAAGGTTAATGTCTAAGAAAGGAAGAACGTTATAATTCTCCGTGAGTTATATTATTCTCTAAAAAGGTCAGATTAGAGATGAGGGAATAAGCGGAGATGTTGCTTGGCACTCAGCGCTGTAACACTTGATTAGCGGGTAAAATTGAAGTGTTAAGTATTCTGGCGCTTCGACGGCATCATTGTAACAACACTCATCAGTGTAGGGAAAGGGTCTACAATACATATTCACAAGAGCACTCAGACCATCTTAAAGGGGACAAAGCACCCACAAATGTTTAGAAGTATGTGACTGCTCACATGGTTTTACTTCTACAACGGTTTTTCTCTAAGGGGAAGGCTCGCTGTGTAGTCTACTTACATTTAAAACGGTGAAGGCCCCTGAGCTGAGAACTAGTGCCACAATAAGCAGTCATATAGCTGTCCTTATGGTGCAGGATGCTGAGATTCACTATTTGGAACTATTTGTTGAGTTGTAATACTGTAACATTGCTGGAGTTATCCCTGTGGTCACAAGTGATTACCTTTCCCCAAACAACAAAATAGCAGCTCTTCAGAGTCAAGAATTAATTCTACAAAGCAAGCATTTTGCCTCTCTGTCACTTTCATAGTTTTCCCACCATGGCACAGGAAGGCACAAGGACAGCTGCAGCAGTTCTATACTGTATGGAACAGAGCAAACAGCTCCGGATACCTCTCTATCCTTGACCCTGATGAACCTGGACAGATGACAGATATCTACTACGACACCTGCACTTGTTGTTTTCCAGTAGTGTTGGGTTTAAAGCGTAGCTGTCGTTTCAGGGGACTTTTCAGGATAAGCTGCTATGTGTGTGTACATGAGGACTAACACTAATTCTGGTCATTATATGAATTATAGTCTGCACTTTTTAGCAGTTCCCCCCTTTGCATGCTAGATCTAGAATTTGTATATCTCTCTGAGCTAGTGGGTAGAGACTTGGTGTCATACACTGTACACAGTAACTACAGGAGATTCTGCTCTGCAACCGTCTCTCTCTCTCTCGCTCTCACTCAGTAACAGTCCAGAGTCATGCAGGAAATATATAGATCAGCACTGACATGTACTGATGTGAGTAAAGTCCATAGTTGTGATAAAAATCTTCATATTCAGCTCTAGCACTAAGTCAGTCTTTCTTTTCTTTATCTCGTGCACTTCCTGCTCACTTCTCCCCATACCCTCTCCATCGACTTATATAGCCATGAATCACCTGAGTCATGTGACCTATAGTCCCTCTGGAGACTGATAAAGCAGTGGTTTTCAGAGTGAAAGGTAGTTTAACAAATGGAGAGCAGGGAAACAGATTGATAAAAGGCAAAAAGAGGCATTTCTTTCTTAAAAGCTATATTACAAAGTTTCTTATAATCCCTTTTATTATTGAGGTATGCAAATTTTGTTGAAATGACAGTGACTATTTAAAGGGGTTTTCCACAACTAGGATATTGATGACCTTTGCCTAATATTACATCAGCGCCTACTGATCAGCTTTTTGAAGTTGCATACAGGTAGACAGACCAGGGAAAACACTGAAGAGGTCACAGCACTAACAAGAATTCGGTGGTCCCATTAAACAGCTCATTGGTGTGGGTGTCAACAGTCAGACCATGGTTGTGCTAGGTCATCAATGTTCTGATCCTGAGCCCAACAAAATTGGGGTTGGATGAATACACTCATATGCCAATTCCATTGTACTTTTTGGTTAGTGGGGTCCAGCCATAATGCCTGTGCCAATATTTGTGTTATAATAATAATAATAATAATAATAATAGTCCTTTAATAGTCCCACAGTGGGGAAATTCAGTGTGTTACAGCAGCAAAGATAAGATAAGCAGATACAAATACAAATACAACATGTACAGGAATGTTCCAAAATTATTATTAGCAAGACTCTCAGTTGCAGAAAGTAAAACATATGGACACACATGTGTAAGACTGCACTTCAGTGCTGCTCATTGTTTCTCTTATTGCAATACATTTTATAAATATACACAAAGCACATTATAAGCTAGGAGTGTATTCTACATTCACTGATCTGGGGAATATGAACACAAGGTTAAAACATCATTATCACACTGAATAAATGTACTTCGTGAAGAGTGAACAATGCCGTTCTTTTCACAGGTAACATTTCATCTCAAGTTCTGAATACATACAAACTTTAAACCAAAAATAAAAATGACTCTTTTAGAGCATTTACCGTTTTGACAAACGATGAAGCACCTTCGAAAAATCGAGGAAGGGGGAAAAATCCTTCAAACCCGTTTATATTAAAAAAAATAAAGCAGGGAATTGTGCGCACATCAACAGACTGTGTGGGTAGGCCAATTGTTCATCAAGTCTGGATGGTAATCTGTTCTCATTAAATGTAATCCATTCATCTTTATAATGTTCTCGCAACGATTAGAACATCACAGAGTTTGTCTCAGCACCATAAAGATGATCTATAGGATATTATTTGCAAAACATAAGCTCCTATTGTGATATATCATGAGCACAACACATTCCGTGTGGATTTTTTTTTTTATTTTTTTTGTGAGATTGTTCCCCGGTGGGCTGTTATAAGTAATGTTCCTTTTATGTTTAATTAATCCCGAGCTTGTAAAATAAGACAGGAGGGGAGGGGGATCTATGTGAGGTCATGGCGTGGTGTCTCTGCTGATCTGATCACTTCTGTGTTTGGTGGGGTGTTAAGATTCTGATAATGGGTATTCTGGTTGCTAGTGTGTGGTCCAGGATAGTAACCAGTCCTGTCCAATGTAACTTCAGATGTACTATGCTTATGATTACACAGGATATACATATATACATAAATACAGAGACACCCTGTTTTATTACAATGATATTCAAGGGATATGATAAAAAGTCACTTAGGAAAAATTTAAGAAAACAATAATGAAATGTTATTAAAATGTGATATTCCTCCCACTCCACCCCACCCCATATGCAAGTATGTATAAAAGGAGAGTATGGGGTGAGCATCTACTGGATACCTCTTATAGTTGGTTATCTCATGGATCGGGCGTGTTGAAATCTGCCATTTAGGGAGTGTTGAGAAAACCCCTATACACACAAAACAGACAAGTGCTTTTCAAATCTTCTAAAGGTGCAACCCACTTTGGCCAAGACTTTTGTCTGGGATCCACCTCTACCTTACTTAGCCCCATTTGAAAAATAAGTCCCTGTAAAAATATATATATACAGTACAGACCAAAAGTTTGGACACACCTTCTCATTCCAAGAGTTTTCTGTATTTTCATGACTATAAAAATTGTAGATTCACACTGAAGGCATCAAAACTATGAATTAACACATGTGGAATTATATACTTAACAAAAAAGTGTGGAACAACTGAAAATATGTCTTAGATTCTAGGTTCTTCAAAGAAGCCACCTTTTGCTTTGATTACTGCTTTGCACACTCTTGGCATTCTCTTGATGAGCTTCAAGAGGTAGTCGCCTGAAATGGTTTTCACTTCACAGGTGTGCCCTGTCAGGTTTAATAAGTGGGATTTCTTGCCTTATAAATGGGGTTGGGACCATCAGTTGTGTTGTTCAGAAGTCAGGTGGATACACAGCTGATAGTCTTACTGAATGGAGTGTTAGAATTTGTATTATGGCAAGAACAAAGCAACTAAGTAAAGAAAAATGATTGGCCATCATTACTTTAAGAAATGAAGGTCAGTCAGTCCGAAAAATTGGGAAAACTTTGAAAGTGTCCCCAAGTGCAGTGGCCAAAACCATCAAGCGCTACAAAGAAACTGGCTCACATGAGGACCGCCCCAGGAAAGGAAGACCAAGAGTCACCTCTGCTGCGGAGGATAAGTTCATCCGAGTCACCAGCCTCAGAAATCGCAGGTTAACAGCAGCTCAGATTAGAGACCAGGTCAATGCCACACAGAGTTCTAGCAGCAGACACATCTCTACAACAACTATTAAGAGGAGACTGTGTGCAGCAGGCCTTCATGGTAAAATAGCTGCTAGGAAACCACTGCTAAGGACAGGCAACAAGCAGAAGAGACTTGTCTGGGCTAAAGAACACAAGGATTGGACATTAGACCTGTGGAAATCTGTGCTTTGGTCTGAAGAGTCCAAATTTGAGATCTTTGGTTCCAACCACCGTGTCTTTGCGCGAAGGCAGAAAAGGTGAACGAATGAACTCTACATGCCTGGTTCCCACCGTGAAGCATGGAGGAGGAGGTGTGATGGTGTGGGGGTGCTTTGCTGGTGACACTGTTGGGGATTTATTCAAAATTGAAGGAATACTGAACCAGCATGGTTACCACAGCATCTTGCAGCTGCATGCTATTCCATCCGGTTTGTGTTTAGTTGGACCATCATTTATTTTTCAACAGGACAATGACACCAAACACACCTCCAGACTGTGTAAGGGCTATTTGACCAAGAGGGAGAGTGATGGGGTGCTACGCCAGATGACCTGGCCTCCACAGTCACCAGACCTGAACCCAATCGAGATGGTTTGGGGTGAGCTGGACCGCAGAGTGAAGGCAAAATGGCCAACAAGTGCTAAGCATCTCTGGAAACTCCTTCAAGACTGTTGGAAGACCATTTCAGGTGACTACCTCTTGAAGCTCATCAAGAGAATGCCAAGAGTGTGCAAAGCAGTAATCAAAGCAAAAGGTGGCTACTTTGAAGAACCTATAATATAAGACATATTTTCAGTTGTTTCACACTTTTTTAAGTATATAATTCCACATGTGTTAATTCATATTTTTGATGCCTTCAGTGTGAATCTACAATTTTTATAGTCATGAAAATACAGAAAACTCTTGGAATGAGAAGGTGTGTCCAAACTTTTGGTCTGTACTGTATATATTGAAAACTGTATTCTGCCTCTTATTCTGCTGTCATCTTGTTTCTATTCTGCTGTTTTAGGCCCCTTGTACAAGATAGCCTCATATTTATCTCCAAATTCCACCATGTGAACCTAGAATTAAGCCAGGGCACGATGTGGTGTAAACTGCAAGAACCGTGGCGTTTTACAGTCACTGCAAAGCGAATCAAAGCCACACATTTCAGAAAAATAAGCGCAGAGGAAATGCTGCAATTTACAAAACCGTCGTGGTTTCAGTAATCTCAGCAGGTCAATCATACCTACGGAAACACTAGCGGTTTTCCTATAGGTATAATTGAAACAGAAAGTCTGCAGAAGAAAACTTTGTGGACTTTCTGTGAAAAACGCTGAGGGAAAAATCGTTTCCACCGCAGTATTTCCCATAGCGCTTTTTTGCTGCAGCTTGCTACGTGGGGCTTTAGCCTTAATCTGCTTTTCAGCACTGTATTCCTCTTTTGAGTACTATAATACTGAGTTCCATCACTTATTCTGTTTTTCAACACCATATTCTCTTCTTCTGTTTTTCAGCACTATAGTATGCCTCATAATCTGCTTTTCAGCAATATATTTTACCTTTTGTTCTGCGGCATTCTACCTCTTATTCTGCATTTCAGCACTGCAGTCTATCATGTATTCTGCTTTTCTACACCATATTCTCTTCTTCTGTTTTTCAACACTATATTATGCCTTTAATTCTGCTTTTCAGCACTACATACTGCCTCTTGTTCTGCCATGTTCTGCATTTCAGCACTGCATTCTGCCTCTTATTCTGCTTTTCACCACTGTATTCTGCCTCATATAGTGGTGCACTGCTGAGATCTGCTCATACACCAGAGCTAATAGCAGCGATCATGCATGCAAGACAAGGCATCTTCTACAAACATTGCATTGGTCTTCTGGAAAATGTTCAGTTTGGCTCAAGGCTCTATTATTAAGGAACACCGCCTGGACTACAATTCCGAGTGCCCATTGGAGGGAGACATCATATGAGTATCAAGAACCAATAAATGTTCTCAAAGTCCTACTGGCTCTTGCAGTCATATGATATACTTTCATCTACACTGCCCTCTCACCCTATTCAATGACTGCCCACTGTCCTCATGCAAGGCTCTGCTCCAGATATGCCAGATATGGGGGTTTGTGACATAAGCCTCCTTCCAATTATCAGTAGCCATATTAGGACCACAGCACTGCATAGTGTGAATATTTGTAATGGCTCATGACATCCTAGAGTTCTTTGCATGACCTTCAGGGGGTTACGACTCACAGTTTGAGAACCCAGGAGATAGCCTTTGCTCTTATGTGTATGGGCACCTAAAGATACTTAAATTGTCTGTTCAAATCCTGTAAATCTATTGCTGCTGAGTAAAGGCCTTGTTGTTGGTACACTCTATACATAGTATGACATGCAGGAGAAGTTATATGCAGGGTATATAGTTGTAGCTATTCAACCATCTATTGGTTGTTGAATTTTGAACAATCAAAAAATAAGCACATAAAAGTCATTAAATATGGTCTTCCAATAACAGGTCTTCATTACGTATTGATTTGATATACTATGAATGTTATGCTGGAATATAGGGACTCCCTCTAAAGTGATAGATATGGAAAGAGGCCATCGCTGTCACTCATCTGTTGCTATCAGGGCTGTGGAGTTGGAGTTGTGATCAATTTTGGGTAGAGTTGGAGTGGTTTATATATGTGTCATTGGATATGTCTACACAGGACATATGTGCTACAGACCTTTTGTAGCTGAATTGGAGACCAAAACTCCTTAGTATATACAGTAGCAAAATAGTGGGTAAGATTTACATAAATTCACATGATTCTACATTCACCATTGCAATGTATAGGGTAAAGTCCCTGGCAAATCTGCCGCAACTATACAATGAAACAAAAACAAAAAACACATATTTTGGTGTGGGCTCTGGTGCTGTGGAGTTGCAATTGTTGAAAATCCACAGCATATATATCCCACATGGTCATATAATCTTTCTAATATACTTCCTCTTATAGAATTAGACATCTTTACTAGACTGTCCAGAGTCCTGCACTGTGTTATGCTAATAAATCTTTAAAATCGCTACAAAGAAGAAACCGTTACGTTTTGGAAACCTGTGCGGACTTTCAGTGAAAAGCGCTGCCACCGTGGTTTTTCCCACAGCGCTTTTTTGCTGCAGCCCACTACTTGGGGCATTAGCCTTAAAAAAGATTCAACAGGCTGCAAATTCTAGGGAATCTATGCTGTTCTCCTGGATGGTGTGTGGATCCTTCCTACAGTCAACCTCTGTTTATAGTATCATTTGCTGCCCTCCCTTTCTGCACTTTGCTCCTGATGTTATATTCTCTATGTTTTATTATCAGCTATTTTATTTCAATCCTGTAGGAATACATCATGTATTGTCTCCAAAATGTCAGTGGTTATCCGTGTGGCTGCGATGTAATAAAGAAATGTTTATTTTGTTTATTAATTCCCGTTTGTAGCCAGGATTTGGCATTTCAGAGCCAAACAAGTGGAGAACTTGGTGGCTCTTGTTCCTCCTTGTAGCAGTAATATAGAGCAGAGCTCCCTTTATATTTCGCCTATATGAATCAGTCTCTGATCCAAAGAATATCAAAAAGAGGAACTGAAGAGAACATACATATTTTGAGTCAGGAAACCTTTTGATGTTTTCTATTCCATTCAATTTATATAGAGTACCCTACTTCAAACATCTTCAACTTGAATGTTGGCATGTTCTGCATCAGAACAAAATGGCCACCGATTCTGGTCATTAACTTTAGTGCACTCCATTTATTTTTGTCACAGGGATCAATACCCCTCCTCCAGCATTATCCTGTCTTATATAAATAAAAAGGATAGGGTTTGCATTATGCCAAGCATACACCCTTCAGTTTATAGCTTTTCCAGTGCTGAGGAGGTGATGGATTTCCATGGAGAAGTTTTCATGCATTGCCTCAACACATTGACATGATTTACTGAGCTCCGTGACATAAATTGGGGATTGTAACTTAATTTCCTAATAAAAATGAGTTTAACGCTGAGCCGTGAATAGCAAACTAACGACTGCAATATTACATGCAATAAAAGAGAGCCTAGCTGGGATGCTGAGATCCGTTACCCTCTCCCATTATGAGGCCGGGAATTCTGACAGCTCTGGATGGTGTAACCTTTCTTACAATTCCTCCACAGTTCACTGCCTCCTATTTTTACACCTTAACTTAGAGGAATATCATTGGACTCATTTGCATTGCATTAAAGTAAAACATTTTAAATTTGTTCCCAGCAGAAGTAAATCTGACAGGACTTTATGAAGCTATTATACCTGCAGCTACTTCCTTCACTTAAAACACATTTGACTCCAACTGTCTTAATGATATTATTATATGCACTTTTCATGGCGATGGCAATACAGGAGACTAGGGAGAGGAAAAACCTTTTCACTGGAGGACCGCCTGGCCAATGGTCAATTCAACAAATGTCTTGACAAACGAGAAAAAGGAGCCTGGTAACTTATGTGATGGGAGACATATGTATCAGTCCCACAATGGTCTCACAGACATGTTATTGTCTTGATAATCCAGGTGCTGATTTTACTAATACCTTATATTACAATTAATGGAAATCTGCCACCAGATTTATGATATCGCATCTAAGGACACCCCAGGCTCTAGAGCTGTGTCTTCCAGTAGTTTTTATAAAAACACTGCAGCAGGAGCCGAAGGTTGGAGTCTTCTCAATGATGTGCAAATGCCATGCTGTGAATTCTTCAATATTTATGAGCTATAGCTCCCCCTGCCCACATGTGGCTGATTGAGAGTTTTCTCCCTAACAACAGTGTAGCGAGAAAGCTGTCAATCAATCGCCTTAATGTATATGAGGACTTCTTGGCTTCTGCTGAAACTGATATACAGTGAATTTATGAAAAGGACTGCCAAAAAATAGAAGTGATCCAGTGCGGGACTCAGGGCCTCTGTCAATTCTTTATGCTGCCCTCAGATAGGGTTGCATACATCTTGCATAAGATTGATTTTAAATTCATGGTTGGACTTGGGCAACCAAAGGAAGCTGTTCTAGGGACCTATCATAGTGCTACCCATGCATATCAGTTAAAGAGAACCTGTCAGGAAAGCCATATAGGGGTTGTCCTCTGCAACAATTAGCCTATTTATCATGTCTGGCCTTTGACCACTTGAAGGATTCATCCAATGTGACTCGGAACACTGTTTTTATATTTGTAGAATTAAATTTAAGCCAGTCATCTGTTATAATTTCTAAATTTCATGAATTCACGTGTTATGTGTATACATTTTAGTTATGCATCTCAGAGGACGGGTCTGATGTGGTCAGATTAGTTTAAAAGGTATTTATTAAATGATCTCAAATAAGCTGAGTCTGCAATGTCAATGGGGTCAACAGACTTTCAACTTGTAGCAGATCTGATGCCAGACAAACAATTGACCAGATAATTCTGTTGTTCCCCTGAAATAAATGGTTCCAGATCTGCTTGGCATCAACTTGTAAATTTATCATGGTTCTGTATTATCCACAAATGAAGCATTTTGCTGTTTGCCATGCTGTGGTGAGGGCCATGTTTAGCTACATGTGCTTGTTGTCAACAATCTGAGGTTTGTATAAGCAATATCAAACACTGTGAAGCGCAGAATAATTGAGTATCACAAAGGAAACACCAATATTGCTGAACACCACTCTGAAGCACAGTGGAACAGAGCAATAATACAGACAGTCACCACTCCTGTCCCAGGAGACTGCACAAATGTGGTTGTTGTAGAGCTGCACTCAGCGGATACATCTTATCAGCCACCTCTGGATACACAGATGTGGGCAAAGCGCTAGTGACAGAGATCAGTCTCTGCATTGGCTCCTGGGACCCTGACAACCTGTTTAACGCTGCTGATAGGACAAGGATTTCATTATTTACAAATGGCTTAAGTGTGTGGGGGAACAGCTGTTGGAGCACATCTCATATTAGAACTAGGAATTGTTGATTTTTTGGGTTTCTTCACACTTACATGCTACCCTACAGACTACTTAATGCCAAAATAATTGTCCTTATGTTCATTAGTAGAATCCTTTGTTTGTTGAGTGTTAATCTGAGGTGTTGAGGAAATGTCACCAGGCCCTGGGATCACTGTTTTGCCTATTCTTCTGTATGGGACCACTGTCCTTGCTGTAATAAAATGCTCATATGTCATATCATTTTCTGTCCTCTGAGCACTGAATCCATAGAATATTACATTAAATTGTGTTGGCTTAAATGTATAACTGTATTATTCACTTTCAATGTGTAATTTTAATGGTGATCCAATTTTTTTTTCATTTGGTTGACTATATTTTTCTTTGAAGTGCATCTGTCAGGGCGGTAATGATATCCTGCAGAGGCTGGATCATTATTCCATCCTATAATCTATTTCCCACAGGTTCTTGCCCTCCAGAACTTATTGCTGATGATTTTGTGCTGCAGATCAGTTCACCTATGTGGAGTCCCATAAGGAACATGCTCTTAAAATATGATGATCAGAAGTCTGTTTGCATAAATTGCTAAAGAAAAAAAATAATTAGGGTACAGGTATCTTATTCATAAGATTTCACATTCTTCAGCTCTGTGTCTAAAGCAGAAGAGTGAATTTTATTTCTAACCAACATTGTACTGTTGAAAAGTCCCTGTAAAATTGACTGAAGACCTAATATTCTGGAAAGATACATTGTGGCAGAGGAATTATTAAATAACTATGACTATTACAAGTCTACCTTTAGGACACATTTGAAATTTGCTAACATAATGCCATTGTCAATGCTTTAGTAGAAACCAGTAATACCTTGCAGGGCTCCCTTGGGATTTTAAAAGGCGTTTTCTTAAGATACATTATCAATTTAAGATTGGTGGAGGCTCGACTCCTGCCACCCTACTGATCAGCTGTTTGAAGAGGCTGTGGTGCTTCAGTGTACTTGGAGGCCTATTTAATAGTGTTGAAGAGGTTGGGTTCGGCTCATCCCTAAAGCTGGTTGATTGATTGCTGAGTAGCCAATCAACCAACTTTAACCCCTTCTCGCATTGTCACGTACATGTATGTGGGAGAATGTGGGTAGTTACCGCATCCCCACGTACACGTACGTGATGGTGATCGAGCGACCTCAGAAGCAGAGCCTGTGCAATCACCATGGGAGCCCAGTTGTATCTGACAGCCAGGCTCCCGCTGCAACAGCGGGGACAGTGATAACACTAATCCACACTGTTTAACCCTTAAGATAGCAGCCGCAGCATCGTAGGTGTTTGTCATTGAAAATGAATGCCGCGGGCGGCATCGCGAGTGGGTGTTAGCTAACACCTTGCTCCTTAAACCCCTATAGGAGCTGAGCTCCCCCCCCATCATGCCAAATGTCCCCTTGGCACCCCCCGCGGCAAGATCGGGGGGTGCCCATATGTATCTTCTGAAGCCTGGGGTCTGGCCAATGACCACAGGCTTCTAGGAGCCCCCCAGTACCTGGTTGATCCTGTAAAGAGGAGAGGAAGTCAGCCTATGCGTCTGCATAGGCTGACTTCCTCTATAGACTGCAATACGCGTGTATTGCAGTCCATAGTGCTGAACCAGCGATCAGTGTATCACTGGTTCAGGTCCCATAGGGGGACATCACTAAAAAGTAAAAAAAAAAAAAAAAAAGTTTTACAGCCATTTTTGGGTCACAAAGTTCGAGTCCCCATTGATTTTGATGGGTTTGCTCAACACTACTCTTCAGTGATTATTTTGGTTCATCTATGTGCATGCAGGTTACTGGAGCTGCATTCCATTCAATAGGCTGCAGTACCCTGCAGTGCCCGCTCTAAGTAGATGGCACATAGATAAATGGTCCAAAGTACACACATCTCTCTCACCGGTGCAATGACCCTGATCAGCGGGGGTGTTGAGACTTGGATATCCACCTAAGGACAGGCCATCAGTATCCTATATCTACTTTAACAGAAAATCTATACAATATAAATATCTTTATTTCATAGTTTATAAATGGAATTTAGACCTCTGCACAGTAAAAATCCATGGTCCAGTGATGACTAGCAAGGAAGCCATGGGAAATGTTACTACATTGCTCCCACAACTAAGGGAAGACACACTATTTTATATTTGCTTTTTTCACTCTGCCTTCAGTTCCGTGGCAATTGAGATATGGACTGAGACAGACAGTCTGGTTGCTAGGGACATGTACTGTAGTGTTACAGTCTAGCAACCAGAATATTAGATAAAACTCAGTTGATCAGCTGAAAACATATTATCATCATGATGACAGCAACTTGGCATCCTTCAGCGTATTGTCATTCCTTATCATAACTAATATAGCTAAACAACCTCTTTGTTGGTAGGTGTTCCAATATTCACTCAATATAGTCACTGAATAGTGGTAAAAGTCACATTGGGACACAAGATGTAAGATGGTTTATAGAACTAAGTTGCTTATTTGAATCTTACAAAACTTGGCAAGTATTTTTCTTCCAGTTTCCTTCAGTTCTGTTTTTTATTCCTATAATCTTCGTGAATTGTGGCACTAGAGGCGGCTGCTATACATCATATAAACAGAACAAGTCACATTAATATACAACTATAGACGCCACTGAGGAGTCCATTCACTTCAAGGCCTCCTGGAAGGGATACAGGGCCCATAAAAGTATTTGAGTTAGGAAGTATCAATTTTATTTTTGCCTTAGATTAATTTCTAAATTGATGTTCCAGGCGTTCTCCTCTCTCCTGGTAAAAAATAGAAGGAGTAATGAGGCACGAAGCGCCAGTCTTGTCTCACCCACTGCAGGGATAGTTAAACGTTTCAATATCGAGAGAGAACTCTAAAAAGCGTTATCGGTGAAGCATGTCTCATATCAACTTAATCTCAGGGGATATTGCTGAGCTACGAGGAGGAGTGTCTGTGATTAATATCCTCCTTTTCAAACCAGATTCCCACAATATGTGAAATATTGCAGGACTGGAGCGCAAGGGCACGGCAAAGTAAAGACTTATTAACTCTCCCAGGTGAGAAGGGTTCCTCAATTCCCAAGCCCCATGTGTTGTAATAACAACTCATTTACAGCTGCAGATAATACAAGAGGAGCATCAAGAAGTCTTTCTCATTTAGATCATATCCAATCAGTCACATCCTTAAGACCGCTCGCAAATGAGTAAGAACATGCTCTGGAAGTGACCAAGTGACAAGGTGCCCAATTTAGATACTCACTGTACTGGACATATTGGACATATTGGAGCTTGGGTTTTGCCTATTGCTATATCAGGGCTCTGCACATACTGCTAGTATCTGCTCAGGACCATGGACAGCAGTCATGGAAGTGATCACTGAATGCTAAGCAAAAGCTTTGCCTAAAGTGATTTTGTAATAAATGTATTTAGTGGCATACCATAAAACACTAAGTGGTGGCAGTTCAGCTGCTGAGACTTTCATTGATCCCGACATTGAACTAGTTCTAGTTACCAGTGAAAACCAAGCTGCACATGTGAGTGAGAATACCCAACAATTTCCATGATTCATATATTTTAATAAAGTTTTTGCTTTAAATAAACATAAAAGGGTTGGTCACTCCTGCATATAGGGGGTAACCTGCTTATCACAAAAACTGAGGTATTTTGCATCCAAATTTGAATGGAGTAGCTGGTTGAAAATGCGTGTTCACACTCCATTCATTTCAAAGGGAGCTGTCAAAGTACAGCTTTTTGCTGTCTCCATTGATTCACATTGAAATGAATGGACTGGCAGCACATGTTTCCAACCAGCTTCTTTATTCAAATTGGGGTGCAAAACACCCCAGTTCTCATGATCAGTGTGGGTCGGTCCAATAATCACCAAGTTACTTGTTAGGACATCATATCCTACTAAAATATTACGCTTTGTCATTTAATACAAATTTTAAAAATGACTCTTAGAAAAGTAATATGCCTACCAATGCACCACGTGTGAATTCTGGTTCTAAAATCTCCTGCTGGGGTAATGTCCACCGGTGGTCCTTGGATAGAATCACACATGAGCAGTTTGTGTCGTGTTCCCTGAGCAGTACAGAAACTTGCTGGTTCACTTGTACTACAAAAGTCATGTGTGGAGGAGCACTGCGGCACTGTGGGAACTTGGTAATTTGTCATGTTGGTGCATGGAGCCTTGCAGGAGAGAAGCACAACACACAGCCCAGAAGGACATGGATACCATGGGAAAAGTAAAACTAAATAAACTAAGATTTTTAACAAATAAATAAAAACTATTTCTATTGATCCTGCATGTGGAATCAGTAGTATATAAGTAACTTTTACTAGTTTACTACAGAGTACTTCTCATGAGGCACCATGAAAGAGAAGAAATTGTACCTGGTCCATGTTTATGCTAGGAGTATGCTTGAAGACAGTAAAAAAGAAAAAAAAGAAAGCTGTGAATTAGCACATGGCTTATGTTTTTTGGATAGTGGTAAAGGGTTGATTTAGAGGTAAAATTAGCCTTTGCCACATAGTAACTTGTCTTTCATGAAAAAATGTTATACCATTAACACAGTGTTTGTGCAGCGAGTCATTATAGAGACCGTAATTGACTAAAGAACAAAGGAAAATTAACATTCACATCCTAATGGATACACAAATGCATTGCAGACTAATTAGCTCTATGTGCAAAGTTTCTGAGAGCCACTTAACAAAACACCACTGTGCTTCATTTAGACTTTGGAGGCCACAACCTTCATAGTGAGAAATGGTAGATTAGGTCATTTGGAGTCAATATCTGCCACCAGTTGAATAGAGATACATTGTTCAGTGATTATGGTCCCATTGACACTTACAAACATTATCTCCCAGTAGTTACTTTACTGGTTTTATATAAAGGACGCTAAGTAACATTCAGTCTTCACTGTCCACTATAGTCAATAGAGATTTATATATAGTTATTTCCTTCACCAGTGTCAATGATGGCTGCACTGCAATGTTCTAGGCATTGAGTAACACTCTGCACTATGTAGACAGCCTCAATTACTACTTTAGGTTCTAATTAACTTCTGCTCCATCAAACATTTCTCCCTAGGTGGTTGATTTGTGATTATTATAGGAAGTGTTAATGCTTTCCTTGAAGCTGGAGGTCAATGGAAATGGGGGGAGGGGTGGGAGGCATGTAAGAGAAATCGTTTCCTTAAAGGATTTTGGGCCGCTGATCTGTCAATCTCAGCCCATAAATCCAAACAACGTCAATACTTTCTAATGCGTCCTTGACTGTAATTCCAGTAAAGACAAGTGTGGAACTGATGGTAAACCAATAAAGTCGCCTACTTTACGTTTATTGTCCTTATAAAGGGAAGATAATGCAACATCTCATAAGCCGCCACATCTTTATGAGAATTAGGGAGACCTGGACATAATAAACTTCAGGTAGTGGTGAGAATAGGCCTGCTAATGGTTTCAGTGTTGGGCTTCCTCATTGAGAGTTTGCTCATGTATAATGACCCATCAACGCTTTCACCTTTATCCGCTCTAAATCAAGAGTCAGATTGTAAGAGCTTCCTTTATACAGAATTCATTTACATATATTCATCATATTGCTAGCATCTGAAAATGATCCTGAAATATATTCCTTATTACAGCAAGAGGATAAAAAACAAGGGAAAAGAGATGGGGGTGTACAAATAAAACCTGGCCAACAATATGTATGTTAGGAAATAGCAAGGCTATGAATATATTGAGTTATTTTACTGCTGTCTTTTTTCACCTTTACATATTTCTGTGCTTTCACTCTTTGCTCCTCCTTCCCAACCTCTTAATGTACTTTCACACAGCATTTTGCATTTTCCGTCATGAGGATTTCCAAATGTGGACCTCTGTTGATACCACTACGCAAGCAGTGACGTCTGTTACCTATAGACTTCCACTGTAAATAAAAAAACATATAACCTGCAATATCCTGGGCAATATCCTGAAAACATATAACCTGCAAAAAACCACAGTATACTGATGTATACCCACCTGGATTTCCTGGCATGGACCATCAAAATATCGCTCATGTGAATAGCCTCCATTCACCAACAGTGAAATGAATACGGCTATCACATGGTCGATATTCACTGTTGTGTGAATATGGGCTTACATTTTTCCTCACCATTCTTTTTTTGTGCAGGCCCTAATGAAGGTGAACCCAATAGTCACTGCAATATCTGCTATATTATATCCCTGCTTATACAGTATTTTATTTACCAACCAGTTTGTATCTGACAAGGGTCTGTCCCTCACGCAAATATTGGCTACGACTCCAAATACTTCTATCATGTGCCACCATTGGCTGTATCCCAGAGTGGAACAAGTTAAGCTAAAAAAAATCCTCATCTATACAAAGTCACACAGCTCATTTTACTGGGCTGTCTTCCAGCCAAGGTAACATCCTTGAAATTAAGCACTGTCTACCCCAGCACAACGAGGAGACGAGTAAGAATAATGGTCTAGTACTGCTGAGCTATCATTATGCTGAGCTCATTTGAGGTCGGGTCTGGGAGGGGCCCACCTACTTAACACATTGCAAAGGGAAAAAAGGAGCAAAAAATAGCCAAGGCCCTTACCACACATATCCTAGAATCAGCTCTTTCTGCAGTCTAAAAATTCTTCCTCTCAGAGTACCTGGGGAATTGATCAAATCATTAAGCTGGAATGGGCTCACGTAATGTTGTGTAAGCTTTCAAGTCAAAAACACATTTATTTACCCAACATAACAACTGCAGTGGCAATGATCTCACCCAGCAGAAATAACTCACAGGGAGCACTCCTGATGAAAGGGAAGCCTCAACCAGGTCGGCAGTGCACACTACTATTATCCGGAAAGTTACCTCTTAATTCTCAACTGTTGATGGTATATGATGTCCCAGCCTCCTGCCAGCACGGAGTGAAGTACAGCACAATGTCGCACTGTAGTCAAGGACCTCATATACTGCAACCTTTCACAGCCTGTATAGGATTAGTGCAAATGATACCCTTCCTGTTTTTATGCATTGACCTCTCAAAGTATTCTTGCCTGTTTCAGTATTTGTAAATGAAAGACACCAAAGATAATCTCCCATCACCCAGCTGTAAAAAGAAAAAAAAAATAACTGTCAGATTTTACTGTATTCTAAAACTAGGAAACACAGAAATGAGATCCAAAATTGCCAACATTTTGGATTTTGAAAGGTATGTCCATTGGTTGTGTGAAAATATTGTGACAGTGATCATAGGTGACATCCTATATGTGACAGATCCACTGAATAGTTGGTCATTTGTGTAAAAAAATGGTCCCTTTGTTGTCTGGAATGGTACATGTATGTAGTTCAATCCATACAAGTAGAATTATATTTCACTACGTGTTCATGTATGGAACTCTTTAACAAGCCAATAATAGTGTAATGTGTTCATAGTAGGATCTATTAAATAATCCGACATATGACTGATCAGGTTTCTGTTAAGTGCTTAAGGGCAACTAAAAGTGACTGTCCAGTCAGTACCTACAAGGGAAGATCACCTGCTTCTTATTTTCTTCGGATCTTATGCCTTTGTAATTTCAGTTCCATTACAGCAAAGGTGTGATCTGTGACTACAACTTGGTTACAATGCTTTCAGGGAGTCTAAGGTAGTCTAAGACACACCTCCTATCTCAATATCGGTTCAGGCTGCTGATCTCTTCCTTCTCTCTGCGACTCTGCTCAGATAGCAGTGGAATTTCTTATAATAGAAGTGCATATATAGAGCAACAGAAGAAAAAGATGATCACTTTCTTTTTTATATTTGTCCTTAAGAAAATGACATTTTTGAAAGCTGAATATAACACAATAAGTGCTATGACCGCAGCTCAGATCCCATGTGGTCAGACACGTAGAGTAGTACGACTTCCTATATGACCGCTGCAGAACTTACTCTCCATGTCTCTGAGATCTCCTCTCAGTCATGTAGGCATATACTGATCAGATAGACCATGAAGCATTCCTGCCACCCTTCCAAGAGAAAATCATTTGTACTTACTATAAAATTAACCCTTATGTATTGGGATTAAGGTGATTCATTCTTTTTTGTTTTCTTTGCATTTTTCTATTTGTACCTGCACATAAGAGAAATTTCTTGGCTGTTCTCTCCAGAGAATGGCTGATAAGTGACAATGTACAAAGTCAGTCCTCCAAATCATAGGTCATTATATTGTTTCTTCCTACAAAACACATCAACTGTATAGTTTTCTTTTTAAGTCCAGACAGATTTAAGGTAATAAGTATATTATGGTCTACTTGAGCATAGTTATTAGTTTGCTTTTTATGACAAGCCAGATTTAAGGTAATAAGTGTATTACGGTCTACTTGAGCATAGTTATTAGTTTGCTTTTTACATCAAACCAGATTTAAGGTAATACGTATAATACGGTCTACTTGTGCATAGTCATAGCAGTAAGCACCACATATAAGAGCGCATACATTGTGCTGATTAACTTCATTATATCTTTGTGGGGGTCAACGCTTTAGTTCTATGTCGGAGAGCTTAAGATTCTGCTTCCTTTCTCAAAACCCTAGTTACGTGATTGAATTCTGTATGTCTGCAAACACCACTAGGGGGAGCTCACTGGAGATGGATGGGTCTGTTGTAGCTGTATAAATCTGTATGCAGTAAGCTCCCCCTACTTGCGATTGCAGGTAAAACAGTGAATGCAGTATATGCTGTGTTTTTGGGTCCTTAAAAACCAGATCAGTAAAGCAAGTTAAGGCTGAATTCAGTTATTTCCAGTTCAGAAACTGTCATTTGACAGACACCAACAATGCCTGATGTACTCCATTTGCTATACTAGGTCCCGTCTGGTTTCTGTCCTGATATTCATCATTTTACCCGCCATATTATTACAGCATGGCGGGCTCTGTGATGGGGGAGCATGGTGGAAATGGATATTTTAGTCATCAGTTTACTGGTATACGCACCAGGCACACTCTTCCAACTACCACATCATATATGTATTAGCGTCACAGAAGGCATCATTCTTTAACCCATTCAGTGCCTCTAGTACTAAGTACTGCATTGAGCTCTGCAGGTAAAATCTAGAAATCTAGAAATTTAACTCTATAATTTGTCCATGACTGTTCTACAATTCAGCTCCTGTCTGTTGCACCCTCTTAACATTCACGGCAAGTTACGCGGCTCTCTGCAGCAGCCTTTTTTTCTGGAGGTTAGGAATTCAATGACACTTTTTTTGTGCCTGCACATGTCTGTTTTGTTATCACGACACTTTGGCCTTCAATCTGCGTTCTTTCTTTAATCTGTTATTTTGTTGTAACCCTGGCACAAACAGAACTGTCTGCCAGAAGCATCCATAGTGCCCAGCAGTGAGAACATTAATCACAAGATCTCTTCAAGTAACAAGTTCCCTCTACTGACTTCTCCAGAGACATTTTTTTCATACCAATCCCAGTTGAAACTGCAGCACTTTAACAGAAAATGAGATCACAGTGAACTTAACCTAGGCCACGCTGCCCTTTCTTAATGCCCTGAGTAACAGGAAATACACTGAATCGCTTTCCTGACACAGAAACAAATAGCGGTGAGGACTGAGAACAGAGAATTAATAAGGAAATGTTAATGTACACGCATTACATTCATGTGACAGGCTCCCCCTGCTGGACAAAGTCAGTTGCAGCACACCTTCCGGCTGCTGTAATCACTGCAGGAAACAAACAGCTATTTATTATGGCTGATAGGTCTGATGCCACCGCTTTTATTTACTTATCTTTTTATTTACTTTATCTGACAAAACACAAACAATAAAATATGGTTTCTGGAAGATGCTGTAAAATCGACTTAATATTTTGATAAAAAAAAAAAATATTCATTTTCATAAGCCAAATATCTTTGCTGACCTTGTGCATTTCTCTACAGCTCTCACAAAAATAGCTGAGATATTGTGGTGATCAATTCAGAGATGTTATGTTGCTATAAAAGATGTGGGAACCTCTAATTATTACAGTTCAGATTACTGTAAACACGCACAGACAGAGCGGGGGAGGGTGGACGGCTTATAATAACTTTTACTTCCTGCAAAACAAAATGTGCTTCTTTGTTCGATAAATAGCAGCACTAAGAAATGAGATATAAGGACACCCTGTAACACAACCAGGCTACTGTAAATGACAACGACACCTGGTGGACAGAAAAGTAACTTGACCTTTCCATAGTTGTGCGCGGCCATTATAGGCACCTGCTATTTGTACACAAAATTGCTTGAACTTGAAGGCGTTCTGACTGTTCTACCTGTAAATGCGAGTTACCTAGAATGATCCAAAATAGGGTAGAGCAGTAATTCTGTAGAGTTGTAACAAGTCTTTCTTTTACCTGGGGCAAATGTTCACATTATTGCCCTAACTCTGCATCTAAATACCTTGGCCAAGGCCCGATCACCCCAGACAATCAGAACATGCCCTGCCAGGACACCCCCGAGCCGTGCCACTTGGCCAACATTGATGCCAAGGTGAAGATAATCAATTGTACATCTTTTTAGGATTAACATACTAACAGAAGAAATAAGTAGACCTTACCAAGCCATGGAGAGGTAAAAATGATGGCTAATAATCTTAAAAGAAATGGACACTTTTGTGACTATTTTTTGTGGTACTCCAGTGCGTCTCGATTACTAAATCAAACAACTTTGTGAATACTTTTGTATTACTTTTTACATCCATTTCTCCTGAATAGTACTGGATCAACTCAATTTTGGTTCAGTTCAGCTCAACTTGGTTTGTGTACCATGTACTTTAATTTGTTTTCCACGAAGCGTACCCTCTTCATGGTTGTCATCTATAGTGATGACGAATCAGCTGAGCAGTGTTTGGTCATGTATCTTCTAGTACACCTTTGGCTAGAAGGTCTAAAGTGGGTACCAGAACCAAGTACTTTCCGCTACTTTTTTGCTGTGGGAAAATAACAAAAATAGGCCAAGGCATGCCATGGAAAAGGGGTTGTTGTGCATCTCCCTCTGCCCAATATTCTTTGGTCTGTAGCAAAAAGTAAAGTACAGATGGAGAGAGTAACACATTACTGACATTACTGCAAGATCAGACTTCACAGGGTGTGTAGTCTGTTACCATGGAGACACATTGTAGTTTTTAATCAGGACTATTTGCAAATGTACTTTATTTTTTTTAGCTACACTGTAAAAAGGTTTCTAAGCGCATGGTTATAGCTTACAACAATGGACTGGATTGTATATTCATAAGTAGCATGTGCTGCTATTTATTATTATTATTCTACCGCATATTTTGTAAAAACTGCTGTATGTAAATAAAAGGAATGATTCTTGCTATAACAGTGACAATAAAACCTCTCCAGTCAGAATTGTCAGTAATAGAGCCTACAAGTGATACATGTCTACAGTGACAGTTTTACTGCAATTTTAACTCAAAATGAAGTTATTAAGATCTATTCTGTAAGTGCTGACTCACATCAGAGAGTTTGGATGAAGGATGCTGTCATTTTACTTCTCTTAAAAATAAGGCACAGAGCATTATGAGAATTCAAAAGGAGAATTGAGCACATTGAACGAGGAGGCTACAGAATGAATACAGAAAGAAAACAGAATACATGCAAGCTCTTATCTAGTGGGAGAAGTGCTCTTAGGTGTGTAAAATAGGCCAAGAAATCGAATTATTGCCACAGGAAACTTTAAATGGAAAGCGAAAAGTTACTTTTTTCTTGATCTGAATGAAAAGCACCATTAGTGATATTTTTATTGCCAATCCACCATTTATTCAGCCCCACTTTCTAAAAATTTGCACTATACGGCCGGTTGCAGACAACCGTGCCGCAACCGGCCGGCTGTGATTTCAAAGCACGAGCTGCACACGGGGGACACAGGGATGTCCCCGTGTGCCACCCATGCATGGGCCGTGCTTTCACAGCTCCTTTCATTAAATGAATAGGAGCCATGGAAGCATGGCCCGCAAAATAGGACAAGAAAAGGACATGTCCTATCTGACGCGGATTGGACTGTTGGCCCGCACACAGGACAGTGAAAATCACGGTCGTGTGAACGGGCCCATAGAAAAGAATGGGTCAGTGTGCTGTCCGTGAAATACATGGATAACACACTGACCCACAGCAATGGGCCTAACTCTGCAAACGAAAAATTCCTATCGTTTTGTATCTACATCTACTATACTGACCAATGCGGCAAATTTATTATCTAACAAAAAACCACAGCATAGCTTTATATTTTTCCTTTGAAAAATAAAAGCAGCAGTGTGATTGGTTACTACGGGCAACAAAGACAGTTTTTCTTTAATAAATCTGCCTCTGTATGATCAAACTTTGTGTCTCCATGGTGACAGACTACAAACTAAACCTGGGTGAAGTCTTTCAACTTAAATAGTGCTATTCACTGACAGAAAGCAGAGGTTTTGAAAACTGTAATTGTGACACTAAATGTATTAGAAATCTGCAGAACTTTTTACTACAATGAATGATGACACCAACCCCTTGCTAGAGGAAACCTCAGCTAGCCATGCTACTGCGGGGGATGTAACTGCATGGCAGACAAGTAGCCGCCAATGTAATACAAGGATATCTCAAGTCTGTTAGAACTAGAGACACTTATTTTGGCTACAGGAAGCAAAGGATTGGGTTTGTCTTCATAAGACAATCCCTATATAGGTGGGACCAACCCATTATTTCACAGCCTTGCGATGAAGCTCAGACTAGTAGTTATTTTTCCATTTAGAGATTTTTCTCTAGATCTCTGATTTTCTGCTTCCTTTTGGGTCCAAAAGCTGCACATCTTTTAGACCCAAAAGGAATCAGTACATTACAGATATGGGAAGGAGAAAAGGTAATATTGTGCCATTCCTGCCCACAGGCTGCCAGCTCAATATTAGATTAGTACTCCCTGGGAGTGCGGGGGAACGCTCCAGAGCCCAGCTCCGGCCCTGTTGCTTCAGTTCAGCGTGGTTGATGTGCAGTTGTGTAGGAATTATGAGAATTCAGCTGGGCCTGAGTGAAATAAATGATTCATGACATAACTGTGCAATGAATGTGTTGTTTAATCACACAGGCTGTCTGCACAATTGCTGCTAAACTCCAGACACAATATATTTCTGTTTCAGAATTCATGTTCAGATGACAACAATACGATATTGCCTTATAATCCGGATACAATTTCATCTGCAGAACAACTATTACATGCTAGAGTGAGCAGTCTGTGCATGGGTTATTTGTTCCAAAGTAATATTTATCTAATATTTTGATGCGTATCTCTATAATAAATGAAACTATTTATACCCAGTTCATTAACATTTATCTGCCGGCATGCAGAGTATCTGTATCTTGTCTGAGATAAGGGGTCTTGTTCTGTATACAGAGAATGTTGTCTGTCTATTCATTTCCACTGCTGACAATGGCAAAGGAGAATTTACCCGGAAAAAAAAACTGAGTGGCTTGGCTCAGTACACCTGGGTAATGGCATATGGCAGTAGCAAAGGCACCAAAGTATATACAGGTTCATCTCAATAAATTAGAATATCTTTGAAACGTTCATTCATTTCAGTAATTCAGTAATACAATTCATAATCAGCGTCTTCCATGATTGTGTGTCCTACTGAACCAGACTGAGGGACCATTTAAAGGCTTAGGAAACCTTGGCAGATGACACACTGAATTTATAATACTGAACTTTTTTACAATATTCAAATTTTCTTAGATTTTGGTTTTCATTACCTGTAATCCATTATCAACATTTACAGAAATATAACACTTGAAATAGAACACTCTGTGTAAATAATCTAGAAAATATAGGAGGTCACTTTTTTAATTTAATTACTGAAAGAAATAAACGTTTCAAAGATATTCTAATTTATTGAGATGTACTTGTAAGTACCAAACAAATAGTACATACTGTACTTGCATAGAAGTGTGCCGTGTTGTGTGACTCCTCCTATTGCGCAGTGGTCATACTTCATTGTGAAATTAAACAGGACAGAATTATATTGTAAACACGTAGTTTGGTAAATTTCAATTTCAGGGAGTAACAATTTCTTCCTGACTCCATAAGGACGGTTCAATACTGGTCTTCACTCTCATTGAAAATAACAATTGATAAAATTAGATATTAGATTACAGGAATATTTTTTTTCATTATGATAGTGTTTTTGTAGTAACTGCTATTTCTTACTGTAATACTACATGCATACGAAAGTTAAAAATGGATGAATACATCAGTTTTTGGACCGTCTGTTTTTCATGTCCATTTTGTATCACTTTGTCATCTGGCTGACCTTCATTAGTCTAATTTTTTGACCCAACCTAATCATTGGTTTTTAATGGACCGTCAAAGAGATGAAAATCCATTTTGACTGAAGTTAAAAACTGACCACGAAAACAGTACAAAAAAAAGTCTAAAAATAGACATGTAATGGACGTTAACAAAACGTGTTTTTCACGTTTTTTTAATTATTAAAATACAATTAGCTGCTGATCTGTTTCATAGTGGCATTTCATCGCCTTGCTATCACTTAACAGATATGAGGTAAGTCTGTGTGGTGTGAGTACCATCATCACTGCAGTCCCATCCAATGCTGACCAGGCTTCTGCATCTCTATATACTACCATATATATGTCAGATACTACCAAGGCTGTAGCTGCCACATAGCTACAATAATATGTTTTTCTATACTTCAGCTGCTACCTATGCCGTATACCTTATGATACTTACCATATGCGTGTGCTGCCACTATATAGCATGCTACCTAAGCCTTAGCTACAATTACTATGGCTGCATTGCAAGCTACAGTACTTAAAGGGGTTGTCCAGCATAACCATTTTTTTTATTTTAGGCTGGGGAAGGTGAAAAAAAAAAACATACTCACATGTCCCAGAGTGGTCTGATCCTGCTGCTCCGGTATATTCTTCCAGTGAAAGTCCCCACTGCAGGTGACCGCTGAGGCCAGTCAGCGGCCTCAGCAAAGGACACGGGACGTCACTACCTATATATTACCTATGTTCTAGGTGCAACCGCCATTGCTGCTGCCTCATACAGTATGCCTTCTTGGCTTAAAGGATTGTAAAGGACTTGAAAAACATGGCTGCTTTCTTCTTCTCAGAAAGTGTCATCATGTCCATTGGTGACATGACCATGCTGCAATTCAGTCCCATTCATTTTAATCAAGTCCTACACAACTCCTTTAGCCTGCAATCTCCACCGCAAGGCACCCTATACTTAAACTTCACCATTGTATCTTCACAAAATGCTACTATATCTATATGTCAGCTGCAACCACTGTGCTGCTGCATCACATGCTTCCCTGGCTTTAGCTGGCAGTACCACTGCAGTGCACTGTATTACACCTTTATTGCAGTCACATACTATGCAACCTATGCTTTAGCTGCAACCACCATTGCTACTGCATTTTATGCTCCTTACACTTCTGCTGGCATGACATCTGCAAGGTTATTGTGTTGTACCTAGGCATGTGATGGACAATACCCATGTTCAGAGATAAAATTCCGATAGCCAGAACCCAGAACCACAGAGGAAGGTTTCTAATTCATTCCTTACTTGACAGGCGGTTTAAAGTGTATACGTATCTTCCAGATGACAGTCCTTCTCTGATCTACTAAAAACGGGAAATCAAAAAGCCTTTGCTAAGGTTCTTTGAAGAAACTGTCCAGCAGGGGCCCTATCTTACAATATGATCACACATTCCCGGTTTACATGTCTAATTCCCCAGAGCACTTGGTAAATCCAATTGTCTGTTTGCCTTTTTTCAAGTTCTAGCAACAGGTGCTGTGAACCGTGTCAATAATACTGGGCTTACCGAGCTGTTTGCATAGAAAAAAAAATCATGTGTGTTATTGACATAGAATCTCTGAGGGTCTGTGTATCCGACTTGTAAGACAGATGCGCGTGAGTGAACAACTGCTCCAATATGGCTGATTGTGATGTCATAAGTCTTAATATTAATCTCACTTTAATGGAAGTTTGCTTTTGTCAGTGATCCACGAATGATGAGTTTAGTCTGTTTATAACAAATAAAGCCAGTATGTTGAGACAATAGTCCTGAAAAACAGAATGCATTTGTACATATGTACCAAGGTTTAACTTGACACTTAACACGGTAACTACACTTTGGCTCATAACTTGAAATCCCTTTAAATGGGATTTGTTGTGTTCTGTAATAAGATACCAGCATCAGGTTAAAGTTTACTACATATTCAACAAAGTGAGATGAGTCCAAAGCTGGCCATACATTTTCCCACCTTCAATGTAAGCAAATAAACTGGCCGATCAGGGGGTCAGTTTAGGAAAAAGAAAGAAACGAAATTACTCGGAGTCTGTGCAGTCTGACAAATGACTAGCTGAAGTCAGCAGACCATGCTATACAATTATATTTAGACAGACTAAAATCTCCCATCAGAAGTCAAGAACTATTGTTCATGGTATTTTATACCTGATTGTTGCCCAAAACTGGCCAATGTATGGTCAACTTGAGGCTACAGCTGAACTATATCTGCCATACACTCGTATGCTGCATAAGCTGTAGGGGAAAAGTCGTCAAAACTGGTGCAAGGGGAAAGTAGTGTAATAGACTACAACAACCACTGTCTATTGTATTTTTAAGATCAGCAACCCTACTAGTGTCTATGGACAACTTCACTATTACTTTGCAATAGTTTTAATAACTATCCCTTGTGTGCACTGTCGTCTGATAGGTCATCACATTGGTTGGGGGCCTGAGGATAGGACTTCAATAACACATTCACGGAAACACCTTTACAATTCACAGTGTACAATTTAAAAGGTCCTCAACAAAAGTGTCCATAGCAATTTTTTGAATGGGGTCATCCCTCAGGCTTCACCAGAGAACCCACAGTTGCATTTACACACATACATATATAATGTATGGCTAAATTCATTACTGATCAATAGGAAGGTCACCACACAGGTCTAGGTCAGCTCATAGGAGTTGAAATGTAATTTTCCTTGTTTCTCCTGCATGCAAAGTGCAAAGCACAAGAGGGGTCTATAGAAGAAAATAAAATAGCACAGTGGCTTCTGGACTGCACCTGGTAGTGCTGCAGTACAATAGAAGAGGCTGGACTCAGGACGCAGGCTAAAGTGAGGCCTCACATGACGTGGCCCCGAGCAGACCTCAGCCATTGGACAAGTACAGAAAGAGAGTAGGGTATGTGGTGCCTGGATAGGTTGAACCGCGGGGTTTAAATAAGAAAGCCCGCGAAGAGGCAAATAGTCACGTAAGGAGAAGTCCAGGACAAGAGATCTCCCACCCTCCCTCCCCTATAGTTAAGGCTCTTGGGGTTTGGGTTTTTTCCAGTGGGTTAAAAAGGATGGTGGGTCTTTAGAAGGGGGGCTATGGGAATGTCACGGCAGCGTGGCAGGGGGTCCTCGGAGTTGGGGACGAAGGATGTGGAGGTCTGGTTGGGGGGGGAGCTGATAAGGCTCTGGACTCCCCAAAGGAATGGCTCTGCTATGTGCGGATCTTTGACTGGCCTGAGATCGGGGATCTTGTAAATTGGAGATCCTTTCACCCTGGTGGGATGATTTGGTGCCTTCAAGCTAGAGGTAAACAATTAAAGGGAATATAAATGTTAGGCCAGAGTGTGGGCTCCGAGGACCTCCATGTCAAAGAGTTATAGTTGGGAGCTGGAGATTGTTTATAATGTTTATATGTATGTTTGTTAATAAAATGGCTGCTGTGGCCAATTCATTCCATCTACTGTGTCGAGTATTCATTTATACAGGTGGGATAGATGGTGAATTGGAGGAAGGACTGGGCGATACCACGTCAAGTGGGCAAAACAGTATGCAGATGCTGCAGTACAATAGTCGCCTCCTATACACAGTAGAAATCACACATATCTGTCATATGTAGTTCTCCTAATTACCATTATCACTGTATGTCTGAGCAAAACAAAGGAGTGCATGATTGATCCAAGCAGCCTGCTGAAGGTAGCTGTAGGGTCCTGGGAAAATATATGATGTTTGCAGGTAGTAACCCATAAGAAACCTGCTTGAGCAGAGCCGGCTGAAATATATTGATGAGTACAGTTCTGTGGAGACAAGTCAATTCATTCCTGTAGTATAATCGGCTTTGTGGAAAGCTCTATTAGTAGAAAATGGATTTTATAATAAAAACCCTGTTCATTAATAATGGCATTGGCCATATATGATGGCATTAGCAGAGAACCGCAGACATGTTTATTTGTCACAAGTGCAGACATGTTAACACTGATATCTAGTCTGCTCTGTAAAGTTGAAAAGTTCCTGAAATTAATAATTTATTGACCATAGGTCTGTTGTAATGTGTTGTAGACGCTTTTAATAGCTCCACATTTAAAGAGGACATATATATAAATGGCCAAGCCACTATGGAGCTGAATGACTCCATAGCTATAAAATTTCTAATAATGACTTTTCACATATGACTTATGTTCTGTTTAATAGACTCACTCTAAAATATAGCATTATGGATTTCCCGCCAAAACACTGTAACCAACACAATAACAGAAGCCTTCGTATGAATCATTCCATTGTGAATCCTGCAAGAGCTATATAGAAGATGCTTTTATAGTCAGGAGCACACTGACATTATCAATGTTAGATGATACTCAAGAAAATAGAAAAGCGTGACATCATCTAGACTCCTTTCTTTATTGTCGGTATAAGACTAAGAGCCCACGTTGCAGAAAAGCTGTCTTTTTTGTTGCAGATTTTGCTGCAGTTTTTTGAGCTAAAGTCATAAGTGGATTTAGCAGAAGGTAGAAGTATAAGAACTTCCTATATATTTCACATTCCTACCGAAGCCATTTTTGGCTTTGACTCAAAGAACCACAGCAAAATCTGTAACAAAAAAGCAGTTTTTCCACAATGTGGAACCTTAGTCCAATAATGTTTTTTTTCTTTCCAAAAACAGCATGACTCTTGTGGGCTGTGCTTTGCATTGCAGCACAGGTCAATTCACTTTGATGAGAATGGACTGCAGTACCAGGAGTGGTTGACCTGCCTAGATGTTGTCTAAGCCACCCAGTTCATATATATGTAATAAACTGTGTAATCTGTTAAATATTCTACCCAGTTTATTATATGGGTGCATAGGCTGTTTGAGATACTGTACACTGTCTATCTGTATGTAGGATAGTGAGTGTACTGTGACATCTACCACTCTTGCAGGGGTTTGGGAGCTGGGGGCCCTCCAGACCCCCTTGGTCAGGGGCCCACCAGGGAATTTACCTGCTCATCTGTGGGCTACTCCAGGCCTGGATATACAGTATATAGTATATATGTATAATACATATACATATTAATGTATATATAATCTATTATACAGTTTATATTTATCTACTGTATTACCCTGAAACAAGCCTAGGTATATAAGGCCCTTAATGGTTCTGCACATAAAAAGGGTTATTGGGCGACGAGAATATAAAAATAGCTTCTGAGCTCATTAAAACATCAATAACCAGGACAACAGGTTTGAGGGTGAGGCAATAGCTTATAAATTGAATAGATCCACTTAGTTTGTTCAAAGCAAAGATGTCTTTTTCTTTTGTCGTCAAAATGCATGTTTTGCAAATGACTCGATTAACATTTAAAAGGCCGCTCCTCGTTTCTGCTTGGGGGCATCATAGAGCAGAGAATAAAAGCATATCCCGCTATTTCCTCCCCCCACTACCCACCCAACCTTTCACACAGCTGGCTATATACATCATTTCATAGAAATTGATCGCTGTCGGAGAAAACGAGAGGCGAATGTGAAAGGTGCGCATAAACCCTGTCTTCTTTATTTAATTTGATTTTTATTTTCAGGTGCGGAGGATTATAGTCTGCAATATAAGGGAGAAATAATGTATTAGATCCAGGGAGTCTAGACAGAGCTGAATAGACAAGACCTCAGCCATCAGCAATGCCAATAACATAGGGCTGCTCATGAAATGCAATATTTTAGGATTGATTTTTTATTAAACATAATCTGTTAATTACTAAATTAATAACGCACAATGTTCTTCCTTGGTGACCGCAATAATACCAGAAGATTGTGATATTGGGTCGACTTTATAAAATTTTATGAAAACCAATATGTCTCTTAAAGGGGAAATCACTCAGTCTTGTCGAGGAAGGAGTGCTTTTATATAAACTTTAGAATTCTTGTCCTAGGGCCCTTTGCTGACTGTACCTACCTCTGTTTGAACTAACTGAACCCGCAGGCCTGAACAACCACTGGTGCAGAAATGCAGGGAAACATCTCCAAGTGCCTAACTAAAAGGCCCTAGTAACATTTTGCTTTACCTTCCTCTGCAACAAGACTCTTTGTACATCAGGTGCCCTTTTCTGTGTGTATATTGTAGTCTCGCTGTGCTGTTCAGTGATATCGTTGCTATTCTTTTCATGGACTCACAATTACTCATGTTTGCCACCAATAACTCTGCTATCTGCTATCGATTCTAGTAGTATCTAAATTGTTGCTGGCAGGTTCTTGAACATGCTCTATGTTAGGATTATAAGGCCATACTTTCTCTTCTATGTAGCTCCCAACTCTGCCATTTAGCAAGACATTGCTTGCACGTACTGTACACTACACATACTAAACTGGCCATGCTAACCCCCATAATCCAGGCTAAGACCCTTCCCCAGATACTGTTGTTCCAGCTCAAGCATCCTCTACTGTGTATTGCTATGACAAAGACTGTCCAGAGCACATTGGCTGTGCATCAAATATATGCTCACTATAAAGGTCTATGTTCTTAATGGTTATTACATGCAGAGCAACCCATGGCACACATTATCCAGAAGTGTGAACTCTCCATGTCTGTATTACCAATATACCATTACAAAACTAAACTCTAACTTATTATAAGGAAGGATCGGTTGTGCAGATTCTCAGGGAAGTGCTCTAGTATTGTTTTTTATACACTATTTAAACTGAATTATGTTCATCATGTCGGAGCATGAAATCCTTCTCTGCCTAAAGTCTACTTTGATAGTACAGCAGACATAATACAGATGTGCTGTAACATACCATTTAATAAGACTGCCGGAGATAATCATCTAATAATAATCTGTAATAAGAGTCCTGCGCTCCGCATTCTGTGACACTACATGTCCTTTACTCTTTATGTCATTGTCAGCTAGAAGCAGGTGATGGCTAATAAGCATTTCACATCATGATATTATGGGAATTAATATTGATGGCCAATCAAATCCAGGAACAACTCATTAGGGCCTGTCATCTCCGTCCACATTGTGCATATTCATTCTAATAGGGAGGTTAATTGTCTAGTTATAGACAGGTTCAGATCTGCTGCCTCTAGGGTATCTAGCTACTGCATGCCATCAATCCCTTGTACAATTCACGGCTGTCCTAGGGAACCTCACAAATGTTGAGGTGTCACTATGCCGTGGTGACAGTGACAACATGTTTATTCCATCACCTAGAAAAATATTGATTGACTGGAGACGTAATAGAGCTGAGCAGGAGCCCCAGGGGAAAGTGAACTTACTGGACTCTGTGACTTCATTCTGTCAGCACCGCAGCATGCTAAATCATTCTAAAATGTGGCCTTCTTATAATCCTATCCTTGGTAACGGGGACATAAAGGAGCTGCAGGCTAATCCCCTGATTGTATCAGTCCCAGCACATGAAAAGTACCTGGACCAGCAGCAGGGCACAGTATGAGGAGATGTATAGGGGATCAGTAAATAAATCACCTCTTTAACACAGAAGACGGAGGAAACAATTCCTTCATTTTACCAGAAGAGATAAACCAGGCTCTGTGTACTATGCACTCATGTCAATGAATAACACTATGCTATAACCAGCAGTGCAGTGGCTCAGCGGTTAGCACTGTTGCCTTGCAACTCTGGGGTTGCTTGTGTTTCCTCCGGGTACTCTGGTCTCCTCCCACATGCCAAAAATATACTGACCCTTGTGGGTGTTGGGGATGGGCAAATGTACAGCAGCCCCTAACTCCATGAGTCCCTATGAGAAAAATGCACTACAAATGTTTGTCTTTGTCATGTGGTAATGAAGTGTATGCCTCTGTAGTGTTTTATGATGTGTTGGTATTGCACAGTGATCATTGGGGGTCCAGTCATTGGCAACCTATCTCAAAAAGTGGCCCATGGGAGAATTGAAACTGGTATATAAATAAATAAATACTTTAACATCACCACCGATCATATGTTATATGAGACCATGGTGCTCGGCATCTGCTGCTGTAGCAGGCACTGAGAGCCAGTTGCCCCACACCCCACCATGGCCAAAATGCCACTACACCACCCAGCCCTCTCATTGCTGCCACCAGCCACCAATCCGTGCTAGTCGCCTGGAATCTCCTACTGGTGGAGAAAGGACACACTTGACACCTGGATACTCACCGTGGTTTCCTATTTACTGCAGTAGATGTTTGTGGTAAAGTAGGTTTTCAAGAGGGATGAGAAACACAGTGAAGTGGTAAAGTAGCCATGCAGGTCTCCAGGCAATGAACATCATGCTTCCACTGTTGTGGTGGATGAACTGCACACCACCATAGAACCTGCACTCCTACCTACATTACAGGTGCGCTACACCTGCTAACATCTTTACGACTGTGCCCCTCTCTTCTCCCACAAGCTATCTACTTGGCAGGCTTCGAAGCTCAAGAATTGCCCCTTAAATACTGAGCCACTTCCTGTCCTGGGCAGCTCCAGATGTCAGTCACACCACAGGGGAGCCACAAACAATTCATGGACACACGTTTGTTCCACCTGTAAAGTTCAGAGAACAATGTAGTCTCCAGAAACTTCCAGAAGACTGATCACACAATGACCCCCATCTCTTAAAGCAAATGCATAACAGATACAACACAAAACACAGGTCAATGTAAGAGATATACAGTGCACAATACACCAACACAACATGAGACTATAATGCGCTAATTTGCAGTGGCAAACTCCCTTATTCCTGCACTTATGCTACCATTATGCATGTAGCTTACCCTTGGCTTAACTCCTCCTGCAGCTGTCCTAAGCAAACCAGCAACCAATAGCCAACTATTGAAGGTATGCTTTTCTGCCACTTTACATTGACACCTCTTCTCAATCTGTGATGTCACATTGGTGACATGGCCATGCTGCAGCGCAGTCTCATCCAAATTAATGATATTGAGTCATAATACCAAGCACAGCCTCTATACAATGTACTGTTTTATGCCTGGTATGCAGTTAAGGGGCCACAAATACTCATCCAAATGCTAGACCTCTTCAAACAGCTGCCTGGCAGGGATGACATATCCTAAGTATAGATCATCGGTATCATAGTCCCAGGCGTAGATGAAAGCCAATGTACATTTAGGGTATATTTACACATGGCAGATTTATTGCAAAAATATCTGTGACTGTCCCATTCATCTGCTGGCTGCAGAAAGACTCCTAAAATGCTGCAGAGAAATTTCTGCAAGAAATGTACCATGGGTGAACATACCTTTATAGTTCACCAGACGCTGTCTGCACACTCAGTTACCTCTGTCAGAATGGCATTAGTTCCGCTGTCATATAACTAATCCACCCGATAACAAGGACGCAGTAACCATGTTGTACCAGATCCAGGTTTCTGAAGTCCTGAGCTCTGGAGCATGGTGAATATCTGAATTACAAGGGATTGTTTGTTTTCTTTGATTAACGTAAATTTACGAGCGCTTTAATAGAGCCAGAGACGAGAATGAAATGTATCAGTAATTCAATAATAATCAGCGTGGCATCACTAGAAATGCCTGGCTGCTCAAACAATTGATTCCCACAAGCGCACCAGTGATGACCGGCATGCTAGCACAGCAGAAATACAACAAGGCCTGGAGGGATAACCAGCAGTAAGGCAAGAAGCTCTAATGTTTGCACCATGTTCCTGCATTTTTGCCATCGAGCGTTACCTGCACACCTGTAAAGAATGATTTTCGCCACTGGGTTGCATGTGGTCATGCAGGGAGATTAACAAAACTTGGCATTTGAATAGTCAGCTCAGAAAACAGCAGCAATAAGTCACGGCCATGAGCGTGTGCGAGCTGTAACAAAGATCACACAAGTATAGAGATGGGAGATTAGTCGTTTTTCTGTTTCTCGCCAATGAGTCTTATCTTCTATCAGTTTACACATTTTCCGCATACATTTAAATATCTTTTTGAACTCATTACACGCTCGGGCGGGCGACAAGGAGTCCTGGGAGCTGTAAGATGCAGCTTCCGACATATCCACAAAATTTCTATATAGCCAAAACAATATAAATGTTCCTTTCACAGGAAGATGTTCTAAATGCGCAGTCGTATAACTGTTTATTTTAGGTGTTTTTGTGTCCTTAACTGTAAAAAAAACTTCAGAAATGGCTTCACCGGTGACAAATAAACCACTTCACAATTGGCCCCTGAGCACCAGCAGTGATCGGTGACATTGAACTCTATCTGCTCTCAGCAGATGTCAGGCCTATTCATTTTGGCCTTGAATTCACAGATAGGCAGCCACAAAACAGTCTTTTGTTAAGAAAGTGACAGTCTTATTAGTTCCCTTGAACTAATTTAACTGTGGTAAAGGCAGAGATATTACTCCATCTAATTTATTGGTGGGGTGGAGTTAGGTCCTGGGTGGATGTTTGAAAATGAATGGGTATTTTCTTTTTAACACCTTCATGACGAACAACAAGAGTCTGCAGTAACTTTAGTTTTTAGAAATACATGAAGGATGCTGTAGATGTAGAAGTGAAGCAGTAGGAACAATACTAACCTGAAATTCTAGAAATGGGCTGAGGGATCCCAAACATCTCCAACCAAGTGTTTTTATGCTCATTTTCTGAATAATGTGCATGCTATGTATATAAAGTACACTGATCCCATACTCTGTAGATGACATGACCCGTATAAGCCTTTTAAAATACATTACAAAAATTCCTGGGGCTCTGAACATGTCATAAAAATCATAGGTTAATAGGACTGTGTCAGCAGTTACTCCCCATTATAATCTAGCTGACATACAAAAACCAAGATAGCTATATCTGTTTCTCTAGTTCACCTTACTGAAGAATGGCTATGCTATAGGAGTTTGAGCATAATAAATAACCATGTGGGCTCTATAGCAAAACTTAGAAAGGGGCCCCACTCTACCATGACCACCTTCAGCAACAAATTCAGAGCATGAAAAGCTTGTGATTGTTTTAGTCTCTCTAATGTACAGGGATAATAGACAAAGTGATGTCACATTGATATCGCAGAAAGTGATGCAACAATGATGAGATAATGTGCACAGTGAACTACTCAGTACTGCTCTGGAACTATAAAACAGTGATGTCACAATAAAAGGATTATGCAGGTCGTGATATCATAGAACAGACATAAAGTGTACAAAAGGTCATGATGTGACATCAAAGCGCAAGATTGGAAACCATAATGATGTCATCATGCAGATATAATAAAAACATGATGTCACAGTAAGGGATAATGCAAAAAGTAAGGCTCTTTTCATCACCTATAGTCATCACTACGGCCTCACATGACTACACTAAAGTCTATGCAACCCTCATACAACTCTCATGACCTTGTGAATGGTCTGTCAAACAATAACATCTCCTAATTTGGACTATTTTCTTGGATCACTGAGTAGACTCAAGTCAATGAGGAATCTGTGAAAGCAGGTGCCAAATTCATGCAAATCAGCAGTAAAAAATTGCAGCTTTTCATGGCTGATTTGCACTGTATTAAGAGGAGATGGACCTTCTTAGTTCTTAGTTCCAATAGCAGCTGCTATGCCTGCTACCCTGGTATGGTAGTGACATCCATGATGTGCAGCCAATTCTTTGCAAAGACTGGGGTACCCTTCTGCTTACAATTATTGCTGGTCTCATCAGTCAGATCTATTTTCTATAGCACATTCAATGGAAATACAATAAACTTCTGCTGTCAGTATAGCCATATAACTACTGTTTTGGGTCCCAGGTTACTATACCAATAACTTGTAATTCATTTTAATATTCAGATTTTACAGTTTGACTATGAGCCAGAACAAGAAATGAATACTACTCATATAAGAATATCAGCATAAATAGGTCTCCGAACCCCATGATCAGTCCAGTTTTCGCATGTATCCTTAAATAGCTCCAGCTCATCAGATGACACTTGCTTATAGTGCCCCCATTATCTAAGGTGGAGCTATAAGCACAGGATGAACTAAGTAATGATGACAATTAGAATAATAATAATACATCTTAATAACTTTAACACAATTTAATTAGGTAAAATTGAATCACAGGAAACCGCAAATCAGAATATTTCAGTCTAATTAGCAATTAGAGATATGAGCTGTATATATCCCTCCTGAACCATAGAAGGAGGAAGCCCATTAAAAGAAATGGAGCAGCGATGTGTGTTCATCACAGACATTGATCCTGGGTAAACTGGAAGCTGCGGATTGTATTAATGATTGATGGGGTGGGAGTTATGGCAGAAAGATGTGTCTAGGGCTGTTTATGGAGACATTGTGACATCCGAAGACTTCCCAGGTTATACAAACATGGGTGACTCCTCAGCTCATTAAATATTTCATGATATAGAGGGTTTCATCCAAGGTTGTATCACAGGATAGAAAAGAACAACTGCATCATTAGATAGATGGTTAAATCGAATGTTTCAACTGATTAATGTACAAAACAGACATGGTCAATGATGCATCAAATACCTTGGAAAGACAAAAAGACATGTTATAACATCTGCATGTTAATTTATAGTTTATCGTAGAAAGGAGGTGAAATTCGCCCTTTGCATCACAAAGTGAACGTAGGACTTAGAAATACCTTGCCCTACTTCCTCCACCCACTCACTGCTGATGGACAGCTCGGTCTCCATAGACATTCATACTAGGAAAGATGTCAATTAGATTGCTGAATATCATACTAAAGATAACACTTGAGGTGCTCTATTACAGGTGTAGGTAGGTTGTAAATGTTCTGATTCAGGTCTGCTGTTGAAATGTACTGCCAGCACTAGGTGACAGCAAAAATGATGCCTTTCTGCTTTATTAGGCCATCCTGTGATGGACGAGAGCAACAGACATTAAATAATGGTAGTGTGAACCTACCCTAAGACGTCCTTGGTGTAAAATGATGGTACATATAAAGCCACCCATATGCCCATTATTCAACTTTAGAGAGTCATAGGAAAAGTGATATATTATACCTAGTGCAATCCCTGAGGGAGTGGAGCATGACACAATCGTTCTAATATACTAAGGAGGGAATCTCTGTTTTATGCTACGCCCCCTCAAGTCCTAACTCACGTAACACCATGTATCTCATACCTGGAGTGTTCATTTAACAATTTGCATAGATTAGTAGATTAGCAGATACCAAGGTTTGGTCAACTCATACTTCTTATACTTGGAGACATATTGAGATGTAACAACCAACATGGTTGTACTTAGTGTTGGCAAGTCTGCAAAATTGACCTCTGCCATTGCACAGAAAATGTCTGTGACTAAAAGCGACAAAGTTTTAATAGAGAATATGAACAATTTTAAAATTTCAGGGGAAAATCTATAGGAACATCCCTAGAGATGGCCCTGAGGGGTCTGAGTAGTCACCACCATCACCGCCAATCATGAAGTAATGTCATATCCCACTGACACAGTTGCTTTTTAAAGTAAATGTAGCTAAAGGCTACCCAGATAGTATTGTTTGTAAAGAATTCAGGCTGCCCCAAGTGAAGTAAAGTAAGTGACGATGTGATGTTATCAGGGTTAACTTGATGGGACAACCTATTTTTGATCTTGTTTTACTCCGCACATAGTTAATTAGAAATTCATTTAATTACAGAGTAAAATAAAATCAGCCCAGTCTTGCGTAACACTAATCAGGCGAACGAGAGCAGAAATCAAGAGGTTACTACCAACAGGGATCCGGGTAAAAATAGCCTTCTCGGACTCATTTTCTCCTTAAGTAGGAGGTTTGCAGCTGTGAGGAAGTGTAGGTGTTTGGTTATCATTTCTCATACAATTCACGTCTGGGAATTGTGCATATTCTGCATAGAAATGTTACAAAGATGCTAAAAGAAGTATTGACCATATGATCACAATGCATAAAGATATACCTCTGGATTGTCACTCATTGGGCTCATATGCTACACAATCACCTGAACATATGTCAAATTACTGAGATAACCAGGAGATTCTGTAACATCTTAGTCTTCTTCGTAAATTGTCAGAAAGTGTACTAAAGAGCATTACCAATCTGTGAATATAAGACTCACACACTTAGGTATATTATAATGTAGCGGAGGCGTGCCTCCATGCTATGGGGCCTGTGGTACAAGAGGGATCTGGCACTGAACTGCTTTTCATACAGCTTCCACTAGGGGGAGTTCACTACGTAACGTTCCTTTCAAATCCTATAAAGGTTTCTAGCAGCTGTATAAACTCATATGCATATAGCTCCCCCTAGCAGTGACTGTGAACAGCTATTGCTTTATCATTTACTATCTGAAGGGAAGCAGTCAATTTAGAGCTCACTGGGAGACATTGATAGTGTTTGGGCTGAACGCCATATCTTTCAAGCCCCAAGCCACTTTTTCTAATGTACAGCTATTTCACACAGTGTTAACAATCTTGTCTCCTTAGAAAGGTAGCAGAAAACAACACCTGGTCCAACCACATTACATTAACCACTTCAGGACCATTTTCCCTGGTTCAGGACCAGACACATTTTATCGGATTCTTTATTTTTATTTTTGCTTATTTTTTATTTATTTTAATATCTGGAAAATATAAACAAAAAGAAGGAGAAATGTTTTTTTTAACCATTTCTCATGTTTCTCAGGTGACATATATTGTTGTGTCACCTGTATGGATATTGTAGTGGTATTATTTTCTTGTTATTGTACTTAATTTTTTTTTTGTCAAACCCCCCTTTTAAGGGTATAATAGACCTTTGGGGGTATTGTAACATTACTTTTTTTTTTTGACTGATACATAAGCCCCAGTTATGGGAGACATACAGCGTCTTAAGCTACACTGCAGAACTGATCTGGGTCCTCATGTAGTTCCTGTGCAGTGCAGTGATCGGAATAGCAGGGATGGCAATAAACTGTCCCTGCCTTCTCTATGGGATCTCCAGTTGTAACAGCTAGATCGCTGCTTTTGCATTTGCACAATGTACGTTCTTGCAGAGTTAAGAGTGGATCATCTGGATGTATATAGTCAACGGTTGGTCCAGAATAGATTAATAGACAATAACTGCAGGGTGAGGCCCATTCTATATTTTTCTATGGGTCCCAATGAATTCTGTGTCTCCCCTCAGCACAAGTTACGAGTTGTATAGAGCTGTAACATGCCTTCCATAAAAGTACCTCCATATTCCTGTAATCCTAGGTATGAAGAGGTTTTAACACTTATAGAATTAAAGATTGTGCTATATCTGAGAGGTATTCAGAGGTATCACTGGAAGAAGGCACCTAGGATCTACATGTGCAGTTGTACAGGCACTGTGAATCCTATTCTATAAATCTGACACAAATTCTACTCAGCTGCTTTTTAGTTCTAATTGTTTCTAAGAGACTTGTATGCTAGTACATGAGTGATATCGGCTGCAGGTAACACAATTTACCCCTCATTGTCTGGTTGCATATGGACTGGCTCTTGTTTCAAGTAACAAGTCCAGGTGCAGCCATACAATGAGCGGTAAATGCAAATGTGCTACAGTTACCTTATAACCTCAATACAGAAGCAAGAGATGTGTCAGTGTATGACTAGTCTCACCAGCCATTCTAGAGTCTGGGAATGCTGGCTGACAATTCATGTGTGACCTACAATGGTGACAATAAAGTAATAACCCGGCTTTTCCAATAAAAGTTATAACTAAGAAATGTCTAAATGGAATATTGTCAGAAAAGGATGATTTAAGGATTTATGGGATTATTTTCCTGGCCTGAATCTTCTTTCCCACATCACTACTATCCTACCCTTTTACTAATGTGCCTGGAAATTGTCCACCAGTCATTCTCCCAGTGCCTTCAGCACTTGTGATCAGCACTTTTATCATTGCAATTCCAGATTAAAATGGAATCTGTCCCTGGAAATGGTTTTCTAATGTTGGCAATGTTGTGTTTTAAAAGGATCCGAGAAGGATGAGAGTCATAATGAGGCGGCCTCACTCTGTAATCGCTCTCGCTCTTCGTATCTTCAGTTGCTTGAGTTATATCGCTCTTTTTAAATGACTAGAATCTCTCAATCTCTTTTATCTATCGGAGCCGCTGCCATTAGGAGAAAGAAACAATCATAAATAACTTGACAAGTCAGCAAACTCTGTAAAAAATAACTACTGTGATAAATACTGGTGCACATTTTGTAGAATATTGAAGAAGGCAATGTCACATCTCACTTCCTTCTAAGAACAAGTCACCACTGTTGACTGTCGGTCAATGGTAGTAGAAGATTAAATAAATATCTAAATTGATAATGGCACCACTCATGTAAAATTTTACAAAACCTTGTCCTCATTTAGAAAAACTATGTAGATCTGTGGAAAACTGATCCTCCCAGTGGTTACTGGTGGAATTCCTGACTGCTGACAATGTGTAGCCATGGAGATATATACAGGTGCATCTCAATAAATTAGAATATCTCTCAAACGTTCAGGTGACACACTAAATTTACAATACTAAACTTTTTTACAATATTCAAATTTTCTTAGATTTTGGTTATCATTACCTGTAATCCATAATCAACATTTACAGAAATAAAACACTTGAAATAGAACACTCTGTGTGTAAAGAATCTAGAAAATATAGGAGGTCACTTTTTAAATTTAATTACTAAAAGAAATAAACGTTTCAAAGATATTGTAATTTATTGAGATGCACCTGTAGGTCTGTATAGGAGCTTCGGACTCTAAACATGAGATTTTTAATCATAGCAAATTGCAACAATTCTTCATGTTCTAATTTTATGTGCATTGGAGCAATATAAAAATGTTTACTGGTGGACATAGCAGTTACACTTGCGCTTGAGTTCGTCCGCTGCCAATCCAAGTGAAACTCTCGGGAAACTGGATAGGCACCGGATAGCGACAGGTTAGCGACGCATTGCTTAAAAACCCATTCATTTGAATGGGTTTTTAAAGCAATGCGCGGGTGTCCAATTGCACTCTCAGCACTGAGAATCCAGTTTTTTTCGTCTGAAACAAAGTCGGACATGCAGGACTTTGTATACGACGAAAAAAAAACATCTTCGCGGTGCAGAGGGTGCAATTGGATAACCGCGCATTGCTTTAAAAACCCATTCAAATGAATGGGTTTTTAAGCAATGCGTCGCTAACCTGTCGCTATCTGGTGCCTATCCAGTTTCCCGAGATTTTCACTCGGATTGGCAGCGGACGGACTCAAGCGCAAGTGTGAACCCACCCTACCTTTGCTGATGAATGTGCAGCAGTCTCACCATTGGGCTAGGGTTAATGTGGTCTCAAGGTCTCTTTCCCAAGCTGTCATAAAGTCCAATTTGACTGTGTGTGGTGGGGTATTCAACACACTATAAATGAAGGACAGGGAGCCTCTGTCCTCAGCCCAATAAAGATACATTCTTTGAAGCCTGAATTAGTAGTCTGAATTATTGTATTATTTGAGGTATGTGTGCATAACAAATGAAATATCTGGTACATATGGAAAGCCTCAGATGGGGGGTGGGGGGGGGGTATGGTATTCCTTGGTGATAATTGGTCTGTCCAGGAGGAAATTATTGAAGAGCCTAACAAACACCTCCAGGGAGAAACCAAGGGGAAAAAAGGGTTGCTAAATTGAGGGAGCAGGGATGATATTGGGTTCTGTAATTTATATTGGAATCTTGTCTTCCGCCAAAGCTGTAACATATAGTTACTAACTCTGGTGGCAGGAGATATTGGGTGGGTAGACAAATGTGGGGACCAGAGCAGGGCTTGTAGCGAAGCTGGATCTACCAAGGTTGATTCTGATAGCCATTGCGGGCAATCCATGGTATTATAGATGGAGCATATTTGTGACAATCTTGCCACAACATAATACTTGTAAAGATTGGGGATGGAGAGGCCTCCTATCCATTTATGGTAGTGCATAACGTGTCTTTGTATCCGTGATTTTTTTATATGCCCAGATTCTCGGCAGGATAACCATTTTGATTGTATGAATTCTACCAACCCCAGGACAGTAACTTTAAGCTGCTACCACACACCTCTGGCAACAGCTCCCAAAGGAACAAAGATTCATCAAATTTGATCTTCCCTTCCGTGAACCTCAAATATCAGGAGGCCAAACCCAGTTCAGTTGTCCCTTCTATGCTGTGCTGTGTTAGGAGGATAAAGGTCAGCGATTTAGTCTATGAATACAGACTATACAATATATTTAGCCATTTGCTGAAAGGAAGCATAAATTTTAAAAATAGTGACAATTTTAAGAACTATGTGGAGAATTTATTAATCTCTGCACTGCAGAATTCTGGCCTAAAAAGTTGCAAAGCAGGGATTTGTAGCTTTTTAAGTTAATTTGTACAAAAAGTTTGTGATTTTTTTAAAATTTCTCCACCACTCACTCCTCTTTTCAAAAGTTTGTAAGAAAATGGGCATAGTTAGTCTGTGTAGCTGTTGCAAAAATTTTCACAAACTCACTCGAGTCATTGAGTGGCATAGAAAGTGGAGCACCATTTCCAGATAGACTTGTCAGACTTATAGATGCGCCTAATTTATCAAACATTGTGCAACATTTGATAAATTTGGAGCAAAATTGGCCAGTACAAACGATTGCAAAACTGACCTTAAAAATTCCGCTAATGATAAATCTTCCCTTGTATGATGTATTGATATAAGACTGAAAACCCCATTTAAAGAGGTTGTGCCACTATGGACACTTATCCCCTGACCACAGTGTCTAATTGTTGGGGGCCCAATCACGGGGTCCTCCAGTAGTCAGGAGGACGTGGACCGAAAGTCCACCTAAGGCAGTCCCAGTCCCAGCAGCCCCATAGATGTTAATGACACACTGGTCATGTAAGCGCACTCACTGGTGCACCATTCACGAGGATGCCTTAGGAGAACTTTCAGTCCCTGGTCCTCCTGATCACTGGGCCTATAAGTGTCCATAGTGGCACAAGCCCTTTAAGTATTCCCCTCATGTGTTATTACAGAGCTGTCAGTATAGTATAGTAGCTGATGATTTTACATAATATTGTATCTAAGTCCCCCCCCCCCCCCCAAGTTCCCTCATTAGATGAAAAGCCAAGATAGCTGTGGATACTGGAGTCCTTTAAAAGATGCATAGGGAATGCAAAGATCACACAGCCTGTTGCAGGGAGTTTCGTGTACGGAAACCATGTACATCAAGCTGTCCCCCTATACAGAATAAAGACAGATGTGCTCTTACTGCAGGAAAACAGATTGATTTCAATTGATATTCATCCATTATTTTGGAATGCACAGTGAATAAAAGTTCTGCAGGTCACCGACACTAAGAAGCCTTCTTCTTGACTGCAGTTGGGGAACCGGTGTCAGCTTTGATTTATGGAGTGTTGCTGTGGGCTTGTTAGTACAATGTGTGTGTCAGTCTCTTGGTAATGTGCCCAAACTGCAGTATGATTCCATTGCTGTCCTATGGGCATATAGTATATAGATTTAACCTATACAAATCAAATAGGCCTGCATATTTCAGGAAGCAGGGAAATATGGACATATTCGTGACTGCTGAATTATTCTTTAGCTCATAGTTATTTAGAGCTTTCATTTCTTTCTCATCTACCAATTGATTGAAGGTATAAATGAAGAAAACTATGCGTGAGTGACGTAAAAAAGAAGTCGCTAGGCTTATGATTAATTGCTTATGCAAAGTATCTGGCACTCGAGCCCAGAGCAGACGCTACCGGGATCCAGTTTCTTCACAGCCTCCTCCTCTCTTACTTCTTTATGAGATTAGTAACATAAAGGAGAGCTGCAGGTTACTGCATTGGGAGTCTGAGAGGTTCCTTGACTGCTGAAGTGAATACTGTCTGAGAACATATTAGATTAGGGCTACACAACAACTGTGGCTGCGACTTCCATCACGCAACCAAAGCTAATGTTAGTGAATGGGGTCACATTGAAAGCCCTAGGGTGCCATGGTTGCATAAAAACTGAGAAGCCCAGTTCTTTGGTCATATGATGGCAGTGGCAGTCAAAGCTACCATGTAGCCATAGCCTTATGTGCTGGTCAAGTGTTAAGTAATCCAGGTTAAATGTTAACTTGGATAGAGACATAAACATAGCTTTTTTTCATTGCACTGCAATTTCACCAAAGAACTGCTGACAAACAAATACTGCAGAGCTGGGGTCAGCAAGAATCTGATAGGATAGATTTTTCCACTTATCACTCCTGTTGTGTTAAAATGTGCCTGCTAATGATGGAATTAGGTTAGTCAATATCCAAATGTCCATTCAGCCCAAGTTTTCTCATGTTTGTTGCAACTGCTTTATTTTCAATGGGAATTACTGTTAAATGTCTCTCCATTTGCTATTAGATCATTAAAGGAATATTTTGGTTGCAATATTTTCTATAAAGTCACGAAGACAGGTCAGAAATATGTATAAGTGGGGACAAAGGATGCCCACTGCTGTGCTAATGGACTGTATTGTGTATACAGGCATCTTTCCTGACGAATGGGAAATAATGGAAACCAACAAGTGAGAGCGCACAAGACTCTGTCCACTGAAAACCAAGAAACATTAGTTTAGGGCATTAGTGGGGCTTCAGTCATCACCTGAAATGTTAGAAAATGTTACCATTGAAACACATATGTCATGGTATGAAAAATAGAGTAGATGGAGAATGCCAGGATATTGCAAAACTGTAGAGATGAAGAATGTAATGTAAAAAAAAAAAAAAAAGGTCTGCAATGGGCAAAAATGTAAACCAGTCCATGTTCTTCAAATAGTTATACATGTTTCATTATGGTTAGTATTAACCCCTTAATGACCGGGCCATTTTTTGTTTATGCGTTTTCGTTTTTCCCTTCCCACATTCCAAGAGCCATAACTTTTTCATTTTTCAGTTCACAGAGTCACATGATGGCTTATTGTTTGCGAAACAAATTGTACTTTGTAATGTCACTATTCAATATGCTGTGCAATGTACTGGGAAGCTGGAAAAAAATTCAGAATGAGGTGCAATTGGAGAAAAACTGCATTTGCGCCAAATTCATATGGGTTTAATTTTTACGGCATTCACTGTGTGGTAAAAATGACATGTTACCTGTATTCTGCGGGTCTATACGAACACGGCGATACCAAATTTATATAGTATTTGTAATGTTTTGATACCTTTTAAAAAATTAAAAACTTTGCTACATAGGAAAAAAAAATTTGCATCGCCATATTGTGACACCTGTAACTTTTTCATATTTACATGTATGGAGCTGGGTAAGGCGTCTTTTTATGCGGGACAATATGACGTTTTTATTGATACCATTTGGGGAAAGATCTGATGGTTTGATCACTTTTTATTCAGTTTTTTATAGGAGACAAAGTGATGAAAAAAACGCTATTTGGCCATTTTGATTTTTTCCCCCGCTACGCTGTTCACCGTATGGGATAAATATTTTAATAGTTCGGGCATTTTGAAGCTCAGGGATACCTAAATTGTTTATGCTTACTTTTGTTTATTTACTTTTATATCTGATCTAGGGAAAGGAGGGTGATCTGAACTTTTGTGTTTTTTTAAATTTTTTTCATACTTTCATAGGGAGTCTGATCGATCATACTATTCACTGTGATACTACTGTATCGCAGTGAATAGCAAAATGCCGACACTGCTATTAGACGATGCCTCTGGCATCGTGTAATAGCTCTACTGTAATGACAGGCCTGGGAGCCTTCAATAGGCTCCCAGCTGTCATGGCAACCAAGCGCCGCCCTCCGTTCTGGAGGGCGGCGATCAGGTAAAAATGGCGGCGCCCATGGCGGCTGCGCATTTTAGACGCGCAGTCCCGTTTGACCGCGACATCTAAAGGGTTAACAGCCGCGATCGGTGCAGGCACCGATCGCTGCTGTTAGCGGCGGGTCCTGGCTGTATTATACAGCCGGCATCCGCCCTGTATGGAGAGCGCTCAGCTCTCGTCTCAGGACGACTCAGGACGTACTATTACGCCCTGGGTCGTTAAGGGGAAACTATATCTCCATTATATACAAGGACCTTTCATATGATACCTTCTGTTCAAGAAATAGAAGCATGTATCACTAAACGTCTCGGTAGCTCATACATATATGTTATGGAGGAAGACTATACATGAAGCTAATTCAGTGCAGTTCAACCTGCAAAACCAATGAATATTTTGTAAGTCTTCTGAAGTATAGAATGCATACAAACAGTCTTGATACCTATGCAACTGTATTACAGCTATACAAACAGTCTTTGGAGCAATACCATACCTCCATATGCCTCTTGCATATTGAAGTTTTTCAATGCTGCTTTCACACAAACATAATACAGGCACATTTTTGCAGTCCCGATGATGCTGTTATAGGTGTGTCCACCCTGAAATTAGCTCAAATATAGATAAGGGTGCAAATTTCTCATGAATCCTTTTTAACACAATATCACAACATTCAAACAAAGCTCTTGACAAGAATTAAAGTACAACACAATCACTGGGGGTTCACACGCTGACACATAAAGCATATCTTGTGACACAATATCACAAAATCATTTTCTTTTGAGAGCCTGGTCATCTGGTGACAAATATATATATTATACTGTATCTGGACATGTCCAGTCCAGAGGAGAGGTAAGGAAGGGCATATCTGTGCCCAAATGCACCTATGTTCATGCTAATGTGAAGCTAGCCTGCTGCTGCAATGACCTCCATTGTGCAGACCCTTCACCAACCCACTTCTACAGATTCCCTTATTGAACAGAGAGACATCAGTGGGGGCAGCTTTTAGTTAAAAAATAAACCAACATAAAAATTCCCAGACGTGGCACTGTCAGTCACTTGTATAGAACAGGAGAAATGGTCCCAGAGATAATGACATGGTGGGTGTGAGATGTGGATCAGTGCGCAGTGCCGAAGAGAATTGAAATGCATTCACATCTGCATATCAGAGCTGAGACACCCATGAATATAAGACTGACTCACTCAAGCCTGTTGCTGCATTATACAAACATGAAAGGATTTCGGCAGCAGCGAGGGCTCGGGAGTGAAGCGCTCGCCTCTCTCTCTCTGCACTTGTTATTTCTTGTCTACAAAATATAAATGTTTATGCAGCCTATTATATACTAAGAAAATGAACAAGCTGAAATATTTATCTTGTGACTGTGGAGTCAGGTGCAGGAGTCCTGTACATAAAACACCATCTCCAATATTTCCCATGTTTAGGTGTTCTGCACCTCTTGACTCATTTTATGATGAACTCATGAATTAGTTTAGGTTCGCAGTACGTTCAGGGTCCACATTTTGGCATATATGCCAGGAAATTCTACTAATATTTATAACTAAAGTGTCCTGCATATGTTTTGCTGGTATAGGTCGGTAAACCTTTGCCTTTGCTGTAGTAAATATAAAGATGAAATTCGGCAATCCAGAGGATACTCTGCAATGACATATAGATTTTATTCATAAGCAAACTAGACACATCTGTGACATTTCAGTCTACCAATAGACCGTTATCAGTTGGATTGCTGCTATAGTACTATATCTATGCATTAGAGTAGAGCAACAGCCCCCGCTGCAGGAAGAAGCTCCTTTTTCCCCAGAGGCAACAGCCACTCTACTCTGGACATAGCACTATAGCAGCAATCCAACTGGTCTGTTGTTTGAACATAATGTTACAGATGTGTTTGGTTTGCTTATGAATAAAATCTATATGTTGTAGTAAAGTATCCTCTGGAGTGCTGGATTTCTTCTTTATATGTCTACAAGGAATGTTATCCTATCAGACCTCCCAACATTTCTGTATAAGGACTACCACTTAAGGCCTTGGCTCCACGTTGCGAAATGCTGCATTTTACATTACCTGCAAAGTGGAAGGGATTCTGGCTAATCCCATCCACACACTGCAGAAAAAAATCTGCAGCGGAAAGGCTACGTTTTCAAAAATGTTTGCGTTTTTGAAAATCACAGAACATCAATTATACGTACAGAAACGTGATGCGTTTCTGCTGAGGTCTTTTCCACATCGGTTTTGGTACGGCTCGCTATGTGCGGCCTAAGGCCTGGTTCACATCTGCGTTGGGGTTTCCGTTCGAGGAGTCCACTTGGGAACCCCTCGAAAAGAAACCTATATGCAAAAAAAGTAGTTACCTGGGAAACCCGCGGACATCATAGAGTATAATGGGGTCTGTGTGGTTTCCACTCGGTTTCAGCACGAAACATGCGGAGATAAGAGTGCTGCTTGCAGGACTTTTCTCTCCGCATATTTTGTGTGAAAACCGAGCAGAAACAACATGGAACCCATTATAGTCTATGGATTCCGCGGTTTTCCCAGGTAACCGCTTTTTATGCATATAGGCTTCCGTTCGGGGGGGTCCGCTTGGGGACCCCCTGGACGGAAACCTGAACGCAGATGTGAACCGGGCCTTAACCTAAACCTGTTTCTTAATCATTCTCAGGTAAATCATTAGTCAACTGCACTTTACAAGTACATGTCCAAATGCATGGAGTCTAAAATGTAGGAAAATATATACTTCTCTTGTGTGCATGGATTCTGAACAGGTATTGCATTTGAGTGCTTACTTGTAGTACACTATATTATGTAGTCTTTGTTACTCTGGGAGCAACACCTCTCCAGTGCATCTATGGGAGCCTTCATAATATAGCATTGAAAAACTTCAATATGCAAGAGGCATATGGAGGTATGGTATTGCTCCAAAGACTGTTTGTATAGCTGTAATACAGTTGCATAGGTATCAAGACTATTTGTATGCATTCTATACTTCAGAAGACTTACAAAATATTCATTGTTTTTGCAGGTTGAACTGCACTGAATTAGCTTCATGTATAGTCTTCCTCCATAACATATATGTATGAGCTACCGAGACGTTTAGTGATACATGCTTGTATATAATGGAGATATAGTTTCCTTTTCATACTTTCTTGAGTTTTCTAATGATCCCTGTGATATTTGTCTCTTAGACAGATCTGACAGGTGAATCATACTGTAGATGGCATGGGGAGCTAGTGGACCCTGATGAGAACATGCAAACAGAAGAGGTCATGCGGGAGAGCAAGAGCGGACTGGAGAGAATGACAGGGGTGGAGAATACAGGTGCAGAAATGATTAAAATTATTCTCCAGACACGACCTGTGAAATCAGGGAACTGTAATATTCCTTCACAAGAAAAAAAAAACCCTTGGATACATTGTGTCCATTCTGTCCTTCTGACATTTAATCTGTCACATGAGCGCTGAGAAAAGTTTTAATTTACCTTTCAAGAGACATCTGATAAATCAATCTGAAGTTTTCCCAATTTTTTATGTGAGTGAGGAAATGTATAGAATATTAATAAAAAGGATTGAAAATAATGGGAAGATGTCTCCTAGTGCTCATTGTACTCTGCTGAGGCTTTAAAGACTGGAAAGCGCCATTCTCCTTTACATAATAACACCTATACATATATTTTAGGCTCCCCTGAACGTTCCACACAGTTTAGGAGTTTTAAAATCAATTATTTGCCAGTTCTTTGAGCGCAGCCTGCAGTGTAAAGAATGTCATAGCGTAGACATATCCACCATATCTGAGAGGATATAATGCTTTATCTTTCATGCATAAACTTTCCCTTCCTTTCACAAATGGACATATGGGGAATAGCAGGTCTTCATTTTCTTGGGATAAGAAAAATATCGCTTTAAGGCTAAGGTCCCATGTTATTACTTCATTTTCTTATTCGTTTCTTCTTCCCCTGTTAAATTTATAGGCAAAACACATGATTTTGCAGATAAAAATTAATGTGCTGCAATTTTTTTGCTCTGCAAACTGACCTGTGCTGTGAATTTTCACACTGCAGTATGTCAATTTATTCACCACATCTTGCACTGCAAAAGGTGAAAGCAACAGCATGCATGCATTTGCATTTGTAGTAATTCCACTGCAAAATACACTCAGTTTCGATCATTTTTTGCTACTATGAAAATACAGAAATTCCACTGCTGTTTGCTGTCAGCACTAGACGTAACCTATGTGGATGTACCCTAATAATCAGAATAAAAACCTCTATTCTTAGGGTCTTTTACATGGCATGATAATAAGGCAGATGTCTAGAGGAACACTTGTTCCCAGTCACTGCCACATGTAAACATGTCCATGGGTTTGCTTGCTCGATGGCATCTTTTATATGGACATTATATTGTTTATTGGCAGCACATCTCTTCTTGTAAACCGGTGATATCCTGCATCAATAATAAGACTGTATGTAAATATTCAATCACACTAATGATTGTCTGGTCACAGTCACAATGGTTGCTCATTAGTCATTACTCATTATGGGCGCAGATCTGCCAGTGTAGAAGGAGTCTTTCTAGCAGAATTGAAGAACAATATAAAGGGATGTGTTGGGATTATATTAGTGAAGACAATTTAAGACAATAAATGACCCCCATTCTTTCCTTCCGGACGCAGCCCGATTAATGAACAAATGCTATGTGTTCCTGGCAGTGCCCTCAGCCAATTATGTTCCCTATTGCAACTTTCCCTCATGTGCCATAATTAATCCACAATCTTTTGACCTGGTAACCTGATCCTGCAGAGCTATGTTAATATCAATCTATCTTGTTTTCCAGTCTTGATGCTGCTGACCTATTATGACATCTGACCTTTCAATCCACAGCTCCATTAATGTTAATATAATCCTAGTCTTCTTTGTATATGTGCTGGGACGTAAATGTCTCAATTAACCCTTTCATTAACCTATCATGTTACAAGAGTAATTAGCTAATTATACTGTCTGTTCCCATTTTACTCTGCATTAATCATCTACCTGCAACAGTTTAAGGTGATAATCAAATCATGTCAATTTAAGGGGGGGGAAAAACGCACATTTTATTTTAAGTCGTATCAGAACGACTGGTTAATCCAACTCCCTGGGAGCAGTAATCTTGGCTAATCACTAAGAAACACTCATTTTCCAGAATAATTCATAATGATAATAATCACCGTAATCACATTCAGCTGTGAATATTTTACATTTACGTTCTATGAAAAAAGGCAGATTTTGTATCTTTTGCATCTTTTTTTTTATAAAAGTTGGTCCAAAGGGAAAAAAAATTGCTATTAATGACCAATCAGATTTTAGCTTTAAATTTTGTTGTAAATGTAGACAAAAAATTGTCGGAATTCTATTGATAAATATGCCCCACTGCATATGGATGTTATATTACTTGTATTATACTATAGAGCTGCGCTCATTATTCTGCTGGTGGAGTCACTGTGTATATACATTATATTACTTATCTTGTACAGATCCTGAGTTACCACTATATTAAACTAAAGATTTGCCCTTACCATTCTGCTGGTGGAGTCACTGGTACAGGTTTACTAAGCTAAATGTGTCATATTTTGCATCTATTATGTGTTCTAGACACTGTTTTGCCTCATCTGAAAAGGGAAAGACACATGACTTGCCGAGAAAAGGGTGGTTAAGATGTGACAATGTGCACTAAAATTGTGCCAAATTTCTTGTGCAGAGTAATTGAAGTAATAGGTGGCATACAATCAGTGGTGAACCTAGCCTCTTTGCTGCCTGAAGAGGACTATAGAAAAACGCCCCCCCCCCAAAAAAAAAAAAAAAAAAAAATTGAGTTTCCATGCTACTAGTTTAACACACTGTTATCGTCGCACAATATACACAATACACAAAGTTATAAAACAGTTTTTAAGAATTCTTCTTCCTGTATTACTTCAGTATCAGATCAACAACACGGCATTAACAATGAAAGTAACTTCACACATCTTCTGCTTGGTGGATGGACGAGCCCACATGGCCCTCATTCTCTATAATAGGAGCCCCGCAGATAGATGAGTACTAGACTTCGGGTATCTTTGGCACTCCCATTGAAGTGAATGAGAGCCACACGGGTTCGTCCATCCACCAAGTGACACACCTATATATAAGACTGCAGACAGGCTGGATTCCCACCTAGTGGGGGGAAAAAAACAATTCTCAGACTCAGTGGGGGTCTCAGCAGACAGACCCCCTTCAATTAGGTATTTATCCTTATCATTTAGGTGTATACAGTGCAGTAACATTTTGTGACTTACAGGTGACGTCTCTGACTAATCCTTCACATTTACCTTCTCTTCCCTTTGGACCGCCATGACCACTTCTTCCAGCTGTGATTTGTCTCTGTAAAGTTTGCAACAAAGACATCTTTGGCTCCTCACTTTTCCAGGCATCCAACCCACATTGTCCTCACCTACACACCCATTCTGCTGCTACCCCAATTATAAAATATATGATATAACCCCCCATAATGAAAAATACCCCCAAGTGCATCTTTATATTAATAACATCCGTGTGTACCCTGTATAAATAGTGCCCCTTATTAATAATGCCCCAGCTGTTAACTAATTAAAAGGTTTTCCAGGTCATTAATTAATCAGTGGGGCTCAAAAACCCAGGACCCCCACTGATCAGCTGTTTGAATGGTACCTGTGTAAGCGCCATGACCGCTTCTCTGTTTACATAGTGTCATTCATCTCATAGCGGCCATGTAATGTAACTACAGCCTCGTCCTATACATGTCTATGTGACAAGGCTAGAATTACATCACACGGCCACTATAAACAGACAGCGTATAATATAAACAGGTGCCATAGCCCCTGTTTATAGCGCCCCATTTACACACACTATAATGTTCCACAGCAGCCCCTGCACACAGTATTACACAGTATTATGGCCCGCAGTGGCCCCTGCACACTGTATTATGCCTCGCAGCGGCCCCTGCACACGGTATTATGCTCCATAGTGGCCCCTGCACTTGTATTATGCTCCATAGTGGCCCCTGCACCTGGTATTATGCTCTATAGTGGCCCCTGTACAGGGTATTATGCCCCGCAGTGGCCACTGCACACGGTATTATGTTCCACAGCAACTCCTGCAAACAGTTTTATGCTCCCTAGTGGCCCCTGCACACGGTATTATGCCCCATATTGGCCCCTGCACACGGTATTATGCTCCATATTGGCCCCTGCACACGGTATTATGCTCCACAATGGCCCCTGCACACGGTATTATGCTCCATAGTGGTCCCTGCACTGGTATCATGCTCTATAGTGGCCCCTGCACTGATATTATGCTCCATAGTGGCCCCTACACTTGTATTATGCTCCATAGTGGCCCCTGCACTTGTATTATGCTCTATAGTGGCCCCTGCACCCAGTATTATGCTCTATAGTGGCCCCTGCACTTGGTATTATGCTAAATAGTGGCCCCTGCACTCGGTATTATGCTCCATAGTGGCCCCTGCACAGGGTATTATGCTCTACAGTGGCCCCTGCACATGGTATTATGCCCCATAGTGGCCCACTCATGAGCTATTATTATACTCTGGGGTCTTTTCAGACCCAAGAGTATAATGATTGGAGACCCAGGTGAGAATACAAACATAAAAACCAGTGTTACTTACCTATCCTGGACACCGGTGCACTCCTTGCAGCTTTCGGCCCTGTTTAATTGCGCACAGACGTCTTGTGATCAGGCCGGCACCGCGACCTGATGACGTCACCAGAGGCCTCAAACCTGCTCGGAGTTACATCGGATTGCAGGAGGTGAGTAACATTGGTTTTTATGTTCCCTCACCTACCCTAGGCCTCCGATTATTACACTCCGGGGTCTGAAAAGACCCCGGAGAATAATAATAGTAGTATTTGAAGCCCGCGGCCTCATTTACCAATGCCCGCGGCCGCTCACAGCGGCAGCCACTTCCCCTTCTGCGTCCCATAGCAAAAGGGGAAGCGGAGGCGGCCATGAGCAGACGCGGGGTAGGTAAATAAATAGGCTGTGACCTGCTGGGGATACTCCAGCAGGTCACGGCCTATTTATATATAAAAAAAGTTATACTCACCTCCGATGCCTTGATGAAGCCGCCGCCGCCTCCTCGTCCTGTCCGCGATGTCTGTGTCTCAGCGTAGGCGGCGTGATGACGTCATTGTATCGCCGCCTGCGCTGAGATGCGACGTGTTGTAAACCAGGGCAGGTTTACATTAAATAGTAAAAATTCCGCCCCCCAGACAGTGACGGACAGTGCTGCCTGAGGCGGCCGCCTCACTTCGCCTCATTACCGGTGCGCCCCTGCATACAATTAGACTAGGCAGTCTAATTTATCATCCAACATCAGTCTCTGGGGTCAATATGGTGGATTTTTTGTACTGCCTGGATTAAGTTTATACTGAATCTTAAGGAGGGTTAGTACAGTCATGGCCAAAAGTTTTGAGAATGACACAAATATTCTATTTTCACATGATCTGCTGCCCTCTGGTTTTTATGTGTGTTTGTCAGATGTTTTTATCACATACAGAAATAGAATTGCATTCATATTATGAGTAACAGAAGCTTATATTGACAGTTAGAATGAGTTAATGCAGCAAGTCAATATTTGCAGTGTTGACTCTTCTTCTTCAGGACCTCTGCAATTCTCCCTGGCATGCTCTCAATTAACTTCTGGACCAAATCCTGACTGATAGCAGTCCATTCTTGCAGAATCAATGCTTTAATTTTGTCTGAATTTGTTGGTTTTTGTTTGTCCACCCGTCTCTTGATGATTGACCACAAGTTCTCAATGGGATTAAGATCTGGGGAGTTTCCAGGCCATGGACCCAAAATCTCTATGTTTTGTTCCCTGAGCCATTTAGTTATCACCTTTGCTTTATGGCAAGGTGCTCCATCATGCTGGAAAAGGCATTGTTGAGCGCCAAACTGCTCTTGGACGGTTGGGAGAAGTTGCTCTTGGAGGACATTCTGGTACCATTCTTTATTCATGGCTGTGTTTTTAGGCAAGACTGTGAGAGAGCCGATTCCCTTGGCTGAGAAGCAACCCCACATATGAATGGTTTCAGGATGCTTTACAGTTGGCATGAGACAAGACTGGTGGTAGCGCTCACCTCTTCTTCTCCGAATAAGCTGTTTTCCAGATGTTCCAAACAATCGAAAAGGGGATTCATCAGAGAAAATGACTTTCCCCCAGTCCTCAGCAGTCCACTCCCTGTACCTTTTGCAGAATATCAGTCTGTCCCTGATGTTTTTTCTGGAGAGAAGTGGCTTCTTTGCTGCCCTCCTTGAGACCAAGCCTTGCTCCAAGAGTCTCCGCCTCACAGTGCGTGCAGATGCACTCACACCTGCCTGCTGCCATTCCTCAGCAAGCTCTGCACTGCTGGTAGCCCGATCCCGCAGCTGAAACACTTTTAAGAGACGATCCTGCCGCTTGCTGGTCTTTCTTGGGCGCCCTGGAGCCTTTTTGGCACCAATGGAACCTCTCTCCTTGAAGTTCTTGATGATGCGATAGATTGTTGACTGAGGTGCAATCTTTCTAGCTGCAATACTCTTCCCAGTTAGGCCATTTTTGTGCAGTGCAATGATGACTGCACGTGTTTCTTTAGAGATAACCATGGTTAACAGAAGAGAAACAATGATGGCAAGCACCAGCCTCCTTTTAAAGTGTCCAGTGGTGTCATTCTTACTTAATCATGACAGATTGATCTCCAGCCCTGTCCTCATCAACACCCACACCTGTGTTAATGGAGCAATCACTGAAACGATGTTAGGTGGTCCTTTTAAGGCAGGGCTGCAATGATGTTGAAATGTGTTTTGGGGGATAAAGTTCATTTTCTAGGCAAATATTGACTTTGCAAGTAATGGCTGTTAAGCTGATCACTCTTTATAACATTCTGGAGTATATGCAAATTGCCATTAGAAAAACTGAAGCAGTAGACTTTGTAAAAATTTATATTTGTATCATTCTCAAAACTTTTGGCCATGACTGTATATCTGTGTCAACTATGTATGTACATTACGTTACTCATCCTGTACTGATCCAGCATTAAATCCTGTATTATACTCCAGGGCTGCACAATTTTTTGGGGTGTTATTGGCAATAGTCAACAATCTGGTAGACAGACAATGCCACCTAACAGCTTAGTTGAACTACTATTATGCTGGTGGGAGTAACTTTTCCTTACATCAGATGACTGTACAAAGCCTGGTGTAAAAATGACAAAGCTGGTAGGTATCTAGGGCCTAGTCTAAACAGTGCTATTCTGGTAACTACAATGGAGCAGATTTATGAAGACTGCCATTACTCATGCCAGTCTTCATAGCCCTGTAGTCGGTGGAGGGTGCGCCTCATTTGTGAGGAGGCGCACTCCTCCTGATAAATAAATCACACCCTCCACCAGGCTGTACGCATCAGGGAAAATGCAACCCCAGCTTATAGCTGGCAAACATTTCCTCCATCAATTACACCAGATTTTTGGTGTAAATGATGATAAATCTGGCAGGGACAATGGCCTCACCACCCTGTCCCCACTTCAGGAAGTGGTGGAAGTGGTGCATAAGTTAAAAAAAAGTTGCAATTTTTTGGACAAAATGATGATTTGCTCAAAAAATTGTAACTTTCATGCCTTGTACGCCAGAAAACTAGCATACGAGGCATGATAAATCTGCCCCAATCTGTTGCGCTATATGTCACAGCTCTTATTTCATACACCTCTTGATAGTTTGGATGTCTTTATGACCAGGAAACAATGGTCTGAATCAGTGACAGGGAGGCAGGAATGAATAGATGGTATCGGCCGCAGTTTTGTATGAAATCATCTTTCACTAATGACAAATACATTCCCAGAGAATAGAAAGATGGTGACTTCACCTTATCTTTATTGATTCACACTGTCTTCAGACATGTATCACAGTTTTACTTTATTCTCTTTGATTTCTCCATCATTTATAAATCGCCATCTTTACAATGTAAATAATTGTCATTCTCTGGAGTCACTGCTGTTTACAATCAGCTGCCTATAGATATATTCTATTTAACTGCTGTAAATCCAGAGTGGCAAGGTAGTGATGAGTATAAGGAATTATTCATGTGCAAATCAAATTGTAGTTATATCATAGACTCTTACCGATAATTGTCATGTGGATATGATGGTACATTAAGTTACAATCGCTTCAGTATACAATTGCAAAAATTTATTAACCCATCTATGTTTTTTCTGTGTGTGCCTCATTTTTGCAAAAGTGGGCGAAGCATGGTGGAGAGCAAGGTGGATTAGGGATGCCTTAGCCCGACAAATAAATTATATCTTATGGCTTCCCTTTATACAGGATGCATGGTATATATGACAGATCTGTTAACATAATGCTTTCCCCTATTGACTTACAGTTTTATGCTCTTAATGGATAGATAAAGGATGACCACTATAAGGCAACAGTACAGCACTTGGTTATCTCTGTCAGTACCATTGATATGAATGGAGAGGCAGCGTTGAGACATTCTGCTCCACTGATAGGGGGCACACAGGGCCCTTATCCTTGAGATCAGAAGTGTCCTAGCAGTTGGACCCCCACCAATTTGATTGTTATCCCCAAATCCTGTGAATAGAGGATAACTTTCATTCATGGTCCAACCCCTTTAAAAAGACAATTCAAGGGATAAGCTCAATAGTGTTGTTGTTTTACACGATGAGAATTCTCAGCCAGTACTTTGGTTTGGGTCATCACATGTAATACATGAGTACATTGGTAGGCCAAATATAGTAACCTGGCTGGGGATAAACTATACAGACAGACCTGTTTTTTTCACTCTCCCATTACCTTGATATTGTTCTCACACTTCACTCTCACCATCTTGCTTTTCCTTCCTTTCCATCTTGCTGGCAATCGCTGCTGCTTTCTCAGATTCGCTGTAATCTGATCGTCTGAAAATCCCCTTTGAAGTAACACTGCGTGAAGAGGATTTATCCATGTCCACTTAAATATTCATGGGCTTGCATTTCTGTTAAAAAAGACACTTGTTTATTTAGATAAGATTTAATTTATTCATAATTTACCTAAATTTGCTGCCGCGTGCATGTACATTTTAGCTTATGAGTAGCATAATACATAAAACATTAGTCAGGCATGCAAATTTCACAAACACGGCATTTTATCCTGCCGGCTTGCTCTACAAGATAACTCACTCTGAGTCTGGAGGGGAGGCTGGGGGGAATCTCTGGCTACTACCTGATCTTTAGAGACAATGCATTTTTCCCCTCTAAATGTTATGGTGAAAGGTGTTGGATACATTTACAAAGAGCTAATTTCAAGCTGGCAGCTTCAATGCACTTCCCTTTAACACATACAGTGACAGCTCTTGTAAACCTTCCATGTCTACTCAAAGCAGACAGCGGGAGTGTGAAATTGTTCCCTCGCTATCCTCAGTCACGTAGAACCGTCTGTTCCAATGACACTCACTGAAGGTGTTGTGATACATTCCTTAACAAAATGTGTCACACAGATTCATATAAGGGCTCAATCACAAATGGAACACAACTTAAACAACAGATAGCTTTTTCGTTGATCAACTTCAGTAGTTGGACTTTTGCTTTCAAAACAGATTTTATCCATCTCCTCCCCCAACTCAATAATTTACTTCTCTTTAGGACAACCTTTACAGGTAGACCATATGCGATAACAAAGGTAGAGTACAAATACCACCATTTGGAAGCAATCCATAGACACCAATAGCAGTTACTCTACAATGGAAGAGCACAATATAGAGAAAACAAGCAGCATATTAGAAGGAATCACCACAAATGTGGTCCCATATCTCCCATTTGAATGTAGCAAGTGGTTGAGTAAGTGCATTGCTGCTCTATGGGACTGACAAAGATAACTGAGCACTCTATCTCAATTACTCCCATAGACTGTGAATGGAACAGCAGCATGCACACATGACTATTGCTCCATCCAAATGGGGGGACAATTTTCCTATTCTGGCAATTGGTACAATTTTGAACCCCCACTGATCTAGCAGTTACCATGTATCCAGTGGATTGGAGATATTTTATATTACTATAATACCCCTTTTTATGAAAGAGAGAAGTTTATAACATCAATGAATCAATGAATTAAAGATGAAGCCAATTAGACCAGTCCAAGAGTTCCATTGACAATAACCCAACACAATGGGAGGCAACAGCACATGTCTTCGGTGCATGGCTCCTGGATCTCACATGAAAGAGCTTGAATGACATGCTTGTGAACAGTTATCTCAACACTAGTAATCTGCAGCCTAGGATGGTTTAATAGTTATATACCTTGTCTTGATAAATACCTGTAGCATCGAGGCTAGGACTTATGGTCAGTGGATAATGAAGAGGATTAGGGCAATAACTATTCTGATTCATAGACATAATAGTAGTACTAATATGTTGCCACTGATGGATGCATCATCATACTTTCTTAGACTTTTAAAGGGAGCCTGTCACCAGGTTTGGGACCACTAGGCTACCTGCATGTTATGCGGCATGCCATTCAGCTTTCTAAATGCTAGACGCTCCTGTGAAAATGTAGTTTTGGAATTATGTAGTAGAAGTTTGGGAGAGGAGTCAAGCTGTATTGGATGTATTTGCATTACACTGATGAAGCTGAGGATAGTATACCTCACTTCACTAAGCATGTATACTAAACCCCAGTTACATAATGACTTCTTTTTTTTTTAAGTGGCCCCATACAAGGTGTCAGGTTCCCTTTAAGATATCTGTAGCTGATACTCGAAAACATAGGGAACTTTGCAAAAATGTATAGCACACAAACTGCTTAAACCCTGGACATCCAGCAGACATGGTCATTACTGAGATTGGAGCACATGTCCAGTGCTGTAATAGTTAAAAGAGAAGCCTTGGACTGGGTTTTCTGTAGCCCAATATCATTAAATCTTTACTGCTCCGAACATGCTCCAGTTTCCTTTATTTATGAGATGTATATTTCTTCTGGCTTCCCGCCTCCACTCTGTCCCCCCAACCCATTTTATTACAGTCATACATTCGCCCGCTGTGACAGCTGGGACTCTGTAAAAGCTCTCTCTGAAAAGAAAAAAATCTATTTGCCATTTTTTTTTTCTGCTGGGTAATAACTTAAAAATACCCACTGAAGCCATGTATATTAATTATGATAAATGATTATATTTAAATATATGGAGGGAGAGGCAGCGCACAACTAAAGAGCCATCCAGGCTGCACTTTGTACCAAGACGATCCATAAAGTGCTATGCTAATCTTCTGCGTGGAAAATAATAAGGCTGCATTATTCCACAGTAACATTTTGTGTTGGAATCAAATGTCAGAAAATGAGTTGTTATAAGTAACATATTTACATAGGAACGCAATAACTCAAACATTAGAAAATGGTAATTAATCTGTAATGGGGAAAAAGACGCTCGGCAGTTTAGTTATAGTAATACTATTTAATTGACCAAATTGAACGTTCTGCTTAATAGGTTCGGCTTAGACATGAATTTTCAAGACAAATCTCCTCTGCAGATTAATCTAATTTCTTCTTCATCTCAGTTAGGCACTTGTGGTATCTCAACAGCTTACAGAAAAATGAGATTTTCCTACATGAAAGTGGCAGTCTATTAGCAGGTAGCAGGAAGTAAATGAATTTAGTGTGTTAAGCTGACACTGCGCAGAGCCAGTTCTTTCGTTCTTTGAAGAGCGACGAGTACCCCAAATTAATTTTGGTGTTACAGTAGAATTTCAATACATTCATAAAGCGACACTGTAGAGCCAAAATCCACAGCAACAGACAGTATATACTGCACAGAGTAAACAGCATCATCATGATGGCAGCCACACATTTCACTACTTGATTTCCTGAAAATTATCAGCAATCAACCAGTTATTTATCATTTGTAATTTGTTGCCATAAGCCAAATAGTTATGCTACTCGGGCATTCTCTGGAGTCCCAATGGTCTATCCATTATAGTCAATGTTCAACCATGCAGCCACCAGAGATGAAATTGCATTTGCTTTCCAAGTCCCATTGCTGCTTTGTTCTAGCAATGGGGGATAACAGCTAAGGAGGAGATTTATCAATCCCTCTGCACCAGTTTTCTGTTGTTGAGGGATGATATTAGAGCACACATTTGGCTCAAGGCCTTTTGTGGCATCATACATGTGCCACAACCTGCCCCTTGCTTGCCGTGAGAAAAGGCAGGGCATGGGGCAAGCCGAGGACTCCTCGGTTTGACATATTCATTATGACTTACACCAGTTTTATGGCATGAGTTATAATGGTGTAGATTTCTATTCTGGCACTAGGATATGTGGTTGAGTTAAGAAGAGGCTGGAGCCTGTTCATAAATCACTTGTTCCCTGCGCAAGTCGGGGACCTTTATCAAGACTGGTGTATGAAACACCAGTCTTACTAAATCTTCCCCAAAGTATTTTTCATTTGAGAAATGCATTCAGAACATGTCTTTAGAAAGGAAACATGTATTTTGCCTTTTTAGTCAATGATAATTGTTTTTTTTTTTAACGGATTGGAACTGTCCAAAACCTACAACCACTTTACACATTTTACAATTAAATAAAGGATAGTCCTTATATTATAAAAAGCTCTACAACTTTCCATATAGTTTGTGTTTCATTTCATTTTTTAAGATCTCTGCTGGAACCTATTTGCCTCTTTTAGTGACCAGGAAGTAAGATCATCCATTGACGTCAATAGGCAGTTACCTATATAATTATGCTCCAACAGAAAATATCTAGGTACCCTGACTGCTTGGGTCATTGGAACTGTTGAGCCTGTTGGTATAAATATCATAAACATCAGCACCCATTCATGTTATAAGGCTGGATCCAAACTATAGCTGACGTCCGGCCGCAACTTTCTTACCTTCCTATTAAAAATTTCTTTTGCTACCAGCAGGCAAAACGCAGCACATGGAGCTCTCCGATGACTTCAGATGCAGCACAACATTGCAAAGTGAATTGCTTCTACTTTTAGTACACATTACTCACACACAGTGGTTCTGACCATTTCAAAGTTGAACTACTGCTTACCTTTTCTAGGTATAACAATGAAGTAAGACTGGCGGGTTGGAGTAAACTGATGAAAATCTGTACTTCCCAGCAGTTTGTTAGAAAATTAGCTCCACCAAAAAATGGCCACCTTCATTGTGTACAGGCAGCATTATCACATTAAGTCAATATGGTTCCTTGTAGAAAAGCACTCAGGCTATTATGTTTATGGTGAAATACGCAGAAAATCTCTTATTTACATATGGTTACTTTAGAATAGTCACATCTGTGCGATGGTGGAAGTGAATTGTGCAGCCATTTCACACTGAAAGACAGGAGAAGTAAGCACATGAGATACCTAATGTCTCTTCTAAAACAACACACCTCAAATATCAACACACCAGGGAGCAAGAAGAAGCCATATAACCATCTAGTGCACATTCAACATGTAACAGTACACAATAAGACATCTGTATCACTGCACTGTAGTACATATGACAGAAAACTAGTCCTATGATAGCTTGCTTTACTTTCCCATATAACCTGTGTCTCCCCAGTGACTTTTCAGGTAGACAGAGAAGGAGTAGATGATGTAAAGGAATAACAAAGTCTTTCATTTGCAGCCATATGTTGGAGGCTTTTTCTCGGCCAGGTACCTATAGGTGGATTACACTGTCTGAGCTGATACAAGTTTGCATTTAATCACAATTAAGAGATTTGTGTTTCACCACGCTGCAATAAAAGCAAAGCCATGCAGCAGATTAATCAAGTTACCTGATGAAATAGCTATAGGGTTAGCAGGCGAGCCCCCTCCGCACATCTCTGCAATGTATTTTCAATTTATTTGTGCTAGGTTTCTGCCAGACGACAGAGTGATTTATGAGAGCGTTTTTCATTGGGGAGGGTTAGACCCAACTGTTATTTCACTTTTAACAAGGTGGGGGCTGCCTTCTCATCCATCCCACCTTGACATTTCTGTGCGAGGTGAGAGTGACCTGGAAGAAACCAGAAATAGAACGCACAAGGACAACACCTCCCTGCTTTTGTCCTCCTTTCCCATTTCTGACACTGGGTCCTGGATGGGTATATCTCGAAACAATAGACTTCACCATGTCACAAAAGGGAAGCAAGGGGTCTTGGTGAGCAGTAGGTTAAGGCATCTAAATGATGAGACTTTCCTGCAATTACTGGAAGACAGTGAGCAGCAGCTTTTATGTTAGCAATATATGTGACTTTTATCCAGTGTGCTTATATATTTTTCTATGTCTATCCAATTATCCAGAATATTTAATAACCCAGTACCTATTAGGTATTCTTAAAGTGCACCATTGGTGCAGAGGGGTGTGTTTGCACCCTGGCCCAGGAGCCTTAGGAGGGCCATGATGTGTCTTTATCCAATATAAGGAGGTCAGTACTATAAACATGACATTACAGTTGGGGACAGATTTTGCACTGGGGCCCAGAAGCTTCATGCGACGCCTCTGCTGTAAACCTTTAGGGCAAGTTCACACATCAAGTATTTGCTCTGGAATTTTGGTTACAGAATTCCACAACAAAATACAGTTCAATATTAATGGTAGCAAATGGGGCTTTAACAAAACCCATTTACACAGCACAAAAAATCTGCAGGTTCAAGATATGGTGTGGATTTTCAAATCAAGATTTTGATGTGTGAACTAACCCTGAGGCAGGGGCCCCATATTGAGAAAACACAGCGTTTTGGCGACGTGGAATCCTGTGGCAAAAAAAAACTCTGCATTTTACATTACCTGCAAAGTGAATGGGATTCTGGCTAACCCATCCAGACATTGCAGAAAAAAATCCGCAGTGGAAATGCTGCAATTTCCAAAACGCAAGCATTTTTGCAAATCGCAGCAGGTCAATTATACCTCCGGAAACACTGGCGCTTTCCGTATAAGCATAATAGAATCAGAAAGTCCACAGAGGAAAACTCTGCGGACTTTCTATGAAAAACACTACGGAAAGAAACGTGATGCGTTTCTGCCGCTGTCTTTCCTGCAGTTTTTAACTGCGGCTTGCTACGTGGGGTCTTAGCCTCGGGGTCTGTCCAGACGGGACTTAAATTCATTGGAAAAACCTGCAGTGAATCCACAGTATATCAACACGAGTTACATTCAGAGTTATTGCGGATATCAACGTGGGTTCACAGTGGATTTTACCATATTGAAACGGGCGAAATCCATGGTGAAAATCCCTACCTTAAATGCCACAGATGTAAAATCTGCAACACATATCAATTTCTGCATAGATTCTGTGTGTTTTTTGCAGCAAGTGGATAAGATGTGGTAGCATATCAGTCCTGTGTGCCCTAAAAACTAGTGCCCCATGGATGAAAAATGGCCATGAAAAATCTCCCTTTTTCACAGTCTTATTGTACATCATTCATCTGAATAGAAGTTTAGGTTAAGGACCCACATTGAGGAAATGCATTGTTTATGGCTGCTGTGGAAAGACAGTGGAAAAATATGCTACGTTTCATAATACCAGCAAAGTGAATGAGATTTTGGTTAATTTCATCCACACATTGCAGGAAAAAAGAGCTGCATGATGCGTTTTTTCTGCATTTTTTACAGTGTTTTTTAGTTGTAGCCACTCTTGGTTTTGGCTCAAAAAATGCAGCAAAATCTGCAGCAAATAAAGTTGCTTTTCCACAACGTGGCGCCTTAGCCTTAGGGTGTTTTTAGGAGCAGATTTTGAGGCGGAAAATGCCTCAAAATCTTCTTCAAAAACCTCAGTGTAAATATATTATTGAACTATGTATAACACAAATAAGCCGTAATCTAAGACAGAAAACAGGAATTCATCTTCATGCAAGCAAACCAGATCACAGTTTACCTTTTGTTAATATTCCAGTGCAACGTCAGTCAAGAGGCCAATGCCCTAAATTGTGCCCCATACAGTAGCAGCACAGTGAACCTTCTATGCTGTACATGTTATCAGGTGATTAGAGAAAAGACATGGCTTCCTGCACAAGGTACTTCATTATCTCATGTATGATTCTGGATTCTATATATAAAACTTCTGTTCCTGGTTCTCATGGATCATCAAATAAAATAATCATTTCAAAAGGAAGCAAGTCTATGAGACTGGGACCCCTCGTTCTGACTTTTCGCGCCCTTCCTTCCCCTCTTTGGTTACTAGTAAATAAAGCCAGATCTGACTGCGGATTATAATGAGTGAGACAAATACAATTAGGAATCCGTTTTAATGTCTCTTATTCACCTGCTTGGGAAACAGTCTCCGCAGGACGCCTCTTGTTAAAGGACCTGCTCCAATTACTTTTCTGTCTCTTTTTCTAAAAGAAAATTAGTGGGTGTAAAACTAATATAAGCTGAGCAGTCAGGGTGTCTGGTGTAACAACGCTGTCACAGCAGGACACAGAGCAATGTTATAAGGCTCTGACTGATACTACTGAATACTATACTAATAAACCAGTCACATTACTTAGTAGTCTTTACCGCTGTGATATAATATTGTGAAGAGGTCTTTATTTCTCTATAAGATAGAGTAACTGGACATGAAAGCGTCTGTATCAGATGATTAATGAGCCGAACCAACAACTACAAATAGTGAGAACAACAAGTCACAGCAGTTCTGACTGTACTTACATAGCAGTTGAAGTGCCTCAGGTAGCTAACCCTTATCCTATATGTCTCAGAAAAGAAATGGATTGGATGGCTGTGTAATGTATGCATCAATTACATTTTGGGGGGTATTTTATATTTTGTAGCATTGAAAACATGTAACTTTTCTTGTATCTGGTCCAACAGAGAACACAAAAAAAAAAAAAAAACACTTTACCCAAAATATGCTGCATTAAAAAAATGAAATAAACACCAAAAATAAAAATGCTGTTTAAGTAGATTTTTCAATAATTTGCTATGGACTATAAAGTAACATCTGGCCGCCATGTTTTTGAAACCACCTTTTGAAAAAAGCTGTAGGGCTGGAGACACATACTGATCCAGATTTACTAATAGTTAGCCTAGATTCCTACTCATTCACTCATGCAACTCAGTCCCTGTGCTGGATTTCCCCGCCTGGACAGTGTGCAGGGAGAGGAACTCTTAGTAATACTTATCTAATCTATCTTATCTATCTTATCTTATCTTAGTAATACTTATCTATGATGCTGGGAATCCCTGCCCCCCAGCAACATATTGTCCTGTACTATATTCACTACAGTATGTGGCTGGGAGGCAGGGACTTCTAGCATTATGGTTATCGATCATGCTGGGAGTCCATCTCCCTATACACTGAAATCTGGCAAACACATGGACCAAGTTTCACAGGTGAAACTCAGTTGTGTGAAAATAGGCTTAGACAGTGTAGTCTGAAAAGACAGGCAGACAGGCAGTCTGAAAATACGCCAGATTTATCGCAGTGACTGATGCTGGAGGATAAATCTGATTTCTCTTTAGACTGTGTATTCTAAGTTTATATCACCTATTAGACTAAGGCCCCACACAGCGAACCGCTGCCAAAAAACACTGCGGAAAAGACCGCAGCCGAAACACATTGGGTTTTTTTCCGCAGGGATTTTCACAGAAAGTCCGCAGAGTTTTCCTCTATTATATCTATACAGAAAACGCCAGTGTTTCTGTAGGTATAATTGACATGCTGCGATTTACAAAAACAAGTTTCCGCTGCGTTTTTTTCGCAGTGTTTTTTTGCTGTATCTCACTATGTGGGGCTTTAGCCTAAAAGCTTATTCACATAAAATTTTTGTATAGGTCCATTTTTTTGTACAGGTTTTGGTACGCTATGATAATGCTAATCATGAGCTACATTTCAGAGCTCTGTTCTGCATTTACATGTAACCCAACCTGAGTCCCTGTTGTTGAACGCCCGTCCCCACTATGAACTCACATCCCTTCTATGCTTCTGTAATGTGATTCGGAGCTGATCAATAGGTTAGCACTTTACACAATTGCTTCAGATGATTGACATTCAGGCTATTGCCTGCCTTTTAGACCCCACACCATATATGATTGCTTGGTGTTTGGCTATTTAGTGGCTAGAAGTCTCTATATTCAGAAGATTTTTGCAGCAATGTCCAAAAAACACGGCACAATGAATTATCCCTTTTTGACCACAGTTGTACAGTAAGCTGTTCCGTTCAATAAGTTCACTGCTACGTAGAATTTCAGAAGATCCGAAGATTACAAAACCCTTTTGTTCAACATAGTATAGAATTTATATAATGTGCTACTATTATCTCCATGTAGCAAAGAGCAGACTGACAAAGCTCACGACAGCTAATAAATAATAGCAATAAGGAATAAAGGCGCCATGTACTGTTAGCGGATGGCTACATCGCCGCTATCACTGTGCAATTTACAATTCTCAAAAGGCGACAAGGAAACGTTTGCTTAATTTGTCAAAAGTGGCCTCCGGATTGTCGCTTTTCAATGCTGAGTAAGTGCTGAGTGTGGGAGTGGGCTGGGGCACTATGAAAATAATAACCTGCCTCCAGCTTGTCTTTTCCATCGCATCATAGCATGAGCGAGTTATAGAAAGACGGTTATTACGAGCTAGGTGTGAGTGTCCCCTGTCTGTGATGATACCTCATGTGCCAAGGAATATTTTTCTCCTAGAAATATATCTCTGTCAGGTCTAATAACAGAGCTCGCAGTTATGTCTGGAAGGAGGAGAACGTGCGCCTGCAACACTGGGAAGGGCTGAAAGCAAGGAGCAGCTTCAGACAATATTTTTCTGAAGAAGGTCAAAATGTTATAATGAACCCCCCCCCCCCAGCATGAAAAAAAAAATATGATTTGGGTGCAGAAGGACCATTAAATGGAGTGTTCAACCAGGGCTGCTTTATGATAGGGCAAATGTTGCATCTGGATCAGGCCCGATGATAGATGGGGCTCCTGGATGCTGCATTTCTGGTGTTGTCCCGCTGTTCACAACACAAGTTCGTAATTTCAACTCTATCTGTATCCTTAGGACGAAGATAAAGTTGAGTACAATGGTGGAGCATGGAGCACCATGTATGAAAAGCAACCACTCACTGGTTGTTGTCTGTAACTATGTGACGACAGTTGCACAACTGTTTTAGAGCGGCAAGTTGTATACGACTTGCATTGTGTCTATGATTTCAAAGTTGTGGGTCACGCGCTACTACTTACAGGTTTGCTAGATTCTGCCACCAATTCCATGTTCACTCCACATAGTTATGACCCACTAATTCAGAATTTCCACTGGTGCATCAACATTGGGAAGCCCTGGGTTACGTATTACAATTAGATTATTATCAGAGATTTTCATCTCAGTAAACCCCCAAAATATTCATGTGACCCTGATCAATAAAGGGGGTTATTTATTAACTATGCCTTTTTATCTGAAATTTCCACAGGTGTGCCTATTTTTCTCTACTTTCTTGTTGGTGGATATTTATTAAATAGGTGCAGTTCCTTGATAAATGTGGAGCACCTGTTATTTATTTTAGGTGCCCTTTTTTTGGCCATGTGCACTGTGCACCTATTTTTCAAAAAATAAATGTAACTGTACAGACAAGCCTCCAACATGGCACAATGTATGCCAAATAAAGGTGCATATGCCCCATAAAATATTGTTATAGCTCAATATATCTTGGAGATCGATAGGAACTGATCTCAGGGGGTCCCCAGCAATGTCATATTATAGTACAAGTCTGAAAACTTATAGGATATGTCCATACAGGATGTATACACTATGGATTTTATGTTATGGAAAATTTGCAGTGGCAAACAATCCAGATTTTACCCTATGCATTGCAAATCGTGAAATCGACATGCTGTGATTCTAAAATCCACACAACAGGTTAGTTTCCGCATGTAGATAACATTTATTGCTACTATTGTAAACGCTGTGGACTTTCTGCCTGCAATTCTGTCCCGTGCGGACAGAATTCTGGTAGCGGTCCCAGCTATCATGTAATCGGAATGTGCACGCTGTTGATGTATATAATGTAGTTTTTCTATCATAGAGCAGTCATTTAAAATTCCCTAATACAAAAAGCAAATACACTAAGCTTAGCTGGATAATTCTTTACATTGGAATGAATTATTAGATCCGCCATTAGTAGAAATAATTACTTCTGGAGAAGCCGCTGTTTACTCTGTCTGCATAAAACAGCACTATGTGAAAGCCTCAACCTGTGTCTCTCCAGCTGCTGTAGAACTACAACTCCCAGCATGCCCTGGCAGTGGCTGGGAATCCTGCAGTGATGTGTATGTAAGAGGTCATTAGAGAGAAGAGTGGTGAGCCGATCTGTTTGTGAGTGAGTTATCTTCAGTCTCCTGACACAGCCCCTCTGCCTCTGGCTACAACTGGATTACAACACAAGTGAACTCTTAAATAACTTGTTAATAGAACTGCACTTCATAAAACAAATCCATTTTGTATTCGGTCATAAAAGGGCCGCAGACTGCTGATCATGCTTCTCCTGCAGCTGCTGAGAGCGGCACAGCTGGAAGGAGGGGGTGCAGGTTAGAAGCGGCTCATTCTCACAATTTGTCTCCCACAAACACATTATTACACAATGATTTATGTGAAAACCAACTATCAATAGAATTTCAATAAATAAAATACACATGGAGTGCAGATGTTTTTACCTTTTTAATGGGTTTAACTTGTGGGGGATTTCTATTTTATATCCTCCAAGCATAGATAAAATGGATTATGTAAATATAAAGTATATATAATGTATTATCTAATATGCATATTACTATGAATTTCTGTTTGTAGTTAGTCAATGAAACATTTTTGTTTATATGGAGTGGCAGGCAAAACCGTTATGCACTTGTCCTGCTCACACAGCTGATGGCCCTGTTACAATGTAGGAGCTAACAGCATAGAGTTCAGAAAAGGAGAGAGATTTGAGGAGCGAATGTGTTTAAGGCCGGGGCCCCACGTGGCATTTTACAGTCAGTCTAACAAATCCCATCCACACCTTGCGGAAAAATACGCGCAGTGAAGACACTGCGATTTCCAAAGCCATTGTGCTTTTGGAAATCGCAACATGTCAATTATACCTATGGAAACTCCGGGGGGTTCCATTTAATTATAATGGAAGCAGAAAGTCCGCAGAGGAAACCTGTCACGGTTTTTCCCGCAGTACTATTTTGCTGCGGCCCGCTATATCACCACACATTGCGGAAAAGCTGTGTTTTTATTCCAGATTTTGCTGCAGTTTTTTGAACCAAACCCAGAATTGGGAAAGGAGGCTACAACAAGAATGGGAAATATAAAAGAAGCTCTTATACTTCTCACTTCTGCTGAATTCACCCCTGTCTTTGGATCAAAAAAATGCAGCAAAATCTGCCACCTTATTCCATTCCGATGACCTATCCACACTCTGACCACGCAGGGATCATCTGATTCTTCCATCTCCTGAAGCCACCAGTTATAGTAATGGTCACAGCCAGAAACAACTCTGCGTCTATTCAAGCAATAGGCACAGAGCTGCATCACCTTGGCACCACCACAGCAAAAAATGCTAAGGGGCTCATAAAACTCTTTTAACTCAAAGTGGACTTCATCTGTATGGGGATGTCCTCTGCCTTTACCCGACTACAGATATCAAGGGAAAGAAGGTCAGGCATGTGGGATTTCAACATGTCCAGTCCTTAGATCTCATGGGAGATAAACTGCCACCAAAGGTGTCTACCAGCCAAAGGTGTTAAGCTTGCATGTGCACGGGGGTCAGAAGAAATAGCTGTCAGCCAAATGAGTGTTCAGGTGACAACTACCTTAGGTATGTGGCCACATGAAAAGTTCTATGACAGAATACCTTTTTTATCCTTTGAATATAAAAAGTATATTTCCATTTACTGACAGCAAGCACCAATTTGGAATGGAAAATATATGATTAAGTTTTACTTGAGTAAGACTGGACATTCTTCTTCAAAATTCAGAAGACCTATTGCTATGGCTTTGAAATCAGATGCAATACCAAAGGAAGTGATCATATGATCGCAAAAATAGGTTATTATATTCAGTGATTTTATGTGACAATTTATAATGCCTTTTATTTGTCCCAGCAGAGATATTTTGGAGTATTGCAAATGGAGTCACCCAATGACCATCAGTAAACATCTGCATTGTACACCTACACTAGTTACAATGGAGCTCAGTAACAAACCTACAGTCAGGCAGAGCAGATATGAATAAAAGCATTGTATAGTATCACTTTCATCTCAGGAGCTCAGCGTACATACAATGGATATTGTTGGATTACAGAAGCCTTGTGCGTTTCTTCCCATCTTATAATGCTCTCTGCTGGGTCCTGCACATGTTCTACACTGTGGTTTCCTTCCATGAAAAGCTGAAAACAAGATTTCTGCAGGAACATTTCTGAATCCTCTTGTAAAGCCTGTAACCATCTGACCTACACAAAAGAAGTAAATTATAATCTATGGTCTGCTACCTTTTAGGCCCATAATCCTAAAAAATGACACGGTTGCCTATACTTAGTTGCATAATATGACACAGTGTGACAAGCACGTAGCCAAAATGTTACACTGATTGAGAAAGGTTTATGAAGAGCTAAAGCAGACTAAGTAATTCTTGCAGAACCAAATTAATCACCCCCGCCAGCTGAAAATTCCGAGTATATAGGGTATGAGCAGTCATAATACATGTGTCATTATTCCTCTAAAAAATACAAATAATAATAACCCCATCTAACATAGGATAGGTGATTCATTGAGTACTGTGTAATTTGGTACACTATTCTAAGCAAATTACAATTTGACTAGCATATACAAATACACAAATACACAGACACACACAAAACCATGCAGAAAAATCCCCTACACAAAAATACATACATGTACACCTCCACAAAAATAGAAAAATACATACATACATATACACACCCACACACACTTATACTCCACATAAATAGATGCAGATTTCACCCTCCCCACCCCCTCACACACATACTGTATACTTACGATGAATTGAAATTAATAGGGAGAACAATGTAAGGATTGGGGTACATGGGGCCCAAAAGCAGCAGAGGTGCAATTACCGACAGATCACTTGTTTACGAAGGCAGACAGGAGTAAAAATCATGCTTAGAAGGTCTCTCAGGTACTGCTAGTATCTGAATGTGGTGAACATATACAGCAGGGGTAGGCAACCTTTTTTGGTCGGCGTGCCGATTTTAATTAAAAAAATCAAAGATGAGGTACTCGGAGTGCCGGTCAATAATTGTAAGTCTGATGACCCCTAAACTAAAGTTATACACCACAAACCATAACACAGAAGTGCTGCCACCAGATGCTTTAGGACACATGCGTTTACTGCTATTTCCTGGGACGCTCCTGTACTTTCTGATTAGAAGCAATGAAAGTCCATGTACAGCCCCCTATTAGTGATAAATGTATGTCCAGGAGCACCGTATGGCAGCATCCTTATGGTGATATCACACTATGTATCTGGATGCAGATATAGTCTTAGACCACTAGAACCTTTACTTCAATGTAAAACTGCGTTCACATGGTGCATTTTTGCACAAAAAAATGCCTGTGTTTTCTGTGCAAAAACACATCCTTAATGCAGAAAACACACCGTTATACAGAATAATGTCCCATAGCGGCCCCTGCACACAGTATTATGTCCCATAGAGACCCCTGCACAAGGTATTATATCCCATAACAGCCTCTGCACACAGTATTATGCCACATAGTGGCCCCTGCACACGGTATTATGTCCCATAGTGGCCCCTGCACACGGTATTATGTCCCATAGTGGCCCCTGCACACGGTATTATGTCCCATAGTGGCCCCTGCACACGGTATTATGTCACATAGTGACCCCTGCACATGGTATTAGGTCCCATAGCGGCCCCTGCACATGGTAATATGTCACATAGCGGTCCCTGCACACAGTATTAGGTCCCATAGCGGTCCCTGCACATGGTAATATGTCACATAGTGGTCCCTGCACATGGTATTATGTCCCATAGCGGTCCCTGCACACGGTATTATGTTCCATAGTTCTCTTCAGACCCCCGAGCATAATAAGTGCAGGACCAAGAGAGGTGACAAACATAAAAAAAAACAATGATACTCACCTTTTTTCTACACTCCACAGCCGCTGTGTTCTCTTCGGCGCTTCTGCCTGACGTCAGCGACCACTGATTGAGTCTCTAGGGTCACGTTGCGTCATTATGCGTAATGACGTCAGATGCAGACGTGACTCCTGAGGCCCTGTCAGCTGTTGGAAGCGCCTGCAGATGCACAGCCGCCGCGGAGCGCAGGGAACAAGGTGAGTATCATGGTTTTTTATGTTTCATCACTTCTCCTGAGTCTCCGCTTATTATACTCGGGGTCTGAAGAGACCCCACAGTATAATAATAGCAGTTTCGTTTCAGTCTTGTTTGGTCCGATCAAAGCTGCTGGGTGAGGACTCCGCTGCCGTGCCAGGGAAATAAGCCTCGCGTGCCACTCTTGGCACGCGTGCCAGGGGTTGCCAACCCCTGATATACAGAGCAGAGGTATATATTACATATTGTAGATGAATAATATGTTCAGTGATGTATACATTGGTTCACCATCCTTGTTGATGGGTCCCACCATCTTGAGACAGGACAGCTTGATGGTTAATGCCTTTCACTACCTTGAACCAATCCTTTGGAGGAGAGACGGTCGGTAGCACCCTTTCATCATATTATGTTTGTTTGCTAAATTTTCAGCATTTATGAAATGTGGGGAGCATTGTATAACCTCATACTGTATATAGTGCATAGGAGATAGGCCTAGCCCGAATAGGGCCCCCCATTTTTTAAGCAGCAGATGGATGAACTGCCTACTATGTCTACTCACTGAAATGACTGATATGTATGGACACAATACAGATTAACAAAATTATAAAAAAAAAGCAGGCAGCAAAGGGTTAAATGTTTCACACATGAAAGAAGTGGGCAATGTATACTGCCTATATGACCGCTTCACGGAGGACACGGGGGTTAAATTACGCAGCATACTCATTTTCTCGTCTTAGCTTTTTGGCGTGAGTAGGAGTGCACTCATTTTGCAAAAAGCTGTCATTATTGTAACGGTTTTGGCAGGTCTATATTATAAGACAGGAGCTGTCAGTGGTGGATGAGATGTTTGTCACCGGCTCCCACTGCTTCCCAGTGATAGGAAGGCGCTAAACCAAAGGAAGGAGTAAACATTTTAAGGATGAAGAAGAGGCAGGCGAGGGTGAAAAGGCAAGAGAACACAATTGTGCCATTGTTCTCTAGAAAACAATGCCGTTACCTGGCGCTCCCTGGTGTGCTGGCCTCAACTCATCACCTGAATATGGGCCGACAGAGCTGATGGAAGTACAAACAGCAGGGGGGAGGCTGCTGATATCTGACAAATTACTATCCGGCACTGTCGTTTTGGTGGTGATAGGAGGGTCTTGCAATAACTTTAGCAGCAGTGAATCATTTCATTCTTATGTTGGATCCACACACAGCATTTTACAAGGTTTTTTTTGTGCTGCATTTTTAACTGTGTTTTTGCTAGATCAAAAACTCTGTGGCTAAATGTTACTTTAAAGTCTATTATTGAAAAGTTTACAAAAAGCAACATGCTCTGGATATGGTGGTTTTTCTGGTGTATTCCCCATAGGCTTCTCGATAGGACCAGAAAAAAAACATGTTTCAAATGTTATAAAATAAAAAAAACCTCATGGTATAAGTGTTTTAATACACTGAAAAAAACAGTGCGGAAGATTTATTAATATAAATGCATCAGAATTGTGTCCTACATGCCCAACACCATAGACACCATTTTTCATCCAATAAGGAGATGTGTCTTGCGCGAAAGGAATGTGGCTTAAGGTACAAAAACATAGGCTAAAATTCTGCCAAAGTTCTGTGTAAGCCAACTAATAGGTGGTTGAGTAGACAGTCCGAAGATGATACAGATTTATCATCCAGCATCAGCCGCTGAGCTAAACCTGGTGCATTTTTACACTGTCTACATATTAGACAGGATTAGTTAATCTAACCAATATATATAGGACAATGATTTAAAATTCTTATTGAAAAGGCAAGCCAAAACCTCCACCCCAAAACGCCTATCCCATTAAATATCTCCAATATCCTCAAAATGAAGTCAACTTCATGAGAATAAGCACAGGGGATGTAATTTCCCTCACGCACTGCGTGGATAATATCATTCTGCTGCCATCATGGAGGAGTCGGTAAAGGATAAAGCGCGGTAATTCCTCTGCTAATTGTGTATAATTATTTCAGCCTATTTCCTAGAATCTGCGAGGTGTACAGGATGGAGAAGAGATGTGAAAGCAGACAAGGAAATGTAAAAATGATGAGCGCCGGGCAGAATAATGCATCCAGGCTCAAGCAGACGCCCAGCTCGACGTGCAGACACAACAAGGGAAGATAATAAGGGGATTTCTATGTGTGTGTTGCAGAACACATTAATATAGAGCTCACACAAACACAGGGTTGTGATCTCTCTTGCAAACAACCTGTACTCCCCTCTCTGCTGGGCTGCAAAAGAGCAGCCTAATTAATCCCATCATGAAGCGCGATATTTTAACCCCTGTCTCAGGTCACACAGCCTGCTGCCGGCTCTGGCTTTCAATGCGAGAACACTTCTGTGGCCTCAGACGTCACCAGGCATAAAATAGTGACAGGTGCAGAGATGTTCAAACAATTGCTGGTAAAAGCATACGGTTAACCCTGAGAAGGCTGCAAGAGTCAGTGTAAATAGAAGCCGTATACATATTTTCAGACCCCAGCAGGGATTCCTGAGTCTCATCATTTCATTTCTACCCAGGTAAAGCGATACCTAGAGGCGTTGTTGTCTGATCTTACATTTCCATCTACAAAAAAATATCAAGATTTGCAGTTTGAGGAAAAACAGTTTACTCATGTAGAGCCTCAACGTGTCAAAATCTCAGCTACTATTGTATATTCACTTATATACTATGACGCAGGAGAATGGGATCCTTAGAGTCGCATGTACCTCATGGTTCCAGGTGCTCATGGACAATGGATTGCAGGATACTGCATGTTATGAAATCTTAGACATCACACATTCTTGAGGATGCGACCTTTTAACGAAATGGACATGAAAATCTTCAGTTGACATATAGTGGGATATTTTAGATTGAACTAGTCCAAGTCACATGTTGTACATGCACGTGACACCACTAAGACCAGCGATCGGCTGCAGCAGTCATGGGCATAATTTAATGGATATACACAGGGAGTCCACCAACAGCTGTAGAGTCGGAGTCTAGACCAATTTTGGAGTCAGAGTCATCAAAAAGTTCCCAACTCGGATCTCAGTTTCAAAATAAAAAGATTAATTATTTTAAATTATATAATACAATTTGAATATTGTATAATTAGATGCAGAGCTTGTTGTATATTTACTTCCATAGGAATTCAGTCAGGATTTATAGTACAGGTTGTAACTCAGGATCAGTACAGAATAAGTGATGTTGGGAATTTGCACATCAGCAGAATAGTGAGTGCAGCTCTGGAGTATATCACAAAATGTAACTCAGGATCAGGACTTTGATACTTTGGCAAAGAACTGTGCCATTTTTTTTGTTTTAAAAATGTACAGTAGTGGGAAACAAAGGCAGTAAAACCTGGCATTTTTCAGTAGACTTTAACAAATACCCCAACAGGCAACCCTTCAACTTCACCCTGACATATCAAAGAGCAGTATGTCATTTATTAGGTCCAAATAAAATGTACAGCTGAAAGAAATACTCAATATTCTGCTGTACAAACCTATGCAACTGCCATTGACTATCAATGTACATGTATATACTGTACTGTGTTTGCTGTGCTACTGAATATCCAGAAAGATACTCTTTTGACTAATGTTTAACCTTCTGAAACTATGAGCATGTCACAGGATATTTTTGGATCCATTTGTATGCTATAAAGACATGGCCCATAAAAGTGATGTCAACGGGGCCTAAATAAATCCGCCCCCGGCCTCAATGATTTTGCAGGTGTGTAGACAGAAAATAGAATGATATGGTCTCTAAGAGGAAAAAAAAATGATTTCACTACAGGACCAGCCACATGTTCCAGATCAGAGGGAGATTAAATGCTTTTCTGTTAATTAGAGCTCTGGAAATATCAGTGAGCATACGGACATCTTCAGCTCCTTTTACCCCCCAGTCTGGGGACCCCTAGTGAGACTGACAACCCCTCTGGCAAGCAGATAAAAATTTGTGTGTGAAATGTCAACTGGAAAAGACATGATGCTGGTCTGTGCAACTCAAATATGTATGGGATTTTCTTGTAATCTAAAACTGCATCAGTATTGCTTCTGTTTGTCGGAAAACATTGAGAAGTTAGGAAAGAGCACAAAAAAGTAAAAGACTGTAAAATTCCATCAATCCAACTATTGCCAGAATTTCTGAATTATTAGACAGTCATGTCAGGAAATTGGCACCTACTGGGGGAATTTATTAAGACTGATTTTCTGCCATAGATTTCCTATATATATCTCATGCCAGTTTTCTGATGTGTCAGGCCAAGGCCTCCCCACTCTGGCCTGGCCAGCTCTCTGCTCCACTCCACACCAGAATAACACCCATCTGCAAAAGAAAACTAGAATAGATGGATTGATTAATCCCCCCCATTAAAATGTTAATATAACATCTATACAGTCACTTTAAAAAAAAAAAAAATAGTAGTAGTAGTCTTCAGGTTGCTCCTCTAAGTTTTCTAGGTCTGGTTTTGTGTCAAATACGTGGATACATATATCCATCCTTACCTTAGCTTGATTCAGATTTCTTATGTAAGATTTCATTACATTGACACTGTAGCAAAACCTGCATTTCACAGTATAACCACTGGGTGGCCGAATACAGACACATACAGGATAGACATCTTGTTACAGAGTATCACAAAGTCATGTTTTCTTAAAAGCTAGTCATCACATGCCAAACATCTCAAGGTATGTTTAGGCAGGAGCAAAGGTAAGAAAGAACACATCTGTAGGAATTAGATAATAAATAGGTATCAGATAGATAGATAAATAAATAGATAAATAAATAGACATGAAATAAATAGATACAGTAAAGATATAGATAGATAGATAGATAGATAGATAGATAGATAGATAGATAGATAGATAGATAGAGATATTTTTAAAGCCTTGACCTACTAAAGCAACTCTCCTCTACATATATTCCACATTGGCGTACAGATCACTACATATTTAAGAACAGACTTCTCTGAAAGATGATAATAGTTCTGAAGCTTGTAATTTGCATATGTAGAAATAGGAATCTAGAATAAGAGATTCACTGATTAATGGTCTAAGCTTCAATCAGGCCATCAGGAGATTGGGCATCCATGCTGAGGTTTTGGAAGGGGCGGGGAGGGGACTGTGTCACTGGAGTGAGGACAATGGACGTACAAGCTACAGCTGTGTCCTGTGATTGAGTAAGCCTGGAATTAGGTTGGACTCCTTCCTGTCATTGCCTGTCCCACCTCCTGTCTTTGCTGCCATTACTTGTTGACATCTACAAAGTTTACAACTGTGACCTTGACGTTCTTGAAGATACAAGGTCATGAGAACCAAAAGTGGGTATCTGCAGATCCTGAAACATCTCACAGGTTTACGGGAAGAAACCTTTTAGGGAGTTCTTTTATTACAAAGTTAAACAGGACTTTTTAACATAATGAATCTCAGATGTAAAATGTAATTTTTTTTTGCTATCAGCTCATTCTTGCACTTACAACAAACATTGCTGTCTCTCTGCCTATGTAAATTAGATATTGGAAGTGAAGGCACTCTGGCATTGTACACCTTGACAGCCTGTCACCCGGGTTTAATGACTGCCTCCTAATTTAGTATTTGTTCAATAGCTTTTTCAATTTAGCCTTGAAAGCCTTAGAGGGAGCAGCTTATGATTGAAGGATGATTCGAACGTGACACGTGCAGCAAAAAGCAGATTTTTTTTAATGCCAAAAAATGTACGTGCTGTCTGTGTAAGTGGTAATGTGAATGCCTGCAGACATGGGTCACCATAGTGCAAGGTGTGAGTCCACTTTTGTTGCATAGTATAATCCTATATAGAAGCCTGTTCGATGGAAAACAATGGGCACTGCAGCTCATCAGTAACATATAGGCGTCAGCAGACCATTGTAAACTGCAAAACAGGTCACATCAAAGGATCAAGATGGCTCTGATAACCATCAATACAAATCACATTACAAACTTTAAGCCATCCGCCCCCTCACCCTGTCACCTCAGCCATTGCACAAATTTCAGCCCTGGCATTGAAGGCACTGAGCTGCCAGCTCCTGTGTGATCCTCTTGGGCTTCTTTATACGCTATGTTACACACATCATTCCTGAGCCTTTCCAAACGATGTGTTTTGAACACAGTTAGTCAGGCAGAAAGATGGAGAGCTGTAGAAAACTACAGACTTGGAAATCCAGACTAAATCCAATTCCTTTCCACATGAGCTCCAGGAACAGGAGGGAGATCTATATGAAAAGTGGATCCAAATGTGACCCTAATACCCGACCACCCACCTCATTTTCAAACTCCTTTTATATATGGACACATTTTCCAATAGATACAAAGTAAAATGAATAGCACCAACATATAATAATATAATATATAAAGATTACAGTTGGATTAAATTTAAGCTCTGGCTTTGGGTTTCTTGGCAGGATATATTAGAAAATCTTTTCAATGGCAACTATCAATGTAGTCTTGACCTCAAGATTACAGTAACCTGGAGCAAACTAGTTACTGGTGACATTCTGTCTGACTACCTCAAATAACAGACTGTGGCAGTGTATCCATAGCAACCGAGCTGTATCACGTGACACACCATTTTAGCACTAGGTTGGATCGCCCCGAAACTTGGGGAGAAGCAGCTTGGCAGCTGTACAATGCCAGGCACCATTTTAGGCTGCCGTACTCAGAGCAAAATCAGAGCAAAATTTTATTGTAAATATAACTTTAGATTTGGGTCTCTTTTTAGTGCAAAGTTAAATTAAAATGATTTCAGTTACCTTATGGAGTGAATTACAGAAAGAAAAATAATAATAATAATAATAATAATAATAATAATATATAGTCTACCAGTACACTTTGGTGTGGGGCCTGCCACATGCTCCTCCCACACTCCAAAGACATACTGCTAGGAGATGTAGATTGTGAGCCCTACATGGGCCAGTGACTGACAATATCTGTAAAGCGCTGCGGAATATGATGGCGCTATACAATTAAACATAAATAAATGCTATAGAAGAATTGCCATTCTGTTGATGCTTGCCATCTCAAGGGATTTAATATGTATAATGTATGGAGATGACTGGGTTCTTCTTCTCAGAGGGGGTCTCCACAACACCAGAATGCAGTCCTGCACTCCAACACTCTCCATCATTCTGCGGAACTGTCTGGTAGGAGATATACTGTAGCATGGGATGGCCCAGAATTTTATCCTCATTCTAGCAGGAATAAATAAAGGTGAACTAATAAACATGCTTTAATATACTATAACTATGATAGTTATCTCAAAATCTCTATATACGTATTTCTGTAGGTACCATACTCCATTATGCATTATGCAACTGCCATCTGATGTGAGACGGTGTGAATCATGTTTATTTTCCAGCAGATTCAATAATGTGTTAAGTATGTTTTTATTCTTATTGTATTCACGTAGCATCTCTCCTCTGCCCTTCCTCTAAATACGTCCTCTCCCCTCTTTCCTTTGTTGCAAAACTATAAATAAAGAATGTACCAAAAATAAGTATGGCTAAGTTCACATCTGTGCTGGAGTCTCCTCCGCTGCAGATTCCTCTTAAAATTCCTGTGAGGTATTATAGTCTATGTTGTCTGCTGGTGTCCGCAGGTAACCACTTTAAAAGCGGACAGGCTCTCTATCTTTCGGGTCCCCATGTGGACCCAAATAACAGGGAGCCGAAAGCTAGTGTGAATCTAGCGTAAATAAGAATGCATGTAGATGCAGCTGCTATAGAAGAGTCTGGCTTGTCTAGATGTGCAGACACATTAAAGTAGGGATGGAAACCTGATACATGTAGAGAAAGGTTTTAAAAAATCCCCCCTGCCCAATCCTCCATATGACCACATCATCCAATGGTTCTAGTGGTGTATATACCATGCACAGTTAATATGATGCTTCTTACAGGAACTCTTTTTCTATATTGCCATTCATCATTATATATCCAGCAGTATTTGGCCACATACATTATCAGGTTATATAGCTCTATGCAGATATGATTGGTTTCTATACAAAGAGCCATCCAAGCAAATACTGAACATGGAGCCTAATTTGCATATAGGAACTCCATGTAGATTATATTACACCAACTATAATTAAGGGAGGAAAAAACACATCTTAAAAATATTTTCCAAGCTATTCCATCATTGAACGTGCAGATTAATCACGTTTCCCCTATTATACACAACACTTTTATGAGCAACTTCATAAAATATCAAGATTGATAATGAACATTTATCTGAATGATGAAAGGAGGAATGACAATGGTGCCGCAGTCTAGATAGCGTTAGGGTTTGGAGTGCATTTCTACAAAGAGACGAGACTACAAATTATCCAGACATTTCTTGGATGGAGATGAATTTAGGAGTGTGGAAGACCAAGTTCTGTTCACAAGTACAAGTTGCTGTGAGCACGAAAATAATGATAATTACCCAAACAGATTATAATCTACGACTCATATCTGGCAATGGAAGGTCTGAGTTCTGTGCTAGAAAGAGATCTGGACAGGCGCTGGTTTCTGTACTGCAGCCCAGTACATGCAGCTTACAGAGGACTTTACAGTGAATTATATACTTCATAAATGGGATCCATTATATTACGGTGCTGCAGTAAAGTTGGGCAGATGGGTGATACAGTAGCTAAATAGCTGATTATTTCTTCTGTAGACAGAATATGGCTTGTTTGCATTGTTTGCATCCACCTGTCAGTCTGTCACATTTCACAATGTTTGGAAACATATCTAAAAATGTTTCAATACAAAGACTACTGAGATTGGGGGACATCAGACATAGGGAATTCTACTGTAGATTGTTGACGGTTTTTTAAAGCAGTGTACTTTTACCATACATTTTCATAAAGCTGCCCTCTCTAGGCAACCCCTTTCCATATATTAGTGTATATGTGTATATGTATTAGTGTATATGAATGTATATGAACGTATCAGGGGGTGGAACGCCCCTATTAAACCTTGCAAATATCAGATTAACCTTGCTCGATCAAAGGGAATTTGCTTAAATTCTCCTTAGGTAATATCTCCATTCTGTATTGTGTTAAGATCCAGTTTTCCATTAGATCCATAAAGTCACACAGAAAATCAGACCTACCTAAGGTAGAAGTCCAGGTGTGTCTATACATTACACAAAGGGCACATTGATTTAAATGGTTAGTAATCTTGTCTTTGGTGTAAATGAAATGACTGCTGCAAAGAAAACCTCTAGAATTTACAAGTGTCAGCCAGTGAAAATTGCAGGACTTAGTACTTTTTTAAAAAATGTAGATAGGGACATGGAAAATGAAAAAAAAATCATCAAAAATTCTCAAAATACAGTATATGTTAAGCATAAAAAATATGTTGTTTTCTGGTGACATTCCCTTTAGGCCGGGGGCCCCACATGCCAAACTGTGGGAGAAAAGACACTGCAAGGTGGATTTCTAGTGAATCTCATCCACACCTTGTGAAAAAATACGCGCTGCGGACACGCTGCAGTTTCCAAAACTGCAAATTGCAACATGTCAATTATACCTACGAAAATGATTACAGTTTCCCTATGGGTATAGTAGAAGCAGAAAGTCCACAGAGGAAACCTATGTGGACTTTGTGTGAAAAGTGTTGCGGGAAAAATGGTTTGCCGCCAAGGTTTTTCCTGCAGCACTTTTTTGCTGCGGCCCGCCACATGGGGCCTTAGCCTTAAGTAGTATTTATACTCTTTCCATAGTATTCACTATTTTACTACAATGCATAGTTTAATGTAGATCATAGGGGAAAAAATATAAACAGGTAAAATTTATTACTCAAATTTTAGAAGTCCAAGATATGAGTTAGTGCGTTATGGGCTGACAGAACAGCTGAAGAACATCACATAAATAATGAAGATGCTGCATAGCTGGACAGTAGTAGAATGTATTGATATATTTTGTTGTACACTAGGCTGCAGCATACAGAAAGTTACATAGAAACCTTTTCTAACTAGGCAAGAAAGTTAACTTTATCTGTTTAATAAGTACCAGCATCTAAAAGCATCAGGTTTACTTTTTAGAAATGGCAACAGGACCTTGGTAACTTGGCAATGTTTTCACAGTGCATTGTGCAGGGTCTGTTTTCTGTCAGAGGTACTTCCCAAAGGAAACCTCAGATATGTATATATTTAATGGTTGCCACTCAGTGGCACCCGTCACCCTTAGATGTACATGTTAAGACAAAATTACAGTAATACAGTGTAGCAGAAAGTTTTCTTTAATGGACTCTTCTGTACAGAATAGCACATTCTGCTGCACAATTCCACATTGTAAAAAATTGGAAACTTCACAGTATATTGCCCAGTGGAGACCAAAAAAAATAATTTTTTTAAATTCTGTCAGTACAATGAAGGCTTTTTGGTTAGTTTTCTGCATTAGCCAGGAGCTTTTCCAATGTATAAAGTACAATGAAACCTCTCCAAAAGAACACTCTTTTGAGAAGACCCCCTGATTTTATTAAGTGACCTATTTTTCTCCCATTATACTCTATTCAAGCTGCAAGTTTAAGCAGACCACTCCCTTATCCAAATAAAGACCACTTTATTTTAGCAAATTTTTCAGTGGGAACCCCTTTCAAAAGACCACACATTGGACTTCCATGGACTATGAGACCACAGCTTTTATGGACACAGCGCCATGCTGCACCACATCACTAGACTTTAGAGAGCAAAATCAAGAGACTTGCAAGGGATATCATGGAAAAAAAAATCCCCACCATCACACTGGAACAGAGAGCCTATATTAAGCCTGATTTGTGATAACTGAATAATGCAGACTGCAATCTGCCACTGATGTGTCAACTACACATGCCAACAGTCCCAATTTTGCTGAGACAATCCCAGGAACTGGGCTGCAAAAGAGTCAGGTGTTATGTAAACTCCACCCCAAAATTGGCTTTCTTCGGGTGTTCACAATGTTGGGGTCTAGGAAAGAGAAGGGTAGCCATGGGTAGCTGACAATTAGGAACACAAGGAATGCCATGCTGGGGACCAAGAGTTAGAGAGTTGCCATGTTGGGGACCAAGAATAATGGAACCAACATGAACTGGGAAATGTGTAGGTCACCTAGGAAATGTGTGTGGGCCTGGTTCTAGTATATGTTCTAGGCACATATACTGATGTGATACCAAGCATAAAAGTCACAAAAGGAATGACTAAAACATAACTGTTATTAGGATAAAAATAAAAATCTCTCTGGAAAATACTAAACTGACTATATAGTCAAATACAAAGTGTATACTGGGTCGGAGAACACCTCTGGGTTTGTCGTAACAGTCTAAAAAGACCTGGTTACACCCATTTTCACTCAGCTTTCCCAAAATCAGATATTTTGTTCAATATTGTGTGACCTCTATATAACAACAACATACATTTACCAAAGTTACTATATCAGATTTCTAAGTGATATGTGGTCCAGTCTCATGAAGGATATATCTGCTGGACTACTTAAATACCACTATATCTCTGTAACTTGGTAATCAGTGTATATAGAAAACACAGTGTTTCATTTACCAAAGGTTACTATATCAGATTTCTAAGTGATATGCAGTCCAGTCCTATTAGGAATGTATATCTGCTGGGCTACTAAATATCATTATATCTCTGTAACCTGGTACTAAGTATATAGAGGAAACACAACAGGGATGGCAATTAGTTGCTCTGGGCTCTCATCAGGTGCGCTGTAAGGGTACTACTGATGGTCTTGTATGCACTCATTTAAATTACAGCAACAACCTGTAGCTCTACAGCAAGTCATTTAGTCCCTCTACATGTTTCCCCCAGTCTAGTACTACTGGGATCATCAGGAGGGTAAGTATAAAGACAAGAGGACTGAACAAAATAACAAAATGTAATAAAAACTGCAGTTCCCACAATCCTGATGGTGGGTTGTAGTACTTAGGTAGAAGCCATCAGGGTCGTGGGAACTGCAGTTTTTATTTTTATCCTAATAAAAGTTATGTTTTAGTCACTCCTTCTGTGAATTTTCTCCATACCGTGGGAGTGTCTATCCCACGGTGACATTACCAAGCATAAAAGACATGATTTTTGGTCTTTAATCTGCAATCTGTACACCTCTTTGAGATGGCCATCCCTATAAAAGACCATTTTACTGTCCTAATGTGGATGATTGGCTCATAGATGTTTCACTGTACAGTGCAGATGCAATGTGAAAAGACCCAATCACATGTGGCTCCCTAGGTTCTGACAGCTGCAGATACTTTTGTATCCCCTGGGATTTCGTGGTATTACTGATGGTATTATTGTCACAAGGGTTAAGACCATTTTCATGGCATCACTAGGGTAAAGCCATATCACTTGGTTATACCTGTGGTAAACATGTAAGGTATAGTTTGGCTCAGTAGTTTCTGTTATATCTGAATATGGTTCACAAGCTAGAAAAGCTTGGAGACATATGATATATAGCTAATAGTAATATGAGATAAAGAGATAGACAGAGATAATAGATAGATAGATAGATAGATAGATAGATAGATAGATAGATAGATAGATAGAATCCTTGATATTCAAAGTACAACACTAAGAAGAAAAAGTGAATTGGAATTACGGAAATCACAAGATCGGTAGACATGTTAAGGCAGGGTTCCCACTACTGTTGGATTCCGTTATGAAGGTGTTCGTTAACAAAAAAAAGACGGACAGCTATTATAACAGACATTAACGAACACTAACTGATGTTAATGTGTCCGTTTTTTTAACTGATCCAATTAATGGATCAGTTAAAAAAGCAGACACATTAGCATCAGTTAGTGTCCGTTTTTTAACACTGTCCGTTTTTTTTTTTTTGTTCGGCTTTCTGAGCATGTGCAGAAAAAAAACGGACATAAAATAACGGACAGTAACTGATGGCTATCAGTTACTGTCCGTTATAAGTCCGTTACCCATAGACTGCAATGTTGAAAAACTAACGGACACTTGCTGTCCGTCAAGAATCCGTTTTCCAAACGGACAAAAAAGTCCTGCATGTAGGATTTCTTGTCCGCGGAAAAAAAAACAGACTTCTGACGGATTGGGTGTAAACGGACACAATATAAAAACCCATTGAAATGAATGGAAATTTGAACGGCTTTCTGACGGTTCAGCTAGTGTCCGATGCTAAAATCTTGTAACAGACAATAGCAACGGACTCTACTGACGGTCACCAATGGTAGTGTGAACGCCCCCTTAATGATTTGCAAATGACTAAAAAATGGAAACAATTTTCAAAACATTTTGATTTATTCAGTATCAAGTATGAGTGAGTGCTACACACAGAAATACACATGTTCACACCTTGGTATGCTATCAATGAGGTTAATAATGGTTGTCTATGGAATGTGTTGTCACCATGAATTGCACATCTCAATTAAGATTGGCTGCGAGCAGCTCCATTTACAGTATCCAGCCACTGACATCCTAGATGTACTTGATGAGAGACAAGTCCGGCTACAGTGATAACTGCCACATGGACGAACTGGAGGCATCGCACCATCATCCTACACCACTTGATCTAATTTTTGCAGTTTCATATGGTTAAAAAACGTTGCTTTCAATCTTGCTTTTAGGCCCTTCCCACATGCCACAGATTGGAGGGAGGTGCTTGAAAATTTGATCATTTGCAAATCTAAGTGACCCCGAATACAATTAGCAGAACCTTACAGATTGTCCTTCTTAATGTTGCAATTTCAATGTTGAGGCATTTAGATAGATAGATAGATAGATAGATAGATTTAAATTTTAATATTCATGCATGTGCTTGTGTCCTCTATGGAATCTTAGTCATGTTTGAAGCGCACAAATATATGTACATCTTGGATATTGACATCTAGAGCTGAGGTTCCTTAGAGTTTCTCTCACTGACAATGCCCCTAAGCAATTTTATTGGAATAAGGGTTAAGATGAGACCTGACATCATAAAAACACACAATTCTTTGCCTTGAAATTCAGTTAATGAAGGTTGCATCTTTATACGTTGACATATTTCAGATCAGTTGTTGAGTACATTGGACAGGCATCAGGAAGATAAATGACTGCTGTTCGGACCATCACACATCACTTGGGTCCATGAATACACATTTTACATATTGCAGCACACTTGATGTTACTCAAGAGACTCCCTGGCCTCACAATGGATATGTCCATTTGCAAACAGATATTTTTAAAGCATGCAAGTTTTGGGCCTAGGCCACACTTTCCTTTCTTAGGACAGACATATAGCTTGAATTACTGTATTATAACTCTTTCTCAGTGAGGATGGGATCATAAACTCGCTCACTTTTTTGGGGGGGGGCAACTCAAAGCAGATAAACGTTCACTTTGCGAGATGACTAAAGAGAATGAATAAAGGTATAGCGTAGCCTTTAATAAATAATTCTGATATTGATCTATTGATCCACATGAACCATGCTAGAATTCGTCCTGCAGTTTTCTATAAATATTTTATAGATCAAAGCCTACTTGTGATGTCATACCGATCGTTACAAATGAAAAAGTCACTTCACTGCCTCCTCAACAGCAAGTGGCCATGGATTTCTAGTCTCCAATATAACTCTGCCTGAAACTTTTATCTTACACTCGTTGACAAGACAACCTGTGGCTATTTGATGTATATACAAGTATCACTGACATTTCTGTGGAGGTTAAAATAGGTTGGACAAACCCTTTTTGTAAGAACCATCCTGAGGCGATAAGTCCCAGCAGCAAGTGTTCAATCATATTCAGCCACCCCCGCAGGGGAAATGAAGCATTACACAGTTCCCACTGATATCACTGAGCTATCTATATAGTGCACGGGCATTGGTTCTTTGTAGTTTCCTTACACCATAGCTAATCCAGGGGAATCCTCCATTTTTATCTCAGGACTGGTTTGTGGAAATTATGATCCTGGCTCCTACATTAGATTCTGCATGACTCTTGACTTTTAGCCTATGACTTTACTTGGTTCAAACTGTATCTTACGTTTTAGCATATTATTGATTTGCACCGAAAGTTGAGTTACTTTGCAAATTCTATGCATTACTTGTGTTGTGGCGATTGAGTTTTATGATGTGAGTTTTTCCAATCGTATCCACAGTTCCCTTCACAATAAAGCTACAGTTTCCTTGTAAATGGAGTGCCAATGCACTTGTGTGACCAGCACTACATTCACTGCTATGGGGCTGCTGCAACTGTAAGTTCCAGAAGCATCCAAAGACCTATAAAAGTGAATGGTGCATCAATCCACAAGCACACTGGCTCTCTATTCACAAGGCCCCCAGCAATCGGACACTTATCCCCTGTCCTGTAGACAGCACAACCCCATTTACTCTCCTCCATAAGGAAGAAAACTGTCTCTTTATAGTGCCACTTATAGGTAGCTACCCTGTAAGTCAATTCCTATCCCAGTAAAGAGCCTTGAAACATGACATCTGTAGATGCCAAACACCCATATGTAGACTGCACTGTTTTGGGTTATTGCTCCTCATCAATATAAAGTTCTGGTTGGCTGGATAATGTGTTTGAAACAAAAACTAAGCACTGTCTATAGATGGATGACTCTGGTTTGGATGATATGTCATGTTTCACCTTTAACTGGGTTGGACATTGACTTACAATAAAGCTACCTAGAGGTGGCACCTTATAAGAATAGTAGGAAAGCAAGTCTTTAGCTATCTGGAGCTCTGGATGTGACTGCAGTAAAACTCATGAATTAATTTCTGGTTTCAGGATTTGTGCTCCTTTGACAAAGCTGCTGCTGAGGAGCAAAAACTATGAATCAGTGCCGTGCACAGATGGGTGTCTCTGTTTGTTTGATTCATGTTTCATGGTTTTTTAATCGGTCGGACATTGACTTATAGGGTAACTACATATAGCTGGTACTACAGTTTCTTCTTTCGGAGGTACAGTTAATGGTATACATTTTCCAAAGGAGTACTGCTTGTAAGACTCCCTACACCAGCTGGATCTCTGCAAACAGAACCATTAACCCCCTGGAGTATCAGGAAACCAGCAGATCTGGATATAACTGCAGTATAACACACGAAGTCACTCCAAATCAGTACCAGATACTGTAAACAAAGCAAAGTATATGATATATTTCTCAACAATTTAAGCAGATTTGATAAATATATGGCTAACATTTAGACTTTCCCTTTAAAGAAAACTTCCTGCCAACTAATTTTAACTGAGTATTCACAGGAACGTGAACTGCAGGATAACTTTGTGTTATTCAAAGCAGACTGCAGATGCCATTTCGTTTTAGTTTCTGGCTGCTTTTTTCTTTATGGTAGACCTGATGGGCCTGGGCATATGCATAGCGCTGAAACATGCTGTAACTTGTAAGGTGAAAGAGAAGCATTTGAGTTTTAATGTGTTCATGGGAACATCAACACTTAGGCTGTGATCAATGATCAATTGCACATCTGCTGCATCCCTCAAATGAGAGCAAGAAAGAAATGCCCCAGTGGAAGAGGACACCTGCCAGGCTGGGGTACACAATAACACTGGTTAAAAAAAAGAGAGAGAAACATCACATTTCTGAGTGAGAAGAGATAAAGTTTTTTTCACTTTAGATAAAAAAAATTTCTCATTAAAGCCGCCACTCTCCCACAACACATCTCAATATGACTTTCACAAATCCTTTTTCTGACTTTTTTTTTTCTAATTTCAGTTTCTATTACAAATCTTTCCAAACCAAATGTAATAAATTTAGATTGTGAGCCAGATGCGGAATGCAAAACTTTTGGCACAAAATACTCCATCAAAAGACACTGCAAATGAAATACACTCCCCCCGAGGGATAAGTCTACAGTTTAATTTAATTTGATATTTCAAATTAAATTAATTCAAATGGTTCTGCAATTCCCCAGGAAAACCGTCTCGGCTTATCGTGGCCTGCCACCAAATTGTTTAGCGCTTATGATATATTTCATACTGTTAACGAAGACTGATGGATTGTGATGGAGGCAGAACGTTTTTATGTGAAAATTCATTGTCTCTGTGCTTGACACAAGTAAAAGGATAAGAACATAAAATGCTCCAACTTATCCGACATGTAAATCAGATTGACTGACTTCCTTTTATTTCTCCCCCCGGAGTCGCTTATGTGATGAGTCCTGTGGCTGCTCTATTATTATGATTACATTACGGTGCAGCAATCAGATGTGTCCTCATCAATACTAGAAGTGAGAATGAGCTGGAAGAATTTTTACCCAAGTCACTTATCTGGTTTACTCCTAGACTGATGTAAGCTGTGGTCTGCTTTCTAGGAATACAGTGTCCCAGATAAAAATACAGCTATACCATTGGGTGGTCCACGTGTATTGAAATAGACAGAATTTTCCCTCTTGTGGTTGTGTTGGTTATTCACGTTATTCACGTCTAGTTATTATACAGCCTGCTTGTTAAGTGTAATGCCAATGTAGGGATAGCAGACAAATTAAACTGCGAGAGATGTCTTCACCTCTGAGTAAGCGGCTACTCTGCTGCATTTAGAAGCTATAATGGGCTGTCCTATTAACACTAGTCATTTCTGCAATAAATTAGAAAAACATGTAAATCCAGCACTTCATTCAAGCTTTAAGTAAAACTTGACTTCAAGTATTAAAACATATCCATTGGATGCAAGTACACTGAAATTGCTTATGTATTATGGACCCCTATATACATGTCGTGGTCCTTACTCATAGCTAGCACATGACTAAGTCATGAGTGAGGACTAGAGATGGGCGAACTGACTGGATTCGACCCGAATATTCCAATTGGAGATTCAAACTTAAATGGCCACCAAATTATATTCTGGGGTCTCTTCAGACCTCAGAGTATAATAGGTGGAGGCCCAGGGGAGGTAATAAAAAAAAAAAACATTCACACTCACCTTCTGTTACCTCATTTGGGTCTCCTCACAGCCCCGGCACTCTCCTGTGACATCAAGTGCCCGGGGTCACTACTGAGGCCTCCAGTAGTCATATGGAACGCCATGTGTCATGATGTCATTTTAGTCACTGTGAAGCGGACAAAGAGTGTTGGATGGTAATGAAAGGTGAGTATGAATGTTTTTTTATGTTTTACACCTCCCCTGGTCCTCCACCTATTATATTCTAGGGTCTGAAGAGACCCCAGAGTATAGTAATGTCACTTTCACTTCGACATAAATTCGTCTGTTTGCCTTAAAGAGCTTGAAATTGGATAGATAGGTTTCTAGTAGCCCTAAAAGTGTTCTACACTATGTTTAAGGCTACTGCATCTTATAGGACCTTCAATGTGAATGACATTCTGGCTAATCCCATCCACACATTGCCGAAAAAAAAACGCTGCCTGCAGAAAAACTATGTTTTCAAAAATGCCCGTGTTTTTGAAAATCGCAGCATGTCTATTATACCTGCAGAATTGCTCATGTTTTCCCTATAGGTTTAATAAGGGAAGATCATCCGCAGAGAAAAAATCAACAAAAACGCAATGAGAGATGATGTGGAAAAAAAAGCGATGTGTTTCCACAGAGTTTTTTTAGCTGTGTTTCGCCACATGGGGCCTTAGCATTAAGCCATTTTAAGGTGTCGTTTGTACCGAACTTGTTTGACCCGAAAATATCTTGGAGCTGAGCCACCCAAACCTGAAACAAAACAAATCCTGAGAGGTTCCCCAATCTCTAGGCCATGTCTTGTATATAGAGGTCCAAAACGTCCAGGATATTTTAATGTACTCATTGCCAATGGGTATGCTTTAATGCTTCAATAAAACTCAAGTTTTAGTTAAGGCTTGGAGGTAGTGCTGGATTTATATGTTTTTCTACTGCTGCTAGCTATGGTCAATACAAAGTAATGTCTATTCATCTGTACCCTGAAGAACGTCCCACATGGGAGCTGAGAGCTCCATATATTTATCTCTTTTGCTTATCTATCTGAAATATATTACCTGATATCATCACTACTCTGGGTCTAGCCTTTATGCGGACAATCTAACTAAATCCAAGTGTAGTACCAATAGTCCAAAAAAAAAAATTTTTTTTTTTTTAAAAAGGGGCATCCCTTGGGTGCATTCAGCAGAATTTAGGATCACTGCCAAACAAGCTGACAGTCTAGTCTGAACCCCCTCCCCCTACAGTGTTTTGTTACTTATGAAGATATGGTACTGCAAATGCTCATTTTTGTTGCAGCGCCACTGCTGGGAAAACAAAGCGTTACAACCTTCCTAACAAAATCAATAAGATGTCAAATCCACTGAGAGTCCTAGGGTCCTCCAGCACTGAGAACTGTGCTAGGCCCTGCTTTTACATAACTATGGGGGGTCTGAGGCAGAAAACCTGTTTAAAATATTTAATAGCAAGCAAGCTCAGCATGGAACGGATAGATGTGTGGAAACATAAATCCGTATGCATGTCTGATAATATTAACCCCTCTAGAGAGCAATAAATTTGTGACAGTATAGGATGACAGAGCAGCACTGGTAATATCATTTATAATCCCCCACTGAGGCATATCACCGGGCTGGTCATCCCCTCATTTCACAGCTATTTCTGCGCCTGTCATTGCTGTGTGAGTGACACCTGTCGTGCTCTGTATCTGCAGGCTTCGATGAAAGTACTTATCGCCAGATCCCTCTTCACAGATATTAGCATAAATAAATTAGTACAGCCAGGCCTAGGAGACACAGACCTTCATAAGTCTTTATCGCTTTATCTGCCGATGCGATGACCATTTTGTGATTTATTTATGTTCCTTTCTGTAATGTTCAAAGGCGAATAATGAGGAAGGTAGCAGCCAGAGCAGATCTCAGGGCCTGAGGACATCGAGAGGGAGCGAGAGGAGGGGAGGAGCGAGGAAAAGATTAGGAGAAGATGGGAAGATGAGGGCTAGAGGTGCAAGCTTGTGAATTCATTTGGTGAGAGCTGATATTAGCACAGTCCTATGGCGGTTCTCTGCTTTGGAGGCACTATGCATATTACTAAGTCCCTGCTGCTGGGATGGTTAACCTGCTAGAAATTAAGCAGTTTACCTCCCAGGCATGGGATGTCAGTGGCTGCATTGCACAGGTACCCTGAAACGGAGGCATGGGGAAATATCCAGAGTTTGCAAGGCAAGAAACGGCTTAGACTCAGGCAGCAGAGACTAAGGGTAATGAGACAACAGCACAGCGGTGAGGGGAGGAAAGAACAAAAACAACAACAAAATAAATAAATAAAATGAAAACCTTGTGGCAGTCAAATCAGTATGGAACGAGAGCGCTGCGAGATTTTACAAAAAAATAAAATAACTGCATCAAATTACAGCTGTCAAACCACTCCAACTGGAAGTGTCAAATCCAGCTCATTACACGGACGGCAGGTTCCTCTCTGCTCAAGATTGGAAGGTTCCTAGAAAAGCCTTTATAGTTTGCCAATTGAGCAAGATTTCTTTGCTTAACCTTCCAAGTGCTGTAGAAAAAAAGCAGCCTTAGCCAGCTAGTGTTGGTGAAACTGTCAAGATGCAGTAGGGGTTAATGCCTAGTTATTTTTTTTTTTTTAAAGTGGAGCAAGTGACTGACGAATAAGGACTGGCATGGACTGAATAGGGCTTTGGGGAGAAGATGCAATTTCTGTTCCAGTCGATGTGGTTAAAAATACTTGGAATTCTTTTTCTTTATGCATGAATTCAATGATCATGAGAGATGAATGATGAAGAATTTGACTCTGTCCGTCACCAGCTACATATACATTCAACACAGCCAATCCCTGTAATACAAAGAGTAGCCAGGAAAAGTCAAGCCTAAAAGAGACATCTACAAGAAGGCAGGGGGAGAAAACATGGGTGAAGCCAGAGAGGGCTGACCTGGAACTGCTGTGCAGTAGGTCTATCTTTCCAAAAATATATATTAAACCCAAACATAAAAAACATACAAATTATGTCAAAATTGATGTTTACATCATCCCTCACAATTCAATCTATTATACTCTTATCAAGTGGACTATTAGGATACTCAGCATGGAACCACAGCTTGGGACCACACTCTTTATTAACTAGACCATTGTTATTCAACAGAGAGCTGCAATTATATCTATACAATGTATTGTAAGCCCTTGCGGGCAGGGCTCTCTATCCCACTGTGCCAGTTGGTCACTGTTAGTATTATCTGTTTTGCATATCTTGTATACCGTATGTAAACCCTCAAATGTAAAGCACCATGGAATTAATGGTGCTATATAAATAAACAATAATAATAATAATAATACATTACACAGATGTACCACTGATTTTAATGGGTATCATGTAATGCTCCATTTTCCTTGTGGAAATTACCTTTGGGTTCCTCCACCAATAACTGATATAAGCTAGGTAACCTTATTATTGTTTTTGCACACTTTTCCAGTTGTTTTAATGTTGGCATGTACAAGTAAAAGGAACACTCACTGGTGTCACCAAATGGAGGTAGCTCCTTTTAAGTCAATGCCTTTCTAACAAGCCTTGGAACATGAATAGGCATAATAGTCAAGCCATATTTTCCTCTGCAGACATCTAGTCTCTTTTGATGCTGAGCTGTGAGGTCGACTCCTCTGACAATACAGGGATATCCGTACCAAAACTAACGGCACCAATATCTCTGAACTAGGGTGGATAGTGGCAAAGCTGACAATGCACTGAATTCAGCACGCTGTCAGCTTTCCAGCTGTATATGACATGGCCAATGTTAGAGGACATGAAAGGTAGGGCCAAAGAGTAAGGAAAGCCAGTATATTCGCATAGTTTCAATGGTGGTAGAAAGGAAAACAACAAATGACTTCAGTTTGGCAGCCATGGCTACGTCCATGGATATGTATTTATCTATACTGTATTTATACATTGATAGACATGCATTGATTATACAGATAAAAATATATTAGTCCAGTTTCAGGTAAGTGTATTACATGCACAATGTGACTTTATCATGACTTGACAACTTAATTTCTAAAGCACAATGCTGAGAATCCTTGCTGTGTAATATAGGAGTTTTCTTAACTACCACACAGGTGAGAAAATCACTAGGCATATATAATACAGAAGGACACATTACGGAGAGTTCTTGTCACATTTCACATACACCTTCTGTACACGCACCCTGTATCAAATACAAATAAACAAGACACACAGCACCCCAGCATAAGAACATGAATAAACTGCCAACATAACATACTTGAACGACAGAGTAGGCCTCAGGGCAGAGTATCACACGTATTACAAGCAGATACATGTGGGAACAAACATCTCCAATCTCACAGCTCAGTCTGGATGTGTCTGTCAACAGCTCAGTTAAGCAATAACAACATTGCCCCTCTTTGCTTACACAGGTTTTCCACAAGATTTTAGAAAATATAGTTATTTTCCTCGGCACAGAGGAAATGTCCAGAGTTGAGATGGAAACTTCTTTATAGTCACACGAGAAGACAACTTGTGAAGACCTGGAAAGTCTTACGCAAATGATATGTCCATCCACTATATATTGGCTATTACAAATTCTGTGGTTATGCCTACTTTTACAACCAATTCCTCAAACTAGGCCTTGCAATAGTCTTGATGAAAAATCTTCTACATTTTTTATATACAGGTCTTTTACATATCTACGAAACTCCATGCATACATACTAGAGACAAACCCTGGGGCAGATTTACTAAGCTAAACACTCAACAATTCTAGATATATTTGTGATAAAAACCTGGCGCAATTTAGACTCAGACTAGCACCAACTATTGCGATAAATGTGGCACATAGGTTTACAGTGTCTAAATCATAGAGTAAGTGGCCATGCACACTGCAGAATCCCATCTTGGAAAAATGGGCCACGTGTGGGCCGTATTTCCTGAACTGAATTCAGACAGGTGCATATAACTCACTGTTTTATAGTCTGTTATGATGCATTGAATTTAGCCCAATCCCTTCATAAAGCTATCAGTTAAGTACAGTGACAATCGTGCTATTCGGGAGCTCAATGCATCATAACTGACCATGATGCAGTGAGTTTTATAAACATGGCTGAGTTCAGTCCAGGAAATATGGTCCACACATAGATTGTTCCATATGGAACTCAGTTGTGTGCATGACCACTTAGTCCCCATGTGGGGGACAGTGCCCTTCCCGCCACTCAAAATATAACCTGTGCACGCTGTGGCCAGATACCTTTTAGTCACAACAGAGTAAGAATATTTCCCTTTCAGGATATAACCCTGCATAGCAAAACACAGCTTAAAAACGATGCAAAAAAAAAAAAAAAAAAGCAGCGAAAATGTGTTTGCTGCATTTTGCTCTACGTTTTTTCTTCCCCTATTAAATCTATAAGGAAAACGCTTGCGATTCCACAGCTAGTTTTAAAATGCTGCATTTTTCAAAAACCCATGCATGTGGCCGAGATAAAGTCAAAAACTCATTCACTGTGCTGGAACTGTAAAATGCTGCATTTTTTTCCGCTTTGCTTTCACAGCAGCCAAAAATGTTACATTTCTGCAACATGGGGGCTTAGTTTAGTTCATTCTTCCATCTGGCGCACCACTGCAATCATTGTGGCCACTCGCCAGTGCACAGTGTTAACGTCAATCTGGGGTTGGAATCCAAGTTTTACCCGAAAGTCAATGGAATGAACTTTAGTACGAGTAGGAAAACTGCTGGTGTTGTCGCAGAACTGTTCAACTCTTGGGTAGGCTGTTGTAACAGGTAGCACAACAACAGCGCCATGGGCCATCATAGCAGTATTAGTAAATCTGCCCCAATGTGTATAGTTTGTGTCTGCAGTTAGATTTGTTCTAGTCTGTAGCAATAGGGGCACATGATTTTGCATAGGAGCTGTATTCATAAAACGGGTAGAGATTTATAGTCAAGACTACTTGCAAAGATGCTTCATTTTTATTAATTTTAAAAGCACTGGAGCCATAAATAAGAAATTGGTTGCACAGGAGGAATCGATTGCTTATTGTATTCTGTCCCATGGTGAATCTGTGAATGGGGTGTAAAATTTCCCTCCTCTCTACAGATGACTCCTTCTGTAGCATTATATCAGCCACTGTGAAAAGAAAATCTACTGAAGCTTTTACTGATCTTAAGTGCACTAACATAAAAATTACTTATGCGCCAGGAAACTAAGCCTCAAACAATTTTATCTGGTGCTGATGAGCCTATTTAACCATCTTGGCGCAGATGATTCAGATTTGAGACTATGCTGAGATAATCTGCAAAAGACATCACTATTCATCTGTCATATAATAACTGCTGATCTCCAGATGGAATTTTAACCATCTGAATGGAAGATATCAAAAATTGGTTTAAAATTATAGGTCAGTATCTTCGACAATTATAAGAGAGGTATGACTGTGATTATGTCTTTTATTACAATTTGCAGCTTCATTCATATGCCCAGGCAGTGATTTACGTGTGGCCCCATTTGCAAGTAAAACTTGTACAGACTTCCATTTTTAATTGAAGATATTGAAACTGACAGAGGCAGAGATAGCAGGATAGAAAGAGAGAGAGAGCTATTCATGAGAGACAGCACAAGGCTTGCAGAAGAATAAGAGAGGGAGCTGTTTCTATTTGATATGAAACTAAACAAAAGACATTGAATAGGAGAGATGCCGGCTCAATAGAACGCAGCTGACCAATATATCTTCAGTCCGAGACACTTGCTGCATTCTGCAGGCACAGAGAGCACTGCCGGCACATTGAGCGCTGAATTATTCCCAGTCAGTCTGCAGAAACTGCTCAGATTGAGTCAATCTATAGCACAGGAAACAGGGAATTAGCACAGGAAGTCCGCCATGCCTCAGACTTTGAGAAATTTCATCCTCTAGCAGCCTTAATTAATGTCCTAGAAAGGCGCCAATGACAGTGGCTCACTTGTGAAAATCTACTGTATGGGACATGTACATGAATACCAAATCATAGTCATTAGAGCCTGCCGTAATTCCAACAATGAATGATGGATGAGCTGCTCTGCTGTGTCGCGGGCGCTGCTGGATAAAGGTGTGTGATGAATTGCATCGACTTGGTGTGGATGGCCCTGCATTTCTCATACAGTCGCACCTGCCGTCATTTCTCATCCAGACCAATTGGATCACGGAAGTGTGAACATGTGAGACACAGCATGAACCCGCTCCTGTTTCCTAGGGCAGCTCTCATAACTGAGGCTGATGGGTGATGAAGAGGTGTCTCTTCTTCATCCTCACATTGGCTATGTACAACAAATTCCTGGATAACATGACACTTCGCGTGATGTCACACTACACCGATAAATGGTTCTGTACGAATGTTAAGGCTGGATTCACACTACATTAGCAGGCAGACTTAAATGTGGGTTTTACAGCACATTTCACATCTCCCTAATACCCAAAGGTATAAACCTCCCGCCCTAACAAGGGCAGTCCCGAAGCTTGCCCTAAAAAAGCCCAATATGCACTTCCTCCTCCTTTGGGTTTTAGGGAAAGAGCTAGATATTCCTCCTATGATCCTATCAGTTCCCTATACCCATCCTTTGGTACAATCCCTGCCACATTTGGACCCACTACAGTCCACCGTTGAAATCAGTAAGATTGTTCCGATTTGTCTATTTACATGCAAATTAGGACCTTGTTGAATTTTTAACTATTATATTAAATGTTATGTTTTATTTATCTTTTTGATATGTTATGGATCTATGCTTCTGGTAATATTTGATTTCTGGTGCACAGATCCTCCCGTGATGTGTTATATGAAGAAGCCAGTTCACAGAGTATAAAGCCAGGCACAGTTTGTAGTGGTCTTAATAAATTTCTCCCAATGTGTATATCTAGAGGGTAAATCCCATAAGGGCCATATACTGTGGGTCTGTGCAACTGACACAGTTGTAGAGTTTGTTACAATGTACAGTATATGGACATGCCTTCAATATGTGAGCTATAAGGTCCTTACAGATTTTCACCCTCTAGATGTCAGCAATGTTTCCATTCAACGGTAGCGGACAGAAATCTCGAAAATGGATAATAATTGAAACACAAAGTATCTAACAAAGTTTTCACACTAAAGAATGAATAAACTTTATTTTCATAAAGCTGAATAAACACTTTAACCTCACAAGAAGCAGTAGAGATAATAGAACATAGAAAATCGTATACCCTATACACATTGAATATAACAAGGAAACACAAATATTCAAGTGAACATTTATTTGAAATATAAAAAGAGTGCAAACTACCCCCTTCCTTCCGCACCAGAGTCTCAGCCACATAAAATGAACTCTATCTCTTTTTATGCTGCAGCATCCCTGAATGCTTATTGTTCCCAGGTCTCGGTGTGAGAGCCCTCCAGTGTTAATATTACAGTAGGTAATAAAATGAAAGCCTTTAGTGAAGAAAATATTATATTAAATATTTGTTTACACCAAAGTGCCATCTGAACACAAATTATGAGAAATTCTCAGAATACTCTTTTCTGACCCCTCGCAGAACTATGCTAATTCAGGAGGAAGAAAAGTTGCAAGTAATTATGTGGCTTATGAAACATCCCCAGTTCTGAAATATTCAGAGTGGCCTTTGATCATAGAACCATCTTGCCGCCCACTTGCATAGGACTCCTTCTTACTTTTGTGCCTGACAATATTAGCTGAGCCAACAAGTATTCTGCTATGATGGAGATGTCTTGTACTTTTCTTATCACTGTCACTAGAAAGCAACACATGACACAAACAACCAAAGTGTTAAACATTCCACATTCATTGTAGTTACCAAGGTTTTCACTCTGTTGTACATCTAGAGCTGCACCAATGCTGAGCGGCGCATCAAGTGTCAGCAACTTCTAAATAAGTCTTTGGTGAACCTATATTAATACCCCGGAGTATAAAATATTGAATTTCCATTCTAAATACAAAAATAACAATTTCTCCAGACTACAAATAAGTTCAGAGGCTGCCTAGCAAGAAGTCTTGCCTCCAGCCGAAGGATAATAACCTTTAATGCAGAGCGTACCTACTGCTGAACTGGCATTTCCACCCTCCCCTGTATGGAGAAAGATGGCTGGTGTCCCCAGTAAAAAAGCATAGACTGTATGTTAAGTACAGTCATATGAAAAAGTTTGGGCACCCCTATTAATCTTAATCATTTTTAGTTCTAAATATTTGGGTGTTTGCAACAGCCATTTCAATTTGATATATCTAATAACTGATGGACACAGTAATATTTCAGGATTGAAATGAGGTTTATTGTACTAACAGAAAATGTGCAATATGCATTAAACCAAAATTTGACCGGTGCAAAAATTTGGGTACCCTTATCATTTTATTGATTTGAATACTCCTAACTACTTTTTACTGACTTACTGAAGCACAAAATTGGTTTTGTAACCTCACTGAGCTTTGAACTTCATAGCCAGGTGTATCCAATCATGAGAAAAGGTATTTAAGGTGGCCAATTGCAAGTTGTTCTCCTATTTGAATCTCCTCTGAAGAGTGGCATCATGGGCTCCTCAAAACAACTCTCAAATGATCTGAAAACAAAGATTGTTCAACATAGTTGTTCAGGGGAAGGATACAAAAAGTTGTCTCAGAGATTTAACCTGTCAGTTTCCACTGTGAGGAACATAGTAAGGAAATGGAAGACCACAGGGACAGTTCTTGTTAAGCCCAGAAGTGGCAGGCCAAGAAAAATATCAGAAAGGCAGAGAAGAAGAATGGTGAGAACAGTCAAGGACAATCCACAGACCACCTCCAAAGAGCTGCAGCATCATCTTGCTGCAGATGGTGTCACTGTGCATCGGTCAACAATACAGCACACTTTGCACAAGGAGAAGCTGTATGGGAGAGTGATGCGAAAGAAGCCGTTTCTGAAAGCACGCCACAAACAGAGTCGCCTGAGGTATGCAAAAGCACATTTGGACAAGCCAGCTTCATTTTGGAAGAAGGTCCTGTGGACTGACGAAACAAAGATTGAGTTGTTTGGTCATACAAAAAGGCATTATGCATGGCGTCCAAAAAACACAGCATTCCAAGAAAAACACTTGCTACCCACTGTAAAATTTGGTGGAGGTTCCATCATGCTTTGGGGCTGTGTGGCCAATGCCGGCACCGGGAATCTTGTTAAAGTTGAGGGTCGCATGGATTCAACTCAGTATCAGCAGATTCTTGAGAATAATGTATGAGAATCAGTGACGAATTTGAAGTTACGCCGGGGATGGATATTTCAGCAAGACAATGATCCAAAACACAGCTCCAAATCTACTCAGGCATTCATGCAGAGGAACAATTACAATGTTCTGGAATGGCCATCCCAGTCCCCAGACCTGAATATCATTGAACATCTGTGGGATAATTTGAAGCGGGCTGTCCATGCTCGGCGACCATCAAACTTAACTGAACTGGAATTGTTTTGTAAAGAGGAATGGTCAAAAATACCTTCATCCAGGATCCAGGAACTGATTAAAAGCTACAGGAAGCGACTAGAGGCTGTTATTTTTGCAAAAGGAGGATCTACTAAATATTAATGTCACTTTTCTGTTGAGGTGCCCATACTTTTGCACCGGTCAAATTTTGGTTTAATGCATATTGCACATTTTGTGTTAGTACAATAAACCTCATTTCAATCCTGAAATATTACTGTGTCCATCAGTTATTAGATATATCAAATTGAAATGGCTGTTGCAAACACCCAAATATTTAGAACTAAAAATGATTAAGATTAATAGGGGTGCCCAAACTTTTTCATATGACTGTATATTGTTTTTACTTCTTTTTAATACCCTTTAAATGAGAGCATCTAACGGCACTGAACTCAATGAACATCACCTAGAAAATGGCAATATGCTAACTACTGTGCCCCTGGTGCATGCATTTATTTAAAATGGCCTAATATAATACTATGTTTTACCTAATGGCTACTGCTGAGTAGATGAATAGCCAATGACAACTGTGTGTTCATCACACATTGGCTCTCATATTACTTATCAGTGATGAACTAAAAATCACACGTGAGATATTGCGTATACTACAGGAAATTTCCTATGCTCAGTCATATCAGCAAAATTAGGTCAGGATTGGTCTTTGTCCTTCAAATAAAAACACTTATTATACATTGACCATTTACATTGGTCCAGAAAACCCTTTAAGCACCGTGCAACATTCAGTGGCTGGAAATCAAGGTCTAGTGTTAACCCATCCAAAGTCTAACCCATGAAAGTTAATGTGAAGTAGCAGTTGTGGCACACTCTTGGACAGAAGAGCATTGAATAATCGCTTGCCTGTTTGGCATGGCTTCAGTTTAGATCCAATCTATTTGATGTATTTCCTTCTTCTGCAAACGCCGGAGGAAGCGGGCATGGATTGCAAGCTCTTCCATGAAGACATTCATTAGGACGAGGGAACAGAATAAAAGGTTTTAAAATAAGAACGATAAAGATTGATTTGGCACGTATAAGTACAAAGGTAAGAAAGTGTAAAGAAAAATATATATACCTAATCCCTTGAAGGGCTCCCTCATGTGCGTTCTTTAAAAGCGGTATAGATGCAGTGATTCAGCCTTGGTTCCATAGCAACCTGAGCCGCTCTGCTCACTGACTCAAACACATCCCCAAATCAATCAATACCTTTAATAGCACTTCTGCAACAATGGCAGCTACAGCCAGAATTCATCTTCATTTTGCCTGTGCAGCCGAGTTACCAGTAGGAAAAAAGGCGCAGCAGGTCTCCAAATGGTCCGTTAAGTTGGAGAAAGGCCTTTTTCAATTTACCTCACAGTGTTAATCCTTTGCAGGGAATCTTAAAATGAAGCGTCTGCAGCAGCTCAATGAGAAATACATTTCTACGCTCTCGCAAATAAATAGGTTTTAGATTTTTATGAAGCTAAAAGCTCAGTTTGCAACTCTAGTAATCTCAGGATCTCTAAAACCCTATCTGTCGCCAAGTGTCCTGATGTGTAACTTCCTATTTCAATTCAGCCTTATACAATTTTATAAATCTTCATGGCAGCATCAAGCAGGTACCACACAGGGTTATTGTAAAAGGACAAATTCTTGACATTTCCGCATGGGTTCAGCAGAGATTATGATTCTAGTCAAAACACAAAAACTTTGCCATACCAATAGCATCAAGCAAACAGGGTATAATACAGCATTTTACTTGGGTTTCTGCTATTACTGATTGCATACATGACACAATGATACCCAGGTCTGCAAAATACAAGAGACATCACCAGGAAGAAATGCCGCAGGGATTTTGCAGTTTTATAAAAATAAAGTGTCAATCATTATGGAGTGTTCTGCAACTTTGACTTTGTGCTTCAATTTCTCTATTTTTAAGGACTATTCTTGCTATTTGTGTAAGGAAAGTTTCTTACTTATAGTTACAGAATATCACAGACATACTGTGTGTGTACCACATCCATCTGCCTGGAAGAGCCATCGGATTGGCTTAAAGTGTACTGATGATGGATGTGATGCGTGTAGCAGCCCATAGCAGGTAGTACATTGTGCATTATATGTTTAATCCTACTACCAGTCACATCAGCAAAGGCTGGCACGATTAGTCAAGTCCAAGGGGGATGCATTGGGCAAGGTTTCTAAGTGAGACCTGGAGTGCTTACAGGTATTAACCCCTTAGCGACCCAGGGCGTAATAGTACGTCCTGAGTCGCATGACGATGTATGGAGAGCGCTCAGGAGCTGAGCGCTCTCCATACACCGCGGGTGCCGGCTGTATAATACAGCCAGGACCCGCAGCTAACAGCAGCTAACGCGGTCAAACGCGACCGTGGCGTCTAAATTGCGGAGCCGCCAAGGGCACAACCATTTTTACCTCATCGCCGCCCTCCAGAACGTCATCGGAGGGCGGCGCTTGGTTGCCATGACAGCCGGGAGCCTATTGAAGGCTCCCAGGCCTGTCATTACAGTATAGCTATTACGCGATGCCAGAGGCATCGTCTAATAGCAGTGAAGCCATTTTGCTATTCACTGCGATACAGTAGTATCGCAGTGAATAGTATGATCGATCAGACTCCCTAGGTTTCAAGGTCCCTAGGGAGTCTGATCATACAAGTAAAAGTATAAAAAAAAAAGTTTTTAAAAGTATGAAAAAATTAAAAAAAACACAAAAGTTCAAATCACCCCCCTTTCCCTAGATCAGATATGAAAGTAAATAAACAAAAGTAAGCATAAACACTTTAGGTATCCCCGCGCTCCAAAATGCCCGAACTATTAAAATATTAAAATATTTATCCCATACGGTGAACGGCGTAGCGAGAAAAAAAAAATCAAAATGGCCAAATAGCGTTTTTTTCAACACTTTGTCTCCTATAAAAAATTGAATAAAAAGTGATCAAACCATCAGATCTTTCCCCAAGTGGTATCAATAAAAACGTCATGTTGTCCCGCATAAAAAGACGCCTTACCCAGCTCCATACATGTAAATATGAAAAAGTTACAGGTGACACAATATGGCGCTGCAAATTTTTTTTTTCTATTTAGCAAAGTTTTACATTTTTAAAAAGGTATCAAAACATTACAAATACTATATAAATTTGGTATCGCTGTGTTCGTACCCGCAGAATACAGTTAACATGTCATTTTTACCACACAGTGAATGGTGTAAAAATTAAACCCATATGAATTTGGCGCAAATGCAGTTTTTCTCCAATTGCACCTCATTCTGAATTTTTTTCCAGCTTCCCAGTACATTGCACAGCATATTGAATAGTGACATTACAAAGTACAATTTGTTTCGCAAACAATAAGCCATCATGTGACTCTGTGAACTGAAAAATGAAAAAGTTATGGCTCTTGGAATGTGGGGAGGGAAAAACGAAAATGCAAAAACAAAAAATGGCCGGGTCATTAAGGGGTTAAGACTTCCCTGGGGGCACTTTCCTCTAAATTTGTATATCAGATTTAGGCTATAGCCTAACATAATGGGTCCTTATTTATGAAAAGGTATACTTAGGGCAGACAAAGCACCAATAATAGATCCTAGCACCTTTAACTAGTAATAAAACCTTTATTATGAGCATACGTTATGCAACTAATTAAAGGTTATCCACTTTCTTATATTGATGGCCTATCCTTAGGATAGGCCATCAATATTAAATCTGTGAGGGTCCTACACCTGGGACCAAAGGCGTAACTTGAAACTACTGGGCCCCAATACAAAACCTGTAATTAGTTATGCACCTTCCTGTTACCCCCGCAGATCGTGGCTCCTGGTCATGTTTACATGTGGAGAGCCGCGCAGCTCACTCGTCTTACAAACTGTAACTGCAGCTTAAGGTACTGTAGCACCGCCTCACTGAAGTCTACGGGACAATGCTGCCTTACCCAAAGCCGCTGCTACATATCGTAAGGCAAGTGAGCAGCACAGTTCCCAGCATGCAAATATTACCAGGAGCTATGCTGTCCTGGAGCAGCTAATCTGCGGTGGTTCCAGGTGTTAGACCCTCACATATCTAATATTGATGGCCTATCCTTGGGATAGGCCATAAATATTACAAAGTGGATAACCTTTTTAAAGCGGCAGTTCATGGTAACGTCATACATGTCTTGACATAATTTTATTAGTTTTATTCATGATACAAGTACAGTATAACTGGCCATCTGTCTTGTTGGAAAGAATTACTTTATACAGATTCCTCTGCTTCACTTACTATTGTTTCCATTTCATATAGACATTTGTTTTGCACTATTTCATAAATTTACAAAAACTAGAATCTACAGCTACAGTTGAAAATTCTGAGCACCCCTCCAGCATTCTCTTGGACAACCCTGTTCCCAAGCCAGCTTCTTAAAGCCTGTATTGTAACACTGTAGTTTACTAAGAGCATTTTGTTTTTCCCAAGTGCATGATTTTGTTCCCCAGACATGCAGCAAATGTGTCTCCTGTGATGTGTCTCTTATATAATCCATCATTTCAGAATATACAGAAGCACCGGGAGCACTTTGCTTGTACAGTTTACCTTTGAACGCTGCAGCTTGAGTGTTTGGGGAAAAAATTAGCTGTAACTGTCTTGCAGATAAACATGATGAACTGTTTGAATTGTCTGCGACTCGGTGAAGTTTACTCCTACACTCTCTAATCTGCTCTGAACACTCAGAGAAACCCAAAGCATATCACTGTGACCTTAGCGCTGGGCAATGGCCCTAACATGTCATAATAAGCAGCTTTTATATACTGCATAATGAAGGCATGATCTGAAGCTACTCTATAGCCTCTCATAGGGAGCATTGGCAAGTACATTACATAGGAATGGTATTCTTTGTCATAGAAACAAAGAAGTGAGATGAAAACTGTGAAGAATACGGCATGGATGTATATATAGATTTGTGTGTCTTACAAAATGTTACTACTACCACAAGACTAGTTTTAACCTTAGACAAATAATAGGATATGATAGCACACATAAATTGCAGCTTTATTAGGTTTCATTATTTTTAGCTTTTTATTTTTATAAAGTGTTATTTGATGTCAAGACTGCCCCTGCAGCATACACACTGGTGTGCATATCCCTGGGCCTAATAGACATACAGAACTAGGGATTATCGCCTTCAGCTCCACGCAATCATGTCACAGTAGGGAGCCCTCTTAATCTGAACCACCTACAAGCCATGGTTGTTACTGACCACATTGTGGCAGATTTGCTAAAACTGTGTAAAAACAGGACTGTCTTACCTGCATATAGCAACCAATCACAACACAATTTTCATTTTGTATTCTGTTCCTGAAAAGTTAAAGCTGTGCTGTGATAGGCTGCTATGGACAACTAAGACAATGCTGCTTTTAGATAGTTTAATAAAAAAAAATGGCCTATTATATTAGTGATTAGATAGTTGGGTTAGAGCAAGTGCCTAGCTATCATTAGACAGCTGAACTTCCACTGCACCTGGAATGGGACACCTGTACTGGGCTATTCCTATTGCTCTGTAAAAAGCTATATGAACAGAAGTAAAGTCACCTAGTGAGCGCTGTAAAAAGGCATATTGAGGTCACTAAACTGTTAATATAAAAGGACTAGACAGACATATAGACCATTGCAAGCTCTGCATTGATTCTTTTTATTTAGGCCTCTGATGAAAGCTTGCCTCAGCTCTTGAATCCCTAGCGTCCATTTGTAAGCTCGGTTGTTGGTGCATGGCAGTTTTGCTGCCTTCCATTTATGGCACACAAACACCTGCCTGATAGGCAGCTAGCTACTTCCTGTCTACAGCCTAATAGACAGCTATTTCCCATCTGCAGCCCAATAGACATCTACTTCCTATGTGTGGCCTAAAACACAGCTACTTTGTGACTGTGGCCTAATAGGCAGCTACTTCCTGTTTGCAGCCTAATAGACAGCTACTTCCTGTTTAGAGCCTAATAGACAGCTACTTCCTATCTGCGACCTAATACACAGCTATTTTCTGACTGTAGCCTAACAGACAGCTACTTCCTATCTACAGCCTAATAGACAGCTACTTCCTATCTGCAGCCTAATAGCCAGCTACTTCCTGTCTACAGCCTAATAGACAGCTACTTTCTATCTGCAGCCTAATAGCCAGCTACTTCCTGTCTACAGCCTAATAGACAGCTACTTTCTATCTGCAGCCTAATAGCCAGCTACTTCCTGTCTAGAGCCTAATAGACAGATACTTTCTATCTGCAACCTAATAGCCAGCTACTTCCTGTCTAGAGCCTAATAGACAGCTACTTTCTATCTGCAGCCTAATAGCCAGCTACTTCCTGTTTAGAGCCTAATAGACAGCTACTTCCTACATGCAGCCTAATATACAGCTACTTCCTATCTGCGACCTAGTACACAGCTATTTTTTGACTGTAGCCTAATAGACAGCTACTTCCTATCTACAGCCTAATAGACAGCTACTTCCTATCTGCAGCCTAATAGCCAGCTACTTCTTGTCTACAGCCTAATAGCTACTTCCTGCCTGCAGCCTAACAGCCAGCTACTTCCTGTCTACAGCCTAATAGAAAGCTACTTTCTGTCTGCCACCTGACAGACAGCTACTTTACTTCCTGTCAAATGCCTTATAGACAGCTGTTTCCTGTCAGCTAACTCAGGGTGCTGCTTTTTTTGCTCACCCAAAAGGGACCTCTTTTACAATGAGATAATCCTCTCATGATGTACAGATGTTTGATTACATCGATTTATTTTCATTTTGGAAATAAGCTTTAAATACTTTTCCAGAAATCTGTAAAAAGTTTGTGATTTTAAATGTTATGTGTAAATAATGGGTTGAATCTGCCACCTCAAAATAATTCAGATGACGCTCCTTCTAAATCATCTTTCTGTTACAAACTTGGCATCCGTTCACAGTGCTGTATTATTTATGAGTTTATAATTATGTCATGGAGCGAGGAGGATGACACATATACTAGATCCACGTTCCACCCTCCGAGCAGAGAGGGAACAGAGCAGAGAGGAAAGACCCGCTCCCTATTCCTAATGTCACTCTGAGACTAATCATGCTGAACCACTCTGGGCATCAGGGACCAGCACACAATATTTCTATTTTTCTCATAATAATGCTGCAAGCTATAAAAGTTTGCATTTGTTATGCACTTCATTACCTGACACACATTCGGCAACTGCTAATACACACACAATAACAACATATGTAGATAATCCTACTACCCTCATCATTACTGATATGATGAAGGTACTATAGTTCTTATGGCTATAACAGCAAAAAAAAAAATACGGCGTTTAGTGAGTTAAAACAATAGACATGAAAGTAACACACATAGATAAGAAAAGCTTCATGGATGGATTATGTGTACAAAATATTGCAAATGGTAATGATTTCCATAACAACCAATCATATTCCAACAGTGTAAGAAAATAACACAAGAAATAAAGCATTTCACTCATATTATGGGCAACAGAAGATTTTGCTCTCTCTATATTTTTACAGCTAGCGATCTGAAATCAAAGCAGCCAAAACTTTTAGCCAAAAAAGTTCCTCAATGTTCCACTAAGATAGCACACCCACTATGCGCATGTACTCAGCTGCTTCTGTTTCTGCTAAGAATTTATAGAGCATGACCCCACATGTACAACCATTTCTTTACCTAAAATGAGCACTTAGAATCCCTTTCTTGGTATTGGGGAGAGTCCCAAAGTTCAGAGTCTAACCTCACCTATTAGTTATTATGGTAATAAAAGACATTTTTGGTAAATGTCACTACTGTATAAGGGTATGTTCACATAGGACGTACCTGCAGCCGATCAGATGCTGTGGACTTGCCAGCTGCTAATCCGTCATAATGAATGCCACAATTTAAACAAATCTCATCTCATCCCCATGCTTACAAAAATGTACAGCACACATAGACCTGCGGTGCAGGTTTTTAAGCTGCAGCATGTCAATATATGCTCCAAGATGGCAATGCAAGAGGAGAAAACAGTGACCTTCGTGCAGAGATTACCCTGTTACACTACCGTTTTCCTGGATGTACTATCTACTGAGGCCGGAGTGCTGCTTGCCTCCAACCTGGCCAGACTCACGACTGGAGCTTTATTGCTCTTCTGTGTCCCTGTCTAGGCCCTAGTCCCTTAATACCAGGTATTACTCACCATCACTTGCTGGCTAACTATGGCGCAGTAAACTGGCGATCTCTTACAGCACAACCTCCACCTGTGCTTGTCTTTGCCTTCTAAGTGTCTAACCCCTACTGGTAGGAAAATCTCCTCTTGCATTCTCTCAGGAGGGGGTTCAGCATGTACAGTATGCTGTTCTGACTCCATGCTAACTTATGACCAGCCAACTCTCCCTACAGCTCAGTGCACTCTAACTCCAAAGCCTTGACTTATCTTTCGAAACATCAGAGTTTTTACTAGCCACTCAGAAACCCCCTGCATAAGACATTTCTTGACCTAGCTCCATTATCTTACTATCTCCATTAGCTTTGACATTACCACACAGTTATATGGCTTAACGTCCATCAGTTGCATGTCAGTCACAAAATTGTTGCATAACATCACATGACTGTTATAGAACAATTACAGTGAAAATACTTCTTAAAGTGGCACTGTAGTAATAAACATAACAATAAGGGCATAATGCTATCTAGCAACAGTGCTTTGCTGGTGGTACGCAGCAGAATTTTTTTATTTTGCTTACTTATATAGCGCCAACATGTTTCGCTGCACTTTCATGACATAGCATAGCATAGCATTGTGAACCATATGGTATTTCCATCATAATGGAATCAATGGTAATACTTTCTAGTTTTCTGGGGACAGGGTCTGTATGTCATGCAGTGTTACCATCCACTTGGCTAGTATACCCTAATCTGCATTAACACCAAAGGGCTTGTATCTTTGGAACAGCTAAATAGATTTGGATGAACAAAAGATGTAACTAACTTAGTGGTGACAGTCTGTTGCCTTGATCAGTTGCCGATCGATATGACCATGAATGCAGTAACTTTTTATAGTCTGAAAATCAGCCATGATTTCCTTCTAGTGGCTGAATTATCTTCTCATACCTGTACTGTCCCTGCCTGATATCCCAGGTTCCCATCACACATAATCTTATAAGAAACATTGGACTTGTCAGAAGACATCAAAACATACTCTCTGGCCACAAAGCCATAGTGGGCTACACGTATCTGATGCTTTAGTGCAGAAGGCTTATTGAAGAAATGTACTCAGGCGGTTTATGATATGAACACTGCATGGACCAGAGATATGTAATTCTTGTCTGACCCTATAGTGGAGTGCAAAGTGTAGAGGTGTTGTTCCTACATGAGCTATGTAGCAGAAATAAGTGTATTATTTAAGGGAAAAAAAGTATAGTTTCAGCAACCAAGCACAAAACCATTATTATTTCGCATTGGAAGATATTGCTGTTGTGTCAGAATCCTTGAAAGAAAACTCTGACATTTGACACTGGAGGGTCGGGGTGGATAAGTAGAATTGATTCTTTTTCAGCGATTTGCTGAATTCATTTAATTGTGAAGTAAGAGGCATTGGTTCAGGACCAGTACGTGCTCAATACAGATCATTAGAGCACTTGCTGGCAGTGTGCATATGTTGCCGGCGTCCAAGCGATCAAAGCATTAGGCTGGGAGCAAGTTACGCTTTTTGCCACGGATATCTTTTTTAAGGAAAGTTAAAGGTAGTGGCAAGAGTTCAAAATAGACGCACGCTTAACTATAGATCTGAGCATGATATGTTTCAAAACAAATAAAATATAGAATTGCCTCTTCCATGTGCTCTTATTTGTGCACAAGGTGCAGAGGACACTGTGGAGTTTGAAGCGATGGGAGACATTTAGTTGCTTAGGCTACAACTTTCAGAAGTCCACATGTAACACAAAAAACAAATCTACAGACAGGATTTATGATAGAAACAAAAACGACATATGTGGAGAGGAGATTGCCAATGCCTCCTGTTGATCTGAGACAGTGAAAGCATATTTTCATCACAATTTTTGCTGCCATTTTTGCAATTGCAACCAAACTACAATGGCTTTTACTATTTTTTTTACACAAAAGTGTTTTTTGTCTAAAAGGCATCACAGCAAAAAACAAAAAAATAAACAGCTGAAATTGGGTAGATTTTGCTGTGGCAAACCTGTTGGAATGCGGTAGGTTTTCCATAATTTTCAACCTTTGTATTGCAAAGATTGAAAACCCTGGGTGAAATCTGAAGTTATAATTGAAATGTGCCCCTACAGTATAATGTCCTCCTTCTGCCCCCATACAGTACAATGGCCCCCTTATACCCCCATATAATTCCCACATACAGTACAATACACATATAATGGCCCCTTGTGTCCTCATACAGTACAGTGGCCCGTTATTTCCCATACAGTACAATGCCTCCATATAATGGCCCCTTATCGATCCATACAGCACACTGCCCCCCCCCCCATTTAATGGGCCCTTATGCCCCCATACATTACCCTGGCCCTTTTGCTCCTTATAGTGCAATGCCCCCATACAACAGCTCCTTTTGCCTCCATACAGTACAGTGCTCCCTTTTATCCCATATAATGGCCCATTTATGCCACAATACTGTACACTGCCCTTTTATTCCACCATAAAATTGTATGGTTAAATTCCCTGTTAACCATACAATGAGCGCTTCCATCTGTATTACTGGAAGCGCTCATTGCAGAAACCGAGTTGACCCCCACAGGTGCTGTAGGCCCCGATGCCTGCAGGGGTTTGGGATTCATCTGTATCAAATTTATTTGTCATATAATATGTCAGAATTTCCATTTTTCTGTTGCTATAATGGAAAAGGAAAGAAGACATCCCAAAAGAGATGTGAACAGAACCTTATAATGAGATCTAATAGGTTTCCATTTGCATTCTGGTATTTTTTACAAAGAATAACCCAAGCATCATTATATAATCACATAAGTTCTGCATCTTTCCAACATACTATTTGTTTTGGTTCTTCACCATTTTAGAAATTTCTTCTTGCTGTCAACAAACATCCATCAATTACATCTTGTCCTTACCAAGTTCATCTGATGCAGGTGCACAACATGAAAAAAGAAAATTTTCTGAAACAACATTTTCTGGGAAGCGGGACTGGTCAGGAAGAGTTTTCAATCTCTGAAAATAAAAAGTTTTACATCCTAGCCATAATATTGGCAATGACAAGCAATTGATACCCAGGTAAAGTGAAACCTCTTTGAGACAAACATCCAAAACTGCATTAATAACTACTCTTCTAGGAGGGGTGGTCTGCTCAAAGAAGAAGGCCAGTATTCATAGTGCACGGTGGAACTGAAAATCTGTTGTAGGATATATGTGTTTGGATAAGGAGATGATCTTCTCAAAGAGGTTGTCTTTCGGAGTTTTACTGTATATCAGAAAGTTGCAGAAGACTGGAAAGCTCCCTTTAACACTCTGTAAGGTGTCAAGGTCTGTCTGAGACGCACCAAGAAGAATGATTTAACAGCTAAAATTTGCTGTTGCAGAAATAATTTCAATATATTCACAACCTGCACGGCTTATAACATTACAAATATTCAATTTTCTGTAAACAGCTTGGATGATCCCTTACATGCACAGACTTTATCTGTCCTTCAGATCCTGCATTCATCTTATCAGCCTTTTATCTGTGATGTCACGCAATGGAAATTTTCTTTAACTTTGTACTGTCAAATGCTCTTGAAGGGACTCTCTTCATGTCAATAAGGCTTATTTATTTTGATGTAGGCACAGAAATGTGCTGATATTCTAAGAAACAAAATAAAAGCTTTTCACAGAAAATATACTCCATTATAAGGAAAATGTTATTGCTATTGCAGATCTGATTTGCACTGGCTGCTAGCTTTCATTTAACTAGCGGCTCTCCGTCAAGTGTTGGTCACGGAAAAAAAAACAACATATAGCCATCATGATGTTTATACAGTGTTGTGACGACCTACAGATCAGTACACATCTCTCCGGAAATAGAAATGATTCTCTTAACAGCTGCTTTGCAGATAAGATTTCTGAGGCTACAGAGTTTGTAGAAGAAAGGGAAGGAGCAGCAGGCTTCTATGTGATAGAATCAGCCTTGAACCAATAGAATGTATGTGGAGGATGTTATGAGCATCTAACATATGTTAAAGCTCCTTCTACATAACTCAATAGACTTGATAATTACCTTCCGTGAACCTTTATTACCAGGTGCGCTGTTTGATGTGGTTCATTCTTGAAGTCTGTTACATTTGTGGCATTCAGTGATTCACTATTATATTTGTTACACACAACTACTGTGATCTCGTGATCAAAAGGTCTGCACACACCCAGCTATGGCTACATGAGGCTTATCATATTGAGCGTATACCATCACATTGAGCTTCATTTTATTCTTTTTGAACTCTTTAGGGGAAAATTTCAAAGAAAATAATAAAAATGGAATGTCCATACAGTTATTTAGCATGGAGACAGTGCTCCAAGCAATGGCCAACTGACTGCTGAGATACTGCAGGCTGCATCCCAAGTGTATCACTTCACCCATTTAAACAGTAGAAACATACAATGTCTGTCAGGCATCTGTCAGACCTCATTCACTGATAATGGGACCTGTGGGGTTCTATCATGGTGTCCGTCATTTCACAGGAAAAAATATAACCTCTGTCATTCTTATGTCTTATGTTAAAAAAAACAAATTTAAATTGTATGTGCAAACTGTTTGTGGTGTCTTACAGACCTATGTCTCCATGACACCAGACTACAAATAAATCCTCTAAATAGTCTGATCTTGTAGTCATGTGTTAGTCTCTTCCATCTGTCCCCTCTATATTGATTAAATTTGGCCATACACATTAGATTTTCATCATCTGAAATTACCAATTTTGGCCAATGAATAGCCGGAAATTGGCCATGAAGATTTTGCGAATGGTTGTTTGCAGCTAGCCAATAGCAGGCTTTAGTCTGCCAAAGGTATATAGGCCATGCTGATGTTTTTGGCCAGCTGTTGGAGGAAAGTACCAGTGTTTGGTATGATTAGATGCTTTTGGCCAATTATTACCTAACTTGCGCAGATTAACTGTGCTTAGTTGAGCAGTTTAGTTTTTAATGTTGAGCTCATTCATATGTACGATCATATCATCAGTTGAACAACAGCATGACGGCTGTCTGAAGTATATGGCCAGCCTAAGTAGAAGAGCCAGAGGGAGTTGAGTAACACATGAACATAGGACCCCAATTCACATACAGTACAGACCAAAAGTTTGGACACACCTTCTTATTCCAAGAGTTTTCTATATTTTCATGACTATAAAAATTGTAGATTCACACTGAAGGCATCAAAACTATGAATTAACACATGTGGAATTATATACTTAACAAAAAAGTGTGAAACAACTGAAAATATGTCTTATATTCTAGGTTCTTCAAAGTAGCCACCTTTTGCTTTGATTACTGCTTTGCACACTCTTGGCATTCTCTTGATGAACTTCAAGAGGTAGTCACCTGAAATGGCCTTCCAACAGTCTTGAAGGAGTTCAAAGAGATGCTTAGCACTTGTTGGCCCTTTTGCCTTCGCTCTGCGGTCCAGCTCACCCCAAACCATCTCGATTAGGTTCAAGTCTGATGACTGTGGAGGCCAGGTCATCTGGCGTAGCACCCCATCACTCTCCTTCTTGGTCAAATAGCCCTTATACAGTCTGGAGGTGTGTTTGGGGTCATTGTCCTTTTGAAAAATAAATGATGGTCCAACTAAACGCAAACCGGATGGAATAGCATGCCGCTGCAAGATGCTGTGGTAACCATGCTGGTTCAGTATTCCTTCAATTTTGAATAAATCCCCAACAGTGTCACCAGCAAAGCACCCCCACACCATCACACCTCCTCCTCCATGCTTCACGGTGGGAACCAGGCATGTAGAGTCCATTCGTTCACCTTTTCTGCGTCACACAAAGACACGGTGGTTGGAACCAAAGATCTCAAATTTGGACTCATCAGACCAAAGCACAGATTTCCACAGGTATAATGTCCATTCCTTGTGTTCTTTAGCCCAAACAAGTCTCTTCTGCTTGTTGCCTGTCCTTAGCAGTGGTTTCCTAGCAGCTATTTTACCATGAAGGCCTGCTGCACACAGTCTCCTCTTAACAGTTGTTGTAGAGATGTGTCTGCTGCTAGAACTCTGTGTGACATTGACCTGGTCTCTAATCTGAGCTGCTGTTCACCTGCGATTTCTGAGGCTGGTGACTCGGATGAACTTATCCTCCGCAGCAGAGGTGACTCTTGGTCTTCCTTTCCTGGGGCGGTCCTCATGTGAGCCAGTTTCTTTGTAGTGCTTGATGGTTTTGGCCACTGCACTTGGGGTCACTTTCAAAGTTTTCCCAATTTTTCGGACTGACAGACCTTCATTTCTTAAAGTAATGATGGCCACTCGTTTTTCTTTACTTAGCTGCTTTTTTTCTTGCCATAATACAAATTCTAACACTCCATTCAGTAGGACTATCAGCTGTGTATCCACCTGACTTCTGAACAACACAACTGATGGTCCCAACCCCATTTATAAGGCAAGAAATCCCACTTATTAAACATGACAGGGCACACCTGTGAAGTGAAAACCATTTCAGGTGACTACCTCTTGAAGCTCATCAAGAGAATGCCAAGAGTGTGCAAAGCAGTAATCAAAGCAAAAGGTGGCTACTTTGAAGAACCTAGAATATAAGACATATTTTCAGTTGTTTCACACTTTTTTGTTAAGTATATAATTCCACATGTGTTAATTCATAGTTTTGATGCCTTCAGTGTGAATCTACAATTTTTATAGTCATGAAAATATAGAAAACTCTTGGAATGAGAAGGTGTGTCCAAACTTTTGGTCTGTACTGTACGTTTAGTTTTTCAGTTAGTTACCATTCAGACACATTGGTCTGCAAAGGAGTGGAAGGTCATTTCCAAAACTTTAGTGAGACAATGGAGACACTCATGGTTGCATTGAGTGGCAGAAAAACTGAAAATCTGTCCTAAAATGTTGTGTAAGTGTAGCTAGCAAATCATTGTATCTGAGGTTCTTGTTCTAACAAATCCTCCAGCTGTGTGAGCAGGACTAGATTAGGATGATTTTCAGCTGCTGGATGGAAATAACTAAAGTTTCAATTCACTTCAATCCAACAAGCAGAGACTGTAAAGCGATCGAATAATAATAAACTAAATGTATGAGAAAGTTTCCTAACTTTTTATTATACAACAGCTTTATTAGAATACAAATAAAAAATTTCATTTTAAAGGGGTTTTCAGGGATCATGATATTGATGAACTATCCTTTGACTTAGGTTTGACTCCCAGTACCCCCATGATCATCTCTTTGAAGAGCCTGCAGCATTGAGAAAAGCTCTATAGGCTCTTCATGGCGCAGTGCCATACATTGTATAGCAGTTGTGCTTGGAATTGCAGTGGCCCAATTCCATTCATTTCAATGGGTCCAAGAGCAAGATCATTTGATGCTAATGGCCTCCTAAGAAATGAAAGTGTTGCTTCATAGTGTGGATTTCCCACGTACTTTTCTGCAGAATCCACATTTTGAAAAGTCTTGTAACCATGTCCTCAAGTACTTTAGAAAGGTGCAGAACTTTATATTTTACAATTATTAATTGTCTTATATGTCGTCCCCCCATCTTATCCTTGTCTGTCTGTCTGTCTATCTATCTATTTATCTATATATGCTCAATTATATATTTTGTCATTTGTTTAGTGCTTCTCCATTTTGCTTTGCGGTCTGCCTGGCAGTAAAGCTGACTTGACTTGGCTAAAGCCAATAAATGTCTCCAAATCTGGTGCTGAGACAAATAATAGAGACTATTATACTTCAATCCATTTCTGTTAACCACTTCTTTACAAGTAGTGACTTAAAGCAATTTATTACCCTGGTGCCCTGATGAATTAGTCTAATTGAATGAGCTGATAATTATCCCACTTGGGTTTAGACAGGCATATCCTTCAGCCTGCTCTGTCAGGAGCATTTGAGCGGGGCTGGGAAAATCCATATGTTGATGAGGCACTGTATCTTCCATAGAGTAAAAACCCCTATGCTCAATTTATAGTAGGACTGGTATCTCGACTGACAGGGTTAAGCAGGAGCTGATCTTGTATTAATACATTTACGAGTAGGCAGCCAATCAGATTGTTAGCGCTTACACAGCATTTGCTAGAATATTAATGACTTCTTTATTGACGAGAAATGAACCCAATTTTAACCTTTCTGGTGAATTCTAGCGATAGCTAAATTTATTTCGCCTTGTTAGCTGATATTTCTGATATTTACACAACAGTCCTGAATTGTGTAACCAGTTCAGCTCCAGTGAAGTTAGCTGTGAATTACAGATATGAAGAAAAGGGTGAGGATAATATGAAATATACAAGACATGAAAGTTCTGGAGAGGGCAATTCTTTATTTATAGACACATTCTCTTTGCAGTGCAATATTTGGACATTTACATTTCCTTAGGACAGTCTGTAGCTGAAAGATCTGAAGTTTAGTGAGAGATTTACAAGAATTTACGATCGGCTAAGGTGCTCCTATGTTTTGAGGGAATAGTCAATGTTCAGTCTGAGATTGATCCTATACCTTGTACTCCCAACACTACTGCTGGCTTTAATTTAAGTCTGGACTCTGTGTAATCAATATAGCAGTTAACTGATTAATTCTGTAATTTGTAATTACTTAAATCCTAAGACTCTCTGTAGGATCATGGCCTTTACGGATGGTGGTAGACCTGTAATAATGTAGTAACCTAAGCCTGTGTCCATCATTTAGGGTACAGTGCACTTCTGGTACAAAATACTTCTTCTGCAATAAATGTTAAGAAATCATTTGCATAATCCTTAATGTAGTAACGATAATAGTGATATAATAATCTGATATTTATGGCATAATCAATAGGATACTGTATGCCATACATTAAGAACAGAGATCCCCTACCCATGTCTCCCGAGCACTGTGACTGAAGAGCTGGCCAAACGTGCCAGTCTCTATGTTGTCTTCTATGGGAGACCCCCTTAGCAGTCAGAACACTGATGTAACTAGACTGACCAGATGTTAACTTTGCAAACATGCAAAAAGAACAATAAAGAATACTAAATAGTCTTCAGTTTACTAAATTCAGTTGAATATAATAGTCTTCGGGAAATCTTTAACCATGCCATGATCTTTAGTGGTGGCACTTATCGCATATCTACTGATATTTGGAACATGTAGCCGTGAAGACAAATCCAATGATACCAGATAGTCAAAGGTTCAGGCACATTAATGATGAAATCAGTGGTGCACAAAAATGTAGGTTCATTATATATAGATTGTTCGCCATGACTAAGATACAGTCATTTTACATGCAGAGAGACACCGTTCATTTTGGACCCCATGATGCCAGGTGTTTGCCCTCTATCCTAAGTGCTGACTCTTTACTAAAGATCAATCAATATTTTTTTCAGATGTAATAAAATTATGACCACCAAAAAAGTTGCACAGATCAAGATGAAGAACTAACCAGAAACCCTGTAATGTTATAAAGTTGTCTCAATCATTCCTCTCCGTATCTCTCGTATCTATTTGGGATCCCACTGTGAGAAACAACAGAGAACTGATGAAATTTTGGAACTGTGCAATTTTTTGGGTCTTTGTTCCTTTCCTTGGATACTTTGTTCCTTTCCTGTAACTACTATGGAGGTTTTTTTTTACACTTGATTTATAGAAAAAAAAGATGTCTTAATAAACCATAAACCATAAGGCACAGATACAAGAAAATAATAGCATTCAATCCAGTACAGCAACAGTTTAGAACAGAATAAGTGTTACATCTTCATACTGTGGAGCTATCGCCAACACTCCCATTAAAATGAATGGAAGGAGGGGTACATGCTGGCCCATACACCGCTCCATTCAAAGTGGGGGACAAAACTCCCCCATTCACCTGGCCCGTGGGGTATGATCGATCTGAAGTTATCCCCTATCCCTTTTAAGATGGGAATACCCCTTTAACGAATGTGATGCTTTGAGTGTGAATATAATAATAAACTGTATTCTGTTAGTATTGAGTATGCAGCTAGGTATTGGCAAGATTATGAGAGTCTGGAACTGAGTAAGGTTTTCTATTTATTTTGCTAGGCATATTGACAGTATATAAATTATATTCCAATTAGAATATAGAAATGTTTTCTTTGAAATCAATGTGCAATAGTTTCTGTACTAAGTAGCTGTGTGTGTCAATAAGGGCAGGAAGTACCCATTCAGTATAGTGCAGTTTAGTCCATGGACTCTAATACCAGGTGTTAATGAATAAAGCCTCTGGCAGATTAATGCTAATCGCTGTCTTCTCTAAGCTGCATCAAGAGAGTCTAATGACAGGTTAACCTACACATCACTTGAATGGAGAGGAACCTCTTAAGTCACAGCAGCCGCAAGACACAGGTCGAAGGACTCTCATTCTCGACAAAGGCCCAGAGGTGGGACCCGCATCTGCTGGACATTAAGGGTATGGTATATAATATGTAGCTGAAAGGTCAGGCATTCATGTAATCTTAAGAAAGAGAGCTGTGAAAAATGAAAAAACAGGATGTGAAAGATTCACCCTATCTCCCTCACAAACTCTCCAATGAGTAAATGTATGAGTAAGGAACACCACTGAGCTAAAAATGTACCCAATAATTGCATTATATCACTATGTTGATCAATATGTCATCCTAACAAGAAAGACAGGGGCCTGCTGATCAATAGATGTCATCAATAAACTGATGTCATTACACATACTGGTAGCTGTTTACGCTCAAGTCACTGCGATTCCTGCTTTTGTAACTAAGAGCCATAGAGACTGTCTGCATTTAGATTATACCCATAGCTTATTTGTATAAGTAAAGCTAGCAATTCCATGCACAACAGTGGAAAATAGTCTCCTGTTCACAGGGCCTGCATCATGAATAGCAAGTCATCTATTTTCCAACTATGAGGTTAGGGTGTTGTGAGAAGCATCTGTGGGAGACATCATGGGGTTTATAAGAACCTGCTTAGGTTTCTGGTCATTATATAACTTGGATTTCTCCTCTGCATGCTGTATCTCTAGTTTCATTTCTCTCTGAACTGGTGAGTACAGACTAGCAGTCGTTCACTGAATTTAGCCTAAGCCTGTGTTTCTTCTCTTAGCTACTACACTTCCTGCTCATGCCTACCCCTCTCTATAGACTTGTATAGAGATGAGTTATCTAAGTCATGTGATCTGTAGTCTTTCTCCAGATGGATAGAGCAGAGCTTTTCACTGTGAAAGTCAATTTATTTGGGAAACAGCCTGAAAAGAGCAAAAAGAGTTTTTTCTTTCTGATAAGGTGCATTAGAAGGTTTCTTACCATCACCTGTACTATTCATTTATGCAAAGCTTGTTGAAAGGACAGTTCTGTTTAACTCTTTATTCATTTTCGGTTTAGGAGTCCAGTGGGCTCCAGGGGGTGATTGACAGCTATATCTTTATGCACACTTATAAAAGGAAGGCTGTCAGCCACTAGCAAAACTGCCCACTGGACTCTTAAACACAGAATGAGGAGGGATTTTAATGAATTGCATGTTCTCGTGAATGCGATACCAGTAAATTGACAGAAGTGTCGCTGTTTCTATAAAGAAAGTCGATCATTTTTTCTAATGCTGGACAAAACGATTAAGAGGAATGGATAAAGTCACATAGCACTTTCCAGAAATGCAGATAAAGGTGGTTAGAGTCTCTTTCCAGATTCATATGAGTAGTTTACTTTTATATATCTGCTGTATTAGAGAATTGCAGTGCTACAAGATGAGCCTTGTGGTGAGGAAGGTAAATATAATTTTTCAGCCATAAATCATAATCACAGCTTTCTTCAGTATTGCCCTCATTTCTCTATGGCACGAGTGATGTGTTTGAGCTCAGGTGTATCAAGTCTTTACAGTGTGGATTGTGTAACTTCTTTGATGGCCAACTAGAGATTGAGGGCAAAGCCAGGGACTGAATTAAAAGACACAGTTTACAACTAGAAAGACAGATTTAGCAAGCTCCGATCGTCTGTACACTTATTGGCAGACCACAAATAATCTATGTAAAAGAATGTGGACATTAAAATCTTCCCAGGAGAGCCTTTGGCTCATCTAATGAAAAATTTCATCCCTGCCTCAAGCAACCAGTCATTCTAATGATGCACCAGGCGCTGAAACGACCTCCTTGTTTTCCGTTCTGATCTCAGCTGATAGCTCCCTCTGCCAGAGCCATCATATCTCTGATCTCTCCTTGCTGATGTTAAGTCTGTCTTGAGTTCAATCGCACCACAGAGAGATTAATACACTCTGGCATTCTCAGCATCGAGCTGTCCTAACCTATACATCAGGCATGTCATGTCTTCTGCTATCCCATATCGCCTTGATAACTTCACACTGGTGCTATGAAATAGTCTCCTCTGCTAGAGTCAGCACAGCACAACCTGAAATAGAAGCTAATAAGTTATCAAGGGGTTAAGAAGAAGGCCAATTGTGTATTACATATCTACAGAAAAATTCCTTAATATGACATCACCTAGAGTTCACATACCACAGGTTGAGAGCCTAGGGACTAAAAATTCTGATCATCCAGAACCTGTTGTCACATAAACAAGGTAAACAGGAGTGTAACGCTAGGTTGACACTAGTGTTCGAGTTTCCGTCCTTCAGGTCTGCTTGGGTGACCCAAAAAATGGAAACCCTACCTGCTTAAAAAGCGGTTACCATCTATAGACGGGTTTCCACCCCAGCCTTTTTTTCTCCACTGATTTCAGTATAAAATCGGCAGAGAGAAAAGGACTGGTGTGCCTACAACCCACCAGTGAAATTCGTTCTGGGGTCCCACAATACAGCTACGTTCTAAAGAAATCTGACACTCGATCACTAATTTCTAAAATGTCCCCAACATAAATTTATTTTCCAATAGCAGCTTGCTGCTTAGCCCTTGCTTCTGGTTGTTTCTGCCCAGGACATCTGTTAGCAGCCTGCTGCCAGGCTATTGCCTTCAACTGGGGCCCTCCTAGATCATTTGTGACTGGGGCCCTGCAGCGTTGAGAAGATGGGGCAAGGAAGGAAAGATATAAAATAATCTACCCAGTATATTATACTTACACATAGTCTGTTTGAGATGCTGTACGACAAGTATCTGTATGAAATACAATGAGCGGGAGCTCACCGGGGTGAATACATCATTTCACCCGTGGGCCAGTACGAGACTGCCAATAATCAAGTCTGAGACTCTTTACAGGTTGTCCAGTAGGACACTTAAAAAGAAATAGACTCACAATGGGTTAAACACATAAAAGAAAAAATAAATTGTCAGCTGACAACCCCTTGAATAGTAATAGCTGTGCATGCTTTACTATCACTGACGTTACAAATCATTGGATAATCCGACAACTGTCAGGCTCTACTTGCCCTGGAGGAATTTTACTGTATTTGTAGGAGGGATTGAACTATTTTACAAATTGTTACACAGTGTTGCATCTACTTTTAACATTTTTATCATAAAAAAAAAATTTAAAAAATTCTAAGGCTTAAATGGCTTCTAGTTAATTGCCACTAATATGACATCTGCAAATTATTCTAGGAATATATCATACTAGATATAGTTTTATGAAAGATTAGGCTTCATTTTGTATCAATTACTTGAAGATCTTCAGCCCATGACAGACATGTGCCCTCTACTGTCCTTTGTTGAGTACTGCATGATAGGAACAAGGACATGAGCTGAGAATAGAAAATAGAGCATCGGCTGTTCTGGATCCCTGGACTCATGTGCAGTGTGTCCTGCATGGCTGGAGTGAGAGGATAAACAGTCTTATCTTCAGTGACAGGGAGCAGTTCCCTGAGGGGTCCCATCTGCCCACCCTCCCTATCTCATCTGTGGAAACATTTCCTTCCCTATCCCAAGCAATTTGTATCAAATCACTCTCAGCGTCTGAGCCCCTCCTCCCTCCTTTCATAATGTTCTTTGGGCTTATTTACTAAGAAATCCCAGCTGCAAGACAACAACAGATTTGGGTTCAGCTGAAAAGAAAACGCAGTTATGGTATCAGAGCCATTCATTTCTCTGACAGAAGTCATAACAGTTCACTGGCAAATACAAGAAGCTAGGAAAGTGACAAAATAGGATATTTTAAAGAAAAGTTATACAAAGTTTATCGAATCTGTAAAACTGAAAAAAATAAAAACAATGTAAATCATAAAATGTCCATCCAGATTAAAAGAAGCTGTGGCCTTTATAGTAAAAGTCAAGAAAATCTTCTGCTGGAGCTGGTTCAGCCCCCATTCATAGATTTGTAACGTTCAGTTTTCTCTTATACGTTTGAGCTTATGTTAATTATTGATAATATCACAGTTTGCAACTGGACAATCAATATTGGTCACAAGCAGAGCCCCTGTCCATTTGCTCTGTTGGATGTGGATATGGATGTCATGCAAGAAGTGCTCTGTTAGGAATCCCCCTATATTTATTAGGAAGAGGGGCACCAGCTCTAGTAGACCAGCCCTGCCCATGCATTACATAGTCAGTCATTTGATGAGTATGTTCAAACGCCTCTCTTTTGCTGATAATAAGAGGTAGATAGAAGATAGATAGATAGATAGATAGATAGATAGATAGATAGATAGATAGATACTTTATAATGGTGTTTGGGTTGTATTTCTTGATAAATATGTATTACCCCCATAAAAAGGGCTACTAAAATGTACCTAAAAAACTGCAAAATGCTGTGTTCACAAAAAACACCATGATTAAAAAAAAAAGTCCAAAAAACGCTGTGACTTTTTTATGTTGTGTGAAGGTAGCCTAAATACCTCTTCTGTCATCAATGAATCTAGACAGTACATAAATGTTTGATACAAAGGGATGCAAGTGATTAGAAAACTCAGCAAAATGTTTATTTATATTTACAAGAATGAAATATGGTTATGTTCATGGGAAAACCCTTTAAGGCCTAGGCCCCACATTGCCGTAACACAGCTTTTTTTTTTTTTTTTTTTGTAGCTTTTGCAACAATTTTTTGAGCCAAAGCCACGAGTGGGTTGAGCAAAAGGGAGAGGTATATAAGTGCTTACTTTTTATTTCCCATTCCTTTTGAAGCCACTCCTGGGTTTGGCTTAAAAAAAAATGCAGTAAAATCTGCAACAGAAAAGCAGCTTTTCTGCAATGTAGGGCCTTAGCCTCAGGCCTCTTAATAATTCTGGCTCCTCTCGGGAGGTCGTGTGTGCCAGAATGGAAATTTAGATCAGTCGAGGGCTTTCTGTGGCAAAATATAATAAGGCCGTGACAACCATACCCCGGCTGCCTTTGGTACCTGCCAGATTTTGCCCACATTTCTTAAAAATGGTGAGCAGGTCAGCAAATGGACCAAGTGATACATTTGATGCATAAAAAATTTCAGGCCCATATTTCTGTCTTCTCTTCATCTTACACACATCTACAGCTAAGGGACTGGGATATTTATGCAGATTTTTTAGGACTTATTATGATTTAGCTCTTTTAAATACCCCTTTACTTTAGATTTTATAGGGTTCTCTAAAACAAGCAATCCTTTTACATAAACATGGCAGGCTATCAAAGTACACAGATGCAAATTTCATTGGAATACACTGTTAATGTTTGTACAACTTTACTAACATACTGAATGTTCCAAAACAGCATTAATGTAATAAGCGCCATCGCATCGTTTGTTCTGATTACTTTTTTCTTTTTTTTTTACCTATAACAATATTCTCCATTAGTCACTTTAATAAAACAGCCAACTCCAGTATAATTTCACAATGGGATGCTTTATCTGGATGAAAGGAGAGCTGAGCAGGCAGATTTTATTCCTTAACATCTTTATTTGATTGGTTAGGAGGGATCGCTCATAAATAGCTCTGATGATGAAAGCAACAAAAGAAGAAAGGGAACTGTAAAACCAGTATCAAGCCAGATAGGAACAAGAGAGGTCGGGAGATGAGATAAGAAAGATGGGTGAATACAGCAAGGAGGACTCTTACAACTAATAATGAGGGTAAATCATAATTAAAAGTGAATTTATTTCACTATACAATCGGAGGCCCCAGGAGAGGGTTTTTTTTTAATGTTCTGTTGAATCAAGTTAAGGCACTAATAAATGTACTTCACTGGCATCTGTGCTGCAGCATTTCTTAGGGTTATACAACTTTATCATATAAAATTTAAACTCCATAAGAAATCATTAGTCACTTCCGTGAATGCCAAATTAAAAAAAATCACTTCTAACAGCTGTCTCGAAATTCAGCTTAAGAAAATTAGAAAAAATGAGATTGCTTTATAAAGTGTTATTTTGCGTCTTAACTGAAATACCGTTGATACTTTAGTCTATAGGCGGCAATTCCCAAATAATCTCTTTCTCACTTCTGGCTTACTTTTGGAAGCTGAGGGCTACCTTCACACATGGTTTTACCATGATGTTTTTTTTATCTTGAATAAAAGCCATGAAAAATGCCTGTTTTCCCATAAACTTTAATGGCATTTTATGTTCTTGACATTTTTATTCAAACAGCATTTTTCCTGCATTTTCCTGACTTTTTTTCCTGACTTTCCTGACATCAAAATCAAAAAGAAAATGCCTGAAAAAAATGCCATACCTGGAGCATGATGTATTTTGGGGAAAAAAATGCCATGAAATGTAAAAAAAAAATCCAAAGAAAAAAATATGGCATGTAGTGTATGCAAGGTAATTATAATTTATCATTGAATAACCTGTAACATCTGATTGTATTGTTTTTAATGGTGTTTCTTTATGGTAATAAACACGGTTTTGTAAAAAAAAACAAAAAAAAAAAACACACCAAAAAATGCCTGTGTGAAACTAGCCATATAATTACATTATCACATAGTCAACTAACCTAGGTCCATCAAGTTCAACTGTGGCCGGATGTTACAGATTATTCATTAAGAAATTATGAATAACCTAACATGTGGCTTTTTTTTTTTTTTTTACATTTCATGACATTTTTTTGCGCTTTTTTTTCAAAATGCAGCATGCTTAGGCTCTGGTGTTTTTTTTAGGCATTCTCCTTTTGGTTCATTATAGGTAAGAAAATGACAGGAAAAATGCTGTGTAAACAAAAATAAAAACACAAAATCCAAAAAACATAAAGCAACGCCATAGAAAAACTATGTGTAAAGGTAGCCATAACTACACAGACCCAATTCACCATTAAGTACACTGCTTTGCACTGATGAGGGGCAATAACCTCAAACCATCTGTGGATGGGTTTCTGTTTCCTTTTGGAAGAGATGTTTTGGTTTAAATCCCAGTCAATGGCTTAGTAAACCGGGCACTGATCTACAGGGAGCCACCTATCAAAAGGTAGCTCTACGGCAAGTTTTCCTTTCTCCATCAAGAAGAACTTATTTGAATATTCCTCTCTGATACAAGAATGGTCATTCTCTGTGAACCCTTTGCCGAATCTGCTGTACTATTATTTTCCCACCTATGATATATTTTCTCACAATTAAGATACAACTTTTATTGTATCCCTTTAAAAGAGAGGAAACTAAAAAATTGCAGCTAGCAATCTGGGGGTGGGTTGCGCATTCTAGCATAGCAGTAAAGAGACTGGAACTAGTTGGGCTACAGCAAAACAGTGCTGCGGAAAAAAAACGCAGCACCAACGCATCACAGTTTTTCTGCTACGCTTTTCACAGAAAGTTCGCAGTTGTCTCCTCAGACTTTCTGCTTCAATTATACCTATAGGGAAACCGCCAGCGTTTCCATAGGTATAATTGACATGCTGCGATTTCCAAAACTGCAGTGGTTTTGGAAATCGCAGCATGTCCGCTGCACATATTGTACCGCACTGTGGGGATGGAATTCGCTAGAATCCCATCCACTACAAAGTGACTGTAAAACGCTGTGGAAAAATATGGCGTTTATGAAATATGGGGCCCTGGCCTCAACGGCATACTATAAAAGTTATATCTTAATTGTGTAGTGACATAGGTGGGAAATTAGACTTTCTTTGCCATGCATTTGGGTTTAATGCTGTAGTACACTCTACCTATGCAAGGGGATTTTCTTTTTTTCTTTTTTTTTTTTGCTGTACTGTTACAGGTGCCTTAACCACCTCTAGCAATGCCTGCGATCAGACACCTCTCTGATCACAACCATTAAGTCTTCCAATGCCTTTGTCAAATGTCTGGCCCCCCCAAAAATGTCTTGCGTAGCTCCATATATGGGAATATAAAAAGTTAGAATATAGCGACTCCAAGAAATATTTGGATTTTTGTTACGTGTAAAACTATAGAAATTTAGTATCTCTGTAATCGTAAAGACCTATATAATATAGGTATCATGTCATTTTGGTTGCATAGTGAATGCCATAAAAACAAAACCCATGAGAAAATGGCACTAATCCAGTTTTTTTTTAAATCTTTCTAAACTGTTATGAATTTTTTTGCAGCTTCCTAGTGCATGTATGGAATATTAAATGGTACCACTATGAATGTCTCACAAGCCCTCATACATCTCTGTGAAATGAAAAATAAAAAAGTTATGGCTTTTAGAAGGAAAGGAATAAAAAACAAAAATTGAAAAATGGCTGTGGCGGGAAAGGGTTAAAGGAATTGTCAATACACATTGCTATTGTACATACTAGATGCAGTTTTATTTTATATAATATATACAGTATATATATATGAAAAATCTTCCTTGTAGGTAAGATACAATAGCAACAGGTTGACTTTTACAGTGCATGGTATGATTACTTATGCAGACGTGTCAGTGAAAACTTTATCCCAGCATGCCCCCTAGATCCAGAATTAGCAATTGTCACTCTCTGCAGGAGAAGGATGTGGAGCTTACATGAAGAAGGTGCATGGGATAGTCTGTGATCTTCCTCACTGTGTCCTGCCAGCAGGTAGCAAGACCTCCAAAGAATGGCAAATGAGACATTATAGCTAAGTAAAAGCCCTGAAATGTAGACCTTTGTCTCTGCCGTATGTCTATTTTATTACTGCTTGGATACTGTGTGAGGATTCACTAAATGGTGAAATAATTGGTGAGCCAACTCTCCTCTCCCCTATTTTCTGGCTTGTTCTGTATTCACACAGAGATGTCGCTGCAGGGAGTCCACTGTGCGCTTGACTATAGGAAGCCCACACTCTAAACACTGTAATAAAACACTTTCCGACAGATTTCTGCAGGGATTTAATGCTTCATTAACTCTTCATTTCCCACTAACTAAATGTCCTTTTTGTGTCTGCCTTGGAATAGGCAAGGACAGAGCTCAGGCAACTGTATTTTATTCTCTTTTTTCTTTAATATGTATGATGATACCTGTACAACTATAAAATTTGCTCTAATTTTATCTGAAAGATGTGTCAATCCTGAGAACAGATTTCTTAAGAAGTCATTTCCTAAGCCTTGGGTTTATGGTGTTTTATATTTCAAAATGGGTTTTTAAAATCTTGGATTTGGATCAGATTCCTTACAGTAACCTACAACCTACTGTAGGCATCACTGGCTATAGAATAGTATAAGTAAAGCATGTAAAACTTCTCAGAAACAATCACCCAAAACTGTATGGAAAAAGGATTTGTTCTAGAAGGGTGGCCTCTAAAGAAAAGAAACAATATATAGTTCTGAGCTTCCTTACCTCTCCTCTTGGTTGTGCATGTCCAGAGGTGACACACAGTCATGAGATGATTAAGGATAATGCCCCACATAGCAAAGTGCAACTAAATATCTCTGCAGAAAAAAAAGCTGCAAAAACGCCTTTTTTTACCGTAGCATTTTTCATTGCATATTTGCTGCATTTTTCTCCCCTTATTAAATCTATAGGGGAAAAGCTCACTAAAATTGACATGCTGTGGTTTTCAAAAGCACATCCTTTTTTAAAAATGCAGCTTTTTTTCTGCAGTGTGTAGATGAGAATAACCAGAATCTCATTCACTTTACTGGTACTGTAAAAAACAGCGCTTTTTTTTCTGCTGCGTTTCCGCAACATTAGGCCTTAGCCTAACTCTTTGAAACAATATTATTTTACGTTAGGGTTATTTTGCGATAGGGTTTTGTTAGCATGATGCAATATTGTATTGAACTGGTTCCATGACAAATGGGAGTTCTTAACGAATGAAAGTAAGTTAAAGGGGTTATCCAGCTTCCAAAAATTATCTGCAAATACATCCAAAGCAGTGCTAAATACTCACTGTTTTCTTGTGCACCCTTTTCTTGGCTTTATGTTACTTGCTGCTCCTTGTATCACTGTTATTTACATGCAGTGAAACTACATTTCCCATGATTCATCTCCCTGCTCTCACTCTCTGTGTACACCTCCTCCCCTGGAATTAAATAACAGATAATAAATTACTCCCATTTCGGAGGTCACATAATGCTGTATTTTTCATTTACAAGCTCACTCCACCCAGAGAGTGAGAGCAGGGAGAGGAATCATGGGAAATGTAGTTTGTTCACAGATTCACTGCATGTAATTAACATTATACATGATAGAAGGAGTCCCAAGTAAAATAAAGTCAAGAAAAAGCTGCACAAGGGAACAGTGAGTATTTAGCACTGCTGTGGATGTATTTGCAGGCAATTTTTGGAAGCTGGATAACCCCTCTAAGGGTGGACACATCTATACATATAAAGGAACTGAAATTCTGTCAAAGACAAAAAGGAAAACCTCTCAAAAAGGTGGTCTCACTCACCTAACCTGTGAGATTTGACATCTCTTTAGGTAATGTAAGTCTGCAAGAAATAATTTGGTGGCTTTTGGTATTTGTACTGGCAGACAATACATCTATATATATGAACTTGTAACAGCTAGACGAAATGGACATGGTAGCTGCTAGCACTATAAGGCCACATGGTCATCAAGACATACATTACTTCTATTAAAGAAAAAAAAATGTCATTATGCAACACAAAAAAACATATCACATCCAAAAGGCACCTTACTATATTAGAAAGCTTGTAAAACAACTCTGAGACATGGCAGACTTGTGATATTTCCACGTGGATTCCGCACTGAAAATCCAAAGCAAAGTACTAACTTATGATTGTGGTTTCTACTCCATTCACTCATAGGGGATTTTTTGGCATGGAACAGATTTTTAAATACACAGCATGCCTTTTATGATTTGGGTTTGCAGTGAATTTTGATGGCATATGCACTGCAAAATCCATTGCAAAATCTGTATGCAACGCATATCTTCTGCATGTGAACTCAACCTCACAGTAATGCTCATTCCCAATTCAAGTGGCATTTGTTGGGAATTCATATAAATTACATAACATGAGGATCCAATGCAATAGAGTCAATAGTATAGTGAACCAGGATGCTGGGTATATTACTATGTAAATTTTGTAGCTCTAACATTGATAGGGTTAACAGAAGATGTCTAGAAAAAAACTGTCCCTAAGGTGGGATTGGCAGGCACAGTGGTACAGAGTGGCTTTGAAATGGGATCTTTTATCTTCCAAAGTCTAATTAGAAAGCATCACACATCCCCAGTAACTGTGCTGACACAGACAGGCACGTTAAGCACCAACAATAAAGAACAAGATCATAAGCAGCTCAAATGACAAATGACTTCCCCATAAATCATGCGCTCAACCCGACTGCTGCTGCCAGAACAAGATTCACGGCTGCAAGCAAATATCAAGGAAATCCAGTTTAACTTGTGGGAAGGGCCAAAAACTTTAGGACGTGTCCAGAAGGCACCTTGATGTGCATTGAATGATACACTCAAATCGAGCATGGATTGTCTTGTGGTGTATCTTCCCTAGCAATCTTCACAATATTCTATACAAAATGTAGGAGCATTGCTCAGACATACAGACAGGACATGCATCCAATTGGGAGATCACGAGAAACTAGAGTCCAGACAGAAACTAGTACATTGTACATACAGAAGGAGAGCAACAGGACAGGAGGTCATGACCCAGTAGACATTGCTCAGGAAGGGCGTGGCAAGGGAAACAGACTTTTATACAAACAGACAGAGATTGGCAGAAGGAAGCTTGCAGGTGAGCACACCAAACCTTATAGAAACAGAATCATATGCAGAGATAACTAGGTGGCTAGGTCTGCTTAGAAAGGTAGTATACCAGCAAGCGCAGTCTAGCAGCAATGACCAGGCCTCATTCGAAATTGCTCAGATCGTTTGATTTTCTCATTGTAATGTGAATTTCCATACAGAGAAGCTCCAATCGTGAAAGGGCTGGTGTCTCTAATAAAATTGGCATTCAGTGTATACAGTACTTTGTAGCTGCAATCAGAACTGCTTTAACCATAGGGCAAACAGTGCATTTGCACCAGGTCCTATGGTAGAGGGACAGTTATGCATTTAGAGTGCTGTCCCACTGTTCTTAGCCGCCCCGCTATGTCCTGGCTCCAACTCAGATGACTTGGATACAATAGTGAAACAGGGAGCTGTCCACTCCCTGTTTCACCATTTGGCTGCTGTCCCTGCTTCCAGTATCCTGGTAACAGTAGGCGTGATGTAGTGATGTCACTTATATGGCGTCTGTTGCTCCCTGAAGCTGCCGGCAGAAGACACAGAAGGGAATGGGGAAACATGAGTATTAGGTTTTTCATTTTTTTCTTTGTTTAATACATATTCTGTGGAGGTAACTGGAGGAGGGACCTGAAACTGTTGGAGCAACTGGAGAGGGGACCTCTATCTGTGGGGACACCCAGAAAGGGAAATGAAACTGTTGAGGCAACCTGGAGGGGGGCATTATACTGTGGGGGCAGCCTAGAGGGGGACATTATAATATAATGTCTGAGAGGTTACTAAGGGGGGACTGGTTATGTGTGATACCACTGCATTATAGACCATACAAGAGGGCGAAGTAAGCAGAAAAAGATGATTAAATGGCTGGGTGTAAGTGTAAATGCCAGGTACATTACTGATGCAGTTGTAGGTATAGATTCCAGGTGCATTACCTTTGGGTAAGGACTAAGGTTCCTGAATTGGATTTTCCTCAGATATGTAATATATTATACTAGAACTCATCCCTAATAGAGTTCCAAAAGAATAAAGTCTTGGTATTTGGAACGTTAAAGAAAGGTACGGAATGAATGGCAGATGCTTTCATTGCCAAAGGCAAATCATTAAGAGACATATTCTGAATGCTGAGCATAGTCAAAGACACACATTCCCTAAATCCAGCACCAGATCCTCTCTACTATTAAGCTACGCATAGTAATTATTTCAATATGACCATTTGATATTCTAGACTGTTTGATCATTTGGCACCTGTCATGTCCCATGAACAGCAGATTAAATCCATTAAATGTTTTTTTATTGTCGTACAAATATGTAAATAGATTTTTGCCTTTTTGGGACACGTAGTTGAGCAATATAGAGGTTGTCACCAAGCCAATTTTTTTTCTTTTTAAATTGGCACTGGCAAGTTTAGTCACATTTCCCCAGGTGGACGCTTAGCCAGGGATGGGAGAGTAATGGCTCTGTTAGTTGTGGAGGCACACAATGAAATGAATCCTGAGAGCTGTCTTGTTACTTCCAATGCGCAGATTATATTTTCATTCAAACAGCAATATCCATGTATCTTACAGCACTTTACCAAAAAGCCTGAATGCAGAACATGGAATCAATATTCCTGTTCACAAAGGAAAACAAAATAATTGATTTGCTGGTGTTTAGACAAAGTACACAATTTTGGTTGCTATAGTAGAACATATTGATCATTCATAGCATCTCTTGATGTATAGGACAATTACTTGAGGTCCTAAGTGGGAATCCAACATTATAAGAGCAGTAAATGTTGCATCTGACAAGTTTTATGACTCAAAATAGATGATATACCCCAATATGAAAGTCAAGATAAGTAAATGCAAAACAAAAGTAAATTGCAAAGAAACAAGTTTACTGTATACTTTATATACAATATTCCAGAAATATTATATGTCTAATATATAATAAAATAAAGAAAAGGTTAGAAAGTCCCTTAAAGGGAACCTGTGGCTAACTTTATGCAGCTTAGGTTTATCTTTCTAAAGATGTCCTGTCATGACTGACTGTTGGACATTATGTAGTAAAAGGAACTATAAAATACTGTATGAATTCAGCCACTGAAGCACAATGAAGCAGGGTGTCCTGTCCTTGGCATCTTGTCCACCCAATGCTGCTATACTCATCTCCCAGATACATCTTGCTTATTTATACCTCCTTTTACAACATAATGTTAAAAACAAATGGTCTTGACAGGAGCACATTTAGAAAGCTAAACCCCCATGTCCTTGCTGGTTTAGTGGCCCCAAAGCTTGATATCGGTTTCCTTTAGATTTACATTAAAATCAGGCATACTGTTTTTACATGGGTAGTCTGATAAAGACAACCTCTTCTCTAAAGATATTCCATGCTGGCATTCAGCCAAACTTATCAGGATACATTTTGTCTGGCTGCATGGGGAAAATGAAGTATTACATAGCATTCAAGTGTATGAGGGGGGTTGTGTACATGGCTGAGTCCACTAGAGTGAGAGCTGCTCTTACTTAGTAGCTTCCTAATAGAGAACATATAGCCCATAGGCTCCAATGAGGAGACAACCTATTCAAAACTTAAAGAGGTTGTCCAGGCTAAACAATATTTTCTAATTAGGCCGGGGAGGTGAAAAAAAAAAAAACATACCTGTCCCCAATGCTCTGGTGTCCTCCCAGGGTGTTCTAGTCCTGCAGCTTGTCTGCCTTCTTGTAGCTGAATTTCTCACCGGCTTTGAGGTCCCAGTTCCGGTCACATGCCTGCTGAGGCCAATCAGCAGCCTTAGGAAGGGAATCGGGGACATCATAGGTAGTGACGTCTCTGGTTCCCTTCTTGAGGTCACTGATTGGCCTCAGCTTGGATGTGCGGTGGATACTTCCACCGGAAGACAACAACAGAGCTGCAGGGCCAGACCGCGCAGGGAGGCGCCGGAGCACCTGGGACAGGTATGGTTTTCTTTTATATTTTTTTTTACCTTCCCAGCCTAATTAATAAATAAAATTTTACCCTGGACAGCCCCTTTAAGTGTTCAAGCTGCTGGGATCTGGTCATCTCATGACAACACTTCCTGTTAGTGATTTCTGATTTCATGCTCAGACTAACTTGTGGTAGATATATTTGTATATGTATGGACCTTAACACAACTGGAAAGTGGGATTCATACAACATTCCTTAGAATCAGAATAAGAGGTATTGTCATGAGATCACCAATGTACATCAGGTTTTAGGGCCGTAACTTCAAGCAGAAAAAAAATTCTTACTTTTAATGTACACTAAACAGCCTTTTATAATATATATACAGTTGTGCTAAAAAGTTTACATTCCCCAGCAGATTTTTTTGTTTTTCTTGGCCTTTTTTCAGATAATATGAATGATAACACAAAAACTTTTTCTCCACTCATGGTTAGTGGTTGGTTGAAGCCATTTATTGTCAAACGTCTGTGTTTTCTCTTTTTAAATCATAATGACAACCAAAAACATCAAAATGACCCTGTTCAAAAGTTCACATACCCTGGTGATTTTGGCAATAAATGGCTTCAACCAACCACTAACCATGAGTGGTGAAAAGGTGTTTGTGTTATCATTCATATTCTCTGAAAAGAGGCCAAAAAAACTGTATATATACAAAGTGCGTCTTCTATTTAGTGTTTTCATGCATACTGCAATGTGAGCTTTAAGGGTTTGTATGCATTATCCTAAACCCACTTGAAAGTAGCAACAGGTTACAGAAGTCATTGGGACAGATCTTTTAATATGGTGTTATATTCAGACAGCTTAAACCTAGGTGCACCAGCTTTATCACAGAGGCTCATGCTGATAATACATTTGGTAAATCTGACACTAACTTTATGCCACTTCTGTGATGGCTTCTAAATAATTACTGTGCCTCAAAATTTTGGCAAAAGTTGGTACACAACATTCTATGTAAAAGTGTCTAAAACAATTCAGATATGTTGGATTTTAGCAAATCAGTCCTGTCTCTGTTTCCTTTACTTTGCCTCAAAGTATTATAGTTATTTATGATGCTGTGAGTCACTGCTTCACTGCGGAACTACTATCTTGTCATGCTTTCAGTGCAATACAGTAGCCCTGTGGTGAAGCAGTGACTCACACCATAGATAACTATGATGCTGTGAGTCTGGGTCTCTGGACACAGTGCATTCCAGGAGATACGGCTGACATATGTATTTTCCAGACTGGAACTGGATGTGTGAAGGGACCCATACATGACGGCAGGTCTACGTTCTGTATCCTGATAATCTGTACCTTGGCATTTCTGTTATCCTAAACACAATAAAGTGGTTTATTTCATTACAGAATGAGACACATATATTCAGTGTATAAGAGAATTGTGATTATTATTGTGACCCCCTAATATGCATGCATTGTTAAATCATTAGCATTAAACAAATGCCTCTGTATCGAGGTAATTCTTACATTGCGTGTTGACAATGAATTCCACTAACACCACGTGTGTGATGCAACGTGAATATCATTTCAATGCATGAGAAATCATTTCAATATAATTAGATATGTCGGCCACAAAATTGGAGATGTTTCAACATGATCCAGAATGGGCTCCTATGATTACAGAGTACACACCACTCCATTATACATTGTGTTAACTGTCCACATAATGTACGCTTGATTGCTGCAGAAAATTGCACGTGCTCCTCAACTTCAGTGTCCATCATTTTTAACCAATAAAGAGCACATTGAAATGTAAATGAAGTGTATTCTTAGAGAGTTACTCTCCTTAGAGTGTTGGTGTTTATTAAATAGAATCTGGACAGCATTATTATACAGGTAGAGTATCAACGTAAAGTAACAAATGATACATGATCAGCACTTTCAGGTCCCATTCACAGGTTGTGGTATAAAATGGTATTCTGGCAGGTTTTACAGCCACAATTCTCATCACAATGAATGAGATTTTACAAAACTACAACATTCCCTATCTATTGTTTGTGCCATTTTTCCCAACAGACTTCAACAGGGAGCATAGCAAGCCAGAAAATAGCATGATGCTTCTTGTAAAAGCTGTTCTAGTAAAATTTCTAAGCACTTCTTCATAAAAGATTTTTCTCACGAAGAAGCTCCTGATCTGTATGCCCTATTAGGGTATACAGATGACATGGTGGTAGAACATGGGTCACAGCAAGAGTGTCCCTCTTTGTAGGAGATTGGAGGCAGCACATTGGCTTGCAGCGCTGGGGTCTTGGGTTCAAAGGCAACAACTGCATGGAGTTTGTTTGGGTTTCTTCTCACTTGCCAAAAATATGCTGATAGGTAGATTGGCCTCCTGTAAAACATCCGACTCTACAATGCTCCCTGCGCTTTGCATTCCTTGATGAGAAAAGCAAATTACAAATGTTTGCCATGTTTACTGTACAGTTTTTATTATAAAGTGGCTAATTTTCATGCAACAAAACCATTATAAATCAGACCCTCTTCTGGGAAGACTTTTAACATGATTTTGGAGTGTGCCTATGAGACGTCTTTCCCATTCTTCCAAAAGACCATTTTTGAGGTCAGACATTGATGTTGGATGAGAGGGCATGGCTCATAATCTGTATTCTCAATCATCCCAAAAGTGCTCATTGGGGATGAAGTCTATGTGGGCCAGTCAAGTTCTTCCACACCAAACTGACCCAAGCATGTCTTTTTGGACCTTACTTTGCATATTAGGGCACGGTTTTGCTGGAACAGAAAAGGGCCTTTCCCAAATAGTTGGAAGCATACCGTTGTCCAAAATGTCTTGGTATGCTGAAGCATTAAGCTTTCCCTTCACAGGAACTTAGACCAACCCGTGACAACATCCCTATAGCATTATCCCTCCTGCACCAAACTTTACAGTTGGCACAATGAAGTTAGGTGGGTACCGTTCTCCTGGAATTCACCAAAATCAGAGTTGTCCATCAGACGGCCAGATAGTGAAGAGTGATTCTTCAATCCATAGTCTAACATGTTTCCAATGGTCCAGAGTCCAGTGTTGGCATGCTAAACAACACTGCATCCAACACTTGGCATTGTGGTTGATGATGTAAGGGTTGCATGCAGTTCCTCAGCCATACCAAACCTATGCCAGGAGCTTCATGGTGCACAATGTCTGTGCTGATGTTAATACCAGAGGAGGTCTGTAGTTACTGGTGACTTTTATGCACTGTGCATCTCAGCACTCAGTGACCCCGCTCTGTAACTTTATGTGGTCTGCCACTTTTACTTTCAATAATACCACTCACAGTTGATGGTGTAACATCTAGAAGAGAAGAAATTTCACAACTGACTTGTCCCAACAATGGCATCCTATTACAGTAACACACTGGAATTCAGTGAGCTCTTTAGAATATCCCAGACTTTTGCAAATGTTTGTAAAGGAAAACTGTATGACTAGGTGCTGGATGATATACACCTGTGGAAATGGCACTGAATGAAACACCTAAATTCAATGATTAAAAGGTGTGTCCCACTACTTTTCTCCATATAGAGTATGGAATCTTTCCCCACAGATGTCAGCACAGAAGAATGAATTTTGCCAGCACGCACCCTGCAATCAAAACCAAAATATATATTATACTACATATACACTACACCTGCTCACTGTATCATAATAGGCTTATGATGCTCAAAGTGTTAATGGGAACCTGCCAAAGTCAAAGTGACTTCCTGGGCGGCAGAGACAATCACTACTACAGATATGACCAGGTGCACTGTCCATTTATTCTAGTGCTGAAAATTACCTATAATTGCAGGGAATGCTATGGAGCTGCAATTCTAACACGCCTCATTGCTTCCACATTCCAAGACACAAAGAAATATTCCATCTTTGTTTAAATACCGCCTATTGCAAAACGGCCACTGCTGCACCTGGTTATTTGTGTTATGTTCGACTCATTTATATAGTCAATGTAGAGTAAACAGCCAGTCAATTATTGATGAAGATGAGTGCACAGCACTTTGCATCTGGGCTGAATATTTCAATAAGATAAAAGGAATTTCTCCGTAGTGGTAAGGTCAGAGAATGAAGTACTTCTGGATCCATAGCGGGGGGGGCCACTGTGTTTGTGTGTTAGCAAAAAATGAAAACAGATGTGTAGAAGTACGTGAAAGTTCTAGGTTAATATATTCCTTATTTAACATTATATGATTACCTTTCCAACATTTTTCAGTAACTAAAGAGCAGCTCAAAAGTTGTGAAATGTAAATGAAGTGGAAAGGACGTGTTACCGGCCTGAGTCAGATGATTAATGTATTTGGGCTTTTCAGGAAGGTGAAACCAGAAGGAAAAATGATTTATAGTGATTAAATATGAAAACATTTCATGATAAATAGGTTTCAGGAACGCAAGTAATTAAAGTGATGTTATAGTAAAGCACAGAAAGAAATCATATAACCCCAAGTAAGGCTTTATGTAGAGGTTTAATAGGGTTTTCTGGTGAAATAGTGATTTTTTTGATCTATGCAGCTTTCATTAGATGAAGGGACTTATCAATAGGAAACTGTTAAAGGAGACCTGTCACCATGAAAATGCTGTCCAACCTGCAGGCAGCATGTTATAGAACAGGAGGAGCTAAGCAGATTGATAAATAGTTTAGTAGCAAAATATTTAGTATAACCTGTCATTTATGAATTTATATTTTTGCTTTTTCTATGCTGAGGAGCAGTCATCTAGTCATGGTGGTGGTCTTATTGGTGATTGATAGTTATCTCTGTATATAAAGTCACGTGCAGGGCTGTCAATCACTGATAGGACCGCCTACATGACTAGGTGACTGCTCCTAAGCATAGAAAAAACAAAGAATACATGAATAAATTACTGGTTATACTGGAACGTTCCTCACAAAAGTATATATCAATCTGCTCAGTTCACCCTGTTCTAAAACATGCTACATGTAGATTGGACAGCATTTTCCATGGGACAGGTTCCCTTTAAACCTTCTTGCTTCGGAACTTTTGTCTACCTGTGACCTAAAGCGTCCTTACGTCCAGTGGCTAATGGCTCTAGAGCTGTATGCAAATGGATATTTTAGTGACTGTGGTGACATAAATATAGTTCAGTATAAGTAACAGAACATGGCTGCATATTAGGAAATTGCAACTTCCTGTATTTGGAGAAAACTCTTGCACTACTGGTTTACCATTGTTGATGATACAGTGGAATCAGTTGATATTATATAATGGCTTGTGACAATAATCTGATAACTTTTCCTGAACATAAAATGCAATATAAAGGTATGCTTTGTTTGGATGTAAAATGTGCTCTATAATGTGAAATTTGCTGCAGTGAGGAGGAGCTGTCCAGCAAGCTTAGTCCTGAAATTTGGGTATTGTAATATGATCACTTTCTATTACTCTTATCAAAAGGTGGCGCTGGAGTGATTTTTACTTTTCCCATCATGAAGAACTTATTTACATATTCCTTTTCCAGAATTCCTAGCAGAGCATGTATGGTCTGTTACACTCTAAATACCATAAGGTGGCCTGCAAAGGAGACATAGTACCCCTTCTATTACTCTTATATGGACGCATCACGTGCAGAAATGATCTTTCAAAGGATTTTTTGATTGTACAATATTGATGGCCTATACTTTCATTCTGTCCTTGATGGCCCATCAATAGGATAGGGCTTCAATATTAGATTGGGGGGTCTGACCTTCTGTAACCCTGGCGATCAGTGATCTGAAGGTGCCATCAGTAAGAGCTGCACTTCTTTATTGTGTACATCGGTTCAACTATTTGCACACCAATGACTTAGCAGCCATGTTTCAGGGTATTACAGATTTGTTCCATTCCCTTGGATGTGACAAAGCTGTAATCCTGCACAGCTGCTATGAGAGAGAGTGCAGGTAGACAGACCCATGTAAGCAAATAGGAGCAGTAGTATGTATTTTATACATTTCCAGGATGTATATAATTAACAATGGTAAAACCAGTAGCATGCAGGGAATAAAAGAAGCAGACATCGGGATCAGAAAAACCTGGAATAAGTTGGAACTAATATTTTGAAAAGAAAGGTGCGCTGCAGGGAAGTAGTTCAATATATATATTTGGCAGCAAAAGCAAGCAACAGGGAGACGCTCTGTGTATATATCCTGTGCTGACACATAATGGAGAACATAGAGCTAACATAACATTTTTAATAGGGCTCGAGTAGGCCTGTGAGGAGGATTTGTCTTCCCTGAGCATTCTTTTAACCAGGATCCGTGTCATAAAGATTCTTAAATCTCCAAAACACCTCTCTTTCCTCCACCCTCATCTCTCTCCCCCCTCTTGCCCGGCTGTGAGAAAGAGAGAGATGCAGCACAGAGATTCGGCTGATAGACAGATGGAAAAGTGTAATTACACACAGGAGCTGAAGCGTTTTCTGGAATTACGAATGTGGGTAGACAATTAAACTCTTTTCCAGAAGATTAGCCTTCTCCCTCCCATCTGTGCCTCATTTAAAAGTTTTGAGGGGGATATGTAACCAGTCTCAGGGGCCCCCATTCTGCGATAGGGTCTTCTGATTACATCAGGCAGCTGTAGTCTATAGTTACATTTCATCTATATTACTATCAGTCTGGTAAAAGGCTCAGCACTATATCAAAGAGGTATGGCACTAGAATGATACCTATAAGTGCTCCTAATACCTCCTATTATAATGTATTTCTATTCCTTGGTGGAGTATTTGAAATCTGGAAATGTCTTAAGATTTTTATTGCCTCTTAAGTTTTTAAGTTAAACATTATTGTTAAAGGATTGATGAAGAGAAGAGAGGATGTTTCTACCGATACAGCCAAAACAGTTGCTTTGGACTAAATGACCCTGTTAGCGGTGAGAGATCTCTATCACTCTCTACTGTTCTAACATTTGTCAGATCTGGCGTGACTCCAGTTGGTAAAACATTACGTTCCAATGCTCAAGGGGCAAATAGAGAGTAGAAATGTAGTCAGAGTGTACACAAGCAGTATATACAGCATCACACAAGTTTTACAGACAGTCTAGATGGAATTTAACTCTTGTCATTTATAATATTTAAGGCAAGCCGGATGCCAGCAAGATTTTTCCATTTTCTTTTCAATTGACAACCATAAAAGTGCCATAATACTGTTACACATGTCTACTCAACAATCATATAAAAGATGTATCTAAATACATGCCAAAACTGCAAGTACAGGTTACAAGGGCAATTCCACCCAATTTGAATTCTGTTGTCTAAGATCTATTATGTGAAAGAAAGATAGCCTTAAAATGTCAACCATTATTTAGTAATAAAAGTCACTTAAAGCCTTCTGGCTAAAGGTGGGATGGTTACCTCACACTATATATTTCAGCCATCGATGAGATAGTTACCTCTCTATATAACTTACATGTATTGTGCTAGATTTCAATTTCCATACCCCCCACTTGCGAGCAGTCCAATTTGTATGGTTTATCTGGATATCTCTTTGTATTGAGCCTTTCCCTGAACTGTATTGAATATCATTGCACTGCATGGGCCACACTGCTGTCATTGTCGTTTTACCTGATGTTTGTTACTCTGTTGTTCAATTCAAGAAAACAAGTTTTTTTTTTTTTTTTTTTTTTAAATAAGTCATTTAAAGACTCTGAAGAACAGATCAGCGGTGTACAAAGAAATAACGGGGCCCAATAGTAAAAGTCAGAATTGGGCTCCTCTGTTAAAAAAAAACCCAAAAAAAACAGCAGGGGAAAAAAGTACAGTGGTTGTTGAATAATGTACTTTCTTGTGATGTTTTAAAGAGGACCTTTCATGTCCTCATGAAAGTGCAGTTTTATATACCACTAGAAAGCCGACAGTGCGCTGAATAGACTTGTATTGGGAGGGCGTTCCTCACAGCTCAGAGTCATCGCTGGGCGGCAGGGTCGAACTGGCCCAGCGGGGAACCGGTGAATCCACCGGTGGGCCCCGAGCCCCGACTATTAGTCCTCATGTCATGGGGGCCCGATCGGGATCCTGACCATCCCGATCGGGCCCCTGACCAGTGGCGTTACGATTGCGGTCGCAGGGGGCGCGACCGCGACCGGACCCGGCAGGGTACGGGGCCCGCGGCCAGCTGGAGATGGCCGGGTCCCTGGACCACTATGATAGCGATCGGGGAAAGCCTGGTTCCCCGACCGCTATACATACTGTTATTGGAAAGGGACCCTGGCATATTGCAGGCCCCTTTCCAATAGATGGCAGGGCAGGGCACCCAGGGGAGGTGACTGAAAATAACTACATATTCTCACCTCTCCTGGGCACAGCGTCCTCTCCAGCGCTCTTCCATCCTGTGACTGAGGCCTGTGATTAGGCCCCGGCGGTCACATGGGGCGCGGCTGCGTAATGACGTCAGTGCGCCCCCACGTGACCGCTGAGGCCCAATCACAGGCCTCAGCAGCGACGTCGGAAAAGGGCCTGAAGACGCTGAAGACGACAGGATGGAGCGAGGATGCCAAGAAAAGGTAAGTCAAGGTGAGTATGAATGTTTGTTATTTTTAATCACTTCCCCTGGGCCTCCGATTATTATACTCTGGGGTCTGAGGAGACCCCAACGTATAATAATAGCACTGGAGCGGAGGGGGCTATTGGGCGCATATAATACTGGGTGGGGGCCACTGTAGAGCTTATAATACTGGGTGGGGGCCACTGTGGAGCTTATAATACTGGGTGGGGGCCACTGTGGAGCATATAATACTGGGTGGGGGCCACTGTGGAGCTTATAATACTGGGTGGGGGCCACTGTGGAGCTTATAATACTGGGTGGGGGCCACTGTGGAGCTTATAATACTGGGTGGGGGCCACTGTGGAGCATATAATACTGGGTGGGGGCCACTGTGGAGCTTATAATACTGGGTGGGGGCCACTGTGGAGCTTATACTCCATACAGTGGCTCCTTCATTTTTTTTTTTTAATTACGCCAGGACAGGTGAAAAAAACAAAACAAAAAAAACCCCCACAAACTTTCTTTCCTGTCCCCAGTGTCTCCCAGAACAGTTCGGTCCTGCAGTTCTGTTGTTTTCTTCCAGCGCAAGTTCCCCCTGCACGTGACTACCTGTGACGTCACGTGACCCCTGAGGCCAATCAGTAGCCTAAGGGAAGGGACCTGGAACGTCACAGCCAGTGAGGAATTCCGGAAAAAGAAGACAGCGGAGCTGCAGGACCGGACCGTGCTGGGAGGACACCGGAGCACCGAAGCCAGGTGTGTATGTTTAGTATGTTTTTTTTGGGGGGGGGGGGTAGGGGGGATTCACCTCCCCCCGGACTAATTATAAAAAAGTGAAAAATTATACTGGACAATCTCTTTAAAGTGTGGTGCATTAGGGGGGTATATTAAAGGGGTTGTCCAGGCATAATTTGTTATGGTTTATCCTCAGGATAGGCCATAGATACCTGATCTGTAGGGGGCTGAACCCGGACCGATCAGCTGTATGGAGCCACTTCTGATGCCCATCCTGTACACAATACAGGGCCAGAAGCAGAAAGCTCTGTCCACTGTATATTAGCCGGGCATCTTCACTGTATCTCAGCACTTATTGAAGTCAGTAGGAGCTGAGCTGCAGTGACGGCATCGGGCAACTATACAGCGGATGGAGCTTTCTGCTTCCGGCCCTGTGTTGTGTACAGAACAGGTGCCAGAAGTGGCTCCGAACAGCTGATGGGGCCTTGTGTCAGCCCTCTACCGATCAGGTATTTATGGCCTATCCTGAGCATAGGCCATAAAAAAGATTAACCCTGGACAACCCCTTTAATATGCCCCACACAGTTTAATGTCTCCCCCACAGGATGTTAGCCCCCATCACTGCTCCCACAAAATATAATGACCCCATCACTGTTCCCCATACAGTATGGGGGACCAGTGAAGAGGCCACTATGTGGGGGGACCAGTGAAGTGACCATAGAAAAATTTGGCCCAGACAACCCCTTAAAAGAGGTTTCCATAAACTGGAGCGACCACTGTGTCAGCCGCCAGGGAGGTGTAAAAATAAGAAAATTTTTAAAAAAAGCATACTCACCTGTCCCCAGCACCACGTTGTCCCCTGCCTGTGTCTGTTCGGTCTCATGGCGGCGCCTCATCCTCAATCCTGTACCTAATTGGTCTTAGCGATCATATGAGGTGCAGGACCCCCAGCAAGGAGTCGCCGGCATGAGACTGAATGGACACTGGCAGCGGACAACGGAGTGCCGGGGACAGGTGAGTATGCTTTTTAATTTACTTATTTTTTACTTTACACCTCCCGCCAGCTACATGGGTTGCTCCAATTCCTGGACAACCTCTTTAAAGGATTTATCCATCTTCCTAATATTGATGGTCTGTCCTTAGGATAGGCCAACAATATTACATCTGCGATGATACAACAGCCAGGACCTCTGCAGATCAGTTATTCCAGGACAATGCGGCTACAGGTAAAGGTAACAATTCTAGGAGCCACACTGTTCACTTGCCATACAAGGTGTAGCAGTAGGTTTAGGTAGTGCAGTGGTGCACATGGTATAGTGGGTGAGCAGCATGGCTCCCGGCATGTTATTACCTGTAGCCGCCCTGTCTCGGTACCGCTGATCTGCAGGGGTCCTGTTGGTGGGCCCCTAGAAACAATTCCACTGGTGGGCCCTAGACATCCCAGTCCGACACTGCTGGTCGGTAACCAACTCCACCTCTGACAGTACAAGGCTATGTTAGAGTACTGTCGGGGGGGGGGGGCGTTCCATACAGCCCAGCGATGACGCTGAGCTATGAGGAACGCCCTTCTGATAGTGGGGAAACTAACGGCACCGATATCTCCAGCCCCAGGGCACATACTGGGAAAGCTGACAGTGCGCTGAATTCAGTGTGCTGTCAGCTTTCTAGCTGTATATAAATCTGCATGTGCCTGAGGACATGAAAGGTCCTCTTTAAGTAAATGTGTTTGAAGATAAAAAAAGATTTTAAAAAACTCATCAACAATTACAATTGTGTGTTTACCCCAGCCTACAAGTGTCCACTAGGCAAAATACTGTAACCCTTCCAGCCACATTTTTCTCCACAACCTCCCTTATTTGACTATATACTGACCTACTGCTATATTTTGATTAAAGGGTTAATAAATCTCAGTGCATAGCAGGGAGAGGGATTTAGGATACCAGGCACCAAAAGAGATCAAAGTATTGTGAGGGGAACCTGCAGACCCCCTCCCTTGATAGGCCCCATAGCAATTGCCTTCCCTGCCTCCATGATAGGTATGCTATTGCAATAACTTACACATAGAATTTATCTGCTTAAAAAAGGTTGCAATATTTTTCTCATTGCTACACTCTGTATTCTGGCTTCTTGATTCTATTGATGACAGTCAGCAAACTTGAGGACAGACACGACCTAAAAGCTTAGCTGAGCTGCTAGGCTGCGTTAACATGGTGTTGTCAAGTAATACTTTTGCAGAAATCTTGCACAAATTGCAGCAAAAAACCCACAATTTGACAGTATCAGGTTGATCCAGCGGTATAAAGCACTATTTGTGAAGTGCTGCGTAATATGTTGGTGCTATATAAATAAAATGTATTATTATTATTATAAAGCAGTGGAGGGGGCAGTTAATTCTATATAAGATTGCTGTACAATACCTGATATACATATCACTAAAGTAAACTATGCAGAGAGTGAACCTGCATAGGTGGTACAGTAGTGAATATATACTGTAAGTCACTAGATTCTCTTAATAGCAGTGTGACGTAAATGTCTTTATGTTCAGGGATCCCTTTTATAAGTGATAGAAAAAACAAGAGCAGGAAAGAGCTGTGCCATTGATGACAGTGAGGGGAAGAGGCCTATACTCAACTGTTTAGTAGATGGCATAAATCTGTTTATTTCCCTGAGTCTCTTCTCCTATGAACATAATTGGAAAATGATATTGGCAGCATTATTAATGTCTCACTCCTGTTGGAAGGCTGTCATGCATACGAGTGCCCCTGCTAGGCGCTGCCTGGGTATCCGCTTGTATACACCTGAAGTGTAATTGGAAAGTGTTTCGCACTCCTGCTTGAATGAAAAGAGCGGTGTAAATGCAAATTATCATTGTAATTTAAAGGAAGAGGTGACAAGCTTCCTCCTTCACAGAGTGAATGGTGGTAGGAACGAAATGACACAAAGGCGACATAGGCCCTGGATGACTACAACAGAGACATTAGTCCACATAATTATGTAAGATAAACCAAGGAAATAAAAAAAAAAAATCTCTGAATAATTATAAGAAAGAGCGATTCCTCAACTGAGCTGCTGAGGAGTTGTCTTCTTGAATAATATGTGTGTGTAGAACATCCTAAGCTTTACATTGATGTCTGGTGATGGTATTCCCTCATTGGACTGACAATAAAAGATACATTTTTATTTCTTAAGAGTGAAACAGGATAATAAGGGGCTCTATACACTGAACAGGTTAAATATTTAAGCTTTCAGAGTTAGACACAAAGCTTATGAAAAAAAAAGCCCGGTTATGCGCTATGTAGACATGGCTCAATTTTAACATCAAATAGCCAGACAGTTGAGTCTGTACGTGGCAGGAATCACTAAGCTGTAAATCATAAAAACTAAGATGATAGAATTATTTATAAAGTTCATTCTGATATGGTTCCCATGAGGTGGGATTAGTCTGGGTCTCAGACTCACATTTCACCTGTAACCTGCCACACTTCTACATGCCGGGGCTGCTTTTCATTGCTTTCTCCATATACTCAGCAGATTTGTTCAGACTAAGCCTAGAGAATACATCAGACTCATTTTACATTACCTACCATAGTAGCCAATGAGAAATCTAACAGCAAATGTGTCATGACGTGTAGCAGGTTGTGAAGAATAGTAAAAAAAATAACAAAATCCAATTAGTCACAGAATTGCAGAATGCAGATTAATGTTTTCTCTATGCTAGGCAAATCCTGAAAGTTGCAAGAATCAGAATATTGTGTCATTGTGAGAAAATATATTCTTGTAGGGAAAATGAAAACCCATCACAGGAGAAACCACAGAGTGTAACAATGATCAAAATCATCACAGTCTCAGAGACATATTGCTTTCAGCTCTTAACAAAAATACAGGATGGGGCAGACAACTTGAGAGTCTGCTATTGGCAAAATGCCAATGTACTCCCATCAGAGACTTGTTAAAACAAAGCTTAATAATGGAAATCACTTAAAAGGCTCAGATATAGAGCAAATACTGCACAATGCCAAGTAAAAGCATTGGTCCATTTTGAGTTTGGTTCATTCTGTCCTGTGTAACTGAACGGATTATAGAACTGTTTGAGGCTTTACAACTAAACTGGTCAGACATGTTAAGCTAGGTTCACATCACATTCACATTTACCATACTCTCCATACATCTATTTAAAAAAAAATAATAATAAAGGTATGTCCCTTTTTTGCATTATAGGAAAGCGTAGACTGATATATATTTTACCAATGAAATCTATGTATAACACGGATGCCCTTTCCATGGTATCAACTTACATCTATTTTTTAGATGCTTATACATGTTGGTTAAACCCGACGATTTTGGCAGGACCAACTGACCACCTAATATGTATGGGAGGCCTCCTGACTCCATTAATGTAAAATATTGTGGGAAAGAAGGATGAGGAATGCTGAATTTCAGCATGTCCCATTCTTTTGTCTTTGGGAAGAAAAAAGCCAGGATCCGAGGTGTCTCGCTGTGGTTTTCTCTCATGTTCTAAAGAGAATGCATACATAGAGAGCCAGATTTACTGTACATTAACAAACACATCATTAATTTCACAAAAGATATGCCCGCTATGAGTCCAATGAAGGGGGTGATCGTGTGAAGAGATTTATCTGGGTCCACGAGGAACTACTCTTTTAAAAAAAAGATGGTAAAGAGAATAATCAGGAGCTAGTTCCCATGATGGCATGAACAAGCCCTGGCGAGGGGGGTCTAATTAAAAATGGAGCTCCCTCTCCTCTATATATTCCTCTGACTAAGGTATAATATGAGTCATAATCCCAAAACATGCCATACTTCTAAGGAAGACAATCTCAACAAAGTCTTACTGAGGTAGAATAGCGGTTCTTGTCAACTAACAACTTACAGTATACGCTTCAAAAACCAGTGTCAGTATAGAAAACCTTTAAGAAGACTACAGAAATTAATACAAGGAAACAGTAAACTGCAAGAGCTTATTTCTATAGCCTTTACTGTTGAAATTTTGAAATGGTGCTGCAAAGAGGTCAGTCTATAGATCTGCTTCAAATCAGACAGACAGGAACAAACAAGTTCCACATAACTTTGATCAAAAAAGCAGCAATGGACAGGCTGACATGTTTTTTCAGAGACAGACAAATAGAAGGAGATAGATATTGCTCCAGGCTGGGTAAGAAGCCATTAGCTGTTATGGAGTATGTATCTGTACGCCCTCCCTATCCTATCTGCTACAGCCTCATGGAGAAAAGAGAAGGCCTTCCCAGGGTAATTGGAGATCAGAGATCCCCCATTATCCTCATAGTCCGATCACAATTTGCAGCCTTTTCAATGCTGGCTGTCTGGCATTCTTTTAACTTGGACCCATGCAGAGAGAGCAGTGGAGAATTCTGCCATATCTAGGTCTGAGCTTCCTTTTCTTTTAATGTTAGTATAGAGTGCAAGATACATATAAATATGCTACACTTGTTCTAGGCTCTTAAAAAGCACTGGATTGAAAAGTGTGAATGTAAAAGAGGCTGCAAAGTGATTACATCAGAAAAATGAGCAGAACTACATTTTAATTAAATTTTCTAATTGTACAAATTTAATTATATTTTCAAATTCTATGAGTCTATACAATGTATGCCGCTTGTTCAGTTTATTATCCACTTTCCAGGAATCCCTTCCAACTTTCTCTTAGAGACTTGGCTGTAAACTAGCGAGTCCATGCCTATTCTGTCTGCCATGGTCAGGGAACACATGGGGGCAGCTTTACTAAGCTAAAGATGACTGAATTCAGTCTTAATTTGCTCTAAAAATGTGGGCTACATGTGGTGCACCACATTTATTATGTGGACATTAAGGGTCTTAATGTTTTGTCTACATGTATGATATGAGGCTTAAGGGAGAACTCAACCTAGGCTCATTCTAGGAGTGGTCAACACTAAATTTTCCTCCCTGTTAAAATAATAACTAAATAATGATTGTGAACCTTACTTACTAATGGAGCTGAAAAAACTTCAGTGACTGGAAACCAGATAACCCTCCCCAATAACATTATGGCATTATGCTCTTCATCAACATTAAATAGACAACAACCCTAAGTTTCTCACTAGTAGCAGTTACAGAAGAATACAACCCATATGATTTGTCTTGCCTTACTGTGAAATTTCTGTATAACACAAGTTAATCCAGCAAACCCCAATAACACCATCCAGTCCATTATAATCCAAAATTGCAAGAGAGAGTCTAAACACTTAGGGTTAAAATGAACAGTAAAGGCACAGAAGGCAAGTGAGGAAGGTCTTATGAAACTGTGTAAAGATTGAAATATAAAAGAAAATGTTGCAAAGAGATTCCGGTGGGATCAAGCCCCTGGAAGAGAAGCTTTATTGAAATACTGGGCTAAGGAGAAAAACAGAAAATATACAAATCCGGTATCACTTCTGTCTCAGTTCTGTGGCAAGTTGACATTTCCCAGGGGCCGACACAAGGTGAGCTATAACCACTTCAGTATATGAACACAACACAAAACTCATAACTAGCTAAATAAGGTTCACGGTGCTTCTGAAATAAGGCTGACTCTACATTATTACTTACCCCCTCAAGAGTCAGCTGGTTTTCATGAGACCAGCAAGTATTAGGCGACATCGATTCCTCCAGTATAGGAACGCACGGTCAATTTTTTAATGAAGTTTTGAATCTTGATGATAAAGGAAAAATTAAAGATAATGAGCAAAAATTTAATTTCATTTTTTTATAAAGGAAGGCTCAGTATTGAACGGAGTGAATAGTGCAGATGTCATCAAAACGTTAATAATGGATATTCATAGGCTTACTGAAATTCTGCTGTAGCTGAATGAGAATCTAAACTTCATCCTATACAATCCTATACTAGTAAATACTATGACAACCGTAGGGCATAGTATATTGCATACAGATCTACAGTTATGTATGAGGTTACACAAATCACCAATGTTGCATCAAGCAAAATACTAAACCAGAAGTAGGCAACCTTTGGAAGTCTAGCTGTTGTGGAACTACAACTCCCAGCATGCATACTTGCTCTGCTCTGCCAGCATTTTCGTAGCTATTACTGTAAATGACGGAAATTGCAGCGTTTCCACAGCGCATATTTTTTCGCAAGGTGTGGATGGGTTTTCCTTGAATCCCATTCACCTTACAATGACTGTAAAATGCTGCAGTTTTTTCCATGTCGTTTCAGCCACGGTCAAACCACGGAGTTCATAGCACGTGTGGCCCCAGCCTTAGTGCATCATTAGCTAGAACTCTATGTTGTGCTGTTCCACTGTTATTCTTCCTAAAAATGTATGACTACATTAACTGAGTGATATAATTCCCCTTGACAAAGGGGTGTGTTCTTAAAGAGTCTGGCACATCCTCCAGAGTTTGTAGGAACACACTCCCATGTGGTAACTGTCAGGAATCTAAATATCCATGCTCCTACTTCTCCATCCAGCAGTTGTCATTCTCTTCTGTTCAGCAATGCTGGGGGAGCTTTTGTACTGCATCTGCATTGGCCACATAGAAGTTGATTTAAAGTTACTATACCTACCAGTCACAATTTGGTTGCTTCTGTTCAGCCAGTCAGAGACTCAGAGCCAATTAGAGGTCTAGTTCAGTGGCCTTTCAAGGGCTGAGGTAACCGGACACTTTCCTTACTCATGCCTGTGCTTGCATTAGTTTTCTAGGCTCTCTGTTCTCAAAACTTACTTCCAGTACCTTTCCCTATTGTCTGCTGATTCTCTGGTTTGCTGATTCTGGTTTTCTTTCCTAGTTATTCCCTCTCTTGCTGACTTGACTTTATCTGTGACCTCCTGGACCTTACCATGGCCTGGACTGCTTTTGTTTTGGCCATTCTCATACTTTCCTTGTTTTCACCCTGGATAAATTACCCGCAATATGGTTTCTTGTCTGGTCCTTAGCCTGCAAATACACAGTGTTTTCTGGCACTGTATTCTAGGGTTGCACCCTGGATCCCGAGAAACAAAGTCCAATTAATCATTCTGAAAATAAATATGCAACAAACTATGCATCTAACTAATTATACATTTAGAATTATATAATATAATTTAAAATAATTAATAAGTTTATTTTGAAGCAGAAGCCGTTAACTTTTTTCTGATTCCAACTCCACCTCCGCCCAAAATTAGCCCCAACTCCAACTCCAAGACTCTGACACCTCAGCCCTGACAATAGCCTTAGCAATGTAGAATTGTTTATTTGCTGTCTGCTGGTCCTGTCAGTTACCTGCTGTGTATTAGGAAATTGCCTAAAAAGTAATTCCATTACCTTTTGGTAACCGGTTAAATGGCAATTTCATACCAGTAACACTCAATTGTCATAAATTTAGAAATTTATTCATACATTTTAGGAGGAATAACAGAGGAAATTTTTTTTTTACTAAAGCAGACATATGAGGAGAGGCAACAGTTCCTCACTATAGTTTTTTTTTTCCCAGAAGAAGTAGATGAATCTCACCTTACTAATATAATGTATTTACCAATTTGTGAATGTGGCATGATCTACCAATGGACAGGATGGCACATGGGCAACCTTTGTGACCTTTTAACAGGGGCATTGACTGGCATTAATTGGGAATGATAAGTGTTTGATTATCAGGTATTCTGGATTAGTAAATTGTCATAGTATAGAATTAAAAAATACTGTATTGGTAGAGAACCTTGAGGAAGACCCATTAGCTAAAATGGAATGCTTACACAGAATCTGCTATGATCACTTTGGTTTTAATTATGAAGGTGTGAACCGAGAGCAAGGCAGGTGGTTTGGACTCCGCAACCAGAAATGAACGCACACGCGGTAGTTCAAGAAAAAAATATATATTTACTATAAGTTAATAAAGGCTAGTTAAAGGTAAAATGACAGGGCTAAAGACAAGCAAAATATACAATATAGCATGAACAATTTCAAGGCAAATTCTGCAATGGTTTCTACTTTTACTCTGTCCACTTCTGCAGTATGGACACTGAATGAACAATATACTCAAAACTATCCCTAACTGACCCTGACTTCCCATTTGGGTGCACCCCCTTTTCCCCAGTGGTCCAGGTGGACCGCTTACAGTCCGTAGAAGCGCGCGGTGGGGCCCAAAGTCGGTCCTTTCTTTTATAGTGAAGCGTCCTCTCCTCACGGTTATCAGGATCTTGGGAGAAATGAAGTCCTCTTTAACAGACAGGGAAACCAACTGAATGCAATGTAATCCAACAGCAGATTCCACTCAGCACACTGACAGTCCTGCCGAATCCATACACTGAGCTGGGATGTAAGCCGGGATTTAGCAGGTGCTGTCCAGTACATCAACAGCACTGCGAGTCTCTATCTGTGGTATCCAAATACACAGTCACAATGTCAGTCTCACTGATCAGCCACTGAGCACAGTTCCTTTCACGTGGACTCACTAGTCCTGTTGTCTCTTTACACTCTGTTTGTCTCTGGACCAAGATACAGCTTAGCTGTACAGAAAAATCTCCACACCAGTTCAATACAACACTTGCCAAGATGGCTGCTGCTCTCTGTCTCGTCACTTCCTGCTGCTCTCCTCACACTCTGTCTGCAGAACAGGCAGGCTGACATAAAAGGGGGGGGGGTCTCACTCCAGCATCATGTCACAATTACAATGGCTGCTGTCTTAAAGGAACAGAATCACAGAAATACATTCAACATTAACAGTTTATACAGACAAATGAAGCTTAAGACAACATTGGCTGTCTCTTACATATTCCCCCCCACTTTAAGAGTGGCAGTCCCTGCCTATGACTGTATATCCAGAGGGTTGGACTTTTATGCACAGGGTGGTAGTATACCGATGTATGACAGGCCAAACAAACTCATCCTGCGCATACCGAACAGGGGGAATACCAGCATTTGGCCTAGTGGTCCGTCTGAGGACCGGTGGTATATTATGGGGTGCTGCAGCTATGGGCTGAGAAGGACCAGCGGATTCCGCACCAGAGGGGGCACAGGCCAGAGATACAGTAGTCACAGGTGGAACATCCCCTTGTAATGTCAATATTGCTAGCTCTACTAGTACTTCTGGTGCGGTCTGGTACATTCGCTGTATCATTCGTATCTGTTCCACCCACATACTCACTGACATATTATTGCCATCAAATTTAGCTAACTGACTCATTATAGCCCCTGCTGGCATTCTTCCTCCAGCACCATTCTCCCGAACGGGTGCGTCACCGTCCATTCTGGTAAGCGGATCCTGCCGACTACGCCAATTTGTGAACCGAGAGCAAGGCAGGTGGTTTGGACTCCGCAACCAGAAATGAACGCACACGCGGTAGTTCAAGAAAAAAAAAATATATTTACTATAAGTTAATAAAGGCTAGTTAAAGGTAAAATGACAGGGCTAAAGACAAGCAAAATATACAATATAGCATGAACAATTTCAAGGCAAATTCTGCAATGGTTTCTACTTTTACTCTGTCCACTTCTGCAGTATGGACACTGAATGAACAATATACTCAAAACTATCCCTAACTGACCCTGACTTCCCATTTGGGTGCACCCCCTTTTCCCCAGTGGTCCAGGTGGACCGCTTACAGTCCGTAGAAGCGCGCGGTGGGGCCCAAAGTCGGTCCTTTCTTTTATAGTGAAGCGTCCTCTCCTCATGGTTATCAGGATCTTGGGAGAAATGAAGTCCTCTTTAACAGACAGGGAAACCAACTGAATGCAATGTAATCCAACAGCAGATTCCACTCAGCACACTGACAGTCCTGCCGAATCCATACACTGAGCTGGGATGTAAGCCGGGATTTAGCAGGTGCTGTCCAGTACATCAACAGCACTGCGAGTCTCTATCTGTGGTATCCAAATACACAGTCACAATGTCAGTCTCACTGATCAGCCACTGAGCACAGTTCCTTTCACGTGGACTCACTAGTCCTGTTGTCTCTTTACACTCTGTTTGTCTCTGGACCAAGATACAGCTTAGCTGTACAGAAAAATCTCCACACCAGTTCAATACAACACTTGCCAAGATGGCTGCTGCTCTCTGTCTCGTCACTTCCTGCTGCTCTCCTCACACTCTGTCTGCAGAACAGGCAGGCTGACATAAAAGGGGGGGGGTCTCACTCCAGCATCATGTCACAATTACAATGGCTGCTGTCTTAAAGGAACAGAATCACAGAAATACATTCAACATTAACAGTTTATACAGACAAATGAAGCTTAAGACAACATTGGCTGTCTCTTACAAAGGAGTCTTATAATTACATGTCTGTTCAGTTTTCTGCTTGTAATCTTGCAAGATTATCCCACAGTTTTGTGGAAGAAACACCAGGTTATAAAAATGTATAGATTTTTGAATAAAGAATTTTTTTTTTTTGTCATCTCATTACATTCAGACAACCGGTGTGCATAACAAAATGCTCATTTTTCACAGCCGTCTTGCACCAGAGGGGCATCCGTTTTGACAGATCCCCCATACATGAGTGTATGGAGGGATCCATAAAAACGGACAAAAATAGGACATGACCTATATTTTGATGGTCCATTACAATGGACCGTCAAAATAATGGTCATGTGAATAGCCCCCATTGACAAAGATTGAATTTACTGCTGCCGTATTATGTCCGTTAAAAAAAATACAGACGTCACATAGCTATTCATTACTGTCAAGTGAATGTAGATTTAGGCTAGATTTTTACACATGGCGGTCATGAGGCTTTAGTGTCTAACACCAGTGAAAACCACATGGCAAAAACACATCTGGTCTGCAACAAATTGCCACGATCTGTAGCATAAGTGAGCAGCAGCAAATAAAAGAAAATGGGGCAGATTTACTACTGTGTGTGGCGTACAATAGGGACATCTGTCCTAATTACTTCACTTTTTACAATACCCACTTACTGGAGTGACTCTCCAACAATTTTTGCGACTTTTGCGCAAATGAGCTAAAAAAAAGTCGCAAATCCTAGATTGCAGGGTTTGATAAATTCCCCCAATATGTCTAAATTTAATATATAAATTTTCCATTCACTCATGGAACAAGTGGACCTGGCTTTGTGAGAAAGGGGAATAGTTTCAGCATAAAAAGGGGCACAGTTTGAATGTACCAAAATACTTAAAAATTTGGGTGTAAAATTCCTGCCCAAAGTTTGCCAACTAATACAGGTACATCTCAATAAATTAGAATATCTTTGAAACGTTCATTCATTTCAGTAATTCAGTAATACAATTCATAATCAGCATCTTCCATGATTGTGTGTCCTACTGAACCAGACTGTGGGACCATTTAAAGGCTTAGGAAACCTCGGCAGGTGACACACTGAATTTACAATACAGAACTTTTTTACAATATTCTAATTCTCTTAGATTTGGGTTTTCATTACCTGTAATCCATAATCAACATTTACAGAAATAAAACACTTGAAATAGAACCCTCTGTGTGTAAAGAATCAAGAAAATATAGGAGGTCACTTTTTTAATTCAATTACTGAAAGAAATAGACGTTCAAAGATATTCTAATTTATTGAGATGCACCTGTAGCTGCTATGAACTTAAATCTGGTGCATTTTTAGACTGCCATCCAGCATCAAGTGATAACCTCATTTTCAGACCGCCTGTTTAAGTTCACACTGTCTAAGGCTAGGTACATACCTGTGCCCGAAATCCGTTTGGGGATTCTGTCCCCCATTCCGCTTAAAAAATTCAGAGAGAAAAGTCTTGCAAGCAGGACATTTTTCTTAGCAATTTTTGGGTGGAAACCGGGCAGACCCCTTTATAATCTATGGGGTCCGCTGGTTTCTGTGCGTAACCGCTTTTTAAGCAGATTGGGTTTCCGTTTTTCGGGTCCCTAAGCAGACCTGAAGAACGGAAACCCAAGCGCAGATGTGAATCTAAAGTAACTGTAATTAAATGTGCTTGCTGCAGATCCAGTTTGACCGTTAATGCATCGGACACTACTGCCCTTCAGACAGCATATGCAGACCGAGACTAATTCTGATCTATCCTAAAATGAAAAATATCAGACTTCCACTTAAGTGGTGCTGAGCGATTTATACTGCTCATATATTAAAATTTGTGAATGAATGTGTATTTTCAATATTGCACTGTGAAATCATTCTGTGTGCTTCACCGTCTGCCTAAAAACATAATATTTCTGCCATTTCATTTAACACGACTGACTTTGATGAACAGTTAATTACACAAAATTATCCCTTGTAATAAATGTGCCTGAATCAATTCTAGTGAGATAGAAAAAGTAGCATAACTTTTCCTCAAACTGTAGATGAAGCTTTCAGGAGTTGAATTTCCGTCTCAGCAGGTGGGCTAGGCCTAACAATGGCAGCCTGTTCTTTGCAGAGGCTTTCTCCACTTCACACAGAATTAATGCTAAACCTTTTACCGGTTAAGTCATTCAGCCAAAAGAAGTTAATCATCAGAGGATTTCACAGGTACAGCAATACAGGATAAGCGCATCATAATTAGGATTGGGATGAAGCAGCCTATTCATCTCTATGCAACAGGTACCATGTGTATCAGCTGGCGGTGGCTTCTACTCCCTGCTCTCTCTTTATTCCTAGCACCATGGATAGCACAAGGGGAGGGGTCGATGCAAACACAATAGCCAAGCAAGGAATGATTTTCATAAAGGTTCTGCAGTTTCTTTTCTGAATTTTAAGAAATGTCAGGGAAGATGATGGTGATCGCTGTTTCCTCTCGCCCCCTAATAGATATATCAAGATTCATTACATAGCCCCAATGGTGGGCTTTCTTTCAATCCAACAAAACTTCTTTAGTTTGTGGACAGAACTATTCTTCATATTTGTTGCTCCTACACAGCAGAAATATCAATTATGTCATTGTAATGCCCTTCACTTTGGCAGAGGGCCCATACCCCACCTCCAACTATGGGCAGAGCCTATAAATCGAACATCAGCATGAGTGAAACCCAGAAAATATACTGACATCAGCATGAGTGAATCCCAAGAAACATCTCTTCCTAGCATGGTTCAGGCAACATGTAATTCACTTTGGCAATAGACCAAATAGTGCACCTTACTTTAATAGGTAAGGTCATAACAATGCTAACTAATTACAGAACTCCCATTAAATTACCAAAAATGACTGATGTTTCCTGCACTTCCAATATCCTTCAAATATGTTAACCCTTACGTTAACCAATAGACCCTAGACGATCACAAAACCAAAGTTAAAGGGGTTTTCCATTACTATTAATGACGTAATCTTAGCATAGGCCATTAATATTCTCTCAGCTCCCCCACTGATTAGCTCATTGGTGATCATGGTGCTTCTAAGTGAATGGAACTGCGCCACTGTACCATTCACAGCCTATATAATATAGGGAGCTGCACTTGTTTCGGGTACATCAGGCCCTTTGTAAAGATGACTGGGAGTTGGACCCCTACTGATCTGAGTTGATGACCTACTTGCGGAAAATATTTGAAGAAGAAATTGAGTTTTATTTGTTGAGTTTGTGCACTGTCCTTTTGTGATTGTTAGGATACAAGCTCCCTAGCAAATGTGGCATAAACCTGTCATGTCAAACACACCCCTATATGAAACAATACTATCCATTTTCTGCTCTATATTGTGAGATAGGGAAGCACAGCAGCATTATCACTACTAGTATAAAGCCAAGTCTGTCAGCATTGTCATTACAGTGGCAAAATCCACAATAAATCGCCTGTTACATCTTTTTCTTCCTGCCTCAGCATATCCTCTCTCAAACAATTCCTCCCCAGTATCAGTCCATTGCATTCTTCCAGCTTCTAATTGTATTGCAGGCGACAATATGAAAGATATTAATCAGGTAGGCTAAGAGAATTAATATAATAAATAGACTATTAAGTTAAACTATTTTTCAGCTCCAATAGTGAACGCGGCTATTGTTTTTCTTGCTTCATTACCTAACTAAGCTATACAGGAAAAAAATTATGCTGATCCCCCAGTAATTAGGTGATAAATGTCTGTGCACAGTAGCAGTGAAGACCACCGGCTCCCAGAAAGCTACTGTGCCCAATGTGGCCCTCACAATAGAAATAGCTGAGTCTTTGAATACAGTACAATTATCTCCAGGTCACATTTCTTAGAGGTCAACAAGCAGTCCTGACACCAGTGAGGGCGATGCGACAGAACCCTGGCTGCAGCCTTCTGAATTTCCACAGCTAATGATATTTCTAAAATCTACTTCAATAGTAGAGCAGGGAGACATTATTCTTCACAATGTACAACTTGTAGCGATGGCAGAACCTTCTCATTTCCAGGTTTGTTTTGCCTTCAGTGGCAGAAAAGCAATCCAACAAAGAAGACATCTAAAATAAATAGCAGACCGCAAATAATGCACACTACACACCAAATGTAATGGAAATATTATAATATAATATCTATCTATTTATAAGTAAGCCACTCCAATATGTAATACTGGCAAGTCCACTGTGACAGATGAGAGCAACGGACATTAATAACGGTAATGTGAACCCACACTAAGGGACCAAAAGTGTACCAAAACCTGTCTCAAATCATGTCTTTCTAAAACTTTTGGAGCAATATGTTACACAAAGTGCATTCAGGTTAGAATAAGATTGTGTTGAGAAGGTTGTACAACTTGATATTCAGAAATCAATGACAATGATGGAAAGTAACCATCCACAAGTCTATTACATCTGTTATATACAGCTAAGCTTTGCACGACTAAGGGCAGTTCTACTGAGAGTGGCGATATATATGGTGTCTTAAGGGGACTTTCTCAGCTCAGCGACCCAGACCTACCTGGGGTCTGTATCATCAAGGACCCCGACCCACTGTAATGAAATATGCCCAAGCATGTACGCCTGTCTATCAATTCCTTTCTATTTTGAGTTTCTAAAGCAACAGAATAAACTAAAATAAAGATGTCTCACAATTACTGATCTGAGTTGAGTGTCATCTATCTTTTTTGATGTCTCCTGAAAGATACTAGGGACAAATCCATAGAAAGACCTCACTTAACATCAGGCTGGATACGTGACAGAAACTGTTAGCTATTGCTCTTAAACCAGTCCAAGCACCTTGGAGTGGAAACTCTCATGATCATAGTCGTACTTTTATAATTGCAGATTGTTGCTCCATTTCTGGGAAAACTGGCCTTTTCCCTAAATGCAAATGAAACATGGGGCTTGTGAGAGCTTGTAATGGCTCAATTTCCAGCACTGCTTCTTAGTATGGTCCCAGTTGACAAGGGAAGTCTAAGGAAGGGCTAGGGGGTGCTGTCAATGTACCTCATGGTGGAAAACTGAAAAAAGATTGTCATTTAACTGTGAAGGAGGCAGCACTGGTCAGGATTTGTGGCTAAGATGCAGAGCTGTAAATGGAGTCCATCCAGGCTCTGACATGCCCCCATTGCACTCAGTACTTATATACGTGTTCTCATATATGCAATTTTCTCAGAAATGGAGTAAAAATCAGGTTATGGATGCTAGTTTAAGAATGATTCACCTTTATAATACATGTTTGGTCATATACGTCATATAGATACATGGATCTGCATACAACCTGCCTATTCTATTTCATATTGGCATTCTTTAAAGGCTAAATGTATACTTCATTATCATCATAATTTACAGCTTATAACATGCCTTATATCATTAGACTGCAGTGTTCAATGGGCTACCACCAGTCAATGCTTTATCCAGATGTCTTCATCTGAAAGACGTCTAGAACATTTACATATATTAGTAAGCGTGAGTGGGAAGTCCTACATAATCCAGCCTGTATTTTAGGCTTAGAGGAATTACATGTACTTATTACATTGTAGCCCATTACAGAAACTTCATTAAATTTTCTAAGCCAATGTTATAAAGAGAAATGACAATATAACCAACTACAGTCATGAAGATCTTACAGTTATATATATATATATATATATATATATATATATAAAGCTACTGTGCAGTGGTAGCTATAGGATAAAAGACAGTAAAAACTTTTGTCCAAAGTAAAGTCAAGTTCCAGGTTTGTAGTACACTCAAGAAAAAATATTATACCAGGTGTATAGTATAGGATCCAGACAGATGTAGTAGAACCATATTTGTTATTTAAAGGAGTTGCTGCATTAATATAAATGTACTCAAAGCATAAGATTTTAAAAGAAATCATATATTAAAAATGCTCATGTCTATATATTGCTGTTACACACTTAAAGTGCCTCCTGGTGTTCTTTTGCTCAGTTTCACTATTGTACATAGACATGGGAGTGATTCCTGCTTTTGTGAGGATAGGCCATGAGTAACTGGTCAGTGTGAGCCTGACACTCAGATCCCGCATCGATCAGATGTTTTGGTTTCTTCAGATCACTGGAACTTATACAGGGGATGGAGCCAGAAGCAGAAAGTTCCGCCCTGTGTATAGTGGTGCTTTTTCAAGTGAACAGGAGCAGAGCTGCAGTATCTTTGGTTTCCAATGCCAGAAAAGCTGATCGGTGTGGGACTTGGGCGTCAGATTCCCACTGATCACATGCTAATGACTTATCCTTTGAATAGGTCATCGACATGAATATTGTCCTGGGAGCTCAGAGAAACACTTTAATATTTATTTGTGGAACAAACCCTTTAAAAGGAATCTGTCATTGTGAAAGATTATGTCATGGTGCTGGAAGAGCTAAGCAGAGTGATACAGTTTTATGGATAAAGAGTCAGAACAACTTGTGTTTTATTAATATACTGTACATTTCTGCTCATTCAGGGGTTAGTAGTTATGCGGGCGGTAAGTAGCAGCTGTCTCTGTACAGACATTCATGCAGCATAACTCTCAATCCTTAAGTAGAAAGGCCTAATGGACTACAAATTCCTGAATGACCACAGGCTGAAATAAATAAATGACAAGTTATAGTGAATCCCTACAAAACTATATATCAATCTGCTCTACTTCTCCTGCTCTATAACATACTACCTGCAGATCCGACACCATATTTAATGTATCGGGTTCCCTTTAAGTCTTACCCAAAAACATAGGGACTGTGCTGTAGAGTGATATAACAGTTAAGCAAATAATAATCTCAGCTCTGCTACATCTGCATTATACCCAGTAGCACCTTTCTGCTGTGCAAATCTATATTTTGTGTCTCACAATTAGTACAGATTTCTACGCATGTTAATAGTTTCTTTAGCTGTCATGTTTCCCAGCACTATAAGGACTCTAGTTGGGTTTGGGCTGACAGATTCACCAATTAAGGCGGCAGTGTACAGACAGTATGGGTGTCTTTATGTTGCCACAACACATTGTAGGAAGGGTACACTCATCACACCAAGGAGGGAACAGTCACTAAGACATACTGAACAGCTATTTGTTGTTTGTTTGTGATATCCAACATCTGGATATATCAGGACCCATAATAAGGATCCGTTGTGTTCACTGTGCCTACATCTATATGGTTACTTCAAGACTGTACGAGACACAAATTAAATCCATTTCCTGAGATGTCAAAAAGGTTAGGTCAAGTAACGCGGTGCTGTGAAAGTTTAGTTAATGATGTTTGGTAAAAACACGTAAATTACACATTAATTTTATATCTGCTTATAAAGTGATGGAATGATCAATGCCAAAAACTGACGGAATCATTAACAAGCTGTAAGTTTCTAGGAATGGCCTGTAAGGGTAATGTATGTGGTTGTCAGAGATACACAAACCCTTGTAGATTTCTGCACCCTCCTGCTGAGTCCCCAAGAACAGCAAACACTTATCTCCCTTCTTTTATCTATGCTTTATCTCACCTCTTGGGCATATTATGCTGTCTCTTTAGAAGCTTAATGTCAGACCTGTGAGGTATATTCTCTCAATGTGCGGTGCTGGATCAGCTAAATATAAGTCTCAAGTTGGCATAGTAAAGGTTATCTCAACTTGCAAGGAAGATCCAAAGAATAAACAGAAAGAGTAGACGGCACAGAAAATATCAGAATGCGTGACAGACAGGCCAAGTTTGCTCAGCACGGGATCAGGGAAATTGCTTGTATGGGCTATTTTAGTGAAAGGGAATGTGTCACCAGAAAATGACCTATTTTTGAATCAAGTTTTATATTCAACATTTTTAAAGAATTTTTATGAAATGTTCTAAATTTTTTCATGTTACTGTCTATATTTAAAAAAAACTAAAAATCCTGCAGTTCTAACACTGTCCACTAGGCCATATAATATACTTCTTGTTTTCTATAGGAGATATCTTGATAGCTGCCCCTCACTTACAGCACACTATTGATCACAACTATCATGTATATTTACCTAAGTTGTACGAAAAGTTTGTGACTAAAGGAGTTAACCTCTTGATAAAATTGATGGTACTGCAGACGTGTCCCAAAAAATTAAATGGGATACCACTGCAGTACTCATAACCACCGCTCTTAAAAATATAAGGAGTGAGCAGAACAGTACCCCACATGTAAACAATGCTAGGAGTTGCATGCTCTGGGAAACAGCTGATCTGTATGGGTCCCAACAGTCGAACTTCCACCAATCAAATTGATGGTCTAAATAATTTTCCTAATTTAAAAAAAACTTAAAAGCTTTTAAAAAATGTCATTTTGCAATCTATAGGTTTTTCTGCTCTTCATCATTTTCCAATCCACTATATGCAGACAGCGGTATAAAAAGTGGATGTACGTTTTTTTTTGTTACCATGGCTACATCAAAAGACATAAATACGTTTTTATTGAAATTGCATTTTCTTTATATTTATATAAGCTACCTTGCTAAATTTCATACAAGTAATAAAATGTATATGTAATAATGTACTAATGTGGATGTTTTTGTACTAACCATGGACATTGCCATGTTTTACATTGCTGGCTAATTTCAGAGAACAGAACAAACAGTTTTCTAGAAATCCTGCACAATGGGGTTAATCTCCTGCTGATCCGATCGATCTTGACTGAAGAAGAAATGAGGGGCAGGGCTTAGCATTGGATGGGGTTGGACAAACGGACCTGCTCTAAAATAGCAGACACTTATGGATCCTGACAGACCCCATTGGCGATTATGGGGTCTATTGGGTGTCCATTGCGTGCAGGTCTTTTTTGTCCGGTAATTTTAGGCAGACAGTGCGAATGTGTTTCCGACGCCAACACAGATGTTCCTAACTGTAATATGAGACAAAATAGGTCCAAGAAAAGGAGAAAATGAAGAAGCACTGGGAATTTCTTTGTGCATTTTCTTTAAGACCACATGGTGTGCTGTGCTCACATCCATGAATCCTTAACTGGGGAAAGAACATCGCTAGAATGAATCGCAAACTACATGACTATGTAACCCCATCACTGAAAGATAATTCTGTGACCTTTTCCCTTATCCTATTCATGATCCATGTAACAGAAAGAATTACTGTGAGCTGAGACACATTCCTACAATTAAAATCTAGATCTGTCCTTATGAAATCTTTCTTTTCCATCTTTTCTCTAATTACCAAACTCAGAACTGAGATGAAGTTTTTGCAGACTGGATATCTCATCTTGACAGTGGCAGGCAATGTACTTTCGTCTGTAGATAAATGGAGCATTATTACAGCAAGAGGCGGAACAACTGCTCAGCATTCAGGCAATGTGGCCGGGCAAAGAGGGAACTTTAACAGTCGTTAAAACCAAATGTGGCACTGGGGAGCAGAACCATAAAATAATAGCCTGACGCTTTTCCTCGCTTTTTTATGGATCGCGCTCGGCGGATGTATTGTCATAATAAAGACATACGGTTAAGGCTTTAATCCATGCTAGTCCAAAGTACCCCTATGAGGGACCTGAAAAGAAAGTATTAGTGGTCCCTGGTTTCTGTGATATGACCCAACACCAGGAAATTTGATAAACACCATTAAGAGATTCCCAATAGCCATCAGCAAATAACAAGTCATTAAATGGAAAAGGAAATTTTCCGATGTGCAGGAAGAGCAGTCGACTTCACTTGCTCTTTATACATTAACCCTTGTGGTTGTAGGCAGTTCATTTCTTGGAGGTATGAGGTTATAATATTTACAAAAAAAAGCTTTACTAACCAGCCATATATGAGTTATACACTGTTTTACACTGTATAATAACTAAAACTTGTACACAAGAAGCAGCCTTCACAATAGTTCAATATTTTGTTCATGGTTGGATGGTTGGTTTAAGATGCTGTATAACTGAATTATGACTGTGTAGACTTATTCAGTCACAACAGAGGTAACAATGTCATTTACCCACATTGCGGCTTGCATGTGAAGAGGATACTTTGACCTAAGCTGCTGTAGATTGATCCTGGAAATGTTGGCAGCTGTTGAATTTTAGATGAGCACTTTAACATGGAAAGGTATGCAGCAGCATGCCAAATTTATCCCCGCTGACGACAAGACGAGAAGTTAAGACTTGCAATAAATAAAACAGCATAGGCAATACAAGGTGCTTGTCTATGACCACTCTAAAACTGGGACGGTAAACCTCTGGTCGAGCCATTTTCATTCAATAACATCCAGTGATTAAAGTCCAAGTACCTTTGTGAGCTTTTATTGAAGTTCTGCCATGCTATAAGGATATGTCAAAAGGTAGCATTCATTGGCAATGGTCCAGGTCGTCAAAAAGTGCCCCTTTACTGATAGAGATTTCCATTGGAAGTTGTCCTATTCATGAACAGAATTACTGTTTATATGAATGTAATATACTTGTTATCCATAGTCCATTAATTAGTTGATGTGCATTATACACAAATGTGTCCTTCCTCACCTGTCCTCTTGGCTGGTCACATCCAGATATGAATATCATAAGATAAGCAGATTTTAAAATAACATTATTTCATAATAATGTGTCAGAAAATATGTATCCTATATGTGTTCATGTGCGCCCACACGATGGTTGTGTTGTGAACTGCGGGGCTGTTAAGAGTTTTGCTAGCATGTTACAATATTGTATTAAATTTGTTTCATGAAAAACTGGAGTTTTAAACAAACTAGGGCTAAAGTAAGGGTGGTCATATGTGTATAAAGAAGAAACTTTAGACCTATTTACACCCAACCTAAACATATTAACCCATTCCTGACATCCGCCTTAATAGTACGGCGGATATTGGTTAAGGAGGCTCCATAGCCGCCAGGTCTAAGTAGCAAGGAGTGCCTGCATTTTGCAATGCATTGCAATGCATGGCATTAGTGATCAGACCCCCTGGTGTTCAAGACCCCTAGTGAGTCTAATAAATACAGAAAACAAAAAAAAAGGTAAAAAAAAAAAATATATAAAAAACTAAAAGGAATTAAAAATTTGAGTCACCCTTCTTCCCTTAGTTCACATATAAAAGTAAAAAAATTAAGTATCCAAAAATACCTGGTCTACAAATTTATCAAAAAAATTTCCCGGTGAACACCATAGCGGAAAAAAAAAAGAAAAGGGCCAAACTTCCATTTTTTCACTGTTTCACCTCTCTTAAAAATTTGAATAAAAAGCAATCAAAGAAATAGACATTCCCCAAAATAGTATAACTAAAATGTACATCTGGTCTGCAAAAAAGGCATCCTATGGAGTCGCAGAATATGGCAACTCCAAGAACATAGCGAGTCAAAAACGAAAATCGAAAATGTTTCTGCGGTGGGAAGGGGTTAAACTCTTGATACAATCAAAGTAAGCTATCTGACTTCTCATGGTACATATGTTATTGTGTTATGAAAACCATCTCATTCAACTACAATGTACAATAGTGGTGAATGGGTTTTTACCCATGTCTGAATGAAGGCTTGCAGTGACTGTTCTCACTGTTTGCTGCATTTTATGTCCTGACTTTAATGTCACATAAGAGGCAACACATTTTCTATCGTATAACTCCAAATGTGTAGGGATAACAATAAAGGGGATTCTTAAATACAAGGAGCTGCTCAATTACATGATAAAAGGAGTATTTCAACAATAGACCTCAATGCATATTATAGAGAATTACTTTTGGGTCTCACACCTGTCAAGGTGTGAAAGAGAGGTAGACAATAGCTGGCTGTGCACATTGCTCCATTACAGTCTACGGGAGTTAAAGAAAAAGGCCTAATGTGAAATTTATGGATGTGAGTCATTCCTTAATATGAATATTCCTTTAAGACTCTCCTGTCTGAAAACAATCTTTTTTTGTTTTAAAAGGACACTCACAGCATAAATAAAGCAGAAAGGGTTAAGTGCACATCAAAGGGGATTCTGGGAGTTTGTCTAAGAATCAGCAGCTTTATGTAAATGACATTTTTGCGTCCAGATCACAAGGGAAATTAGAGGGAAAGTGAATGTTTTGGGAATACATTGGCAAAGACTCGAGCGAGAAATCTAATCAAAGTTTTCATTAAAATTTCCATTCTTTCCAGAGATGTTTAGGACACTTTAAAGTCTAATAAGCATGGGATGACTGCAGTTTAAGGCCTTTAGGTCTGCTGGAGAGTCAAATGGTTAAAATAACCATTTTCCTGACTTAATGAAGCACAGATCACTAAGCAGTCTTGCAATGTTGGAAAAAGACAGCTGAAGTGAATGATCTTGTCGTGTCTTATTGTGGGAGAGGCACCGGACTTCATGGATAAATACTTGTCGCACTTACAAACATCAAGCAAACACAACTGCATCATTTTTTTTTGTTTGCCTAGTGCTAAAAAATTACAGATTGTAATCGCAAGGTGTTGCTAGTGTGTTCAAGGTGTTGCTAGTAGCTTTTTTTTGGCAGCACAAGTTTAGTTATCCTTTGGCTATGAGTTGTACTAAAGATCATAGGTGGAATGACCATTCCATAAGGGCCTCTTCAAAGGGTCTCCGGTCGCCAGAATCTCCAACAGAGAAACCGCTGAAAATTAGCAGAAAGAAAAGTCCTGCACAGAGGACTTTTCTTTTCGCCAGTTTCAGTATAAAAACGGAAGAAACCTGATGGACCCCATTATAGACTATGGGGTCTGCAGGTAACCGCTGTTTTAGCAGTCTGGCCCTCCATCGTGGGGTCCCCTGGCCGACCTGTGTGACGGGGAGTCCAGCGCAAGTGTGAACCTAGCCTCACACATTTTTTGTCATTACCACAGTATATGCCAGAAATCTCTTACGGAAAGGGGTCCAAGCCACATCTTGAGAATGGTGCAAATGGACAAGTGGTCGTGCATGTGCAGCTCTAACTATTCATCCCATAGTGAGCTCCAAAAAACACCACAGTCAATATTAATGAGGAGGTTACCAGGAGATCATTTGTCAATTTAACTTTGGGGATTTGAACCAATGAACAAAACATGCAAGGCTGTTACTAAACTGACTGAGCCACAAGCTCTATTGGTTGCAGCAAGAGTTTGTTTTGTTTTCTTATACCAAGCTACAATAGTATAGAACTGCCCTACATAATGCACTAGTATATAGAGAGATGTCATTATGCCAGTACATTATATACTTAAAAATAGATTTTAATGCATAAAATCTAAACATGCAATGTACTCGAATATAGAGACATTTCTCTATTTAGGATACGTATGCAAGAAAAGAAATAGGTTGTTATAAGAAAAACCTTACCTCTTGAAAAAAATGTAAAAATAAGGCTTGAATTATTATAAAATTATTATGAATAAATGTATATATATAAAATAGAATACAAAAGTTTATTTTAATTGAATATATGTAAGTGTGCCATTCTATATATAGTGTAGGTACTGTGGTGCTGACGCATATATTTCAATGGGACATGGGTGTGTAAACAATACTGCAAACCATGCTGTCTCGATACTGCTGACCTGCAGAGGTCCTGTGTGTTGGGCCCCCCGCAGATCTAATAATTATGGCCTATCCTAAGGATAGGCCATCAATGTTAGAAGCCGAATAACCTTTTTAAATAGGGAAAGCTGCGCATGTGTGGCCACCTCGCCATTCACCGCAACCAGGGGATAGGGGTCAGGGGAGCCCTGTTCTTAATATAGTTGTAGGTCTAAGAGGTGGGGATAACCCCTTTAGACTGAAGCCACACATTGTGTAAAAATAGTATTTTCAGTTGTTGTGGAAATACATCTAAAAAAAATGTACATACAGAGTTTTGACAAATTTATGGCACACGGGTGGGGGATTTATTATCCCATCTACGCCATTTGTTTGGCATAGATGGGTGAAAATGTGGCACACATTTCGTGCAAGTCCACAACCCCCTTCTGCACCCCTTTTACCACTTTCCACAAAAATGGGCAGGTTAGGCCGGGGATGCCTCGGCCTGACATATTTATTATTACTCATGCCAGTTTTATGACATGTTAAAGAGGAAATCTATGCCAGATGCTGGTGTAGATTTGGATTCTGCCGCATGGGCATGTACCTGATTTATTAAGAAGCCGGAGCCTCTTGATAAATCAGGTGCACCTTGCATCTGTAGGGCCTTTATTAAGACTGGTGTCACAACTTAGTTCATGTCTATTTTCTGTACAATTTGTAAAAGTGTCTAAAAAGTGTCTAAAACACTTGATAAATGTGGCACGTGGCATGTTAGCCAGTTTGTTGGCACAAATTATACCAGAATTCAAGCACATTTTGCTTAGTACCGATATATCTTCCTCAGCGTATTAACCCATATCGAGTGTACTTCAACTTTGCTGGTTGGTAACAGCCCCATGACCATTACTATTTCTGCTAAAGAATATGATGTATCTTCTGATAAAGTGGTTAAATGTTATACTGGGGGGCTGCATCCATGTATAATTTGGTGACTACAATGGCCCCTTCATTACATCTTCACCGCAAAAGCAACACATTAGCATGACACATAACACTCCTTAGCAGAATCACTGGCATTCAGAAGAGAAAATATTATAGGAAAACTGCATATTATTTATAGTGTCTATATTTTACCTTGTATCACTTGTTCATGTGTACTATCTCATCAGAATATGGAGAAACAGATAATGTACGACGACAGAAAATAATATAGAAACATACACACTGCGATCATTTCCATTTAATAAAGAAAATGATGACTTAAACTGTGCATATCATTCTACTCATTGAACAGTAAATTAATGAAATGCATAAATATGTGCCTGGGATATATTAAGACCTAAGTTCACTTCTGAGCTGATACTTCCTACTTACAGTACATAATTTATGTGATGGAAACAACATGTTTAATACAGAGCGGAAAATCTGAGTAGAGAGGATCTGTATAGATTTACATGCGATTTGCATCTCATTATGCTAGCACTCTTAGAGCCTGAACCTCTATAGTAATGGTACAGAAAGTAAATTATACCTTCATTTTAGCTGTTTTTACATGATGAATTTTTACAGGTAAAACAACAATCCCTATCACCTTAAATGCACACATATATAAAACAAACTGCCAGACGCCTTCTTCTGCTGCCAGTTTCTCCTGCACATCTTACAATCTGTAGGGGCATAGCCTTGTCTAGCATAGCAGAAGAGAACAAACCCCTTGGGATAAATTGCTCTCTTCTAGACAAATGATGTTATAATATGTAGACTGTGCTATGCACTAAAGCAAGCAATCAATAAATAAACAGGTTATATAAATAATACATTCTACATATATATATAGTCTTGGTCCTGATGAGAGACCTTTGAAAGAGTACGACTTGAGCTTGTAGAGAAATAGTAAAACAGCACAGCCCCCTGATGTTTTTTTTTCTACATCGGCTTCTGGGTATTCCTTTATTAAATGGACCACTTTTTTTCTCCATGGAGGCTCTTGAGGTTGAGAACCTAGCTTATTAGCTAAATCCAAGAACCATACTAGACACAGCTCTTGAGTTGACAGACTAAATCACATCTACAGAATATAAATACTGCTGCTTTGTTCCAGCATAGGTCTATTTCTTATTGTGAATGCAAACACAAGTAAAGACTGTAAAGACTATAGGACAGTAACCTATGATATCAATCCATCGCTGCCAGGCTTACCCACACAAACTCAGTCATGGCAACCCAAAGGCTGTAGCTGCTCTCATTATGACAAATAGGATGGCTACCCCTGTGCTGTTCTGTATTTTGCCTCTTGCTGTTCTCTCTGTAACCCTTCACCCCCTGGGTGCTATTGTTATTTTGTAAACTGGGCACCTCTGTATGAGCAACTTCAACGATATAACCTAGCAAAGGAATAAGTTATAGTGTGTCTGAAATAAACTAAACAAGAAGGAATGTAATGTTTCTGCAGTTACTATCCTGTAGATCAAGGAAGGAGAAGAGGAGCTATAAAAGGCTTTAATCTCCTAACTGGCTGCGCCTACGATTATTTTCTGAAAAGGCCGCACAGTCGGTATTAATATGCACCTGGTAAAATGTGCAACTGATTTAGTAGTCATTTTTTTATTAAATGTATAGGAGGTTACTCTGTTGCTTTGTCAGTATTGCTAAAAGGGAACTCTCCATCAGTGTTTGCTTCAGATTACCAGATTGCCAGGTCTTTGGAGGACATAATCCATCTCTTTCATCTCTTCTCACCATCTTGTCATCCTTCATATAAATGCTCCGGACAGACGGTGCGTTAATTTTCCTCAAGAGTTATTTGTTCTGGGCAGAAAGATATAAATTGAAGAATATATGTGCATATATACATATACATTCAGTAATTTGAGTCTATGTATGTACATATCTGAAAATATGGTAAGAAGCTGCTAAGGAATTATTTACTAAAAGAATCTGTAAACCAGTAAAGGAACATATTTCACTTTCTTTGTACTGAATGAGCATTGGCAGGCTGCCCTCTCTGTGCATATTTCAGAGATACTGCATAGTATAAAGTCTCTATTCTGCTTTCCCTTCATATATATTCACCATATAATTGTATCCGAAAAGCACTACTGGCATTTTATATAGGTCTGCTAACTGCAGCAGTGCCCTTAAATAAAAAGCAGCTATCGAATAATTGCTGCAGGAAAGTGCCCAAAAAACACAAATATATCACCATGTAATGCATGAAATGTAGTCTCTCCAAGGAGCTGGATTACAAGTAAGACCATATAAAATGCAAAAAAGAGGATGACATCCACACCCATGTTATTATATTGCAGTCTTGGGCTGGGGACACGTGTTACATACTTGCAGTGGGTTAGCTGCTGCAAATTTGCCAGTGACTCACCTGCTGCAACGTACAGTAGCAGTGTAGTGAATGAGATTTAACCAACTCTCATTCACACATTGCAGAAAAATACACGCAGAGCTGCAGCCTCTTCCCTGTCCTGCTCACATTACATTCATTGGTCACATGGTACAGCAGAAGCTCTGTTGCATTCAAGTGAATAGGGCTGAGCTGCAATACCAAGTACATCCACTGTGATATGTATGGGGCTGCGCTTGGTATTCAGTTAAGAGGCAATAACGCTATCAATCTCATATTAATGACCTATCCTAAGGATCAATGTCCAGGAAAACTCCTTTAAGGCTAAGATCCCACGTAGCGTCCCGCAGCAAAAAAGTGCTGTGGAAAAAAAACAAGGCCGCAAAACATCGCGGTTTTTCCCGCAGCACTTTTCACAAAATGTCTGCAGAGATTTCCTCTGCGGACTTTCTGTTTCAATTATATCCATAGGGAAACCGACGGCGTTTCCATAGGCATAATTGTCAGCTGCGCGTATTTTTCCATAAATTGAGAATGGGAGTCGCTAGTCCTGTGACTGTAAAACGCCGCGTTTTTTTCTGCAGCGTTTACACCATGTGGAGCCCCAGCCTAAGACCAGACAATTGTTTTAAAACAATTTACTCCTAAAATGAAAAAAGAAATTATAGTTCAGTGCAAACCCCCTAGTTTCCTTTAGATCTGGTTGCCAAGATAAAAGAAAAAATGTGGCCATCTTGCTTATACTATGGACGTGTAAGAGAAGCAATTCTCATATAGGGGCTTCTGACACCTGTACCATTTATCCCAGGCCAGTCTACATATAAACGCACTCAATATAGCCATAACTACAGTATTACCAGTTAAGGCTGACGTTTATGAGATGCTACATCTGGTCATCGGTAATAACACAGTAAAGATCACGCTGCCACCGCACTTTGTTGCTACAATGATAGAATCGTAAAAGAAACTCAAAACATAATCACATTTCTCTGGGCAAAAATGAAAACAGCAGAGCACTGCCAGCAAAGCTTTTATTCAGATTGATCCAAAAAAAGCGTCCAGAATTTAATATCATTTTTTGGTTTTTTAAAACAGATACACCTCAACGTCAAAATCCCAGACAGCCCATTTATATGTATGTATTCTTTTGATCCGGCCACTTAAAAAGTGCTTATCCAAATAGCATTTATGAGCACATATTTTAGTCCAGTAGTGGGGAATATGGGAAGATTAAGGGTACAAATTCCAGTAATCCAGCGTTTTAAAGAAAAACAAAATATCTTAAGCAAGAGAAGATAAATGTTGTGTTTCTGCCAAATGATCGGAATCACTACTTCATTTCTTCTAAATAAATCTCAGCGATAAGAGGAAGAGAATAAACCAGAGAGGAGCATTAAAGACTCGCTTAGAGCCTTTAAAATCTAGATGTTCTTAACAGTTTGCATCAAAACTGCGGTGTGTAAACATTAATGGGGCAGTTTGTATATAAAGTAGGGTAGAATGGGCCACCCATGCAGGAGCAGCTTTGGATGTTGTAGGCAGCTGTACCTACTACCCTCCTGACTCCATCTGTGACATGGAACTACACCTTACAGAGCTGTTCTGGTTATGACAAGTTATCACTCATCTGCTAAATAGGTGATAGCCGCGAGATCGGGAGGGAAAGAGGAGGAGGGGGGTCCAAGTTTATTAAATGTCGCACAATGTTTGATAAATAAGATGCATCTATAAGGCTGGCACATCTGTCGTGAAATGTTACTCCACTGCTTATACCTGCAGTGAGTCTGATACAATTTTTGTTATTTTCTAAAAGGTTGCAGTTGAGAAACCTGGAGTACAGACAGCTAGACAGGCTAACTACGCCCACTTTCCCATCCACTTTTGAAAAGTGGAGCGAGTTATGCAGAAATCAAAAGTTTTGCACAAATTAGCTAAAAAAGTTGCAAATCCCTACTTTGTGAATTTTTTATGCCATAACTCTGGAGTGCAGGACTACCTAAATTCCCCAAATATGCCTAAGTGTGATGTATTTTAGCACATCTAATTTCATTTTCTAACTCATGCAACAAGTGGACCTGGCTTTGTGAGAAAGGGGAGTTTCACCATACAAAGGAAGACTTTTTGGAAGACATGGGTCTGGTTACATCTGTTAACACTAAAAACATCATACGACAGTCAAATAGGGGTATAACAGGGTAAGTGTGGCTGTCTGCGGCTGCTTTGCTTTTGCACAACATGAATGACTTGTCATAATTGGTGGATGTATTCTGCTCTCTATCAGAAAATTCTGATGGAGAATGTCTGTCTGTCAGTTCACAATCTAAAGCTTAAGCATACATTGTTATGGATGTGCATGTGAACTTGGATGTTCTTTGCTGTTTTCTTCTGGACATCTATACACACATAGTACACACTAGGGACTTTTATTATACACACAAAGTACACACTGGTGACCTATTATACACAAAGTACACATGTATTATTCACACATTACACACTATGGACATGCATTGTACATAGTACACAATAAATACATGTATTATACACACAGTACACACTAGGGACATGTATTATTCACACAGTACACACTGCAGACATGCATTATACACAGAACACACTAAGGACATGCATTATAACAGTACACAATACAATCATGCATCATACACACAGTACACACTAGAACATTTATTATACACAATACACACTAAGGACATGTATTATACACAATACATACTACTAGTGACATGTATCATATGTGCAGTACACAATAGTGACATGTATTATACACACACAGTACAAACTAGGGATATGTATTATGCACAGTACACACTTAAGGACATATACTACATGTATTATACATACGGTACAAAATAGTGACATGTATTATATACATAGTACAAACTAGGGATATGTATTATGCACAGTACACACTTAAGGACATATACTACATGTATTATACATACGGTACAAAATAGTGACATGTATTATATACATAGTACAAACTAGGGATATGTATTATGCACAGTACACACTTAAGGACATATATTACATGTATTATACATACGGTACAAAATAGTGACATGTATTATATACACAGTACAAACTAGGGATATGTATTATGCACAGTACACACTTAAGGACATATATTACATGTATTATACACACAGTACAAAATAGGGACATGTATTATATACACAGTACACACTAGAGACATGCATTATACACACAGTATGTATTATAAACACAGTACACCCTAGTGACATGTATTATACACACACTGTACACACTAAGGACCTGTATTATACACAATACACACTAAGAACATGTATTATACACACTGTATACATAGGGACTGTATTACCCACAGTACACACTAGGAACATACACAATACACACTAAGGACATGTATTATAAACACAGTATAAACTAGGGATATGTATTATACACGCAGTACACACTAGGGACATACATACCAGACACACAGTGTATTAATACATACAGTGCACAGAAAATAAGTTACCGACTCCGGCTTCAAAATAAAACAATTATTTTAAATTATATTATGCAATGATTGATATTGTATAATTAATTAGATGCATAGTTTGATGTATATTAATTTTTACAGGAATTCAATCACTAGTTTTTCATGAAATAGAGTTTTACTCTGCCTGTCTCACCATGGCTGTTAGAAGAAGGAGTCGGAGGCGAAGTCAGAGTCAGGCTGTGAAAAATTAAGGAGTCAGAGTCAGTGGTTTGGCCTACTGACTCCACAGAGCTGATCACAGGAGTTGTTCAGTTACTGTAGCAGCCATAAAGTATTGCACTGTATGTCTTGTTAACATAAGTAACATAAAAAGTCTGGCTTAAAAGTCCCTAGTCTGGCTTTTCTCATGAAATTAAGTTATAACTTTCCGATCAATTACCTCTGACCGCTTAGACTTCCACTGATCAAGAGAACGTTCTGAATGCAGCACAGTTGGGCCACGCATGCACCACTCCATTCATTTCAATGGGAGTAGTGGAGATAGCTGAAGTACAGCATTCCCACTAAAAAGAATGGAGCATTGTGTACACTACCTGACACCGCACCATTCAGAACTGGGGATGAAAGTCCCACATTCTCCTGATCGGTGGGAGTCTGAGCAGTCAGACCCCCACTGATCTGACCTGCAAAATAAAGATAATGTCATTTTTACCGCACAGTGAACACCGTAGAAACAATGGTGTAATTGCATTTTTTTTCCAAATCTACCACACAATTTTTATGTTTTTCTTTACTATTTTTCAATACATTATATGGAAATTTACTTGATGGCATTAGAAAGTCCAACTTTTTCAGAAAAGAAGCCCTCATATGGTTATATGAAAAATAAAAGTTATGGTTTTTGGAAGGCGGTAAGGAAAGAAATGAATACATGGAAAGTGGCCATTGCAGAAAGGGTTAAATATTTTCAGCATTTTCCTCTTAGAAGGACTTGCAATTAAAAGCCATTATAATCCTTTTCTCCTTCCTGAGCAAAATACTGCTATAGTCAGAGAACCGTAATGCTATCGGTTACAGAGACGGTTTCGCAGCAAGGTTAGAGACGGAGCCATGTCATGTGACGCCACAACAGCCATCACCCTGCACCAGATATAATGTGAATCGGATTGTGGCCATGGACTATGATTAATCCCTCTGTGTTACAGTCTCTTTCTGGGCGGTAGGAAGGTAATTATTTCTTATAGTAATCAGAAAGTCGTGTTCAGACAAAAATCATTTGCATTAATAAGCTTAGGACCAATGAGAGGAGACACAGTGTAAACGAACCATGGATTATAGCCGGATTAATACCGTCTAATACACAGGACTTGGGTACATTCATTAGGAGACAGCGGTTAAAACAATAATAAATACTTAACTAATCAACCCCATTAGGGGACATAATGCAAGCACTTCATTTAAAGTGGCATTAGGAGTAAAACACGGGGCTGGAGAGCAGGAAGTCTACTCACTGGAAAGGGATTTGGTTAATTCTCCGCAGCAGACGGCTGTTTGTATCTGGTGATGAACAACTTCACCAACCTTAATGTCTCATGTAGACAAAAATTAACTTTAATGTTTAGACAAAACTTAATATCGATACAATGGAGTTAAAAGTGTGTCTATGACACAAGTGGGAAATAGCAGAGTAAACTCCTATTGTGGAATATGGCTGATCCCTGTAAGCTATTCTTAATCATTGTATAATGAAAAGTTCCATATTCAGGATCTCTGCTTATGGTGGTCAGTGAATGGGAAGCTTTTTTTTTTTTTTTCGGAGACTGAAAATTTGTATAGATCAGACCATTTGGAGTCCATACTTAAAGGGCAACTAACTTTTCGGACAACTTAGTCTAATTTACTGCAGCATGAGATTCTGGCCCATAATGTAATCCACTTTATTTCAAAAACTTACTATTTTCTGTCTCAAAAACCTGTCTAAAGTTCCTTCTACTAGATGTCTCCCTTCTTGCTAATTTGCAGTTCACTCTCTGTTACTAAGGAAGACCTATCTTTAGAAACCAGCAAAGATCAGGATGGGAACACAGTGCATGGAGGGGGGTGGAGCGCAGGTGTCTCTTCAGGAATACCCAGTACCACACATGCTAGCTTTCACTGAATAAGTCATGACACAGGCTCCAAGTGGGGACATACATCAGTGAATTTTGGAGTAGAGCTTGGCAGGGATCTGCTGCACAGGGCATCAATTTGGACCAAAGAGATTGGATCAATGAGAGTGCTTGCACCTCCCAACTAATTTGCATATTAATTTTATAGTTGTTTTATGGGCATCTATAAAAACTTTAACATGTTAAAGCTATGTTTCCCATTATATTAATGGTCCCTACAACACCATATTAGGCCAGTGTCACACACAATCTTTTTTTTTGGAAGTTTGTGTTGCAGTTTGTTGCACCAAAGTAGTGTATCCAATAGGAAGGAGAAGTACAAATATTTTCTTTATTTTTCCCATTTCTTTTGAATCCACTTATGGTTAAGTCCTTTATTGGTTACTTCATGTTAGGTCGCAGAATCGGAGCCTACATCAGGATGTAACTGCATTACCTTGGTCCATGCATCCTCCTCCATCAGCGCTGGAGGTGACCCATACATTTTTGATTTTCTGATTACTCAGTGACATCAAGCATAGAGAGATATGATGAAGAAATATGTAGAAAGTTGCAGAAATTTGTATTGCTGGTAAACTATATTTACATAGAACTGTATATCTCTGCTAAGTTTCCAATAAAGCTGCCCCATATTGCAGACCTTGTATCCATTTCCAGGTATAGGATGTAAAGAGTTTGTGCAGAGATTTATCTGTAAGGCAGCATGGATTTGGGATGTAATAAGGTAAATCTGGGACTTTACAAGAATCTGTGGAAGTCTACAGCTGGTGAGAGTCTCAGACGTGCAGTGCAACGTTACATGTATTCGTGAAAGCTCAACGGATTTGTTTGTTGCACCACAAGTCTTGACCCTATGCAACTTCTTTTGTGTCTGCAAAATAAGGCCACAGAAATTTTGCGAAGCCCCTAGATGTGGATCTGTACACAGCAGATTCCCCAGCGACTACCTCCTCTGAGTCCTTTGTACCTCAATCAGATGACGAATCAGCAACGAGTCATTATCCTGCGTCTTACAAGCTTAAACACTTCCCTGCCTCATGGGCCCGCTGCGTTTCCACTGAAGTGTACACCGACGCGTCCCGTCACTGCCGCCGTCAGCCACTGTTTTCTTAATTCAAATGAGTATTTTCTTTCATCACTAAAACAATTACACAGTCATTTCATGTTTAATCTGGCTCATGCAAAATATCTGAAGATCTAGAGACTCTTAACAGTCAAGCAAAGAGGGTTAAGAAGGGAGTTTGCAGGCTTAAATCGCTCCTTACCATGCATGTATAAGCTACGAAGAAAAGGGCCTATGCGTGGGAGAAATGCCTCAAGCACTTGACTGAGCCCCCTAAAGAGGTAATTGGGCTTCATCTGAGTTTTGGTGCTCAAGTGGCCATCCACTGTTACTAGCGGGGTTGCTGCATTGTTACTTATCACTATTAGTTCTATTGTGTAGCATCTGTTCCTTATTTAGATTTCTATGCATTATCGTAGTATTGGAAAGTACAGAATCAACACTAAATAAGTAAAATCCCCAGTAATTGTAAATGCTTGTCATCTTCTGTGAAACTACATGCCCATCATTACAGTAACTGACAACTCTGCAGGTGATATAGTGTATTATTAGCCTTACAATAACTAACATTTTATATTTATGTGATGTCCTGGCTGGTGCTAATGTAGAGATGTAGTGTTGTGGCTGGGAACTAAGGTTGGTGCATTAATGGACAACGGGGACACAGCCTGTTAATGAAACAGGAAAGTTTATCTCTGATGAGGCATAAGGACTATGGTTACAGTAAGGCTCAGGACTTGGTGGTTTCAGTAACTACAGCGACAGGTTTTTCTGCTATAATCTGACACCAACATACACAGCATCAAGTAATTGCCGCAACCCAGATGGAGGAGACCGGAGGATGGGAGTAGTAGTGGCGGATGCTGTGCCACCTAGCAGGCCGAGCACACTCACCAACCACTCCAGTCCCACTCCTAGGCCGGACAAAGTCGAGGGGGGTCCTGCAGCACTACCAGATGGTGGTGGTAGTAGTTCTTTCCACAGGGGCACTTCCAGTTTTAGAGGGGACCTCTTCTCTCTGAGCGGTGTGATGGAAGTCGCAAGGGCCCTGATGGTGAGCACGACTTAGGAGTCAGCGATGCAGGTAAACAAGTAACAGCCTTTATTTGGCAACAGGAACAGCAAGGCAATGGCAGCTTCCAAATGGGGGTAATAGTCCTACAGTGTCCAACCCCCATCCTTGGTTCTAGGAGGGTGCCCAGGGATGCTATAGGCTCCACAGAATGGCTTTCCACTACTCCTCCTCTCTGCCTCTCCCAGCCAGGTACACTGGGGATGGAGCTACAGAGAGCCCTGACAGGGATCTGGTTATCTGTATACTAGGCCCGAATGAGTTTCTCCTGTCAGGGTCCTCTCCTGCTCCTCCTGGCACGGCACTGAATAAATCCAATAGTTCTGACAGCACTTCTCCCTTGCTCTGGGCTGTCTGTAGACGAGCCTGGGGCTGGTGATATCCCTCCTGGGGCTGTAGAGGCGACCGTTGGCCTACAGTCCAGAGGCTGGTGGCAGGTCAGTTCTGCACACCTCAACTTGTCAACTGCAAGCACTGAATTGAAGACCAACCGTCGTGGGGGAGATAAGACCTCCCTACAACCCCGTCCAGTGGCCTGTGATAGGCCAGGGCTGAACCAAGGCAAGGTTTTGAACACTGCAGGGGGAAAAATGCTGAGGGAAAAGCTGCATAACAATGATATATAACACTTAACATAGAACGGGACATACTAACATAAAACCCAGAGGCACAGTAACAAACAAATAAAAACAGCAGCCTCTGGGATGCTGCACAATGACCTTTCCTATGGTGCCCCTCACTAAGAAAATGTTTTTAAAAAGTCAAGTTATAAGCTTTTAAAACCTTAGATTGACATATGCAAATTTACCTTAACTAGTCATGGGGGCGGGGAGCAGCTTCATGTAGTCATCATACTAAATCACAACCTGTTCACCGTGATTGACATGTACCTCACTTTCAGAGGTCAGCCCGAAACCCTAACTGCTGGCTTCACAGGGTGTGATTTAGTGCTATGACTGCATGACTAGATGAAGCTGCACCCGACCCCGTGACTAGTTAAGGTAAATTTGCATATGCTGATCTAAGGTTTTAAAAGCTTATAACTCGACTCTTCAGCAACAAGAGTGCATTGATCAGAAGTAAATTGAGCAGAAGGTATAATATGCACCCCAAGCTCCCCCCCCCCCCCCCGTATAATGCTCTGCACCGGCCCTATATAATATAATATGCTCCCCATAGCACCGCCACATTATAATGCTCCACAGTGGCCCCACACAGTATTATATGCTCCCCATAGTGGTCCTACACAGTATAAACTGCTCTCCCAGGTATAATATGCTCTCGATGCCTCAAGCCGCTTCAGGTGAACCCCACAAAATTTGTTTCGATGAATATTCGTGAGATTTGCCCTCTGGGTCGTTTTGGTGCCATTATCATACTCTGACGTCTCCTTCAGACCGCAGAGTATAATAAGTGGAGGCCAGGGGGAGGTGAGCAAAAATAACAAACACTCACCTTTTCTCCCCTGTCCTGGACAGACTGCAGAGACAAGAGTTCCACCCAAATAAGACCCCTCCCATAAAAACACTCGTACACAAGTTTTAACCTTTTAGTGGTTAGTGGTCGGCCACAGCTTTTATTAATTAATTATGAATTACTTTAAATGTAATTAAACAAACGTTGACGTAACATATGTCATAACTTGCAAACATACGTCATCCGACGTTAACCACTCGGGTAAGGGTATGACAGGGTGTGCCGGCCACTGGACTCCCAGTGGGCACGTCCACCTTCAACCCAGTCTCCTCATCTTCCATGAACCACCAGCTGTGACTTGAAGGAAATCAACTCAGCACTAGAAAGAAATCAGAATCAGAACAAAACAACTCACAGAGTACAAACACCAATAAAGGGGAGGGAGGGCGGGAAGCTTGCGGTGCAGAAGCAGGAAAAAGGAAGGGGTGGGGCAGAAACAACCTAGATATATCCCAAGGAGAGACCACCAGTAAAACAGGAAAGGGGGAGCATGAACTTGTAAGAGCTAAGGTAGCAAGAAACATAATATGAGTCACAGATATCCCCCTGTATGCCATAAGGAGCTGACCGGTCACCTGACTGAACTAGAGGGAGGGTGAACAACCCATACTTCTCATCAAAGTTAAGCTCTACAGTCTGTGGGACCTTTCTTAGGCAGGGCAGTCCCAACTATCCTTGCTGCGCCCAGCTCTTTCCAGCATCCTCACCGGGCCTCTTCGGCCTGTGACTGTCATCATGCTCTCCAGGGTCACCGCTGGAGCCTCAGCTGTCATGTGGGTGGGATGTGTAATGACATCAGTGTGCCCCACATGTCCACTGAAGCCCAATCACAGGCCTCAGTGGTGACCCCTGAAGTCAGTCGCAGGATGGAAGAGCCCTGAAGAGGACGCTGGGGATCGTCGGAAGCCTGGGAGAGTTAGTATAAGTGTTTGTTATTTTTAGTCACATAACCTGGGCAGGCTTCTATTGGAAATGGGTCTGGTGGCATGCACAAACATCACATAACACCGGGCCTCTTTCCATTAACAGCTCTGAGGTAACGCCTTTCTCTTTTTAGCACTAGTTACTCTGTACAGTATTATTTGCTACAACTGCATCCTATACTGGGTGCACTTTCTTCCTGTTCATGAAGGCCTGCAACCAAATGACTGTGTTCAGCGAATTTCTCTGTCATGCCATGTGGCTTACCACCACCAACTGACTTCATTTTCTCCTCCCTGCTACTTGTATCCATCACAAGTACTATCTAGTTGCCCACACAGAAATAGAACATTATTACAGAAATACAGTTTAAGGCTATCTTCACATCTGCGCTGGAATCTCCGTTGGAGACTCCATCACAGATTCTGCCAAAAATCGGCAGATGAAAAAGTCCTGCAACTCCAACTTTTTCCTCTGCCAGTTTCAGTTTTAAAATGACGGACACCCGATGGACCCCATTATAGTCAATGGGGTCCAAAGGACCCGAACAACGGAGAAACAGCACTAGTGTGAACCTAGCATTAGCAGGATGACAGTCACCATCATTTTAATACTACAGTATTCAGCAGAAGACGAATATGTTAGCAGTACAATATATAGAATGGCATAGGCAACAGACATTAAAGATTAAAATAGTAACTATCTATCTTTAGGATCACTCTTCAATATTAGATTGGTGGGGGTCTGACATCTGGGTCCTCCACAGATCAGCTGATGTTCTGGTAAACACCCTTTTGATTCAAAGGCTATGTGATGTCATACATATGCATCTGTCTTAAAGTCCCATTAGTCTATAATCCAGTAATGTGGATAGGTTCTGATTCACATTGCAATGTTTAACTGTGCGATGTGGAATATAATGTTGTGTATTCATATTTCAAAGGTGGAACATTGTTGCATTTGCCGCAGGAAGTAACATAATGTTTTTTAATGGTTATATTTTGAAAAATGCTTAAATACAAAGACATATGCCTACTGCCTTAGGATTGATACACAAGCTTTGACTTCATTTGTTAGGAGACTGTAGTGTAGAGGGTTCCTATAGATATTTTTATACTGAGGTGCTTATCTGTTTGTCTTGCAGCTACGTAAAAGCAGCAAGGCGACAAGTGAGTCTTTGAAAATAGCACTCAAAATACATTAAACACAATTTATTTAATCCATATGGATCTAACAGATGGCAGAAAACCATCCGCCATTATACAAAAACATATGCAATGTATTACATCAGCACCAGATTAATCCATCACATGCTGAGTGGAAGAATGAGCTCCCTCTAGTGACCAGATGATGAACTGCAGTTGACAAAAACATGATAATTCAGTAGTTCACTTTCTCTGGCGATTGTAATCTGGTCACTTATAGTAAATGTACAGATAGTATCTTTTCTTATACTGCGCTTTTACTTATTCGATTCTAAAGTTCTTGGGTGATCTTCACTTCATGTGTCAATCAAACACAGAGTTAATGAAGAATACATTGTGCACATGAAAGGCTATAGACTCCAGATTCTTAATGCAGTGTTTAGCTAGTTGCAGATATTATTGATCGGATAGCAATCTCATCTCATACACAGGTAACCTTGGGTTTACAAGATAAAATTGATCCATAGAAAATATTCTCCTGTGTAAAACTCATCATATTGATCAATGCCATAGACTGGCCTATTTGAACTGAAGTTGAACCTGCAAACTGCACAAGAATAAACAAAACCTATATACTGTATATACTTATCTGCAACATAATTGTCTATGTTCTGATACTATGCGGTCATAAATAAAAAGGCAACAAATTTACAATAGCTTCAATACAGGTGGCTATTATTTGCAGTATGAACTGTAGTATAGAATCTGCCTGTGGCTTTCATCCAGGCATTTCACTAGCCAACAAAACGTAAGCAGTGCTAGAATGTATTAAAAGCAGTTGTCTAGGAATTTGACAAACCCCTGTAGAGGCCGGAGGAGGTGTAACATAAAAAAAAATCATATTCACCTATCTCTAGCACTCCATTGTCTGCCACCAGTGTCTGTTCTCGTGCCGTGTCCTCATCGCCAGAAGTTCTGTGACTGCTGAGACCATTGAAGGTCAATGTAGCTTCAATACATCTTTCTTTTGTTTTGATATTAAGAGGTGATAGGAGTTGTAGTTGTGCAGCAGCTGGAAAGTCACAAGTTGGAGACCATAGCCGTACTATACATTGTAATGATATGACTTGATTTGTTTTACATACCAAAAATGTAATGGGAGACCAGAAACACACCAAAAAATGCAAGATTTTTTATTCTCAGCATGTGGAAGAGATTTGGTGAATGTTCATCCACTCACTATACTCCTACTGTATATTGCAGCCACAGGCAAGGTTGAGGCTGCTAACCAGCTGCAAGTGTTCCCTTTGTGATTTCAGACTCGGCAAGACTCACATGCTTTGTTATTCCCAGTCATCCTTAGACATGGACTTGTGGCTGGAGACCGTGGTGTCTCATTCTTGTGACTGGTGGGGGTCCCAGCAGTCAACAGCAGATGGAGGTTCCAAACAAAATTCTCACCCAAAAGTGGACCCCCCTTCAGAAATTTTGGAGACAACTGGCCTAGACAGCACAGCCCCTGTAAGATATGTCATCTCAGAGCACGATGATGTCACTGATCACAACTGATCAGCAGTGTTCCTCTGCTTAATATGTATGTGTAGAACCAATAGTAATTCTACAGCTGGATGTTGATTTCTTGCCATGTTCTTGCATATTATTTGTACTATGGCAACTTAAAGTATCCTGACTGTTCCTCTGATGAGAAGGAAAATCCTCTGAGGTCTGAAATACAGTTTGAGTCAGATCCACTCATCGCGGCATGTAACGGTGTACATCATTTTAAGACTCTTCAGCTTGAAGCCGTCGTAAGGGTAGATTCATAGCCCAGAAAGGAGCATCATTCGATCTGAGCAATGAGTAACGCATCCCAGGCGCCATTTGTCATGACTATCAAAGTCTCTCTTTATGTGGGATAATCTGTTTTTTTGGGGGTGCTGTTCTGACAGGTGAATAATGGCGATTATCTTCCATGTTCAAAATTTATTCTTTCTCTTTGGGCTTCTGTAAGATTCATAAGTCTCATTCCATGGACTTCTTCCCTGACAGCTTTTCTACAGCAAAAGAGGGAAAAAACATAAAACATTTGGGATAGGAGTTTGGCGAAGCGGCTGCTTGTCATATTTTAATCCTTTCTATATAAATGCACCCTCATACTTTTTCATGCTTAATGTCATTGAGGGTTTTTTATTACAATGTCAGAATCTGCATTGTGAAATATTCATTTGTAGCAGCAACCCTCACCAATGAGTATTGCAGGAAGGAAGCCATACAGGGAAGTAAGAACCTCTATCCTGATGTAAGGATTGACCTCCTTAAAGATTGCAGAAAAAGATGACATTAGTTCAGTAGGTACATTTACACTGACACCATGGTTTTCAGTTATAGGAAAGCAGTTTACAGTTCTTATGCGGACACATTGTATGAGTCTCCATGGTTACAGACTACAGTCAAACATTGTGTAGTCGGATCTGCTGTCATATGTTATTCTGTCAGTGAGGAAATTCTTATCTGGGAAGTTCTTTCTTGAGTTTTTTATATTTCTTTATGGTCACACAATAAGAGTCAGATTTTCTAGTCTGCTTCCTGTAGTCCTATTCTTTTTGGATTAGTAGCATTTAATTGCAATACCATAGAAGACAAATGAACAGTAAGGAGATATTTGTGAAGTGCAGGCAGCGTTTCCACCTAGGGGACAGAAATGGCCACAAGTGAACATTAGATGCAGAGCACATACAGAACAATAACTCGTATTACCTGGAAATATCAGTTAGGAGCGTTGTTGATACTTGATCTACTAATTGAGAATTTTTTTGATCACTAGGAAAACAAAGAGTTTCCCTTGCTGCTTTCTATTCTCTCCGCCTGTAAGTCATTTTTCACAAGACATTAATCATATTTACCTTGCAGCTATAGTCCCGCTCTGCCCTCTCTTGCCAATTCTCTGCACAGCTCATGGGTCCTGGCTGTGTAGTGAAATGTTAAATTTGATTGAATTTACAGGTTCTGGCTTCACTGCACGATTTTGCCAGCTGCTAGTGTTTCTAATGTCATATTCTGTGATGTCATCATAATATAGTAAGTAGCATAGCAATGGGTGCAATACATTGCGCAACTTACTGTAGTCATTCGGAATAGCACAAATAAAGACACATTGCTGCTTTGCTATACTGTTATAGTTCTGGCCCTAGGAAAATCTGTTTTGATCAGTAAACTCTATTTCTTGGTGTCTATTTTGCATCCAAGTAAGTACATACCATTGAGAGGACCCAAGAGAACAGCAACCTGACTCAGACTGCCACCATGTGCCCCGCAAACAAGTAAAGAGAAAATGGCCAGATGGTCATGCTAACCTCTACTCCTTCATGTGATGGATAGGAGGTGAGAAGGGTATCAAGCTGTGGTCCCAATTGGCCTGATTTGGAAGGGTAATACTGAAAAAACATTGGGCCCTTTGGCTCCTGTGGATATCGCTATACTTGAAGTATTTAACAACAGCGTATTGAGAACGCGTTGTGTGATTCTGCCATATTGTTGCCAGGGGACGATCGGGTTATGTAGACTGACATTGATAATGCTCCCAACATTCTCTATTTGTTTAGAGCTTTCATAAAACTTATCGGGGGGATTTGTATTCTTGAAAGGGTTATCATTACATAAGACTTTATATAGTCGTCTGATTTCACTTGCAGCTAAGCTGTTAGGGGGTATCTGACAGCAAACTGTTGGATGTTTTCAATAATATCTAGCAGAATTTGTATAATATAGAGCATAATATAGGCCATGCTTTGGGATCAGTATCATCTGTCCGTTTATCATAGGATCAGAGCACCAGACTAAGAAACTGACAGAATGACGGATGCAGACTGAGCACCTTCCATTTCTATCCATCACCATTTACTCTAATGTTAAAATAAAGCTGGAATCTTTCTTACTTTTTTACTTTTTTTATAATCAGAACATTTCTATTGATTTTTGTTTCCTTTTCTACTTCTCCATCTATATACAGAAACAAACAAGAAAGGCAAAGAAAAAAAAAACTGAAATATCACAACAACAACATAACAATGTATGACCTAGGCAAGAGTGCATCAGAGATACACAATTACAAGGATACATATGTCCCGAGACTCAGTCGCCCACACATGGCGATGAAAGGAGAGGACCCCTCCCCCCCCAGATGACTATCAGACAGCAGAGCTCCGGATGATAGGCCAGAAATGTCTATTTTCCATTTTATTTGCTATTGTTATAACTGAATTGCACATTTCACCCGACATGTATGAAGAAAGAGTTAAATTATCAATAACTTTTCAGACAATTTACTCTCATTTCATAGAGCGTGTGATTCAAGACCAATATGCAATGCATTTTTATAAAAATTTGACTGTTTTCTGCCTGAAAAACCTCTCTAAAACTCCTGCCACTAGATGTCTCCCTTCTAGCTAATTTGCAATTTACTTCCTGTTGCTAGCCAAAGTCTGTCCATAGATACATTAGATAAGATAGACGGATCACAGTGAGTGGAGGGGGGAGGTGCTATCCTCTCTTCACACAGTGAATGCAGATGGGAGGGGTGGATTCTGCTCACAGTCTCCATACATAGGTCTTCAAACTTGCTCTATGCAAGGGACTGAACATTCTGCAAATCACACAACTTACAATGTAAGAAAAAAGTCTTCTATGTACTTGTTTCTATTTCTGACTGCTTGTGCTTGTACAGATGGGATATTATTTACAGACAGCAAACAATTTTCCTGACTGTACTCATATATTACTCTTCTCCTGTGTCAGGAATCTTTTTACTTGCATCATTAGGGCATGTATTTGCCCTGTATTTGCAATCCAGTATTCCTGGACTTCCTATATTAGGCTCACTTGTTCTTTTCTCATCTGTTTGTTTGCTATTGTACAGTTACTCCTAGCAGAATTACATTAAAAAAACAACAAAAAAAAAAAAAAACAGTAGTAGTTATAATAGATATGGGAGGGGGACACCCTGCTCCTTGTTGTACACACCCAAAATCTTAGAGACAAGTGCAAAATGTAACAATGTCTGTAAAGTGCTGCAGAATATGTTGGCCCTATATAATGTGCTGAAACCATAATTGCTGATTATTAGCAGCAGACAATCAGATAGGACAACATGTATGAAGGCTTATACAGTCATAGAACAGACTGCCCAGCAAGACTCTTCACATATTTCAACTTTTCATGAAAACTCAGGTACCCTTTAAAAAGTAGTTGTTTTTTATATTTAGGCAGAAAAATAATGCTTAAATCACACTTCCAGTTATAAACAACTTTCCATGAATGAATAGTACATATTAATATAAGAAACATTGTAATATATCTTATAAAGGGGAGGGGAATAGAAAAAACTCTAATTATTGCTGCTGTTACACTTTGCTATTCCTTGCTTTTTAACACTGCTAGGTTGTAGATAAGAGAATAGGACTGCACAGGCAGTAAATCAATTAACCAGCTGGCAGGAGAATCCTACTCAATCCCTCCCAGCATGTGTGAGGCTGAATACAGAGATGGATATAATGTAAACATGCAGTCAGATTGAAGACAGGGAGAGCAGCTTAATAAGTGGTGAAGGAAAGATATATCCTTAATAAGATATATTACAAAGTTTCTTATATTTAACTGCACTAATCAATTCTGAAAAGTTGTTTATAACTGGAGATATGTTTTAAGGTTTTCATGTCCCCTTTCCTATCCCTGCTGGTATACGCATAGAAGCAGTATTTTACCACCTTGGATAGAGGATGAGAAGCAGGTAGGGGCATTTCTCCAGGCAAAACATTTAATAACAGAGAAGTATATATATATGTTTATCCCGGGAAGCTGCACATTGACGCTGAATTTAGATAACAGCAGTCATGACTTTAAAGGGAATAGAGAAAATAACTCCACACCAGACACGGCTGGAATCTAAAGATGCATTCGACTCCAGAAGTCTATTGGATACGACTTCAAGTAGGACCAGGGGAACATTTTTTGAGGAAGATAAGAATTTGGGGGAATTCATGCATTATTATAGGAAGGAGGGAACACTTCATCCGCAACACTGGAAAGAGACACTTTTACATTTATGTCTAGTCCTTAAAAATTGAATATTTTCATTGACGAAATTCAGAGGGTTTTCAGTCTCTGGAAAAATTGCAGTTCAATATTGATATGTTCCCCAGGAGAATTTTAAGTCTGTTGAAGATTCATTCAGAATATGTAATGTTGATGGAGCGGGAAAGGCTGTAAGGGGGGCTCTACAGGAATTCACTATTCTGGTCTTGAGGAAAATTCGCTTTCTTATTTTTATTTCTGGGGCAGGGTCCAGTCAGTATTATACAGGAACTTATGGCTAAAGCAGTCTCTAAAACAACTTCTAATATATTTTGTTTCCCTTACTCAGCATTTTCAAGACCTCTTCTTGCTGTCAGTTTATGGAAACATTCCAAGACAGTAAAGCACCTTAGGTTTTGTAACCATGTATTATTGTACTCAGTGCTCTGTAAGCTAAGCACAGCAGGAATTCTAGTCAATGTAGTTTTCTCAGGCTCTGTTCACACATCCATTAGAATTTCCATCCTTCTGCTCTGTCACAGAAACAGAAGAAGAAAATAATGAACTTCCAGATCATTTTAGTGACTGACACCAAACATTGCCCAATGGACCACTTTCATTTATAATGGATTTGTCAGGTTTCTGTCATGGTGCTTGTTGCTCCTCTTCCTACCAATAGTGACAGAATTTATGATGGAAATGCCTAAAGAAGCCTCCAGCAGGAATGTGAGTAGAAACTTAACCTGAAGTGAAATTTCTGAGCAGTAAGAAAGGCATTAAAACTATTTCAGCTTGAAAGGAATGGAGGTTCAAGATCACCCCAATGTAGATGTATCTGAAAACCCTGTGGATGAATTTGCTCCAGCTAGGGTCTCCATGAGATGTCCTAATGATGTTAAAAATAGGACCTTTTGCGATCAGAAGAAAGCACCTGCTGTATGTAAGACATGGTGTCCCTCTCACTTTTATGGGCTGGTTCACACATAGCACAACCCAGCCACAACAAAGTCTATGTGTGGCATGCACATTTTTTTTGTGGACTGAGACATCCATTTCACTCATTGCATTTCAGTTAAAGTAACCTGCAGTAAAAACAAGTGGTATTTCTGCAACCTGGTTTATTCTGCATGTGAACAGGGTTTGTTGAAACCCTATTCAGTTTGTTGTTCTTTATAATATTTTGTAATGTGTTTTAGGCTATCTAGTGGGCTGCAGTGGAAAAGCACTGTGGGAAAAACTTCAGTGGAAATATATTGCATTTTATCCACCATCCCTTTTCACAGAAAGTCCAAAGAGTTTTCCTCTGCGGACTTTCTGCTTCAATTATACCTATAGGGAAACTACCAGCGTTTCCATAGGTATAACTGACCGCAATGGTTTTGTAAATCACAGCATTTCCGCTGTTGGTATTTTGCTGCAATGTGTGGATGGGATTCTCTAGAATCCCATCCACTACACAATGACTGTAAAATGCTACGGCCAAACCGAGGTGTTTATGCCACGTGGGGCCCCAGCCTAAGACTCATTTAGGAGAAGTTTCAGGTGGAGCCAGTCAGGTGATCCTTTTTTGACCGAAAAGCATATGCTGTTTACAATTGAACATGTTGGGGGAATTTCTTAACCCATCTTTGGTGCACTGCCTTTTGTCTTTTCTTGTGCAAAAAATACGCCACATCCTTCACTTACCACCCTTTGTGAAAGTGGCCGGAGTGGGGCAGGAACACAAACTGGCATGAATTACATAGTAAATCTACGTGAGTGTGTCTAATTTATCAAAAAAAGCTGAGCTTCATGCCAGTTGGAGCCTTTATTAAGGTATAGGAAATGCCAGTCCTAATGAATTCCCACAAAGCTGTGTTCCTTATGGCTACATCCCTCTCCACCTCTGCAGTCTCCTCAAATAGTAACAAGCCAGAAAGATGGATATTTCCCTAAGACCAGATGACCCATCCCTCTTTGCATTTATTTATTTTTCTTGCTGATATAGAAACAACATATTCCACAATGCTTTACCGATATGGTTACCATTCATTGTCAAGTAGGGCTCACAGTCTAAATGCCCTATCACATGTCTTTGGAGAAAACCAGAGGAAACCTACACAAACACAAACTCCATGCAAAGGTTGTCCATGGCTGAATTTGAACCCAAGACTTCAGCACTGCAAGGCAACTAGTGAATACAGCTCTTGAATTAGTATAATTTCACAGTATATTGTAGTATCCAACTTTCCCTCAAGCTGAAGGGGATGTCAAAGACAAACCGTGAAATGATAGATAAGGTCGCAAGGGGGAGCAGAATTGGCCTTTGGTCACAGATTATGAAACGACCACGTAACCCCAGAATCTATTGCTCCTTCACAATACAATAGCAATGATAAAAAAGCAGCTCATCAATATTTAATTGCACTAAAGATCCATCATTCTCTTTCTTTGCATTTGTAATAAATTATTCCATTTAGATCGCGGGCGCTCATTCACAATCACATTAATGTTACACAACATTGTTATCGCATTGAGAGCGCTCAGAAATGTAATTACACATGGCCTTTTTACATTCAATTTTTTATCATAAATGATCATTTCTCCCTCATAAACCATTTGTTACAGAGCTGAAAGAAATGTATTTAGTGTGACTGTAAGCCACAAACACAATGAACCAGGCAGCCCGACTTCATGTCGGGTGATCAATAGTCTGATGTGGATGGATCTTAGCAGAGCTGCCATGAGTAGATTGTGCAGCAGCTCCAGCTGTATCTGCTCCTATTGTGGAGGTGATATATGGCTGAGGGAGCAGCACGATGGATGGGTTCTTATTAAGAGGGAGAATATTATGTGATTAAAATTCTATATTTACTTGTAATCTGCATGAATCATGGTAACAACCTTCTCTCCATGTTTTATGCTGCGGCTCTGTGCGGTTTATGAAACAACCGCAGGCTTCACCAAGAAGAGAGTCCGCATCTGAATATTTTTATAGTTACAGCCAACCCCAAAAGTTTTACTTGATGGATGAGGTATTCATTGGTTTCAACAAGCTGCCCTCCTCATTTGCATGGGAATGTAGTTGTCAGGTTTAAGGCCAGGGCCCCATATGGCATAAACGCTGTGGAAAAAAACACAGTGTTTTACAGTCACAGCAAAGTGGATGGGATTCTAGCAAATTACATCCCCACTTTGCAGAGAAATATGCGCAGTTTTGTCAATTATACCTATGGAAACGCCGGCGCTTTCCCTATAGGTATAATTGAAGCAGAAAGTCCGCTATGGAAACCTCGACGAAGTTTCTGTAAAAAGCGCTGCGGGAAAAACGCAATGCGTTGCCACCATGGTTTTTCCCGCAGCACTTTTTTGCTGCAAGACGCTACGTGGGGCCTTAGCGTAAAGGGGTATTCCTATCTTGGACATATTATATTCTATAATTGTCTGATAGTTGTGAATCCCACCTATCCAAAGTAGCAAAAACTTGTGTTTGCAACTATTTTAAATTCCACTTCCAACAAATAGTCACAAGTGGTGGTTTTATGGTGCCCTTGCCACTCCTGAATGAAGTCAGAATGTACAGTAGGTGCTTCCCCCACTCTGTCAGATTTGTCATAATTTATGCCAATATACAGATATATATTTTGCCTGAAATCTGTACTGGCTGGATCTCAGGCCTACTACAAATACAGAGAGGTGGCCACAAACTTGCTCAGATACTTTCAAAACTCCTGTAGAAAATGAAGAAAGCAACAAATGCATAGAAGCCTTTCTAGTCACGATGGCTTGGGGGAAGCTGTGCTTTAACGGTGCTGCAGACACTGGATCTTGGCAGTATAATGTGTATAAGGGCAGCAATCTTGGGAACCGACGGCTAGGACTTAACCTGTCTGATCCTTTGTTTCCCCTAGAGATTAGCGGTGTCAGAGATACCTGGCAACTGCTTAACCCCCTGCTCTATGAAAATAACATCCAGCAGCTATCGAATGTCTATGGTCAGCCTTAAGGGATCACTGTACTAAAGGACTACTGAAAACACAACATATTCAAGTTCTGTAGAATTCAGAAAGAAGCTTGTGAGCGAATGATCAAAGCAAGAAGTCGGCAGAACCTTTAATAAAAAGAGATTTTGGGCACATCATTCTAAATTAGAGGGGGGAAATAGGTATAGGGCTTTTTTTTTCTGATAGAAAGATAGAAGTGTAGATCTGGCGCAGTCAGTGCATTGAATACTGTTTCATACATGGGAGGAACCAATAAATGAGTTGTGTAGCTTTTCTATTAGTCCCGGTTCACATCTGAGTTCGGGTTTCCGTTCAGGGAGTCCGCTTGGGGACCCCCCAAACAGAAACCTATACGCATAGAAAAGCAGTTACCTAAGGAAACCCGCAGACCCCATAGACTATAATGGAGTCCGTGTAGTTTCCGCACGAAACATGTGGAGAGAAAAGTGCTGCTTGCAGATGTGAACCAGGCCTTACCCTGGTAATCTACCACCTTTTATAGATTCCATATTGATGATTATACAGTGTTTATGTGTGTATAATATACATAGTACATATATGATATGTTTGCCTCCATATACACAAGATGGGGCAGCAGACTCCTCTGCCTTCAACTTTTTCTCAGTGTGTACAGAGTGTTTCCAGCAGTGGTGTGTTCATATCAGCATGCTTTTCACACAATAGCACAGGGTAGCAGGAGTATTGAACTATGTTTCTTGCATAATTTAAAGTGACCAAAGGGGACACTGCCTGTCACACATAAAAGCCCCTTTCATTAACGTAATGAGCACACATTCATCTGGGGCTGAGCAGATTACTCTACATAAAAGAAAAAAAATACATAATAAACCTGCGCTCCATAACGCCCCCTTCTCATGATACCACTGGCCCTTTAAAAATAAAGTCCTTTGTTATACATTTGACAGAATAGGCACATGATGGAATTTTACTTCTCCTTGTTAGTTTCACGACAAAGCGAATGGAGCATCCTTGACACGTAGACGCACAAAATGAATTCTCTTCTAATCAAAGGGAACAATACGGGAACGCTTTGTGTTCCAAGAAAAAAATTCTCTTTGTTTAAAAGAAGAAAGAGGAGAAGAAAAAAACTAACAAGACACAAAGAAAATAATTAATGAAATTAAAATCCCCGTCTCAAAGTCCCTATCGCTCGTTTTAAGTTTGAAAGCTGAAGTATTCACAGTTTTCCCCTGGTAAAGACTTCCCATCAATAGCCTGGTAGGCTTGTGAGAGCGATGAGTCTACAGTTCATGTACCAAAGGGCCATATGTGGGCCCCAAGCTGATCTGGTCAGTAGGTTATTGGCTTCTTCTATGACATCTATAATCCAACACAGAACTCTATTGTAATGTGGAAATCCACAAGACTAGAGGCAGAAGAGAAAACCAGTGAGGTAATTCCTCTAATTCCAAAGATGGGAGCTGCAATACCAGGCACATCTCAGTGACAAAAGTGGTGCGTGCCCTTTCTGCTCGAAAAAAGCTGAGCCTTCCTTCCAAATTGTTACAGGCCCTTTAACACAAGCTGAAATTCTCTGCATGGAATCCTTGTGTAATGTGAAAACATAATGGAGCTCCATGGTTAAAGTGTGATGTTAACTTCTCCTCCACCCACTGAGGGGAATTTATCAACCCACCTACTCCAGTTTCTGGCACAGATGGGTGGTATTGTGGAGTATATTGGCACACAGCCCTTTCTTGTGTCAAAGATGCGTCACATCCCCCATTCTGTACCTCACTCGACACTTTCTGCAAATGTGGGCGGAATGGGTGTAGAGCGGGACTGGCCAGTGCGCAGACACCTTGGCCCCACACATTTATTAACAATCACTCCAGAAAACTGGTGTGAGTTATGAAAGAAATCTATGGCAGTTCATGACTGGGATAGAGTTTCACTCTAGGCCAGGGCTTCTTGAAAATTCGGGATAAGTCGTGACTTTTATTAAGACTGGCATAGGAAACAGCAGTCTTAATAAATTCCATCCACTGTAGCCAGCTTGATAGTTGATAGTCACCAGCCAGATCTTTCACTATATACCAGCAGTATGACAGTGTGCACTGACCAATGGTTTTTATTTAGCATTTAGTTTTCATTCATCAGCAGCATAAAGGCAATGAATAAATTGCAGGGTTACTCCACATTAATGCGTGCCTGAACTTAGTAAATGGCTTCCTCTGCACAGATTTTGACACATGTATGATATAGTCACAAAAGGCAAACTTACATTCTCAGCCTGTTGCTTCATTTGTCAATAATCCAACCATACCCCTCATTTTAAAGGAACAGTGGTTACTTCCAGTGGATAAAAATCAGTCCATAGTCATGTGATGGACACACAGGTGCGCAGCTCGTTACAGTCACAGCACAGTAATCAGACATCTGCCTGGTAACGAGCTGTCCACCTGTGTGTACATCACATGACCATGGACCGTATAACATGACCAAGGACTGATTTTTATCCACAAAGTAAGCAAAATGAATGACAGCAAACAAAGATCTAGAAAACCATGAGGAACAGATACAGAATATCCGTCTGAAACTAGACAACCCCTTTAGGCTAAGGCCCCACATTGTGGAAACGCAATGTTTTTTGTTGTGTTTTTTTGAGACAAAGTCAGGTGTGGATTTAACAGAAGGGAAACGTCTAAGAGCTTCCTTTATACTTTTCAATCCTTTTCAAGCCACTCCTGACTTTAGCTAAAAAAAACGACTCATAAAAGTGAATGTGATTGATGTAAAGAGCATAGTACAGCAAACTATGATGTTTCCGTAACAGTGGATTATGGAAACCGCCGAGCTTGCTGCCCTATGCTTTTTGTGTAACTTCTATGGAACTTATGAAAACAACATGGAGCAGCTGCTTGTGGCTGTTTCCATATTCTCAACTTCCTCTGGCAGCCACATACAGGGGTATTCTCATCTTAACCATAAAAATATTTTGGTTGTCTGAAGGAGCAGTGCTTTACTGAGGTGGCAAAGATAACAGTGGGGCAAGGTTCCTGCTGCAGCTACTTGCCATACGGCCATGGTGAGTTCAAATTAAGGTTTAGAAAGATGAGGGGGTGACTGATGTTCTGGGACACATGTAAAAGTATTCTCTATATATTTCTTACTACTCTGATTGTAGTATATGGTGGGATAGGTTCTTTGAACCTGTGTGTCATGCTCCACGCCTTTAAGCCCTGTACTAGGCATAACACAGTGGATTAATTCTGCTTAAAGTGGAGGGATTTTGGGTGGAATTTTTGTTTATTTTCAGAGCTCTTTTTAAGGCCATGGGGCTTTTTTTTTTTATCAAGGATCAGTCAAGGTCGCTGAGAAATGTAGAAGCTAAGTAAGTCACTTATACCTATTAATCACTACTGATAGAGATGGAGGCAAGGGTAAAACCCCTTTAAATTCATTATACGTTTATTTACTTTTTTTTTCTTCTCACCCAGTCCATTGAGAACGTAATATCTAATTTTAGAGCCTGAAGCAGGCAGAAAGACGTCTTGCCCAAGGTCAGCAAGAAAATGTGCGCGCTTGGATTAAAACCAAGTTCATTCGCTTCAAAGCCACTGACATTACAACTAATTTACTTTTTAGCCCCGAAGAGAAATTGTGCGACCCAATTAATCTATTTTTCTTGCAATTAAGTAAGACTATCACTCACATATGGGACGTATGATCTAATTAATCCAAGCGTCCTGCACCAGGGGAAAGGCCTATAATGGACAGTAGGGTTTATACAAGATAGCACCAATGTGAAGCCATTACTGTAAATGTGATCGGCCTGCCGCTGCTGGACCACCAATATGACAGGAGACCTACTGCTCACTTGGGTCATCTACTGATATCAAGACAGAAATTGGTCCATATACGATAATTTATTATTATCATAAAGATCATAAAGGAGGGACATATTCATTAAGGTAAAGTGTTTGTGTGGGTTTCCTCCGGGTACTCTGGTTTCCTTCCACACTCCAAATAGGGAATGTGGATTGTGAGCCCTATATGGGACAGTGACTATCAATGTCTGTAAAGCGCTGCGGAATATGCACATAGGAGGCAGTCTTTTAGTAATTATATCCTTTCATATAGGAACAGTATTATAGTAGTTATATTCTTGTACATAGTAAGTAGTATTATAATGGTTGTATTCTTATACATAAGGGGCAGTATTACAGTAGTTGTATTCTAGTCCATGCAGGACATATTTATGAACACCACCTTGTTTCATATCTAAATATAATACAATTGTTGATCTTATACTCTGTGCTTTTTTTTTTTTTTTAACCCAAATACGATATATTACTCTTTAAAGTCTGATTTGGCGCCCAGTTCTTATAGCTGGGGATGGTGATCGGTTGCTGTTCAGCTTCTTGGGATAAATGCGGAACATCAATTCCGTGTAGTGACAGCTCAACACCTTTCCCCAGTGCTAAAATCACTTAAACATAAAAAAGATAACATAAAAGTCTCAGGCTTTCTATCCTGGTTTAAATTGTATGACACCTCCGATGAGTTTCAGGCTTTTAGTCATAAAATCTGTTTCAGCAACTGAGAAGTTGTTAATCTTCCTCTGGCACAGATGCCTTGTAGAAACTGTTACCTGGGCAAAGCGCTCCCCAGAGACTGCAGGAAGCCAAACGACAGCAAAGAGATAAGAGAGGGGAAACGTGCTGGCGGGAAACATGTGGGGGGAGACAGGGGGGTTACACAGATGATTGTCCCCAGAGAACTCAACCACTTACATAGAAAACATTGCTGGGATAAGAAAAGTCAATTATCATTTCCATGTGAATAAAGTTTAGGTTTTGGATCATTGCACATAGCACTTTGCTTGCGAAAAAGTCCTAAGGCTTGTTAAGAGAGTATTTTGCAAGTGGCTTCCTATTATGATTTTGCAGATTTATAGTAGTACTAATAATAATTGTAATCACAACACAGTCATGTGACCAGAATCATAACTTATTACCTACACAGGATAGGCAGTGTATGTATGATTTATCCATGAGACCTCCACTGATCAAAAGAGTAGAAGTCTTATGTTCCCCAAACAGGGCTCTCTTGTCCGGATTGCTGTACTCAGTTCTGTCAGTTCCTTAGAGATTGAATGTGCAACTGCAGCTCTATTGAAACAGGGGACATAGACGCTCCATTCTCATGATCAGTGAGACCCTCAGCGCTCAGACACTTACTGTCCACTCTGTAATAGGTGATGTCAGGAAAATCCCTTTAAGGCTAAGACCTCACGTTGTGAAAAAGATGTTTTGTTTTTTTTTACATTGCAGGTTTTGTTGTGGTTTTTGAGCCAAAGCTTTATATTTCCCATTCCTTTTGTAGCCACTTGTGGGTTTGGCACAAAAAAGCACAACAAAATCTGCAACAAAAAAAAAACAGCTTTTCCACAATGTGGAGTGATGACGCTGAGCTGTAAGGTTCACCTTTCTGACAGTGGTGAGATATCGGTGCCAAAATTAACAGCTCCAATATCTCCAGTACTATTGGCTTTCTAGCGGTATACAATACCACACATCTATGAGGACCTTTCACGTCCTCATAGATGTGCGCAGGGTCGGACTGGCCCACCGGGGAACCGGTGAATCCCCCTGGTGGGCCCCGAGCCCCGACTATTAATACTCATTTTGCCAATGCAAAGGTCAACGGTCTGATCGGGACGGTCAGGGGCCCGACCGGCTCCTGACCATCCCGATCGGGCCCCTGACCAGTGGACAGTGGCGTAACGATCGTGGTCGCAAGGGCTGCGACTGCGACCGGAGGGGTGCGGGGCCCGTGGCCAGCTGGAAATGGCCGGGGCCCCGGACTACCATGATAGCGGTCGGGGAAGGCCTGGTTCCCCGACCGCTATACCTATTGTTAATGGAGAGGGGCCGGGCCCCTTTCCATTAGATGCCAGCCCAGGGGAAGTGACAAAAAAAAATAAATAAAAATACTCACCTGGATGTCCTGGGCTCAGAATCGCTTCCGGCACCTTTCCGGCCTCACTGCAGGGGCCTGTGATTAGGCCCCAGCGGTGACATGGAGCGCGCCAGAGTAATGACGTCATCGCGTCCCACGTGACCGCTGGAGGTGTAATCACAGACCCCAGCGGTGACGTCTGGGGCACAGGACGTGGAGACCAGGGGACCAAGGAAGATGGGAAAGACAGTTGGACAGAGCAAGGATGCCCCGGAGAGGTAAGACAAGGTGAGTATAAGTGTTTGTTATTTTTAATCACTTCTTTTGGGCCTCTACTTATTATATTCTGGGGTCTGAGGAGACCCCTGAGTATAATAATAGCACTGGGGGTGGGGGGCACTGTGAAGCATCTAATAGTGTGTGGGGGCCACTTTGGGCATATTATACAGTGTGGGGGCCAGTGTGGGCATATAATAGTGTGTGGGGGCCACTGTGGGCATATAATACTGTGTGGGGGCCAGTGTGGGCATATAATAGTGTGTGGGGGCCACTGTGGGCATATAATAGTGCGTGGGGGCCACTGTGGGCCTATAATACTGTGTGGGGGCCAGTGTGGGCATATAATAGTGTGTGGGGGCCACTGTGGGCATATATTACTGTGTGGGGGCCACTGTGAGCATATAATACTGTGTTAGGGCCACTGGGGAGCATATAATGCTGTGTGGGGGCCACTGCGGAGCATATAATGCTGCTTGGGGGCCACTGCGGAGCATATAATGCTGCTTTGGGGCCAATGCGGAGCATATAATGCTGTGGGGGGGGGCCACTGTGGAGCATATGATGCTGCTTGGGGGCCACTGCGGAGCATATAATGCTGCTTTGGGGCCAATGCGGAGCATATAATGCTGTGTGCTGTGTGGGGGCCACTGTGGAGCATATTATACTGTCCCAGTATTGTTTACATGCTGGGTGCTGCGCTGCACATTCACCATGTTCTTTCAACTTCACTGACCACTCTGATAACTACAACCCCTAACAACTCCAGATGCTCTGGGTCTGTTGAGAGTTGTAATTCCCCCCCTCCCACCCCAGCTAATTTCTCACTGTATTGTTATGCTGGTGCCTGCTCTAGGGCTCCAACATAACAATACCTAAGTCGCAGAAACTCCAATACTGCTATAGGGAAGACCAGTGAAGGGGCCACTGTATGGGCATACAGTGGCCCCTTCAATATTCCCCCCCCCCGTACAGTGGCCTCTTCACTGGTCCCCTATACTGTATGGGGACCATTGATGGAGTCATGGGGGGGGGGGCAGTGATGGAGGCCAATAGCCTGGGGGACATTAAAGGGGTTGTGCAGGATAACATTTTTTTTTTAATTACGCTGGGACAGGTAAAAAAAAACAAACAAAAACCCAAACTTTCTTTCCTGTCCCCAGTGTCTCCCAGCGCGGTTCGGCCTGCAGCTCTGTTTTCTTCCAGCGCAAGTTCCCCCTGCACGTGACGTCACATGAACCCTGAAGCCAATAAGCGGCCTAAAGGAAGGGACCTGGGACGTCACAGCCAGTGAGGACTTCCGGCAAAAGAAGACAGCGGAGCTGCAGGATCGGACCGTGCTGGGACCTGCTGACACCGGAGGACCGTGGATAGGTGAGTATGTTTAGTATGTTTTTGTTTTTTTTGTTTTTTTTTGGGTGGGGGGGGTTTAACCTCTCCCGGACTATTAGAAAAAAGACAAAAATTATACTGGACAACCTCTTTAAAGTTTGGCTCATTAGGGGGGTATATTAAAGGGGTTGTCCAGGCATAATTTGTTATGGTTTATCCTCAGGATAGGCCATAGATACCTGATCTGTACGGGGCTGACCCCGGACCGATCAGCTGTACAGAGCCACTTCTGGCACCCATCCTGTACACAATACAGGGCCAAAAGCAGAAAGCTCTGTCCACTGTATAGAGGCTGGGCGCCTTCACTGTATTTCAGCACTTATTGAAGTCAGTAGGAGCTGAGCTGCAGTGAAGGCGCCGGGCTGCTATACAGCGGATGGAGCTTTCTGCTTCCGGCCCTGTGTTGTGTACAGAATGGGCGCCGGAAGTGGCTCCAAACAGCTGATAGGGCCGTGTGTCAGCCCCATACTGATCAGGTATTTATGGCCTATCCTGACCATAGGCCATAAAAAAGATTAACCCTGGACAATCCCTTTAATATGCCCCACACAGATTAATGTCCCCCCCACAGGATGTTAGCCCCCATCACTGCTCCCACACAATATAATGGCTCCATCACTGTTCCCCATACAGTATGGAGGACCAGTGAAGAGGTCACTGTATGGGGGGACCAGTGAATTGGCTATAAAAAAAATTTGACACAGACAACCCCTTAAAAGAGGTTGTCCATAAACTGGAGCGACCACTGTGGCGGCTGCCAGGCAGGTGTAAAAATAAAAAAAATTTCAAAAAAGCATACTCCCCTGTCCCCAGCACCCCGTTGTCCCCTGCCTGTGTCTGTTCGGTCTCATGGTGGCGCCTCATTTCTGGAAATCCTGTACCTAATTGGTCTTAGCGGTCACATGAGGTGCAGGACTCCCAGCAAGGAGTCGCCGGCATGAGACTGAATGGACACTGGCAGCGGACAACAGAGCACCGGGGACAGGTGAGTATGCTTTTTTATTTATTTATTTTTTATTTTACACCTCCCGCAAGGGAAATAGGTTGCGCCAATTCCTGGACAACCTCTTCAAAGGATTTATCCATCTTTCTAATATTGATGGCCTGTCCTTAGGATTGGCCATCAATATTACATCTGTGATGATACAACAGCCAGGACCTCTGCAGATCAGCTTTTCCAGGACAATGCGGCTACAGGTAACAATTCTTGGAGCCACGCTGTTCACTTGCCATACAAGGTGTAGCAGTAGGCTTAGGTAGTGCAGTGGTGCACATGGTATGGCGGGTGAGCAACATGGCTCTCAACATGTTATTACCTTTAGCCGCCCTGTCTCGGTACTGCTGATCAGCAGGGGTCCTGATGGTGGGCCCCTAGAAGCAATTCCACTGGTGGGCCCTAGACATCCCAGTCCGACACTGGATGTGCGGCATATAAAAATTCCAACTTTCAGACTTCAAACAGAGATCTTAAAAATAGTTAAAGGGGTTATGACACAAAAAGTATACAAGCACCTGATAGGTGGAGGCCTGAAGGCTGAGAACCCCACTGATCCCAAAAACGAGGGTTCCTTTTCCCCCTCATGCGCATTCAGCCTGACCGTAGCCAGGCTGAATGTGGGTGTGACTAGTGGTGGACGTGGTACCATTCACTGCAATGGGAGTGGTGGAGACAGCTGATGTAAAGCAGTTAGCTATCTCAGGTGAAATATATACAGTGCTGGCCAAAAGTATTGGCACCCCTGCAATTCTGTCAGATAATACTCAATTTCTTCCAGAAAATGATTGCAATCACAAATGCTTTGGTAATAATATCTTCATTTATTTTGCTTGCAATGAAAAAACACAAAAGAGAATGAAAAAAAAAGTCAAATCATTGATCATTTTACACAAAACTCCAAAAATGGGCCGGACAAAAGTATTGGCACCCTCAGCCTAATACTTGGTAGCACAACCTTTAGACAAAATAACTGCGAACAACCGCTTCTGGTAACCATCAATGAGTTTGTTACAATGCTCTGCTGGAATTTTAGACCATTCTTCTTTGGCAAATTTCTCCAGGTCCCTGAGATTTGAAGGGTGCCTTCTCCAAACTGCCATTTTGAGATCTCTCCACAGGTGTTCTATGGGATTCAGGTCTGGGCTCATTGCTGGCCACTTTAGAAGTCTCCAGTGCTTTCTCTCAAACCATTTTCTAGTGCTTTTTGAAGTGTGTTTTGGGTCATTGTCCTGCTGGAAGACCCATGACCTCTGAGGGAGACCCAGCTTTCTCACACTGGGCCCTACATTATGCTGCAAAATTTGTTGGTAGTCTTCAGACTTCATAATGCCATGCACACAGTCAAGCAGTCCAGTGCCAGAGGCAGCAAAGCAACCCCAAAACATCAGGGAACCTCCGCCATGTTTGACTGTAGGGACTGTGTTCTTTTCTTTGAAGGCCTCTTTTTTTTCCTGTAAACTCTATGTTGATGCCTTTTCCCAAAAAACTCTACTTTTGTCTCATCTGACCAGAGAACATTCTTCCAAAAAGTTTTTGGCTTTCTCAGGTAAGTTTTGGCAAACTCCAGCCTGGCTTTTTTATGTCTCTGGGTCAGAAGTGGGGTCTTCTTCCACTGGTGGGCCCTAGACATCCCAGTCCGACACTGGATGTGCGGCATATAAAAATTCCAACTTTCAGACTTCAAACAGAGATCTTAAAATACGTGAGAGCCCAAGACTGTGTGTCAGGTACAGTGATCTGTAATACGGGGGCACCTCAGGGTACGGTTCTCGCCCCTTTCCTCTTCACACTGTACACTGCAGATTTTAGGTGCAACTCATCCAGCTGCTACCTACAGAAGTATTCTGACGACTCTGCAATAGTGGGTCTCATCACAGATAATGATGACAGGGAGTACAGAGAACTGAACCGGGATTTTGTGGACTGGTGCCACCGGAACCACCTGAAGATTAACGCGGGGAAGACCAAGGAGATGGTGGTGGACTTCCGCAAAGGCAGAAGCCCTCCTAAACCAGTGGACATCCTGGGGACGGGCATCGAGATTGTGAACACCTATAAGTACCTGGGTTTGCTCCTTAATAATAAGCTGGACTGGGCAGATCATATGGAGGCCCTGTACAGGAAGGGCCACAGCAGGCTCTACCTGCTTAGGAAGCTGAGAGCCTTTGGAATCCGGGGGGCACTTCTTAGAACTTTCTTCAACTCGGTAGTGGCATCAGCCATCTTCTTTGGAGTGGCCTGCTGGGGGAGCAGTATATCAACCAGGGACAGAAATAAACTTGACAAGCTGATTAGAAGGGCCAGCTCTGTCCTGGGGAGCCCACTGGACCCTGTGCAGGTGGTGGGTGACAGAAGGATACTGTCCGTGGTGAGCTCCATGCAGAAGAAGAAGTCCCATCCCATGCATGAGACTGTGATCGCGCTGAGCAGTAATAATAATAATAATAATAGTCCTTTAATAGTCCCACAATGGGGAAATTCAGTGTGTTACAGCAGCAAAGATAAGCAGATACAAATACAAATACAACATGTACAGGAATATTCCAAGGTGAGAGGCATTACATTGATAGCAGACAGACAGATAGGGCGTAGCAGGGGGGGGGGGGATTTAACAGGCAGAGAGATATTTTCAGTTCTCTGTGTGTAATGATCTCCGCTTAGGTCGGTGTTGGTTGTACAGCCTAACCGCGGTGGGGAGGAAAGACTTCCGATAGCGCTCCTTCTCACACCTAGGGTGGAGCAGTCGGTCACTGACAGTACTATTAAAGGACTATTATTATTATTATTATTATTCCTGGGTATCCTACCATAGAGTCCTTTTTCATTCAGACGCCGACGGATAGTACGGGTTGACACTGTTGTACCCTCGGACTGCAGGGCAGCTAGAACTTGTTTGAATGTTAGTCGAGGTTCTTTAGCCACCATCCGCACAATCTTTCGTTGAAATCTCTCGTCAATTTTTCTTTTCCGTCCACATCTAGGGAGGTTAGCCACAGTGCCATGGGCTTTAAACTTCTTGATGACACTGCGCACGGTAGACACAGGAACATTCAGGTCTTTGGAGATGGACTTGTAGCCTTGAGATTGCTCATGCTTCCTCACAATTTTGCTTCTCAAGTCCTCAGACAGTTCTTTGGTCTTCTTTCTTTTCTCTATGCTCAATGTGGTACACACAAGGACACAGGACAGAGGTTGAGTCAACTTTAATCCATTTCAACTGGCTGCAAGTGTGATTTAGTTATTGCCACCACCTGTTATGTGCCACAGGTAAGTAACAGGTGCTGTTAATTACACAAATTAGAGAAGCATCACATGATTTTTCAAAGGGTGCCAATACTTTTGTCCACCCCCTTTTTTATGTTTGGTGTGGAATTATATCCAATTTGGCTTTTTGACAATTCTTTTTGTGGTTTTCCATTGAAGACAAATTAAATGAAGATATTATTACCAAAGCATTTGTGATTGCAATCATTTTCTGGAAGAAATTGAGTATTATCTGACAGAATTGCAGGGGTGCCAATACTTTTGGCCAGCACTGTAGGAAGATCTTATATTGCTACCTTAAACTTAATCCACAAAATCTGCAACAAAAAAAGCTACGTTACCTCGGGTGGTCCCAAACTGACCCTAAAAAAGACCTATTAATGTCTCCTTCTGGCGCGTTTCGCATCCTACAAAAAGGTGCTTATCAGGGGAGCTACACAAAATATAAAAAAAAGGCATAGAATACACTCAATGGTCAAAAATCACACCTTGATATAACATGGTGGTGGTGATGTTATAGCACACCGCATCATGTTATATCAAGGTGTTATTTTTGACTATTGAGTGTATTCTATGCCTTTTTTGGTCTTTTGTGTAGATCCCCTGATAAGCACCTTTTTGTAGTATGCAAACCGCGTCAGAAAGGAGACATTAATAGGTCTTTTTTAGGGTCAGATTGGGACCGCCCTTGTTAGGGCGGGAGCTATATTTGGGGTGACAGGGTTGTGTAGTATTGATCTCCTGTACCCCACGAGTTCCCACTACTTTTGAGCAACATGGGACCCTAAGTGTTTGATGTTATACTACTGTCTGGAACTGGTAAGAATGTTCCATTTTTTATACTAATATTATGTTTTTTTGTGGGGATGATTTTTAATTGATATTGATTAAATGTTAAGTTTTATGTAACTTTAAATTAGAGGATCTATGCTTATATGTGTATTTTCCAGAATCTGTGAGAAGGTAATACTCTCTAGTGTTTTGTGCTGCTAATGCTGTGAGTGAGATTAGCCAGATTCTCATTCACTATGCCGTTTTTTTTTCCCATTTTCTGCTTGGGGCTTAGCTTCTTAGTAAGTTGTAGATCCTATATCATACAATGATCAAGTTTTATTGGTGCCTAATCAAAATTTGTTTCCTGTGATAAATTCAATCCCCCGTGTTCTTGTTAGTATTTGTTAATCATTTTTTACGATTGACAAATATAAAATAATGTGTCCGGGTCTTTCTTCTGCCAATGTTAAATACAGCGGGATGATTGGCGTCTGAGTGTATGGCAGCACTTGACATAGTTTTGCCTTCAGTTGCAAAACATGAGCTTTGATGTCAGTAGCACTTAAGAGAAAATACAAGAAGACAGAAATGTGATGGAAATAGTGTGTCTTTCATCTGCCACAAATGCGTCACTTGGCCATGTCTCTTCTATGGATATTAACTTTTTGCAAGTGCATGGGATAATGAAGAGACCTTGTCATGGTGTATAAGTGCCACAAACACAGCAACTTTCTTATACTCCAGCTCTGATACACATGGAAGTATAATATTATGTAAGTATTGATATTGTAGGACAGTGTGCCTAGAGCCCACCCTTGAAATTCATTCTGGGTATCCTCTGTACATCTTCATGCAAATATTACCTAACACTGGTTCGCAAATTCCTAAAATGCATAAATGTATTTTCCAGTAGTAGCTTTCTGCCCAGCCTTTGTGTCTGATTGTTTCTGTCATGGGGCCCTGTCAGTCGCTTGCTGCCTGGCTCTTGCCTTGAACTAGGGCCCTCTTATCTTTGTGAGTCAGGGCAAACTTCACGAGATTGATTTCAACAAATATTCGTGACGTTTGGACCTCCGATTCATTTCCTTTCATTTGTTTCAAGAAACCAGAAGCTCTCTTATTAAACTATGGGGTCTTCTCAGACTCCAGAGTATAATAGATGGAGGCCCAAGGGAGGAGAGTGAAATTAAAAGAGAGTTATACTCACCTTGCTTCACCTTTCCTAGGCATCTTTGTGGTGTCTGGTGGTTTCCTGACATCTTCTTCTGGCCTCTGACTGAAGTCACAAAACCAGATGTATACCACTGAGGTCCCAGGGTTGCGTGACATCAGTCAGAGGGCAGAAGAGGATGTTGAGGGATCGCCAGATGCCCAGGAAAGATGAGGCAATGTAAGTATAACCCCACATATTATACTCTGGAGTCTGAGGAGACTTCAGAGTATAATAGTGTTTTGTTTGTTGCGAACCCAAAATTTTTGGAAAATTCGAGTTGAATCCAGTTCTAAACGAATCGATTTGCTCATCACTAGTGCCCACACAGCAGCAGCCTGCTGAAAGATGATTGTTGATTGGGGACTCTGCAGTGTGACTGAAAATATGGGGCCCAGGGAGGAAGGATACTGGTTGGTCTGACCGTGCACAACGATGTCACTTCAGCCAACCAGTGTGTCTGCATTTACACATTGCAGTCATGGCTGTCGTATGGAAATGGACTAATCCAGAAATTAAGCATGTGATTGTTTATCATATGATCTTAGGCACCTTGAGCCAATTATTTTTCCGCTAGCTGAAAAAAATCAGCTTGAGGAAAAATCAGCTCCAGAAATATCAGCATCTGACTCATTGAAATGAATGGAGGCTAGTTTCAGGCGGTGTTTGCAGCTGATTTTGAACCATAAAGAAATTCAGAGCCAAATTCCTCAGTTTGAACATCCCCTTACTCTGATAGTTAGCCTGTACAAAGGGGATTTTAGGGTTCATTCGCACAATGCAGTAAAAACTACATCTGAAAAAAATGTATGCAGTTCTCATGCACTTTTTGCTGCAGTTTTTTATTTTATGGGTGGGTCATGTTAAACAAATGTGTTTCACCTGTAAAAATATGAAAACTCTCCCCAAAATTACATGTATTTTTGCATTTAACTGTACCTTGCCCTTTGATGATATATATATATGCACATTATATGTACAATATATTCTTATATGCCAGCATTCAGATATAAAATAGGCCCAACCCAGGGAAAATATAGCCCTGTCTACTTTTACATAAGCCCTTTACCTCAGTGTTTGGATTAAGGTGGCAAAGTCCATGCTGCTCCATTTGAGTACAATGTAGTCTGCTGCATGCAGGTGGGTACATATGACTTGTGTTTCTGTTGCTATCCCTTTATTGCAGAGTCCAGTACATGGGTGGCATATCTCTTCAGTATAACTGTGCCTTCACCAGAAGTCATGTAATTTCATGCGGCTATATAGTGTCACACTCTTATCAATAAAGAGATATTAACAGCACAGCATTCACCCCTTTGTCCATAAAGAATAAATTAACTTCATCATCTGCCAGTCATTGATCTGCAGAGACAGCTTTGCAGCCCCCGGTCCAGCCCCTGAAGAGCATTAATTACTACAATATTTTTATTCGCACTGTTCACAGTCGGCAATTTTACCAGGGTGTTAATATACAGAGAAATGCAGCCCCTTCCTCAGCTGTGGGTGACAGCTGCACTCTGCGTGTTATCTCCAGTCCATGGCCGGACCTGACATAACGTGTTAATTAGAGACTGATGTTCGCAGATATGACACATAGACGCACAGCAGAATTGGCAGCATCAGTCACCAAGGAACAAGAGCTGAACCGCCTGACATATTTAATTAAAAGGGAGCATGTTCTGACAGCAGGCCCCAGTCATTCTCCTTCTGCAGCCTTCAACTGATCACACCGGTCTCAACATAAGGATGACACGGCCAAGACAAGTCTGGAGCAAGGTGCACTTTCCTTAAGTCTGGGAAAACATCAGGTTTTCTTTACTTAATTGACCTTAAAATAAAAAAAAAATTAAAAAAATTAATTGACTGAATTGGTGAAACTCTAATTTGCTCCTGGGCCGTTGACCACAATTGCCCTCTCTGTGGAAACGATGATGTGTGAAAAATTTGTTGAAATTTTATCACATCTAGTGGCCGTGGTGAGTTCCTGCAATTTAGCTCCCGTTCAATTGAAATAGGAACTGAGTTACAGTAACTGTGAATGGTTGATCAGCAGAGGTCCCAACACCCAGGACCTCCACCAATATGATATTAATGAAATTAATAATTAGCTTGGAAAGATCCATTAATATTTGTATTTTACTGCTCATATACAAACCTATGCGCTTTCATGGTTATAGATAATAATCAGACACTGTGGTCTAATCTTGTAGTCATGTATTACTCTATTTCCTCAGCTAGCTCTTCTTGATAACATATACACAGCAAAAAAGAAGAGAATGGAGTCTTTACACTCTGTTTTAGAGAAACCATAGCAGAATTATGAGTGCAGCTCTGGAGTGTGATACATATAATGAATGTATTATACTGGTACATTTACTGGTGGGCAGTTCTTTTAAAATGAATACGTAAATCTGTAAACATGCCTATGGAAAACTATTCAGATTACTCTGTAATATCATGATTCAAGATACCTAATGACAAACTTAGCTCTGCTTCATCTATGTATATATATAATTTTTGGCATTTACCGTGTGCACTCCTCTGCAGATGTCAAGAAGCTGCTGAATATCCCCTACAGAAAGGTTATGGTTTCCTCAGAAATTAAATGACTTTAGTGAAGAGCAGACCAGAAAATATCTTAAAAATCCTTTCAAGTTGAATTCGTAAGAATGAGCAGGAAATCTCTTCATCTTCAGCTTTTTAATTCAAAGCAAGAAGAATCTCTTGACATTTTTTCTGGACATTTTCATGGAAGCCTGGCTGCAATTATAGAATATTTAGAGTGTGACCTGTGCCATTCAGGACAGTGGTTATCTGTGGAGCTGTGGTCCCAGAATGCAGCATGACAGCAGATTCCACTGTCAATTCTATCAAGTCTCATCCAATGCCTTGTTGATAGTGTCTCAAAGATGTCTTCCAGGAGCTTCAACCTGCAATAAAGCCACAATTTTTAAGTTCCTGCAAGGGTGGTCAGCTTGCTGATCAAGACTCCTGCATGGCATATCTTACTAGGGGTTGTAAGTAATTATTACTCATCTACTAAATCCCCAGCCGCTCCAAAGCCACCGCTCCAACTGTTGGTCTTTGTTCTGCAGGGATGCTGCAGCCAGTTATTTGCTTTGTAGTCACATGCTGACCATGCTATCATCACCACTGACGCCAGTGATTGGCTACAGTGATCATATTCGTATCTTCTGCAGGTCATCACTGTTAACACAATTAAAGAGGCAGTCCGGGGAAAATACTTTTTTCCATTGCTGCACCCCTTTCCTACTTGTCGTACATTTCTTTTATGTACAGTATTTTGCAACCATATCTTCTCTGCTCTGATCAAAATTGTAGATTCACACTGAAGGCATCAAAACTATGAATTAACACATGTGGAATTATATACTTAACAAAAAAGTGTGAAACAACTGAAAATATGTCTTATATTCTAGGTTCTTCAAAGTAGCCACCTTTTGCTTTGATTACTGCTTTGCACACTCTTGGCATTCTCTTGATGAGCTTCAAGAGGTAGTTACCTGAAATGGTTTTCACTTCACAGGTGTGCCCTGTCAGGTTTAATAAGTGGGATTTCTTGCCTTATAAATGGGGTTGGGACCATCAGTTGTGTTGTTCAGAAGTCAGGTGGATACACAGCTGATAGTCCTACTGAATGGAGTGTTAGAATTTGTATTATGGCAAGAAAAAAGCAGCTAAGTAAAGAAAAACGAGTGGCCATCATTACTTTAAGAAATGAAGGTCAGTCAGTCCGAAAAATTGGGAAAACTTTGAAAGTGTCCCCAAGTGCAGTGGCCAAAACCATGAAGCGCTACAAAGAAACTGGCTCACATAAGGACCGCCCCAGGAAAAGAAGACCAAGAGTCACCTCTGCTGCGGAGGATAAGTTCATCCGAGTCATCAGCCTCAGAAATCGCAGGTTAACAGCAGCTCAGATTAGAGACCAGGTCAATGCCACACAGAGTTCTAGCAGTAGACACATCTCTACAAAAACTGTTAAGAGGAGACTGTGTGCAGCAGGCCTTCATGGTAAAATAGCTGCTAGGAAACCACTGCTAAGCACAGGCAACAAGCAGAAGAGACTTGTTTGTGCTAAAGAACACAAGGAATGGACATTAGACCTGTGGAAATCTGTGGTTTGGTCTGATGAGGCCAACCACCGTGTCTTTGTGCGACGCAGATAAGGTGAAAGAATGGACTCTACATGCCTGGTTCCCACCGTGAAGCATGGAGGAGGAGGTGTGATGGTGTGGGGGTGTTTTGCTGGTGACACTGTTGGGGATTTATTCAAAATTGAAGGAATACTGAACCAGCATGGTTACCACAGCATCTTGTAGCGGCATGCTATTCCATCCGGTTTGCGTTTAGTTGGACCATCATTTATTTTTCAACAGGACAATGACCCCAAACACACCTCCAAACTGTGTAAGGGCTATTTGACCAAGAAGGAGAGTGATGGGGTGCTACGCCAGGTGACCTGGCCTCCACAGTCACTCGAGATGGTTTGGGGTGAGCTGGACCGCAGAGTGAAGGCAAAGGGGCAACAAGTGCTAAGCATCTCTGGGAACTCCTTCAAGACTGTTGGAAGACCATTTCAGGTGACTACCTCTTGAAGCTCATCAAGAGAATGCCAAGAGTGTGCAAAGCAGTAATCAAAGCAAAAGGTGGCTACTTTGAAGAACCTAGAATATAAGACATATTTTCAGTTGTTTCACACTTTTTTGTTAAGTATATAATTCCACATGTGTTAATTCATAGTTTTGATGCCTTCAGTGTGAATCTACAATTTTTATAGTCATGAAAATACAGAAAACTCTTGGAATGAGAAGGTGTGTCCAAACTTTTGGTCTGTACTGTATGTGAAACAATCCATTCAAGAAGTTCCATCTTTACTTTTGGAGAATATATAAGCATGTAATTTGCCGCAGGTCACTGAGATCACATTACCCAACTGAAGAGAACCAATAACTAAATAAGGTAATGCTAGTTGAATTATATATGTTGGGGAAATATTTGCATAATGAAGGAAAAAAAATTATTACCAAAATGTCACTTTAACAAAGACTAGGAGGCACTGGAGCAGTAGGGAATTTACCAGTTAAGTAATAGTTATTTTGCTATTTAATGGAATTACTTGTTTTAAGGCTGTTTTTAAATATTTGTGGACACCCCATTTAAGGTGGAGACTGAAAATCTATTCAATTCAGTACAAGTGAATAGGGTTTCTGCAGCATGTGGATTGATTTTTTTTACCGATTCTATTTTAAGATATGGAACAGTCACAAAAATTACTGCAAATAAATTTGCCTCATGTAAATATGATCTCAAAATGCTGCATAACAAGGGGTTTAGAAAGCTGTTTAGAAGGTCTGTGAGTTACTAATATTTGCATAAAAGTGGCCATCTTGGCTGCCACTTACTTGTCATCAAGACAGAAATCTGTAAGCAACATTGTAACCTGAAAAACATAACATATGCAGTGTAAAAAATGAAGGAGAGCAGACTCCTCACAAAGAGCACAAAGTTTCTTTGCTAACATATAGAAAATATGTAAAGATGTGCAGCTTAATCCCTGGGTTTCGCAGTTGCTAAGCCTTCAGCCGTCCCAACCTTTTGGAGAAGACTGTGCAGGATTTACAAGGCAAGTATCAGCTGAAGCAAGCTTCGCGTCTGCCGGAAAAAGCGCAATTGCATGGAAATTAAAAAGAAGAAAGGCGCCTGATTCTGGGTTTATGCCGCCAGTTATTGCCAGGTGCACCGATATGATAGCACAGACATGAAGAAAAGTTATTTTGGGGGCTGGAAGATTCGAAAGAGATTTGCAGAGTTTATCTCACGCTTGTTAACATGAAAATTTCCCCTATTTCTTGTCTATGAACATTAGAGGGATTTGTAGCAGAAGGTGAAGGTGTTTACAACAGGTGGATATGTCAGGCGCCATGAAATAAACAGCTTTGAAGAATATTTATGTAAGTGGCCTCTGAAATTTGGTTTTGCAGAATGTTCATGTATTTGACAAACTCTCAATGCAAAATCTCTGCTAACTGCCCTCCCTATTCAACACTACTATATCCATAATGTGCAATGAAACTGTAAGTTCCAGCATGCGCCAACAGCCTCCAATTGAATATACCATAAATTTCATGAGATTCCAGTTCTTGAGATCAGTAGAAATATCCCCTTTAAGTTTGTGCCAGGATTGGGCTTCATCTGCGTTTCTGTAGAACTACAAGTTTCAACATGACTTACATTTAACATTGGAGCTTGCAAGGATCCAGAAACTTATGGATTGTTCATGAAGAAACACAAATAAAACTACTAGGTGTCATCTCAGTCTGGAGGGTAATGATATCCATCATCGAAATGTTCTGCAACATTCTGGCAGTGGAGGAGTTAAGGATAATGTCAGCTTAAATAAAGTTTATAAAAACTAAATAGTATGGTACACCCCTTCTGTGGGCAGATTGTCACACACTATGACACATGCCAGGGGCAGTAATACCTGTGCCTGCCAGGAGTGATTGTAATGTCAGGAAGACCAGTCTAAATTTATCTCCACCGGCTCCATCCAAATGTTAGAGGAGAGGAGAGCTGCCCTGCCGTGTGCTGAGGCTGAAGTCACTGCCTTATATATTTACCGCCCAGTATATCATGTTACTGCTAATGATGAATGTCTAGATATATAATGGAAGATTTCTCAATAGACAGAGCATAATGGGTTTTATTGGGATCTATGGCCTATTGAAATCACCTCTCTTTGCGCACTTTGCATTTCAGTTCAGTTTTACTCCTTCAGCTATTATTATTGCAGAAGGTAAATAGCACCAAACAGATTAAAAATAGACTGGTAGTGTAACCATTCATGTCTGTGCCAACGAAATCTGATATTAAAGGAGGTAAATACAGAATTCATCTAAGCATCTGTAATCAGGGCCAGGGCATGGTATTTTGATGCCCAGATTGTGCCCATTATTCTTATGCTTTACACGTAACCTGCGAGTGTAGTTTGTATTCTAAGGGTGTTGTCATTCACTCACTCTCATATCTACTATTCATATTGGCATCATTCATGACTTATCCAGAAATAATGGAGGCATGGTGACTGATCCAGGACCCAAAATAACATACAGAGTTAGGCAGATTTTAACCCATTCCCAACATCCACCATAATAGTACAGAGGGTGTTGGGTATTTATATATATTGGCCACTCAAGAGCTGAGCAGCCACTATAGCTACAGGGTTTCCACTGTATTATATGGGCACTGATTGCAGGAAATAACCTCTGAAACGCCGGACCAAAGCTCCATTTTTGTGGACTACTGAAGGCTCCCATACTTGTCTGCCATTATATTCTATTACAAGCTGCTTCAGAACACCGTAGTGGGAAAAAAAAATCAAAAGAGCTGTTTTACTCTCATAAAATTTGAATAAAAAGATATCAAAGCCACAGACATTCCTCAAAAAGGTATAAATAAAAATCTGACCCCACAAAAAAAAAATGTCTTATGCATCCCTGTAAATATGGAACATCCCTGTAAACATGGAAATATAAAAAAGTTACAAGTGTCAGAATATGGCGACTCCAAGAATTTTTTTTTCTTTCAAACTTTTGGATTTTTTTAAGAAGTTAAAATGTAAAAAAACTATATACATTTTGTATACCTGTAATCGTACTGACCCATAGAATAAATACAGGCGACATGTCATTTTGGCTGTAAAGTGAATGCCGTAAAATAAAAGCCTGTAAGAAAGACGCAAAAATGCAGTTTTTCTCCAATTCAACCCCATTCTGAATTTTTTTTTCCAACTTCTCAGTACATCGTATGGAATATTAAATGGTACCATTACAAAGTACATTTTGTGTTGCAAATATTAAGTCCTCATATGGCTCTGTGAACAGAAAAACAAAAATGTTATGTCGTTTGGAAGGCAGGGAGTCAACGAAAATAGAAAAATGCCTGCGGCGGGAAGAGGTTAAGTGGCATTATTATTTAATCATCATCCATGGTAGCAAACTTGTACTTTTGGTGGTATAACAATTTTTCCGGAGCTTGTGGTGGCATGCTGTCATACCCGGAATTTATGGTGACTTGCGGTTGTTTCCAGAAAACAAGGTTGCATGTTGACGTATCTACAACTCATGGTCACATTGTGACATCTTGACATTATGTACACCTAAAACTTATATGATATATATATATATATATATATATATATATATATATATATAAGTACTCGTTGGCATATTGACTACTGAGGTTATCCATTATCTAAGGTGCAGAACTGATGGTTGTTGTCAATTCCTGATGAGTTAATAGCAGTTGTACCAATTATGGTTCAATAGAGACAATGACACAGATTTATCAAGTGTAGAACAGTCCCAATTTATCAATTTATAATGTCCTCTATATCACATATTTGGAACAAATGCTGCCTTTTTGGTTATGGACCAGCCCTCAAGAAAATAATATGTGTATGTGCCAGATTTGGGTTTAGCCATGCCGTGCTACGATGCATCTTTTTATTTGTTTTTAGATTTGCCATATATTTTAAAGACTGTGATTAAATATATGGCACATTTTTCTAGTGTTCAGAAGTTTCCAATTGAACAACTAGTGGTATTATGTGTGAGGACACAATGTTATATTCTGCAGTGAACTTCTTTGATCATCACCCTTTCATTATGTTCAGTTCAAGCCTCCTGTTTCTATATTCAGCCGTGGTCCTAACGGTGACAAAAACAAAGTACCTAATGACATTCTGTAAATGTCATTTAGCCAAGAGCTCCTTGACCTTTGGAACGAGATCGCCGCCAGCATCTCGACGGTGTAATAAGCCTTATTCACTCCCGTCCGCTGCAGCTGGCTTCATGTCAAAAATGAAGCAAAAAAAATCATCCAACGTTGATGATGCAATAAGTCCGCCCGACAACCAATAACTTGATTTCCTCTAAGAAACAAACTAACCGAATTAGCTGTGTCAAATTTGCCAGGTTGGGCACAATAAAGTTGTCTAAATGAACATCTGTAGAACGCCGTTCCTGGAATTCTGATCATCAGCCGCCTTGTTAAATCCTTCATCCTTATCATAGAAATGTATTCGGAGATTTTCCACCAGCAGCCTGCTCTGCCTATCTAAGAGAAAGTCGCGTTCCTTGGAGTCAGCTAAGAACTATAAATGTGTGATTATTGAAGATAAGTGCACAATCTCCATACAGCAGCATCCTGTAAGCAGATAAGGAGCCCCTATAGGTGGGTGCAGGCCACATTGTATATTGGCTCATTGTGCCACCATCAGTCAATAGACTGTATTATTGAAGGTACACAATACAGTACGTGGTGTATTATTGTATATGCTTGCTAAGTGGAGCTGTGTATCCCTCTAGAGACTGGCACTATGACAGACCGTGAAGCAGAAAGAGGCAGGGGAACTGAAGCTGCAAAGTGTTTGTCCGTCTGCAGGCCCCACTGCGGCAGTCGGCGACTAGTAGTTTGGCAGGATTTGGAGAGCGGAGCCAGATGCGCTCTGTCACATACAGCAGACGGCTTATTAACCACACCACCGCACAGCAACAGCACAGATGTTCCAACACAGAGGTGGCTTTTCGCCTTTTTCATAAGTGTAACTTCTGCTTGTTGTTTTTTTTTTTTTTTTTCATTTTTAATTTTTCTTTCTTCAGTTTTCTTGCGAAAGTTTCACTGCTGTTCTTTTTAATTTCATTGCAAGAACTGAGCTGCTGCCCCAGGGTAGCGGTACTAACAGATCTACCCTAAAGGAAATGCAGACTTTGCGATACAAGACCAAAGTAAACTGGTTTCAAGCCATGACTCAGAGGCAGAAGAAGGAAAAGATGTGTTTGATCGATGACTTTTTTTGAATGCGGGTTTTGGCGATTACAAAACAAATGTGTCATTTTTCTTCTGGAAACATAGAAGTTGTTTTGTGTTTTCTGAAGATAGATTCACCCTAAAGTAAAGAGAATAAACAACAATAAATATATTAAAAATATTAATGATAAAAAATGTCCTTAAAGGGGTTCTCTGTTTTTTAAAGCTTTAATCTGTGTGTCAGTGAAAAGTTCTACAGCTTTCTACTAGGCTTTGTAGTTTCAGTTTTCACCGTCTTCTGATACTAGTTTGCTGTCAGTGAATGAGAACACTTCTGTTTACATCCAGTGGTAAATCTGGACATATTCAGTCCTGCTGGAAACTGGTGATCAGTATATTCGGTTTAGGCAATGTTCTGTGAACTATAGCACCAGCACAAGGGAAATCCAAAACGTATTTACTAGACTATCTGCAAAACTGACATTCAGATTTGTGCCATGGATGTGCCACAAATCCATGCAAGGGTAAACCCCATTCAGTGGGAGAATCCACATTGGGCTAATCTGTTGCCCTTTCCCTTTTGCAATCCATAAAGATACTTGTCATTTTTTTTTTTTTATCATAGATTATATTGTTCCACAGGACAGGCAGCAATCCATGCCAATTATTTTTTTTAGAAAAATTCAATTCACATTGTGTATTTATTAGCACATTTGATGAATGTGTTAAGCATACCTAAATCTATCTGGTAGTTTTCTCCAGTGTATCAGGCTGTTTGGTTCAGAGAGCATTGTATTTTGAGGGAAGGACAAGCTATCTAGAGGATTTGCAGCCGCATAATGTATACAAGTGTTCTCATCCACTGACAGCTCCCCCAGACACATACTTTATCCTATCAGTGAGCACTGTGTACAGGGCCGGCGTTAGGGGGGAGCAAACTAGGCAATTGCCCAGGGCCCCGTCCCCAAAGGGGCCCCTGGGATCCGGAACCTGATGACTCCGGATCCCGGAGTCAGGCCCGCCCAAATCAATAAAAGAAAGGGACTGCAGGGCCCCTTTCCGAGGTGAGTAAAAATAACAAACATTTTTACTCACCTGTCCTTGGCGTCCGACGTCATCTTCTGGCGTTCCGGACATCACCGCTGAGGCCTGCCCACAGTGGTCACGTGGGGTGTTCTGACAGCGTGCCTCACGTAATCGCTGAGGCCCAATTACAGGCCTCAGAGGCGACGTCCACAACGCGTGACGTCAGCTGCAGAGAAGAAGAAGGCAGCGCCGGCGGGGATAGCGGAGCAGTGCAAGGAGGCTCAGCAGAGGTAAGAACAAGGTAAGTATAATTGTTTGTTATTTTACCTTACCTACCCCGGGCCTTCGATTATTATACTCTGGGGTCTGAAGAGACCCCAGAATATAATATAATATAATAGCACTGTAGGGCCCCTGTGGAGTATTATACTGGGGGCCCCCACTGGATAGCATATTATACTGTGTGGGGCCACTGTGGAGCATTATACTGGGGAAGGGGCCCTCTGGAGAGCATGTTATATTCTGTGGGGCCACTTTGGAACATTATGCGCTCCAGAGGGGCCCCCCAGTATAATGCTCCAAAGTGGCCCCACAGAATATAACATGCTCTCCAGAGCCCCCCCACTTTATAATACTCCATAGAGGCCCCGCAGAATATAACATATTCTCCAGAGGGCCCCCCTCCCCAGTATAATGCTCCACAGTGGCCCTACACAGTATAATATGCTCTCCAGAGCCCCCCCCAGTATAATGCTCCACGGTGGCCCCACACAGTATAATATGCTCTCCAGAGGGACCCCCCAGTATATTATACTGTGCGGGGCCACCGTGGAGCATTATACTGGGGAAGGGGCCCTCTGGATATCTGGATAGCATGTTATATTCTGTGGGGCCTCTGTGGAAAATTATAATGTGTGGGGGGGGGGCTCTGGAGATAATGTTATATTCTGTGGGGCCACTTTGGAGCATTATGCTCTCCAGAGGGGCCCCCCAGTATATTATACTGTGCGGGGCCACCGTGGAGCATTATACTGGGGGGGGGCTCTGGAGAGCATATTATACTGTTTTGGGCCACTGTGGAGCATTATACTGGGGGGGGGGATCTGGAGAGCATATTATACTGTTTTGGGCCACTGTGGAGTATTATACTGGGGAAACCTCTCTGGGCAGTATATTATACTGTGTGGAGGCCATTCTGGAGCATGTTATACTGAGTGGGGTCACTGTGGAGCATTATTCTGGGGGGGGGCCATCAGCAGAGCATATTATATTGCGTGGCGCCACTGTGGGGCCTTATTCGGGGGGACTAATGAGCATTATACTAGGGGGCCCTCTGGAGAGCATATTATACTGCGTGGGGCCTACTGTGGAACAATATACTGGGGGGACGCTCTGGGGAGCATAATATATTGCGTGGGGCCACTGTGGAGCAAAATACTGGAGGGGGCACTGTGGAGCATTATACTAGCAGGGGCCCTCTGGGGAGCATATTATACTATGGGCCACTGTGGAGCTTTATACTGGGGGAATGGACAGTGTGGGGAACCTGTTATACTGTGTGGGGCCACTGTGGAGTGTATTATATTGTGTGGGGCTTTTCTGGAGCATATTATACTCTGTGGGGCCATTGTAGAGCATTATACTGGGGGGACTGTGGGGAACATATTATACTGTGGGGGACCACTGTGGGGGACCACTGTGGAGCATTATACTGGGGGAACCCCTCTGGGGAGTATATTATACTGTGTGGAGGTCATTATGGAGCATTTTATACTGTGTTAGGCCACTGTGGAGCATTATACTGGGGGGGCATTGTGGGGTGCATATTATACTGTATGGAGCATATTATATTGTGTGGGACTGTGGAACATATTGTACTGTCTGGGGCCACTAAGGGGTAGTATACTGTGTGGGCCACTGTTGAGTATTATACGATGTAGAGCCTTACATACCATGTGGGACCACAATGGGGGGCTCAGGGGAGCATTTTATACTGTGTGGGGTCACTGTGGAGCATTATATACCATGTGGGGAAACTGGAGGGCTCAGGAGACCATTTTATACTGTGGAGCATTATATACCATGTGGAGCATTATACTGGTGGGGGGGTGCTCACAATTCCTGCTGGCAGCCCTGTGTGCTATGTCTGCATCACAGCTCCCTCACTATAATCTTGCACATACGTGTAGTGCCCCATTGCCATGTCATTCCCCATACAGTACTATGCATGAACCGGAGTTATTGGGACCTGCACAGTACTATAGGGGCTGACTATACTGGTAACATACTCAGTAACACCAGATAGTTACTATATATAATTGGGAAACTTAAGTATAAGGGGGCTGTTATAAGGGGGAACTATTATTTATAAGATGGGCTATTATTTATAAGAGGGGAACTATTTATAAGGGGGGTGTAATTGTTAAATGGGCTTATTTATAAAGGGGGCTATTAGTGATAATGAGGACTATTATTTATGAGGGGGCTATTATTAATAAGGGAGCAGTATTATTTTTACGGGGTGACTGTTACTGATAAGGGGGAATATTACTGATACAGGGCACTATTTATCATTTATAAGGGAGCTATTACTGATAAAGGTGTAATATTATTTATAAGCGGGCTATTATTTATAAGGAGGCGCTATAATAACTGATGACTGGGTGCAAAAATCTATTAGGCTGTACAGAGGTGCTCAATTGAATTGTGTGTGGTAAAATGGGGCTTGTTATTACTTTTTTGTTGGCAGAAAGGAGGCGTTATTATAGGGGTTGTCACTGGAAGACAATGGTGTTGTTTGCATACCAGCATTTGGGGCCCCGCTTTTAATTTTTGCCCAGGGCCCCACTTTGTCTAAAACCTGCCCTGACTGTGTATATGGCTAAGGAAGCTGCCATCTTGCAGCTTCCTCCCAGATCAGTGGATATATGATCATTGGATGATCATGAGCTGCCGGGTATGCCTCTGCAGTAAGTTCTAGGAGGCTTTATCCCTCCTGTAACTGGGGCTAATGTATCAGCCCCAGGTACATGGGAAATCAGTGGAAAAATTAATAAAATAAAAAATAATGTTAAAATGCCCCCCAAAAGTCTAATATAACCTTAAGGGGGTACTAAAAAACTCTTCTACCATGCCCACACCACTAGTTTTAGCTCTGTTCCTAATGACACAAAACTGTGTGTCACCTACATAAAATTTGCCATAATGGAGAGGGAAAAACTATTTTAAAAAAATATTTTAGTAGCATTTTGTACAAATGTGGAAAAACAGATATGTTTTTCTTCCCATTTTTTTTTTACATTTTCCTGGATATTAAAAAGGGAAAAAATACAAAATTAAAAATGTGATAAAAGTAAATCCCTTTGTATGACTAAAAAAAGATTCAAAGATTTGATGAATAGCCTGAATGAAAAAATGTTTTACTTTCAAAACCACATATACCAAAAAACCCAACATATGTGTTCAGTCATGAAATGGGGAGAATGGTCTGGTTAGGAAGTAATTAAAGAAGACCTTTCACCACCTTCAACAATTCCAGCTCTTTATATCATTTAATAGCTGCTGCTCCTCTGATTCTAGTAAAGTTGGATTTTTTTTTCTGTAGCCCCACCATTCCTGAGCAATCACTGCTGTTAGTTTTGGTGTCTGATATGTTATTTAGGCTCTGTATTCTCAGGAGGGCGGTGTCAGGCAGGAGCAGACAAGAGGGGTGAGCTCTGACACTGGCCGCCTCTGATTGGAGCTCTGAATCACACTCCCTCCCTTCTGACATTACAGAGCTTAAACAGCACATCAGGCACCAAAACTAACTGCGCTTGTTGCTTGGGAATGGTGGGGGCTAGAGAAACAATTCCTGGAGCTGCACCTATTAACAGATGCTAAGAACTTTAATTAGTGGAGGTGGTGAAAGGTCCTCTTTAAAGCATCTCTCTTGTCAATATTAGCCATACAATTTGTCACAGATTTTTCTAAACAACATAGATGATGGTTTATTGGTTTATGTTTAAAAGAGATGTTTTATGTTATCAGAAAATGTTCTTTATCAATACAAAAAATGTCTATATAAACATATCTGCATATACAGTATATATATATATATATATATATATATATATATATATATAACGTTTTATTTTTTTATTTTTTGCAGAGAAGCAATGACCGCCATATTGTAGGCTTGTTCTGCATGTGGATAGGAGGAACAAGCATTGGAGAACACATTATGTTTAGCCAGTTATTTGGGTAGCTTGGATACATGCTTGGATTTCTTGCTTTGAGAGAGAGAGAGAGAGCTGCTTCATTCACTGTTTGGGCATCATGCTATTAAAAAGATACTCCCATCTCAGTCAGTTATGGCTGAGACGGGAAACATTACACTACTACAAACCACCAGGGAAAAAATGGAAACAACTAGATGCGGCTGTTCTACTTTGTTTTCATAAGTCTCACAGAAGCAAATTGCAGGAAACAATTATGATTAAGGAACACAGCACAGCAAAGTACACTGACCTCAAGGGGCCCATGACACATCTCAACTATTTCTGCCTACTGTGACATCATCAGCCAATCAGCTCCATCTGAATGAAGCATCACCACTTGGCACAGCAGAGGGTGAAAAAAATGGGCATCTGGAAGGGTTCTCAAAGTTTTTAACTTGTCAGATTTGTGGGTGCAGCAACACCCCATGTCCGATGTCTTTAGGAGCCTTTGACAAGTGGTAAATTACATTTCTCCTGTATGGGCAGTCCTGGGAGAATTGGAAATCACTGCAAGACTCTCCAACTTTCTCTTGTTTTCTGACTGTTCCATTCCATCCGTCAATCGCACATTTTTCTGCAGGGAATTATATTTTTTTCTATTAGCTAATTGTGACATAAAAAGAGCAACATGACAAGCAAAAGGAAGAAAAGGCTTTTTAGTTTTGGCTTGAGTTGTGGTGCAGATTAGGATGAGGGTTAAATGATTTAAGCTATTTATACAGATAAGTGTTAAATGAAGTTATTGATTTGGCATCTAAAATTATGGTATATGTGCACAGATATCCACAATGACCAATGGAGAACTGTTGCATGCCAAAGCAGCGATTCATTGGCCAGGTCTACATATCAGCCAATCATCTGCTACTTTGTACAAGTGCATAAAAACTTTTTTATATACAATGTATATCAGAAAATATGATGTTACTTTGTAAACCTGTGATTTAGTCTAAATCATATTATAGTTTTCTTGTAGAAAAATTTAATCTGTGGAAACATGGTGTTTCATTTTGTATTTAGTTGATCCCATTTCCTTGCAGCTATCTTATTTGGAGGGGATACAATATATCTGTAACTTGCACGTTATTTTTTTGTAGATAGCCATGTCTTACAATTTCAGCAACTTATTAACTCTATGTTAGATTCCAACACTAAACTTCAATGGTGGAAAATTGCCTGGAGATACTGGGGAGCAATTACAAGTCATTAGGGGAGTAGGTCAAATAGATTGTGCTGTGGGACAAGTTGAAACCACCTCAGTGAACTCGTCATGTTGTATATTCCTGGCAGATCCTGCAGCGCACACACATTTAATTGGTCGTCAGGGGAGAGGAAGACTCTGCTCACAGGGAGAGGGAATCAGAAACTTTAGCTGAGAAAGTGCTGGAAGGTTGTGGAGAAGCTGCAGATGCTGATTAGTGTGGTCAGAGTTTTGCTGTAAGTTTTTGGATAGGTCAGAAAAAAGGCTGTGAGGGTCTTTTTCTCTCACTGACCTAATAGACTGACCCTTCCTTTAGCAAAGATGAATTGTGTTAAGTTCTCTGATTTCTTCCTGGGGTTTAGCAAAAGGTTGAGACACAGTGCAGTTTATAAACACAAAGATACAACCGATGCCAGTCAGTTTTTTTTTTTTTTTTTTGGGGCATACACATGTCAATTTAGTACGGAGGCTAACCACAGTAGCCTTGCAATACTAGACTACTGGGTTCCAATCCAGCCAAGGACAACATCTGCATGGTGTTTGTATGAGTTTCCTTCGGGTACTCTTCTTTCGTCCCACTCTTCAGTCTGTTGGGTACTTTGGTTTTCTGCCTGATGTCACCAGACAAAAAATTCATGTTTGCAGGAATTTTTGTCCACATTTTAGATGAACTCTGTGCTGGAGGCTCTGAATGGTCCCCCATTTTTCACTCTTTAACCCCTATACAGGGATTTGGTCTTTGCTGCAGAGCACCACCAGATCACTAACTTTAGGAGTAATTCTAATGTAGGTGGCAGGTGACCTAAAGGCCAGAGCGACACTGGAGTGGAGAACCAGGTAAATGCATGGTGGAGTCTGGTCCAAAGGTCAAGGTCAAGCAACGGAGATGCAGAGTTGTAGAAAGCCAAAAGGTCATACACAGAAGATCAGTAGGTCAGGAACAGAATCAGTAACGGGAAACAGGTCAAGGTCAATACACTGATAATCGTTATTGTATCGGGTCCAGGACCCAGTAGCGACTGCTGCTTCTGCACTCCCTGTAGCTACACCCTTGTCTCTGGTTTTATACCACCTAGAACAGTGGTTCTGGTGTCATAAGAAAGATGAGATTCTTAGCTATTTCCATTTCTAGCTATAAAAATAGATATATAATTAGTTAAAAAAAAAAAACAGTCAGAAATTTGAGCTTTACATGCAGCATAGAAATATCACATTCCTGACTGTGTCTTTTTATGATAGAACATGAAAGCTCAACTTTCATGTGACACCAAAAGCACTGTTTTAAGGGGTATAAAGCCAGATATATAGCAGTGTGAAGTGTATGGGACAGATTTCCCCTGGCAATGCTTAGATGCAGGATTGCTAGGGAGAACCATAGAGTATGCTTCCTACTAAAAGGAAGTAAAATAGGACAATAAAATATGAGTGCAAAAATGTTCACTCAACAGCCCACCAAACAATAGTAAAAAACGAAGTGAAACGGCACTTACTGTTTAAGTTCAGTGGGGTTCAAGTGTTATGTGACCTCATTGCAGAAGGAAGCTGCACCTTTTGGGAGCATTGGCCCTGAGGATTCATGGTGATCTACATACTAATGGACTCTGGGTTCTTGTGACTGCATGTTGGCATGTCTATGAAGATATAACTTGGGCTCTAAAAATGACACAGAGTGAACATTACTGTAATCACTTTAAATTCTGCTCATCTTTTAGAACATTTTCAGACATGCCTGGCGCAGGATTGCCAATGTATTCTCCATCAACAAAGGCTGAGAACACAAGTGCATAACCTGTAGGAAGTTCTTATTTCCCAAAGCATCACATGAAGATTTCACTCTCTGACAGACAGAGTATTTTTGTATTTTTCGCAGGAAGCAGCTTCCTCTTTTATCATGTACAAGATATAATGTGTTAGTGGGGAATACGGGAAACGTTCTGCGGCCTCTATAATATCATGTATTAAATAATGAGCAGAATAAGAAAACAACAACAAATTCTACAATAATGAGACATAGAATTTCTGGTAAATATCAATTGTTTCAAAAGTTTGCAAAAAACATTAGGGGAGACAGCATAAAACCAGATCAGGCTAAGGCCCCACGTAGCAGGCCGCAGCGAAAAGTGCTGCAGGTAACACCGTGGCAGCAACGCATCACGGTTCTTCCTGCAGCGCTTTTCAAAGAAAGTCCGCAGAGGTTTCCTCTGCAGACTTTCTGCTTATATTATACCTGTAGAATTTCATCCACTTTGCAGTGATTGTAAACTGTCGTGATTTTTATCTAGGCGTTTCCACCGCAACTTGAATGTTGCACATGTGCCAGTCTGGGGCCCCGGCCTCAGACTGGCACATGTGCTACATTCATGACAGTGGCTTATGCTAAAGGATAAAGGGGATCATGACAGGTCATATTTAGATTTAAGGTCACTCATCACGTAATAAAGCTGCAGTGTCATTTAAATGTTAGCTGATCTGCAGTAACCTGGCACAGCCACTACACAGAGTATGGTGCTATCTGCTTCCAGCTTCTCCTCTGGTGGTTGCTGAGAATGGCTGATTTGTGAGTTCCAGGTGTTGAACTTTTACCTGTCTGAAATTTATGACCTATCCTAAGGATAAGCCTTCAGTAACCTCTAATATTCCTTGCCATTGAAAATCTACAGTTGTACCGACTATTTGTGAGTGGGTAGCTGAGGTGAACCAATTCTTATGGAATAGATGGTGGCAGAGGACAATGATAAATACTGTATGATCAATACTACTCTACCTGGGCAACCTCCGCACTAGAACTGATATTGAATAATGGCTACAGTAACCTTAAGGAAATATTCCCATGCCCCACCTCCACTGGTATTAGACATGGTCTAAAGCTTTTTCACAAGCTGGGACAATTCATCTGGGCCCTGGGCCACAAATATATATATATATATATATATATATTCAACTTTATTAACATAACGTTACAAAAAAATGTTACAATACAATAGCATCACATAATTTCTTCTATTTAAAAAAAATGCACTCAAATCATTATGAGCATGAGACCCATGAGTCCCATCGGGCCAAGAGCTTTGGTACATAATATTAGTCCTATGTAGGGATCCCCATATATAAATATATATATATATATATATATATATATATATACAGTACAGACCAAAAGTTTGGACACACCTTCTCATTCCAAGAGTTTTCTGTATTTTCATGACTATAAAAATTGTAGATTCACACTGAAGGCATCAAAACTATGAATGAACACATGTGGAATTATATACTTAACAAAAAAGTGTGAAACAGCTGAAAATATGTCTTATATTCTAGGTTCTTCAAAGTAGCCACCTTTTGCTTTGATTACTGCTTTGCACACTCTTGGCATTCTCTTGATGAGCTTCAAGAGGTAGTCACCTGAAATGGTCTTCCAACAGTCTTGAAGGAGTTCCCAGAGATGCTTAGCACTTGTTGTCCCTTTTGCCTTCACTCTGCGGTCCAGCTCACCCCAAACCATCTCGATTGGGTTCAGGTCTGGTGACTGTGGAGGCCAGGTCATCTGGCGTAGCACCCCATCACTCTCCTTCTTGATCAAATAGCCCTTACACAGTCTGGAGGTGTGTTTGGGGTCATTGTCCTGTTGAAAAACAAATGATGGTCCAACTAAACGCAAACGGATGGAATAGCTTGCCGCTGCAAGATGCTGTGGTAACCATGCTGGTTCAGTATTCCTACAATTTTGAATAAATCCCCAACAGTGTCACCAGCAAAGCACCCCCACACCATCACACCTCCTCCTCCATGCTTCACGGTGGGAACCAGGCACGTAGAGTCCATTCGTTCACCTTTTCTGCGTCGCACAAAGACACGGTGGTTGGAACCAAAGATCTCAAATTTGGACTCATCAGACCAAAGCACAGATTTCCACAGGTCTAATGTCCATTCCTTGTGTTCTTTAGCCCAAACAAGTCTCTTCTGCTTGTTGCCTGTCCTTAGCAGTGGTTTCCTAGCAGCTATTTTACCATGAAGGCCTGTTGCACACAGTCTCCTCTTAACAGTTGTTGTAGAGATGTGTCTGCTGCTAGAACTCTGTGTGGCATTGACCTGGTCTCTAATCTGAGCTGCTGTTAACCTGCAATTTCTGAAGCTAGTGACTCGGATGAACTTATCCTCCGCAGCAGAGGTGACTCTTGGTCTTCCTTTCCTGGGGCGGTCCTCATGTGAGCCAGTTTCTTTGTAGCGCTTCATGGTTTTGGCCACTGCACTTGGGGACACTTTCAAAGTTTTCCCAATTTTTCGGACTGACTAACCTTCATTTCTTAAAGTAATGATGGCCACTCGTTTTTCTTTACTTAGCTGCTTTTTTCTTGCCACAATACAAATTCTAACACTCCACTCAGTAGGACTATCAGCTGTGTATCCACCTGACTTCTGAACAACACAACTGATGGTCCCAACTCCATTTATAAGGCAAGAAATCCCACTTATTAAACCTGACAGGGCACACCTGTGAAGTGAAAACCATTTCAGGTGACTACCTCTTGAAGCTCATCAAGAGAATGCCTAGAGTGTGCAAAGCAGTAATCAAATCAAAAGGTGGCTACGTTGAAGAACCTAGAATATAAGACATATTTTCAGTTGTTTCACACTTTTTTGTTAAGTATATAATTCCATATGTGTTCATTCATAGTTTTGATGCCTTCAGTGTGAATCTACAATTTTTATAGTCATAAAAATACAGAAAACTCTTGGAATAAGAAGGTGTGTCTAAACTTTTGGTCTGTACTGTATGGATATATATATATATATATATAGATATATATATATCTATATATATTTGTATATTGACTCTATGCATGTGTATACAGTACTTTGTTATGTGAAGGAACTAATGAAGCCACATGGAAAATAAATGCAGAAATACTGCTATTTATTCCGCTCACATCTGACTGCCAGTGCTTAATTCAGCGGCAGCTCTGTAATTATAACCGAAATTCAAGCGCTCCATAAAGCGGGGGCTGAGGTTGGGGTCCGCGCCAGTGGCCAAAGTGCCTATTATGCTTTTATTTACCATTATTCTGCAGACAAAGCAATAATATTAATGCATTAAAAGGGTTTGTTATAGAATTTCTATAAACTGAAGAAACGGCGACAGGCACAAAAATTTTGTTTTATTTGTGTTAATGTTGTAAAGATTCAAACAGAGATTATTATAAAGTCATCTCTGTTTGTGGACGCCACGTGACACAATCCATCCCGCCAATATTCACATTCCATTCCAGAGCTCCAATGGTTAGAAGAATCTCACAGCAAACAGGGCCAGGGCCAGAAACTTCACAGAATGCTGTGCAGATACATGAGAAAATATAGTGTTTGAAAGTGATGCCATAATAATAATAATAGTTAGCACTGTGTGTTATCTGTGGTGTTACATAGGACTGCAGGTAACATCTACTACATTATCTGTATTCAGGGAGTTATCACTGTGTGTTATCTGTGGTATTACTTAGGACTGCAGGTAACATCTACTACATTATCTGTATTCAGAGCTATCACTTTGTGTTATTTGTGGAGTTACATAGGACTGCAGGTAACATCTACTATATAATCTGTATTTATTGTGTGATCACTGTGTGTTATCCGGTATTACATAGGACTGCAGATAACAAATACTACATTATATGTATTTAGAGTTATCACATTATCAATACTCAGAGAGTTATCACTGTGTGTTATCTTTAGGGTTATCAGATTACACCTACTACATTATTTGTACTCACATAGAGTTATCACTGCGTGTTATCTGTGGTGTTACAGAAGACTGTAGGTGATATCTACTAGTTTATCTGTAGTCAGCCTGTTTTCACTGAGTTTTATGTATTGTTACTGTACATAGGATTGCTGGTAGTTATGTATACTCAGACAGGTATTACTGTGTGTTATCTGTGGTGTTACATAGGACTACAGGTTACACCTACTACATTCAGGGTTCCAACCATTCATAAATTCCCGGACATTGCGTAAAAATATGGGAGATGTGTCCATGATTTTTTTTTTTTTTTGGCTGGAGGAGCTTGTGAATGACTATCATAATGTTACAGTTAATGCTCCTTATGTGTGCGTATTAGTATCTGAACTACAACATACATACATACACTTGTAATCCATTATGGTCTCCTAATGTGTCTACAAAAATTGATGACTGCTTGCAACTTTTAGAAAACTTGTCAAGAAAAAATCAGGTTGTCAACCCGCCCTAAATTATCTGTAGTCAGAGAGTTATTCCATAGCGAAAGATGCTACATAACTAATCATGTATGTATATATGCATTAGTTAGGGAGTATATAAGATGAGCGCTGTGGTTCCTCATTATCTGGCAGTGCTGCTGTGATCACATAGACCCTGTTGTGGCAGCCTTGATAATTATGTTCTTAACACAGAACGTTCATATGCAGCTGTCAGCTAAATGAGGAAACATCGCAGCGCACACTAAAAGCCACCAGACATCAACACGATCAATTAAGACTGAGAAACAACTTACTTAATATAGCATCCCCATCATCCTCCAGAGGCGCTTACAGCACCCACCATCCCACCCTCACATCAGCAGGTTTTAGGCTTTGGCAAAAAAAAAAAAAAATGTGACAAAAGAGTTGTAGTTCAATCCAGGCAATGGGAGCGTTGGACTTAAAGGGAGTCTGTCATACAGAACCCAGTATATCAACCCAGCCCTGCAGATGCATAGGCTAGGGTTACCTGAAACAAACTGTGTTTTCCCTTGTGAACTAGTGCCAACATATTGCTGTTTTTGTCGATACGCAATAAACTCTTTGGAGCATTAATGGAGGCCATTGCCGCTTACCTTTATGGAGCAAGAAAACTGCCCCATTGCTCTAAAGAGATCATTTGCATATTGACAAAAACAGAGCTAAATTGGCAACAGTTCACAAGGGGAAGACACGGACTGATTCAGGGGGATCCTAATCTATCTGTGAGGCTGGGTTGATATGGTGGGCTCTAGTGATAGACTCCCTGTAAATCCAATGCTCTGATGGCCTGGATTGAACTACAACCCTTTATCACATTTTTTCTTGTCTTTGCCAGAGCTAGAACCTGCTGCTGTTAGTGAGGGACCAAACCAGTCCCATGCTAGTGCACTCTACAGCCTAGAGAGTGCTGCCACTTGGAGGCTCTGGTAACTTTTGGTGGCTGGGTCCCAGCATCAAGTGTGCACCTTATCTGATTGATATGTAGTAAATATACAGAATTTGATGCAACCCCTAAAACAGAAGTTAAAGCCTTTCTATTGCAAGATAACTGATCTCTGCTTGCTGTCATTCTGTAGAAATCTGCATTTCTCTTTCCCTGTGGATATAAATCTGTCCTGGGTATGAGATGTACACACAGGTGTTTAGACTCATGAACTGTGCTATACAGGTTTAATGCACACATTTTCCTGTCCCCTGACATGTAAATCATCTACATTTATTGTCTTTCTAAATACCGCCTTATAATTGATGATCTGACGCTTATGTTTCCGGGACGACATTGTAAACAGACCTCAGTGTATACGAGCTGATGGAGAACCATGAATAATGCATTGGCTGGAGTCGTACCCATTGCTCCAAAATACAGGGAAAGATTTATTAGCAATAACAGAAATTAACTGTGATGAGGACGGAGAAACATCTGTCACAGTGCAGTGTGAATGCCGTTTTATGTGCCATGGAGAAATAAAAATACAGTCCCTGTATATTCTCCTGTGCACAGACATTGGTACATAGAAGTGGAAAAAACTCTTTGTAATCTAACATCCACTAGTCTTCAAATTCTGATAATCCAGTAAGAGGTTTCTTGGATGATGGAGTTTAACGTCTGTAGTACAGTACAAATCTGACAGACCCAATTCAAATGAATGGGACCATAAATATCTCAATTATTTAAAGAGGATACTTGTTTTTGTCCCATTTTATCCTGATATGTTTTCCTGGATCAGACCTGAATATGCTTGTGTTATCCTTGTTGGTTCCCAGACAAACCTCATTGTATTAAAAAAAAAAATACGCCCTAAGTCTACATTCACACTAAAGTGTGCATGTGCCAAGTCCAATGGATGATATCATCCATGTGCCGTCTGTGCCTCCCTGGACCTATTCATTTGCTTCACTGCGCCCAGGCTTCAAAAAGGACAATGATAGAACCTATCCTGAGTTTTGCCCCACATGGGCGTGTGTATGGCATGCCATAAAAAATAATGGGCCAGTGTGCTAGCCATGAAAAACACAGCTACTACACTGACAATGCATATGTTCATTTGCATAAAGCCTAAAACTTTGCGCTGACAGAATGGTCACTCAATGGTTAGCATAGCTGCCTTGCAGTGCAGGGGTCCTGGTTTGAATTTAAATTGAGATTTTATGTCATCTCAATTACAGGAGCAGGAAATATATCACTCCATAACTAGGCAGACATGCCATTCAGGAGCCTAAGAAAGCCTACTGTAAGCTGAACAGCTGATTTTTTAGCAACTTGACTGAAGAGGATGTTACAACTTTATATTTTTGTAATTGTTTCCTTTTTATTAATCAATAGGGTAAGCTTAATTACACTCATTCCTGCAGCTGTTCAACATACTAGGAACTGTAGTTTTCCGAAGACTAGAGAGCCATTGCATTAAAGGGAGTCTATCACTGCCCCCAGCTACTTTAAACAACTCCCATCGTGCTGTAGATGCTGTTAGCAGAATAAAAACAATACCTTTCTTATGTTTCAGAGCCCCAGGGATGCAGAGAAAAATCACTTTTATTCTTTATTCAAGTGAGAATCTTGGAGCACAGGGGCAGTTTTCTTCCATTACTGAGCACTGCTGCATCATCACTAAACACACCCATCCTGTATTCAGCTAGTACCCCTGGGCAGTGTGAGTTGATCCAGTGTGAGTTGATCCTTCCACTGCACATCTTAACATGGACTGCTAGTGACAGTACCATCTCTTTCTGCCTGGCTGAAGACACTGTAGTTATATTTTTCCTTTTTATATATTCTCCAAAAAAAAATCTTGAGACCATAAGTATACAGGCAAGTGGGACATACTGTGAGATTCTTCTTTATATGTGTGTTATATACAGTGGGGAAAAAAAGTATTTAGTCAGCCACGAATTGTGCAAGTTCTCCCACTTAAAAAGATGAGGCCGGCCTGTAATTGACATCATAGGTAGACCTCAACTATGAGAGACAAAATGAGAAAACAAATCCAGAAAATCACATTGTCGGATTTTTAAAGAATTTATTTGCAAATTATGGCGGAAAATAAGTATTTATCAATAACAAAAGTTCATCTCAATACTTTGTTATATATCCTTTGTTGGCAATGACAGAGGTCAAACATTTTCTATAAGTCTTCACAAGGTTGGCGCACACTGTTGCTGGCATGTTGGCCCATTCCTCCATGCAGATTTCCTCTAGAGCAGTGGTGTTTTGGGGCTGTCACTGGGCAACATGGACTTTCAACTCCCTCCAAAGGTTTTCTAAGTGGTTGAGATCTGGAGACTAGCTAGGCCACTCCAGGACCTTGAAATGCTTCTTACGAAGCCTCTCCTTCGTTGCCCTGGCGGTGTGCTTGGGATCATTGTCATGCTGAAAGACCCAGCCAAGTTTCATCTTCAATGCCCTTGCTGATGGAAGGAGGTTTGCACTCAAAATCTCACGATACATGGCCCCATTCATTCTTTCATGTACACGGATCATTCGTCCTGGTCCCTTTGCAGAGAAACAGCCCCAAAGCATTTCTTCACACCAAGCTGCTTGCCTATTGCAGATTCAGTCTTCCCAGCCTGGTGCAGGTCTACAATTTTGTTTCTGGTGTCCTTCCACAGCTCTTTCTTCTTCACCATAGTGGAGTTTGAAGTGTGACTGTTTGAGGTTGTGGACAGGTGTCTTTTATACTGATAACAATGTCAAACAGGAGCCATTACTACAGGTAATGAGTGGAGGACAGAGGAGCCTCTTAAAGAAGTTACAGGTCTGTGAGAGCCAGAAATCTTGCTTGTTTGTAGGTGACCAAATACTTATTTTCCACCATAATTTGCAAATAAATTCTTAAAAAATCAGACAATGTGATTTTCTGGATTTGTTTTCTCATTTTGTCTCTCATAGTTGAGGTCTACCTATGATGTCAATTACAGGCCTCTCTCATCTTTTTAAGTGGGAGAACTTGCACAATTGGTGGCTGACTAAATACTTTTTTTTCCCCATTGTATGCTTACTAATCATCATCAGTAGCTAGTATTAGGAGTTTGTGGTAAAGTCCATGACCATGTGACTTTTGGAGAGAAACAGAAAAACATGTAAATCTCAACATTCAGAATAAGGTTACTTGACCCAGCTGAAGAGGTGGATCTCATGAATTTGCAGATAGAAAGTAATTTCTAAATAAGGATGTAATTGCTAAGTTATATATATTAGGGGAATAGGTACATAATGAAAGAAAAGAAAATATTGGAATGTTTCTTTATATCTCCTATGGCCATCCATATATTTTCTTAGGGTTCCCTTCCATTTTCTCAGTGTTTTGGGTTTTTTTTAATGGATACATTTGTAAATTTTTTTTTTTTTTGTTTATTCTTTTTTCTCTATGGAGAAGCTTATAGGAAAAACAGTAAATCCAACGGCCCCAAAACTGCTGTGTATGTGGACTTTTCAATAATCTTCTTTTGACTGTGAAGTAACATCTGACCTCAGCATTTTTGTCTTTTAAAAAACTGCTAAAACGTCAAAACACCATGAAAATGCTGCAAAATGTTGAATCTATCCATAACCTACCTTGCCAAAACTTGTCAAAGATGTCTGATAGGTGGATCGAGCTTGCAGCTGACGTGTAAATCCTTCTATATTGTTGTTCCTGACAAAGAGCAGACAGATTTGTGCTACTCATGAAAAGTTCATGTACCGCGATCGAATGACATTCTACCGTGGAAAAAAAAATTGGCAAGGCGTGCTCTTCTACTCCCCCCTCAAGGAAATCGCAGCTGGGAAAGTTCACTTCCTTTTCACTCCTAATCCTTGCCCAGCTGACATTTTCCAAATAACAAGGTTCCCCTTTTCAGCTCCTCTTTTTCTGAGAAGTTTGAATGTCTTTCAGAGGTGCAGGGCAGAGGTGGGGGGAGGGGAAGACGGGATCTGTGGTGCACGACCTTTTGAAAAGACCGCCAAGGGGCTAATTAAAACTGAACGTGGACACTTAATTCTGACAAGACAGTAAGGGGCATTGTGTGTCCTCCCGTCTCCTTTGTCACGAATACGAGTAGCGTTTCTCCATCCTTGGCACCAGAAGATGTCCCGAGTCTGTTGGCATTGCTTTAATGGGTCGTGGCAGCTCTCTGCCCGCTGCAGAGTCTCACTGCTCCCAGAAAATATGCTAATTTTGCTTTTCAGTCCACCAAAAAGAAGTTCTACATGGCAGCGAGGAGAATCTTGTATGTCAGTGTAATTGCTGTCAGATTTCATCCTCCACATGCTGCAGGATGACTCTGACATTATTCATCTAAAAGAATAGAGGGGGAAGAAAAAGTTCTGTACTTTCCATATTCCTTCCAAAGTGCAAAAATGCATAATAAATATACTGCATGGACTCACAAAGAAAAAGATATTACAAATGGTTACAGTGGATCACTGGTTGCTGGCAAGTTGTCCATATGTGGGGCAGTGTTGGGAAATAGTCACAGTGTCACATCAGAGCTGAGAATAGTTGAAAGAGCTCTCTATCGCCCCCTAAGAACTCTTACATGCCTTTTCCTAACCTGAATGTTGTACTGTACTGTCCATAGCTAAGTGACATACATACATAAGTAAGCTTTCACATGTATGTGAAGTACCAGCTCTATTCATTTTTTCAGAATTAGAGTAGTTTTGTTTTTCTTATTCCTGTCAAATTTTTTCCAAAAAATAAGTGTTAAAACTTCATCAGAATTGCTAGATTTCTCTAGTAAAATGACTTACTATATATTCCTTAGAAGCCAGCCCTACAGGTCATGGAGAGTATGGGATGGTTAGATTCCAAAGACCTCCATTTTCCTCTCCAATGGCTCAATCAGTTGGGTGCAAAAGAAGTCCCTGATCTGGAAGGGGGAAGCTTATTGGCCTGGAACTACACCAGGCAGGAGCCCCATTGCTGTATTTTTCTCCCCTGTGGCCATCCTATACAAACATAATCAGTCACACTGGCGCCTTTGTCGAATCTATGACAAACACATTTCTATGACTCTGTCAGCAATTTTCCTAAATCATCCTCTACTCATTTCTCCGTATATTACCAGTGGGAGCTGAGCAGAAAAAATAAGATAAAAAAGCCTCTTGAAAGACAAATACAATATACTGCATCTCAGACTTATTAGAAGAGATTTACACAAATTCCCCAAAGTCATATTTTCTCCTCTGCTCGTAATTTGAAACACGTGACAGGCCACGTCTCCAAAGAGAGTCACATGTCATGTCACAGGCTGGCATCCTATATGTCAAGTGCACACAGATAAAGGTGCTCCAACTACTAAAGTGAAATTGACTGAACCCCCTCCAACCTACCATTGTCATGTGTTTGTGCTATTCTGTGTCCTTGGTTAGTGAATACAGATCGATTGACACGGAATGGAGGGAAGACAGGAGGGTCAATGCATGATGACATTTCATTTAGGTGCTGTCAAAAGGCATGCTCACCGCTGCTGTGGCCTGCTTGTCACTTATGGTTTGCTTGTTACACTGGAGACTTTGTCCTTATAGGATGGAGCAGATGTTTTTTCTGCTCCAGAGACCTATATCAATAATCCTCTTTTGTAAAACTACAGAATGTATTGATTTGCTGTTTTTTCTATACATAAAACTTTTTAATATACTTTATTTCAATTCTGTCCATCATTTAAGATCTCCGCTTGATGGCCTTGTATTGATATTCTTGATATCTAGAGACTGTAAACTAATTCTTACTCTGATCTTAGTTTTGCTTTTTTGCATAGTGACCCCACCAGCAAATACTGAGTGACTGTAATATAATATAAGTTTTTGATTATTATCAGTACAAGATAAGTATTGTATGCACCATTCTTAATATTGTAAGCACTGGCGGCAGATGTGGCAGAATTAATAAGAGGCCCCAGAATGAGTAATTCTGCATCACTGGAGGTCCCAAGTGCCAGAATTGAAATTTTCTAAAGCCAGAGATTGACACATATTTCAGCTATAACTCACACCAGTTTTCTGTCAAGCCAAGGCACTCCCTGCCCCTCTGCCCCCTTGAGCCCCACCTTGCTCCAACCATGTTGTAAAAGTAATGAGTTGGTCAGAAAATGAAAAAGTAGCACAGCTGGAGCAAATAGCTGTGCCAGAAAACTGGCATGAAAAGGTTAATATATCCCTCCACCAACAGGGGGGCAAATAAACTAATAGAATAACATTTAGCATACCTATTCCAGTTATAAACAACTTTTTCTAAATGAATAGTATAGGTTAATATATAAAATTTTGTAATATATATTATGAAAGAAATATTTTTTTTTTTCTCCACTTTTCAAGCTGAGTTACTTTCTACATATTAACCTATGAAGAGGGTGGGGAATAGAAAAGAATGCTGTTGTTGCACTCTGCTATTCTGTGCACTTTTAACACTGCTAGGTTTGTAGATAGGCTACGAGTGCAAAGATTGAGGCAATAATTTTATTCCACCCTCATCCTACTCCCCCCACCCCCTCTCCATACAGCTGTGTGTGAGGCTGAATACGGAGACAAATATAATGTAAACAAGCAGATTGAAGATAAGGAGCAGGAGAACAGCTTAATAATTGGTGAAAAAAACAGATATCCTTAATATTACAAACTTTTCTATATTCAAATACACTATTTATTTATGAAAAGTTGTTTATAACTGGAGGTACATTTTAAACTAGTCTTAAACTGCACTGTATCGTATGCAGTTTGTGCAGTTTGCAAATCTGACTTACTTTTAGACTGCCCAGTCTATCTTTACACAATATATTTTGGCTTAGTTTCCAACACAAAATGCATTAAAATTGCAGTGGAATTTCCAAACTTTTGGCACATTTTTTGTTGCACAGTGTTGCATATTAGGTTCTGCGGCCATTTCATAAAGCCCCTTCAACCTGTCTGATAGGGTTCAGAAACTATTACAAATTGTCTAAATCATATAGACCTTTTCTTAGCCCATGTTACGCTAGAATTCGGACACACTTGCCCCAGTGGCTCCACCAGAAGAATAATGAGTGCAGCTCTAGATTAATAATTTAATGTATGCACATACAGTAGTGACTCCAACTACGATGTAATCTAGAATCACTACTGGATTAGTAATGTAATTGTACACAGTGACTACAAGAGTAGAACAGAGGGATCAGCTCTGAAGCATACTACACCCTGCTCAAGATAAGATAAGTATTGTGATGTGTGTGCACAGTGGATCTACCAGCAGAATGGTTAGGGTAGCTCTGGAATATAATACAGAAAGTAACTCAGGATCAGTATTGGATAAGTAATGTAATGTATGCACACAGTAAATCCACCAATAGAACAGTTAGTGCAGCTCTGGAGTATAATACAGGATGTAGCTCGGGATCACTACGGGATAAGTAATGTAATGTATGTACACAGTGATTCCACCAGCAGAATAGTGAGTGCAGCTCTAGAGTATAACACAGGATGTAACTCAGGATCAGTATAAAGTCAGCAGTCTTATGTATGTACACGGTGACTGTGTAGGTTAATGAGATAAACCTACATTTTATAGGGTGACATTGTCCAATAAACTATCACGCATACAGTATACAGGCAGAACTTGGTGGAAACTATCCACTATACAGAAATGTTTTATTTCACCACATGGAGAGGAGACAGCTCTTTTCCTCCCTCTTGACCACTTCATCATTGTGTTTCCCATTCTCTGTAGTATTGCCAGTACATACAGAAGTAACAGGGTTTTATAAGTTTGCAGGGTTTGTGGAGGACAAAATGAGAACACAATGATGAGCATTGGATCAGCAAATTTACAATAAGTCCCCGCTGTGCGGCAACAGGAAAACTCTATTTAATTACAATGACCAGGGAGAAATGAGAGATGCTGCAGGCAGCCAGATAGTGGCTCTGTAATAATAGACTATGGGGTCCCAGCAGCCTGCAGCACAGGAAATGCAGAGTGGCAGAGCCAAATGTTTCTGAAGAGAAGACTGAGTTCAACAGTGCAAACAGAACCTGCAGGTTGTTTGGCTTGTTGGATACAGAGGTGACATGTGAGGCAGATTGGCTGCACTGAACCCACAGTCATCCAGACACACAGCTCCGGCCAGAGTCATAGCAGTGGTGTACAGCAAGCAGAGAATCCTGCCCATGACAGTTCTCAGCACATGCCAACGAACTCACAGACAAATCTCATACTGCAAATGGTTCCTGGAAGGCTTTATATAAAACCAATAGGAAAACTAATAATATACAAATGAGGAAATACTTGTATATTCTGTTTAGTTACTTAGTGTTATTGTTCTTTGCAGCCCTGGAGTCCTGGGTTTGATACTGACCAAGACCAACATCTGCAAGGAGTTTGGAGGTTGCCTACCACACTCCAAAGATATAATGATAGGAAATTCAGAATATGAGTCCTGCTATGGAAAGTGTTGACAATATCTGTAAAGCGCTGCAGAATATGTTGGATCTACAGTACAGACCAAAAGTTTGGACACACCTTCTCATTCCAAGAGTTTTCTGTATTTTCATGACTATAAAAATTGTAGATTCACACTGAAGGCATCAAAACTATGAATTAACACATGTGGAATTATATACTTAACAAAAAAGTGTGAAACAACTGAAAATATGTCTTATATTCTAGGTTCTTCAAAGTAGCCACCTTTTGCTTTGATTACTGTTTTGCACACTCTTGGCATTCTCTTGATGAGCTTCAAGAGGTAGTCACCTGAAATGGTTTTCACTTCACAGGTGTGCCCTGTCAGGTTTAATAAGTGGGATTTCTTGCCTTATAAATGGGGTTGGGACCATCAGTTGTGTTGTTCAGAAGTCAGATGGATACACAGCTGATAGTCCTACTGAATGGAGTGTTAGAATTTGTATTATGGCAAGAAAAAAGCAGCTAAGTAAAGAAAAACGAGTGGCCATCATTACTTTAAGAAATGAAGGTCAGTCAGTCCGAAAAATTGGGAAAACTTAGAAAGTGTCCCCAAGTGCAGTGGCCAAAACCATGAAGCGCTACAAAGAAACTGGCTCACATGAGGACCGCCCCAGGAAAGGAAGACCAAGAGTCACCTCTGCTGCGGAGGATAAGTTCATCCGAGTCACCAGCCTCAGAAATCGCAGGTTAACAGCAGCTCAGATTAGAGACCAGGTCAATGCCACACAGATTTCTAGCAGCAGACACATCTCTACAACAACTGTTAAGAGGAGACTGTGTGCAGCAGGCCTTCATGGTAAAATAGCTGCTAGGAAACCACTGCTAAGGACAGGCAACAAGCAGAAGAGACTTGTTTGGGCTAAAGAACACAAGGAATGGACGTTAGACCTGTGGAAATCTGTCCTTTGGTCTGATGAGTCCAAATTTGAGATCTTTGGTTCCAACCACCGTGTCTTTGTGCGACGCAGAAAAGGTGAACGAATGGACTCTACATGCCTGGTTCCCACCGTGAAGCATGGAGGAGGAGGTGTGATGGTGTGGGGGTGCTTTGCTGGTGACACTGTTGGGGATTTATTCAAAATTGAAGGAATACTGAACCAGCATGGTTACCACAGCATCTTGCAGCGGCATGCTATTCCATCCGGTTTGCGTTTAGTTGGACCATCATTTATTTTTCAACAGGACAATGACCCCAAACACACCTCCAGACTGTGTAAGGGCTATTTGACCAAGAAGGAGAGTGATGGGGTGGTACACCAGATGACCTGGCCTCCACAGTCACCAGACCTGAACCCAATCGAGATGGTTTGGGGTGAGCTGGACTGCAGAGTGAAGGCAAAAGGGCCAACAAGTGCTAAGCATCTCTGGGAATGCCTTCAAGACTGTTGGAAGACCATTTCAGGTGACTACCTCTTGAAGCTCATCAAGAGAATGCCAAGAGTGTGCAAAGCAGTATTCAAAGCAAAAGGTGGCTACTTTGAAGAACCTAGAATATAAGACATATTTTCAGTTGTTTCACACTTTTTTGTTAAGTATATAATTCCACATGTGTTAATTCATAGTTTTGATGCCTTCAGTGTGAATCTACAATTTTTATAGTCATGAAAATACAGAAAACTCTTGGAATGAGAAGGTGTGTCCAAACTTTTGGTCTGTACTGTATATAAGTAAGGGCCGGTTCACATCTGCGTTCAGTTTCCGTACAGGGGAGTCCGCTTGGGGACCCCCCAATCGGAAACCTATACGCAGAGAGAAGTGGTTTCCCCTGGGTCCGTACAGGGGAGTCCCCAAGCGGACTCCCCTGTACGGAAACCGAACGCAGATGTGAACCGGCCCTTAGCAAAATAAAAATAAATAAATAAATGAGAACATTGGCCCACATTTACTAAACTCAGACAGACAGTCTGTAAAAGTGCTTGGTTTTGGATTCCCACTGATCTATCCTAAGGATAAGTCATCAATATCAAAATAAATAGAAAAAATTCTGAAGAATGACTGTATTTTCCACCTGCCCACATGCAAAGTTGTATGATAGGATACAGATATCTAGCAATAACTTTACCATGTCTTGTCACACTTGTAGGCTCACTTGATGGAAGGGAAAGAGTCAACCATAAAATAGTTTTTTGCACACTGTATTTTCAGAGCAGATGTTCCGCCGTTCTTACAAAGCTCTAATTGAAATTAAAATGTGCCGATTTAACTGATGCGGCGTCTGAAACTTTAATTGCCATATAATAGCTCAGCCAATCTAATACAAATCAATAGCTGAGGAAAAAAATACTAAGTGCTATTTAATATATGTAGGACAAAGATCTGGGCCCAGCGCTCAGTCCTCTGATCTCCTGGAAGCCATTAAACAATGTCTACTGCTCTTCACCAGAGCGGCTGTGTGCAGGTCTAAGGCCTAGGTCCATACAATTAGAACTATCCATCTGCACTGAACACATTTCTGACATCATTATCTAATATCTTACATCATTAACATGTAGCTACTGTACGTACTGTAAAACTCCTTTCATCCAGTACCAATGGTACCTGGTGGGTGCTGAATTATCAAATATCCCAGTTCTCCCTAGTATAAGATGTAGATTCTATTAGTTTCTAGATTCATAGATTCCAAAGTAAAGGTATTTCACTGTAAGTGCTACACACATTGGCACATTTACTATTCAGTTCTATGGGCATTTGATGATTTCTCTGCCACACAATGCATAAATTGCAGCCAACACTGTCAACCAGATTTGATGCCATCACAAGCACTGTATTTATAAAAGCATCAGGCCACCATTTTTAGCATCTGATGTGATCATTTTTTTCCCCAAAAAAATGTTTGAAGACTGTACAAAGAAGGACATCTCGTGAATAAGAGTGCACTCATTGTGCAGAAGGTGTGTGAAATGGGTTCTGCATGTAACAAGTTCTGTCTTCAGTCATTGCTCCTCTGAGATATTCAGGGGTCATTTCTAATCCTGTTATGAAATATTCCTCCCATTTGTGTGTAATTTGTAGCATAGCTCATAAATAAGCCTGTAACAATGCAGCAAGGACTCCTATAGAGAGCAGCGCAATGATACATCAATCAAGGTATCAATAATAAAGTCACTATATTATCAGCGTTGTTAACAGACAAACCAGCCAATTGTATTTTACAAAGCGGCAGACTCCTGAGAGCACATTTTACATTTTCACGAATGTCACCGAAAATGGGAATCTGAAGGGACGGCAGTTTAGCAGAGTTGTAATTTCTGTCCATAACCATTAATTCAGCGAAGTACATAAAGATTTCACTTAATATCAGTGACACTGGGAAATGTGCTGGAGATGGAAAATGAAATGATGACAATGTGTAGGGCTTCGTTCTCCCAACCTAAAGCACTCCAGCTGTTACAAAACTTCTATTCATGACATACCCTGACTGCTTTAGACTGTGTGAGATATAGTTCTGCTGAGAGTTTTGCAACATATAGAGAGCCACAGGTTGGTGGCCATGGTTCTATATTTATTTCCTACTTGAATAAACCTGCAGATTTGCAGATAGTAAGGTCTTGGGTCCAAGTTTTCTTTGGGCTTGCACTGATGTAGAAAAGTTTAGCTTGATATTAATCAAAGTGGGACAGAATAATCAATCCCTCTATGCTAGTTTTCTGGTGAAGAGGGATGATATTATGGCACACAATTGGCAAAGGATACTTTCTTGCGCCAAATGTGGGCCTCAAACCCCATTCGGAACCTCATTAATTACGTTGACCTGAGTTTTCTGGCGTGAATTATAAAGAAAATCTTCATCAGTTCCTAAATGATATTCATTTTTGTGCACTGACATAGATATGGGGGTGGAGTGGTGGCATTCACTCTGGCCCAGACCCTGAGGGGCCTCATAAAACATTTTTGTGCATTGAGATGAAAATGGAGGTCGAGTGGTAGCATTCACTACCTAACGGGCCCAGACCCTGAGGCGCCTCATAACACATAAAATGTACTACTATTCTAAAGAGCACAGGGTAAAGAGGGGTCCCTTTACAGATTTTGCATCAGAGCCAAGGAACTTCAAGCTACAACTCTGCTTTATGTCATCATGTACTTCAGTCACATCCAGAGCTGCAGTCACAATCCCACTTGTTGGATTTGCAAATAGACTGTAGATAATCTAGCTACCTCTCCATTTGTAACATCATCTGAGCACTGAAAAGGAATTGTAGAATTAAGTAAGGGCCGGTTCACATCTGCGTTCGGTTTCCATTCAGGGAGTCTGCTTGGGGACCCCCCGAACGGAAACCTATACGCATAGGTCCGTGTGGTTGCCGCTCGGTTTCTGCATGTTTGTGCGGAAGCCGAGCGGAAACCACACAGGCCCCATTATATTCTACGGGGTCTGCAGATTTCCTTAGGTAAACCGCTTTTCTATGCGTATAGGTTTCAGTTCGGGGGGGTCCCCAAACGGACTCCCTGAACGGAACCCCAAACGCAGATGTGAACTGGCCCTAAACGGTATGAACTGTACTGCAATCTAAACCTCCATCTGACTAGTCGCCTGCATGTGGACACTCACTCTCCATACAGCAAGGTTTGCGCGTAGTGATTTTCTGGTCATAGCACAGCAGCCAATGCAGATAGCTATTTGTCCTGCTTGACAGGGAAGGAGCAGAACTTCTGCAGTGGCATGGCAGATAGCTAAGGAGACTTCTATTGTAGAGGTGGAAAGAAGGGAATATATTGTTGGCTGCCAGAGGGGAAGAAGACTGATTCTGTCCAGAGCTGCATATCTTAGCAGCATCACCAAGGAGGGCATGTGGGAGCAAGCATGAATTTTTGAAAAGGTTATTTTTTATTCTAGAAACACTGCAAATTACTTTAAAGCAGCTATTCACAGCCTTCAGGACTTTTGGGATGAAAATGCTTCATGGGATAATCCCTTTAAATGCTATTTTGGTTTGAACTGTGAAATGATGTCAAAAGTAGAGCCAAATCATCTGCATCCAGACGGCAGCCATGTTTTTTTCTGTCCTTTGCGCCTCTAAAAAATTCATGAGTTTAGTACTGTATTGCTTGATTCATTTTTTATTAGTGCCCCAAAGTTAAGTGGAGCTTTGGTCACTTTGCACTCATCTAAGTTCTCCGCTGCTTCAGGCAGGAGCTTAGATATTACCCATTGCTATCTCACACTGTCTTTTTTGGCTGACAAAGAGTTACCGCGGCGAGCAGCAATCCAGTTGTGTACAAGCTTTACTGAGCAGAAAAAAAAGAAGACGAGGAAAAAATAATATTAACAGGAATAGGGGGAAAAAAAAACGTCTTGTGGTTTTAAGGCCAAGACCTGTGCGTGTCTGCTCCTTACTGATAGTCCGAGACTCCTTTTGAGGCTTTCAGAGATCAAAGACATTACTGTTCCTAAGGCGACGGGGAGATGCCATGTTCCGGCCAGCTGTTCATTTAGAAAAGGGTGGAATTATCTGTCCTTCAGGGACCCATGTTCCAATTTATCAAGCAGAGATTACAATTCTGTATACTGTACACTCACTTCATTAATTCTTTTATCCCGGAGTTACTCGGCCCTTGCTCGCTGCAGGAGTCGGGCTGCCAACGAATGATTTTTCCCATCCTGGAAAGTGGAAAACTATTAATATTCAAGCCCAGCACCAGAGTTGAAAGGATGAACCAAGGCTCGGCTAAGCGTCAGATTCATGTTGTTAATGATAATAAATCAGCAAGCGCGCTCCTACCATGAACAAAGTGCCAGGGTTTGTGCAAGTGTCTGGGTTAAGAAATGCCACCTCCTAAGGGGGCTGTTTATGAAGAGATGTATGGTCTTGGGCTGAAGTGCCTGCACTCTCCTATAGCAGTCATCTCCTTTGTATTACAAGCCTAATGGACCTTCAGATCATTGTTTTGTACACAATACATATTAAATATTTGTACATATGTTATAAATAAGAATAAACATGTATTTATTCCTGGTGGAACCTCTACCCAGTAGAGCAAGGGGTTACACCTCTACCCACAGGTAGAACCTCTACTCTACCCAGTAGCATAGTTGCAAGGGGTTGCAAGAGTTTTAGCGACATGTGGGCCTTAAAACCGGAGGGGCCCACATGTCCTCTGGCCTGTACATCACCATTAGTTTAAATGACACATGGTGATACGGGGGCCTGGGTGCAAATTTTGCATTGAGGTCCAGAAGCTCTACTTCCGCTTCTACTTGTCCTTAGACCTTCTATAGCAGTTATCCCCAGCTTTTTTTTTTTAACTCGGGTGAAATTCCTGCTATTTTTTTCCCTACCTGGAAACCTCCACAACTATTCAATGCCTACCATAAAGGTGGTAACTCTGTCTGTTGCTATCTTATGCTTAGGATACACTGTCCTATGGACTCTGAATGATTAAATTATTTTTTACTCACCTGTAGAATCATTCTAAAGACAAAGACCATATATGACAACACATGAAACGTTACCACCCTAATAAAGGGGTGCTGGTTCATGTCCTAAAGTTCTGCACATACTGTACTATCAAGGTACTCCCTATGCAGTAGACAATGTTAGTGAGCCCCCAACTTTACCTGACACAATCACGTTTTTTGCCCATTTACAAACCTCAGCACACTCTATATCTGTAAATGCAGCCGAATATGCAGCCAAATTATTTTTACATGCAGTGACGCAGTTGCAATTTTTCGTAGAAGAACTAATAAACCAACCAACAAAAGCCACCACCATGACAAAACTGCGTCTGTTCTCATGTTTTGTTGCTGGACCAGTTTGGGCTTGGCCCAAAGCATTAATAAGAAGTCTCTGACCTTGAGTGAGGTCACAGTACTGGCCTGTGAATCTGCTGCAACTTTCTCCCCGAGACTTGTTGACCTACTTGTGAGAGACTTCTCCACTCCAATTCCCCTCATCCCTGATCTGCTATCATTCTCCAGAACTTGCAGCGCACCTTATCTTCTGTGCACTTGGACAGACCCTCAGGTGCACTAAAGATTAACAAGGTTTAGTAAATCTCGTCATGAATAAAACACTACGGACATTCCTTCCGGGATCTGTGCAGAGCGGTGCAGGTGATGCGAATCTTAAGTTCAGTGCTTGCTGTCACTGATTAATATTAAATCTTTGTTTTTGCCGTTGTCTGGGCCCCAGGGCAGTGGAATTAGCCTGTAAGATCTCAGTGACAGGAGCTAATTATTCCTGTATTATGCTTTTATTCAGTCATGTGTCTTGGCAGAGTCATCCCAGGAATATTGCCAGGATTGTCAGAAACATATGGCTGAGCTGTTTGTTTTGGGTCACTAGAATTGGTACAATATGGGCAAGAAAGGGCAAATAGGGGTCAGGTGCCTCCTGCTGTGCCCAGAGCTGCACATGTTTACACCCTCTAGATGGAAAAAGTCTAATTATGCATTGTAATTGTCCTATTAATTACTATGCATACAATTTGCTGCACTCACCCTGAGCTGAGTTTTTACTCCAATCACATCCAGAGCTGCATTGATAGTTACGTTGGTACCAACCTCACATATTACCAAGCTAGAGAAAACCTAGATATACAAATGGAGATTTTCTGTATGAGTAGATAAAGAGTGTTGGAGCGGAGAAATCCTGTGTGAATGGTCATAATAGTTAGATCTATAATATCTAATCATTATGTGACATATATGAAAAAAATATCCAATCTGAGACTTGAATTGTGAATAATTAGGAAAAAATATTTTAGGATGGAACCAAATTTTGTTTATGAAGGTTGAAAAATTTGACCATGGAAAATGTAACTAAAGTGTCGCTTTGAGGAAATATTGCAGAAAATGTACCTTTGCCCACGTAACACCCTGCTCATAAATGGAGTTCTGAAAATCTCTCACAATTTTATTATTGCATTTACATAAACATCATACATAACATTGAAAAAAGCCTTTTAAAGGGTTAAGAAGCCAGAGGTCATGTTTTTTATACAGACTTCAGGGAGGTTCCTGGCCAAGTTTTTCTACACGAAGATGGGACTTCTGAGCCCCTACTCTGGGGAAGGAGGGATGTAGGACGCTATAATTCATAAGTAGTGACTGGTAGTGCATCATTTGTGGTCTTAACGTCAAGCAGCCAGAAGTTAATGTGTAGCCCTAGCCAGAGACAGGCTTAGTAAATTCTTAGTGTTGCCTCCAAAATGGAGAAGTAGGGATACTTCTTTATATTGTATAGGATAAAAGAGCCCGCAGTGCAGCAGTAGTCCCTGTCCATGTAGTGAGTGGAGCCTTAGTAATGGTCGGGCAATAGTCTGCGCTTCTGATCAGGAACGTTAGGCGGAAAATTCATCAATTTAATGCGACCTCATAAAACAAAGGCGGTACAGGAGAAGAGTCATAAAGGCCCAATTAATTGTTGTCCCTTAATGTGTCATTGCACATTTTGTAATGAACAAATCTCAGGCTGCAAACAGCAGTTTCCAGTAGTCACATGATGCGTGGAGTTCTGTAATGGGCTCTTGTCTTATAAATCCTCATTATTGCTCATGATGCCATGGAGCACGCATGTTCAGACATCTCTGTCCATAGATGATTCCAGCCATTATCACTGCTTAATTCCACTTTCCAGTCATAAGTTAAACTTATTCTGCAAATTTTATAGACTTGACTTTAAAAATCTCTCCTACTTCTCACAGTTAAGAGTTTGATACAGTTATATCCAGTCTAGAGAATCCTCTATGAGGGAAACAACCTGGATTCATGACTCAATTTCCCTGCACTTATGCAAAAATATCAGGGAGGAGAGAGATTTGTGCTGCTGATGTGTTCAGCTCTTGGCGGATTGGCTAGACTGCATACAGTGTAACAAACCATCAGCTGTGAAAAATATTAGGTCAGGTTGTCAGGCTTCAATTTGCTAACTAACATTTCTTATATATATACAGTATTGTCTCCGTTCTTCTGGTCTGTTGAAGGACCAGAAGAACAGAAAAATGGTAGCAATAGATCCTGATCGTCCCTATTCACTATAATGCAGTCTGCTAGGTGTTATTTTTTTCACAGACATTGAAAAAGTTGGACTTGCAGGACTTTTTCATTCAAGATTTCTGCTGGACTCTGCTCAATAAGGAGACTCAGTCACAGATGTGTATGTAGCCTTTGAAAGTTGCAGAGTTTTCCATCATAAAACAAGGTTTCCTTGCTGTTTTTTGTAAATAAATCACCATTAATACTAAATATGTAAGATATGATGTTACTGGCTAGTATCTCTTAGATGCTCAATTTTTCCTTTGTCCTTCTTTTTTTCAGATTTTGGTCTAGCCCTGGGATTTATGTCAAAGGACAAGTTCCGTAAGATGTCTGAAAGTAAGTTCACCTCTATTTTACTCTACTTAGACACTTTGCTCTTTCTTCTTGCTCTTTCAGCTGCATATTTAGTAAAGATAATTTAAACGCTGTTATTTTAGTCAAAAATTAGTGCCATTTTGCTAAACGTCATTCCATGTGTTAATTTCAGCAAACATCGAGCAAAGCTCTTTAACTGAATGTTGACTTGGCTTCCATACAGAAAACAGACATTCGTTCGTCTTCTAAATTTAAAAATTGCCAAGAATCTTCTTTCCCAAGAACTTTTTTCTAACAAACAACTTCAGATCGGTAGCAAGAAGTACTAGAGGTGTTATGTAAGAGCCTTCAGTGAACATGAAAAATGCGAGGAAAAGTTTTTTGGTAGCTGAGGGAAGAAGAGAAAGGGAGGATATGACTGAAACCTTTAAATGTGCATATGTTATAAATAAGGTTCAGGACGGAAGTGTTTTTAATATAAAAGAAAACTAAACACAAGAACAAGGGGGTACAGTCAAAGGGAATAATATAAGAGCAGTTTAGATCTTGTTCTGCGGTCAAATTTCTTTGTTTCTAAATGGGATTTCCCATCTCAGACATTTACGGCATATCTTCCTCTTTGCTCATTTACAGCCACCGTAAAACAGGGGTCAGTGGACCTGCATCCAACAGGCACTTATGGCAAATCCTGTGGACCAAGATTTACGCTAGATTCACACCTGCGCCTGAGTTTCCGTTCTTCAGATCCACTTGGGGACCCGAAGAATGGAAACCTAATCCACTTAAAAAGTGGTTACCCGTGGACCCCATAGTCTATAATGGGGTCTGCCTGGTTTTCACCTGAAAAATACCGTACAGAAAAATGCAGAGAGAAAAGTCCTACTTGCAGGACTTTTCTCTCTGCATTCATTAAGCGAATTTGGGGACAGAAACCCCGAACAGAATCCAGGGGCAGGTGTGAACCTAGCCTTGGTTCTAAGTCTAAACTGTCTGTAATTTTTACATTCTATTCTTATACCCCAGTCACATCTAGAGCAGCATCCAACTTCATTGTTTCAAGCAACACTGACCGCTGCTCCATGCTGTTTGCTATTTACACATAGCATGCACTGCTGTTCTGCACTCTGGAATCTATAGTGCCGCAACCCAGATGGAGGAGACCGGAGGATGGGAGTAGTAGTGGCGGATGCTATGCCACACTCACCAATCACTCCAGTCTCACTCCTGGGCTGGACAGAGTCGAGGGGGGTCCTGCAGCACTACCGGATGGTGGTGGTAGTAGTTGTTTCCTCGGGGCGCTTCCAGTTGAAGAGGGGACCTCTCCTCTTTGAGCCGATGTGATGGAAATCGGAAGGGCCCTGATGTTATAGCAGGCATTACTCAGGAGTCAGCGGTGCAGTCAAACCAAGAAAACAGTTTTTATTGAAACAACTGGAACAAAGGTAAATGGTAGCTTCCAAATGGAGGTAGTAGTACAGTGTCCAATCCCCAGCCTTAGTTCTAGGAGGATGCCCAGGAATGTTACAGGCCCTGCAATTTAGTTCACCTCCATTCCTCCTCTTATGCCTCTCCCAGCCAGATATACTAGGGATGGAGTCACAGGGAGTCCTGACATGGATCTGGTTACCTGTAGACTGGGCCCGAACGAGTTCCTCCTGTCGGGGTCCTCTCCTGCTCCTCCTGGCACGGCACCAAATAAGTCCAACAACTTAGACAGCTTCTCTCCCTTGCTCAGGGCTGTCTCTAGTTGAGCCTGGGCTGATGTTATTCCTCCTTGAGGCTGTAGGCTGACCGTTGGGCCTCAGTCCAGCAGTGAGTGGCAGGGAAACTCTGCACACTTTCTCCAGCTAACTGCACACACCAGACTAAAGATCAACTGTTGCTGGGGAGACTAGGTCTCCTTACAACCCCGCCCAGTTGCCTGTGATAGACCAGGGTTGAACTAAGGCAAGGTTTGAACAATGCAGGGGGGGGAATACAGAGGATAGCTGCATAACAATCACATTTAACATAGAACGGAACATACCAACACAATCCCAGAGACACAAAAGACAAACAATTAAAAGCAGCTGCCTCTGGGATGCTGCAATAGCAAGGGGTTGATTTGATCATAAACCAACCCATGCAGTACCCACTTGGGGCCCCAAAGATCTGGGGGGAAGTTGCATTATGGAATTATTTTTTTTTTTTATTAACTACAACAGACTGGATTATTTCAACAGGTAGTGAATGACATTTTGCTCCTCCATTCCTGCACCTCTCCATGCCCGCTTCTGCTTCGGCCTCCCGGGGGCACTACACAGTAAGTCCCAACACTGAAGAACATCAAGACATGACATTCAGGTGTTCTTTAGTGTCAAGACGTACTGAATAGCATCCCCTGGAAGTCCAAGCAGAGGTGGGCATGGACAGTAGTGGGGATGGGTGAGTAAAATATCGGCCGCTACCTGTTGGAATATTGCAATAGATAGTGACCTAACTTGTCACTGTGTGAAGGACAAAAAAGGGGGCATTATTATGTGTGGAGGCCAAAAAAAGGGGGGGGGACAATATTCTGTGTGGGAGACAAAAAGGAACAATATACTGTGTGGGGGGGCGAGCAGTAAAGGGGTAATATACTGTTGGGGCAATAAAGGAAGCAATATGCTGTATGGGGGCTAGTAAGGGGTTTAATATACTCTGGGGGCCAGTAAAAGGGGAGTTATACTGGGGTTTTTTTTTTAACCTGAAAATAGAGGCACTTCCAGTAAAGAGGAGGCATGGACTAAAAATTTGATTAGAGGGAGACCCCAGGACATAATTTTGCTTGGGGCCTCCAAAATGATGAATTTGGCTATAGCTACAGTTGTGCTAATAAGTTTACATACCCCAGCAGATTTTTTTGGATTTTTTGGCCTTTTTTCAGAGAATATGAATGATAACATTAAAACTTGTTCTCCACTCATGGTTAGTGGTTGGTTGAAGCCATTTATTGTCAGACTTCTGTGTTTTCTCTTTTTAAATCATAATGACAACCAAAAACATCAAACTGACCCTGTTCAAAAGTTCACATACCCAAGTTCTTAATACCGTGTATTGCCCCCACTAACATCAATGACAGCTTGAAGTCTTTTGTGGTAGTTGTGGATGAGGCTCTTTATTTTCTCAGATGGTAAAACTGCCCATTCTTCTTGGCAAAAAGTCTCCAATTCCTGTAAATTCCTGGGCTGTCTTGCATGTACTGCGCGCTTGAGCTCTCCCCAGAGTGGCTCAATGATATTGAGGTCAGGAGACTGAGATGGCCACTCCAGAACCATCACTTTCTTCTGCTGTAGCCAATGACAGGTCGACTTGGCCTTGTGTTTTGAATCGTTGTCATGTTGGAACATCCAAGTACGTCCCATGTGCAGCTTCCTGGCTGATGAGTGCAAATTTGCCTCCAGTATTTTCTGATAACGTGCTGCATTCATCTTTCCTTCAACTTTGACCAAGTTTCCTGTGCCTTTGAAGCTCACACATCCCCACATCATCAGTGATCCACCTCCGTGCTTTACAGTATTAATGGTGTTCCTTTCATAATAGGCCTTGTTGACACCTCTCCAAATGTAACGTTTATGGTTGTGGCCAAAAAATTTTATTTTTGCCTCATCACTCCAAATTACCTTGTTCCAGAAGTTTTGAGGCTTGTCTCTGTGCTGTTTGGCATATTGAAGGCGAGATTCTTTGTGGCATTTGCGCAGTAATGGATTTCTTCTGGCAACTCCACCATGCAGCCCATTTTTCTTCAAGTGCCTCCTTATTGTGCATCTTTGGTTGTCATTATGATTTAAAAAGAGAAAACATAGAGGTTTGACAATAAATGGCTTCAACCAACCACTAACCATGAGTGGAGAAAAAGTTTTTGTGTTATCAAAAAAGACCAGAAAATTAAAAAAAATCTGCCGGGTATGTAAACTTTTTAGCACAACTGTATAGTGTTATACCTGATACTGGACACCTATTACAGAGTGCTGCTGAACTGTTAGCTGCTGTATGTGCTGACTGACATAACAGATTTTGAGCACCTGCCACAGATATTGCAAATGCAGCTCTGGATGTGACTAAAGTATAAGTAATAATATCTGGCAGTGGTCTAATGCAGCCAAGTCCGCCTGTGATAATACAGTGATAGGACATGTTGATTGCTGGGCCAGGGCCTGAACTCTGTGGATAATATGTGGATCTTCCTTTTTTCTCTTTTATTTAGGCCATAAGTTTCCTGTTAATTGCATTTGTTGCCCCTGTAAATCACATAAAATACAATAACTGCTCCCCAGCTCCATCCGCTGATCGTTCACGTAATGGCAGCATTAATCTTACTTGGACATCCCGCAGCTGAACCTCACTGACCCTGGTGCATTATTTTGATATCGGACATCAGTTACTGAAGTCTTCCTCCACATTCCCATTGATCCTGTATTCATGAATTATTGGTTCGGCTGCTTCGCTCCCTGTGATTCTAGTTCTACTATCACTTATAATTTATAATTTATATACAGTAATATAGTCCGGCTCCTCTCTGGACACAACCATTCTCCTCAATTAACCCCCATTCTGATATGCTCTTGGGGCTGCCTGAGATATGGGAGGATTGCCCTTTAATTATAAATTATATATTCTTGCAGTCACTAAGGATTTCTACAAGTCTCTTTGTCACCTAGCCTGACACATGGCCTTCCTGTCTTCTTAAGGCTGGGGGTAGGTCTACACATTGTTGTAGTAAGAGCTGTATTTCCATAGTTGTGCATTTCTTAAACTCCTTTGGCTGCTAAAAGGTTTTTTAATGTGAAAAAAAAAATTGAAACATTACATTTTTTACTTTTCAAAATCTCTGCTTGTTGCCAGTGAGTGGAAATAATTTTTTACATCCAGAGGCTGAAGCCTGTACAGAACAAATACTTCTCACAGATAATGGTTTGATGCTTTTTACGTGCATTAATGCATTAAGGGACTGTGCCACCATAGCAGGTATATCATGAGAACAGAGTTCCCTTTTCTCTATGCACTATTGGACTTCTAGAGATTGCCAAATACAGATCGGGAAAGGTGGGTGTCCCAGAAGTCAAACCACCACCGATCACCAAGGTATGACCCATCCTGTGGATAGGTCATAAGGGTACATTCATGCAGTTTTTGGCAGATGGATATTGAGGCGGAATCCACCTCAAAAAGTGCCTCCCAACTCTCCCATTCATTTCAATGGGAGTCAGTTTTCCGCTCAGCTGATTTTTCCACCTGAAGATAGGTCATGATGCTTTTTTTCCCAGCTAGAGGAAAAAAATCTTTTACTGACTCCCACTGAAATGAATGGGAAAGCTGGGAGATTTTTTTTTGAGGCGGATTCCACCTCAAAAATCATGCAAAAAATTCTGTGTGAACGCTCCCTGGATTACTCCACATCCACTTTAATCAGTCCTGTGATAAATAGGACTTCTGAATAAGAACCCCACCAGATCCCCTTATAATAAAAATGCACTAAAATGAGTAGGTGGAGACACCCACGGGAAGCTGTTGTCTGATGAGTATATTATATTATAATCATCATACGTTATAAGCAGACACAATACTGCATTAGTAAGTACCATTCCCCCTGCCAAGGGATTTCCAGTTGCTGAGAACAGCTAATTTAGGGGGGAGTCAGATCTTCACCGATCCAATATGAGTACCTATGTTTACGATGGGTCATCAATAGTTTAGCTTTAAAAATACCTTTAAGGAAACCTCTTTGAAGTATCTTTGTATTTTGTTGTTCAGTTTCTTGGAGATCTTCATATTATGATGGTCTAGCAAAAAAAAAAAAAATTTGCAAGTCACATATTTGTGGGGCTTGTAACATATTTTGCGGCCCAGACTGTCGGCCCGCACATGTGTCCATGTAATTCACGGTCATGTGTACGGACCCATAGAAATAAATGGGTCAGTGTGCTAACCGTTCATCTGCAAAGGAGCTAAGAGCAATTGCATGGAATCTCATTTCTGACCATTGGCCCTTGTAAACAGGGCACTGATCAGCCGACAAATAAGTTGTTCATTTTACAGCTAATCCTTTATGCAGTCACAAATATCATCTTTTGCCAACAGCACATGCCTCTATGTAAACAGGGAATGTGCTTCTGGCACAAAGTAGACAGTATGGGAATAAGTGATTATAGTAATAATTGGTTGTCGCCTATATAGTTTACATCTGGCAGTGTGAAGGCCCTGAAAATGAACATGAATTGACTTGTTATATTGTCACTTGGCACCCTTTATAGGACTCATGTGGGCCTGAATGAAGGACCCTTAGAAGTGTCTCTTAATGTTAAACTGTAATCTGTGGCTCAACTAAGAAAGTGGTCAGTTCTCCTACAGTGCCTACAAAGGGAAAAGGAAGTTTTACACTGTTAGCATTAAGATTAATACAGTGTACATGTGTAACAACATCTTCAAAGAGATACAAAACATGATGTCACTTTGTTCCATGTATGATATGTGGTGATACATAACGGATATATACATGTATCAAGTTTCTTAGTTCTGTTGGCCAAGACGTTCGTTCTGTTTAATATTTCATCTCAATCACATCAAAGTGAGGTCAATTATGTACAACAGACTGACCCATAAATGATTCATGTAGTGATACATTGTATCCGTCCAGCCACTGGTCTGCCTCCTGACGCCGGCCATCATTGGCTGCCCGACCACAGGTGATGATGCTGAACAGGCGTCATAAGGGTTAATTGTCCATCTGTCTTCAAGGAACCTTCCTTCTGTAATTTCTTCCCTCGTGTCTGTTGTTAGAGTTTCAGACATGGGAAATTATATCAATTTCTTTTCCCCTTTTTCTACATTGTATCAATCACCAAAGCGTCTCCGTCTGTATTTGTTTTTCTTCTTTCTTTCACCAATCTCTGACAATATTGTATTCTCCACATCACTTATACGGAGCCTACTTAGCGTAGTCCTGGCCATCAGTGTTAAGGGCAAGTCTTTTCATATTCACTGTAGCGCCTTGTCAAATGTTGGTTAAAACGCTCTTTTAGTAACCAAATTGATCCACACTGGAGAGTAGTCATTGCAGGTTCCTCTACCTTTAATGGTCCGACCAGGGATTTGCGCCTGGTATAATATTTTCTATAAAGGCTTTTCCGATCTCTGAATTTGTGAATGTCTCTTGATAGTCTATTAAAGGCAGGAACAAAAATTTCCTTAGAAACATTATAATTCCTCTGCACTTTGCTACCCTGTAATAAGAAACCATGTCTCCTACAGCTACCTGTTCTTACTGTAGGAGTTTACAGGGCATGATTTATATACAGATGTATCAGATAATATATCTGTAGGGTATTTATTTCCGCTTGAATGGAGCAGAGCTGACAACATTAGCTACCCTCTAAACACAGGGGTGCTGATGCACAGCTCCAAATCCCCTGCACAGGCACAGAATTACAAAACTTTCTGTCTGCCTGCAGCCACCACTAGAGGGAGATTACTACAAAATTACAGGATACATTTGGGACATTGATCTGAATAATAACACAGTATGCACTAGCTACCCTTAGTGGTAGCAGAAGACAGAAGTTTATCATGTAACTTTATGGTCCAGCAGAGGATTTGCCTCGGTTTCTCACACCTAGTTCCTCCTCCCCTGTGTGTATACTCTTATAAGGATCTGTTATTTTATACTTCAGTGAGCTAACAATAAGACAGACTGAGCTGAGATTTTAGTTAAGGATGTGGAGAAAGTGGCCTGAAAAATGGAGAAAGGGTCATTTTTCTCTCATAAGATATGTTCCAATGTTGTCTACATTTGCATGTACAATTGACTTCTGCAAAGTTTTTTGAAAAGTTATTGACCATGTACATCACGTGATGGAATTGTGTACAATATTGTGCACAATATAATGATACACAGTACAAGTCAATATATGCAGCATATGTGATAATGATATCTATATATGTTATCTATGTTGTTAGACCAGTATGAGCAAGTTTGGTGCAGGAAATTTTCTCTGTGTATTGTGTGTATTGGCTGGATTTACCAGCCCAAACCCAGCTCAGCTCAACTGAACTGACATACTGCGTTCAGTTGAGCTGCGTTTGTGTGAATCTGGCCTTAGTCTGATATTCCTGACCCCTGAATACATTGTTAATGTTGCCAGCTGTCTGCCTACCGTGTAGCTCATATAAATTTTACATTTGGATCTTTTAATATAAATATCTCTACAGCAGCGTCACGGTAAAAGTCGACTCTGCGACCACGGCCTAGATAAAAGCATTGGTCTCAGATTGCCAGAGCTGCACTGAGCTAAATGATCTATTCAAGCTCGTTTATAAGAAGGTGCCAAGCAAGGAAGGTGGCACTAATGGCTTAAACCCATCGATTCGCCCCGTGGTGCCTTTATCCCTGAGAGACGTTGGCTTTTTCCCTCTCGCCCCCCTTCCCTCTCAGCTTTTCCGCGCCTCTCTTCAATCTATCGCTGGCTGCAGCTACGCAGCACTGAGTGCAATGCTGAAAAAGCAATCCATTGCCTTCAATCAATTTGTGATTGAAATGTGACATTTGGATGGAAGTTTTGTGCAAAAAAAAATCTATGGCGGTCTGATGTTCTTTGAGAAAAAGGCTTTGACTTCTGAGAAAAATACGAACTCAGCTCAAGCGATGTTTTGAAAAATTATACGGTGCGATTAACCCTTCCTTCTACCAAAATCACTTAAAAGCAGAGGATAAAAAACCCACCCATTTGAAAGCAGTTTACTGCAGCTCTGGGTGTGACTGGTGTATGAGAAAATATCAGGGCAGTATTTGTTAGACCTCCTTCACACACCATAGTTTTGATCCAACACATGCATTTCTATGGGCCTCTACACTAAGCCATAGTTTTTGCAACTGTGTGTCCGGGCCGTAGTAAAGATCTACAAAATATGGAGCCTTTCTGTATTTGCACATCTCCCAACTTTCAAAGAAAAGAAAGAAGGACAAAATGTGTGCTATGAGTGCCACAGCAAATTTAGCTGTGATTTATATGTTGATTCTGCCCATTCTCATCTGTTTTTCTTTGTACCCCCACACAGTATAATGCTCTTACAGTCATCCTAACATTATATGCCCCCACATTATAATGTTCTTCTCCAATTGCCCCACAGTATTAAGTCTCTCTCCTGTTGCCCCTGTTTAAACTGGCGGAAACTAGAGGGGGGCATGAAACTGGGGCAGCTGCAGGGTGACATTAAACAGTGTGGGTAGTTGGAGGGGGACAATAAATTAATGGCAGCTGGAGCAGGACATTAAACTGGGAGCAACTAGAGGGTGACATTAAACTGGGGCAGCTGGAGAGTGACATTAAACAGGGGGCAACTAGAGGCGGATATGTCCCCCTCCAGCTACTCCCACAGTTTAATGTCTTCCTCCAGTTGCCCCCAGTTTAATGTCCTCCTCCAGCTGCCATTAATTTATTGTCCCCCTCCAGATGCCCCCAGCTTAATGTCTCCGTCCAGTGACCCCCCCCCATTGTTTAATGTGCCCCTCCAGCTCCAGACGGACGCAGATGAGTTGAAACCGGGACATACCTCCCGCCGACGGGGACAATTCGGGACTGTCCTGCAGTAGTTGGGAGGTATGATATTTGCAGCTCGTTCCATTCACTTCAATGTATGGGTTAATGAAAAGCACGGATGGCACACGGATACCAATCTGCGTATCATCCGTGCCATTTTCATTGAGCCGTACACTGAATACAGTCGTATGAAGGAGGGTTTAATGTTTTAAACATCTTGATTTAATTTATGAAATCACAATAAAATGTTCAATAACTTTGCAATTGATTGATCAGGTCTTATACTCCCTTCACATCTAGAGCCGCATTCACATTTCTTCTTAAATGGAATCTTTGATCAGAACTTAGCATATCACTAGCCCTGCAGATGGATAGGTTATAGTCACTGGAATCAAACAGTGCTTTCCCCTTGTGAATTGGTGCGTCCATAGCCACGATCGCCTTTTTTTTTTGTCAATATGCAAATTAGCTCTTTTGCATTGCCATTGCTCCAAAGATGTAAGACAACCCTTTCATTGCTCCAAAGAGCTAATTTGCATATTGACAAAAATGGCTATATCTCGGCCACGCAGGCACCGATTCACAAGGAGAAAACACTGTTTGATTCAGGTGACCCTAACCTATCTATCTGCAGGGCTGGGTTGATTTGCTGGGTTCTATTGATAGACTCCCTTTAACATTAGGCTTTACAGTGGGTGGGGTCAGGGTTCAGCGGAGGTTTTGATACAACTGTATTGGCAAAGTGACGTAAACATCCTGGATTCCAGGATATAAAAAGAGTTATAACTGTACCTGTAAGATGGTAGCTTACTGTACGGTGCCCAGATATTGTAATTAGTACAGTACTTGTGACATTGACTCTATCAGTCATCCTATCAGATTTGGCTACAGTGATTACACTTAGCTGATATATTTGATCATAGCTGGATCACAGAGTACTCCTTTCACTGCACTACATTCTGCTCCACCCGTAAGGATTCATCTCCTCAGTTACATTATAGTCAGAGAAGCTTCTTCTAGATCAGCAGCCTCTGTGGATTTTAACTATGTTGATGTTTGGTAATTAGGCACAAAATGTCACTATGGGGCGAGCAGCACAGAACACCCACATTCGGGTGCCGCCTGAAAGGTCATATGACATTGTTCCTTAAGACATGCCAAACAGCTTAATGCTGTCTGCTAAATATCATATAGAAGAAGATAAAGTTAAACTATTGTAAAATCAATCTTGGAATGATGTAATCTTAAAAAGTTATTATCTGAAATAATAGGAACTTTTAATAAATGATGTGGAGCAGGCTGCATTCTTAAAGAGCACTGCCCCCTAATGTCTATATGTAAATATTCAGCTGTTTACATTGCATGCCTTCTCTCAAATTCTGTTCTGTATCAGTCTCCACTCTTGTTCTGGCATTCTATTCATGAAGTCCAAAATGAAATCTTTGTTTGACCCCACCAAGACAGACATGGTGTGCTGAGATGTGAGAGGACTCAGAAAGAAGTTCATAAATGTAAAACATGTGATTGTTGCCCGTGACAGAGCCGTATTGCTTGCTACTTCCTTTGTTTTAACTGATCTGCTTGTGTGTCTGTCTTCACTGCAGTTACTGCATTTTATTACTAAATCAAGAGGCTCAAAAAAAAAAAAAAAAAAGCTGTATAGTTGCCACATAGATGGTAGAAGACAGTGGACAGGGAAAAGTGGGAAAATGTAAATGATTTTTATTGTTTTCCACTCCAATAGATCATCCTATCATATTAGTGCTTATATGTAGTTTCCAGACCAGTGATAGGGCTACTTTCTGTGATTTGATGGTAATATTGTTGTACTGTCATCCCTGCATTGTTTTCTATTCCAGAATGCATAAGAATGAGCACAAAGAATGATGTCATTTGGGCTTTCAGTGCTAATGGCTTTCTAAAAATTTCTCCCCTGCTGTCAGGGAAATGAAACAACAGAGTTTCCCCTCTCACGCGATATTATGTTGGATAATTTTTATAAATCACATCACCCAGTAGCACGCTGTTGGGGGGTTGGGGGTCTGAGGGCAGGCGCTGGTTACTGGTTCTTGGGCCACTGCAAACACTAGCAAGTCCTTCAACTGTATCAGCCACAGCAGGACACTGATACAGTCGAAATACATAGCAGAGCAAGAAACACTTGACTTCATGCTCTGCCACTCTCTAACTTGTAGGGCAGGTGCAATGATGTCACAGCATTGCATCTCCTGTGCTGGGACGTAGACATCTTGTCTTTGGTCAGGGTGCCTTGTAAGTCAAAGGCCTGAGTTGACTTGTGGCTAACAAGTCAGAGCAAGAAGTAAGAAGATGTGGCAGTGGTGGCCCCATGCATCAAGGGATAGGAGGCTGGCGAGTATAACTTTTATCATTTGTTGCAGGAGGGAGATTATATGCAGCATTTTATATTAGAAGTGGCATATTATATTATAAATGGGAGTTTATATTAGAATTGTATTATATTATAAATAGTATATTATATTATAAATGGCTTATTATAGGTGGCATATTATACTTGTCATATAAGTGGCATACTTTAAGTGCCATTTTATATCTTAAGTGGCATATTATAAATACTATATTATAATATAGCAAGTGATATAAAGAGACATCATTTATATAAAGGGGCTTTATTTATATACAGTCATATGAAAAAGTTTGGGCACCCCTATTAATCTTAATCATTTTTAGTTCTAAATATTTGGGTGTTTGCAACAGCCATTTCAATTTGATATATCTAATAACTGATGGACACAGTAATATTTCAGGATTGAAATGAGGTTTATTGTACTAACAGAAAATGTGCAATATGCATTAAACCAAAATTTGACTGGTGCAAAAATTTGGGTACCCTTATCATTTTATTGATTTGAATACTCCTAACTACTTTTTACTGACTTACTGAAGCACAAAATTGGTTTTGTAACCTCACTGAGCTTTGAACTTCATAGCCAGGTGTATCCAATCATGAGAAAAGGTATTTAAGGTGGCCAATTGCAAGTTGTTCTCCTATTTGAATCTCCTCTGAAGAGTGGCATCATGGGCTCCTCAAAACAACTCTCAAATGATCTGAAAACAAAGATTGTTCAACATAGTTGTTCAGGGGAAGGATACAAAAAGTTGTCTCAGAGATTTAACCTGTCAGTTTCCACTGTGAGGAACATAGTAAGGAAATGGAAGACCACAGGGACAGTTCTTGTTAAGCCCAGAAGTGGCAGGCCAAGAAAAATATCAGAAAGGCAGAGAAGAAGAATGGTGAGAACAGTCAAGGACAATCCACAGACCACCTCCAAAGAGCTGCAGCATCATCTTGCTGCAGATGGTGTCACTGTGCATCGGTCAACAATACAGCACACTTTGCACAAGGAGAAGCTGTATGGGAGAGTGATGCGAAAGAAGCCGTTTCTGAAAGCACGCCACAAACAGAGTCGCCTGAGGTATGCAAAAGCACATTTGGACAAGCCAGCTTCATTTTGGAAGAAGGTCCTGTGGACTGATGAAACAAAGATTGAGTTGTTTGGTCATACAAAAAGGCGTTATGCATGGCGTCAAAAAAACACAGCATTCCAAGAAAAACACTTGCTACCCACTGTAAAATTTGGTGGAGGTTCCATCATGCTTTGGGGCTGTGTGGCCAATGCCGGCACCGGGAATCTTGTTAAAGTTGAGGGTCGCATGGATTCAACTCAGTATCAGCAGATTCTTGAGAATAATGTACAAGAATCAGTGACGAATTTGAAGTTACGCCGGGGATGGATATTTCAGCAAGACAATGATCCAAAACACAGCTCCAAATCTACTCAGGCATTCATGCAGAGGAACAATTACAATGTTCTGGAATGGCCATCCAGTCCCCAGACCTGAATATCATTGAACATCTGTGGGATAATTTGAAGCGGGCTGTCCATGCTCGGCGACCATCAAACTTAACTGAACTGGAATTGTTTTGTAAAGAGGAATGGTCAAAAATACCTTCATCCAGGATCCAGGAACTGATTAAAAGCTACAGGAAGCGACTAGAGGCTGTTATTTTTGCAAAAGGAGGATCTACTAAATATTAAAGTCACTTTTCTGTTGAGGTGCCCATACTTTTGCACCGGTCAAATTTTGGTTTAATGAATATTGCACATTTTCTGTTAGTACAATAAACCTCATTTCAATCCTGAAATATTACTGTGTCCATCAGTTATTAGATATATCAAATTGAAATGGCTGTTGCAAACACCCAAATATTTAGAACTAAAAATGATTAAGATTAATAGGGGTGCCCAAACTTTTTCATATGACTGTAAGTGGCATTATTAATATAACGGGGGCAGTATTTATGTCAAGGATATTAGGGGAAAAAATAGGGAACATTTGTGCAGTATTAAATACGGTGGTACTTGGACTTTATTAAAGGGTTTATCCAGCTCATTTTTATTGATGATCAATCCTTAGATCAGTGGGGGTCTAACACCTGGGGCTCTGTTGATCAGCTGTTCCAAGGGGCCCCAATACATGTAAAAGCACGGTGACCTTTTCACTGTTTACACTGCACACTGTCTGTTTTATTGCAGCCGTGCTATGTCATTACAGTCTCAGCCCATAGTGAATAGGACGAGGCTGTAGTTACATCGCACAGCTGCTATGAAACAAACAATACAGTGTATGCAGAGAAGGGGCCACAATGCTTGCCCGGGTGTTGGACCCCACTGATCTTTTTTGATGCCCTGTACTGAGGATAGGTCATCCATAAAAGTGAGCTGGACAACCCCTTGAATGAGGGGGGCACACAGGGGGCTCTATTTAAAAGGCCACACTGAGGCTCAGCAGGGATAAAGAGTAAAGAAAATATAAAATATGTGCTTTGTTTCAAGACCTGTTTGAAGGGGCTTTCAGAGTAAAGTGGGACATAGTTAAGTACTTAATATAAATGCCTGTTACACATATAATTACTGTCTCTTTTCAGTTTTTTCAGTAAATGACTTTATTGTTGCACATGGTGACATACCGCCCCTGGTGTTTGCTCTTGGTAGCTCAGGAATGTCTTAATCACAGGCGTAGAGACATGTGGCAAATCCTTTGGGCCAGTCCTGGCAGTGATTCTCGCAGTGTTTAGCAAGCATCATGCAAACAGTTTTGGAGTCTTTTGGCTTCCGACCACTAAAAGACTGGAGGGAGCTGTAAAGTACAAAGATGTCAAACTGCTTGTTACCCACCTGTCTGCGCTCTCAGCGAGCTGTGCGGACAGAGCTCTGTGCATTTAACCCACTCACTGACAGGAGCTCTGCAAGGCTTCTCTAAGGAAAGTCAAGGTCAGCATTGGGAACTAATGAGCTGGATGATGTGTGGTAAACTTTATGTCAACTGTCTAGACCTGCATAGATCACCATTATAGTCTATGGCCAACTACGCTGCCAACCATGCCTTTTGTAAGCAGAATGTGCCCAAATATTTGAGACAAAAAACTGGCTAAGATGCCAGCTCTTAGACATTTCCCTTCTGTTAACTTCACTCCTGACTTTGGCTAAAAAAAAAAAAAATGCAGCAAAATATGCAACAAAAAACGCAGCATTTCTGCAACGTGGGGCCTTATGCCACAACCTAGATGGAGGGAACGCGGAGGATGGGAGTAGTAGTGACGGATGATGTTCCACCAGCTAGACCGAGCGCACTCAACCACGCACCCCAGCCCCACTCCTGGGCTGGACACAGCTGAGGGTAGTCCTGCAGCACTACCTGATGGTGGTGGTAGTAGTTTCCCCCCAGGGCGCTTCCAGTTGGAGAGGGGACCTCTCTACACGAGCGTTTTTGAAATCGTACCATTTTTGCTGCAGATATTTTTTCTGCAATGTGTGGATAGGATTAGCCAGAATCCCATCCACTTTGCAGGTAATGTAAAATGTAGCGTTCTTTGCCACGGCATTTCCACTAAGGCCAAAACGCTGCATTTTCGCCACGTGGAACCCTGCCTTAGGCAAAGGCTACACGTTGCAAAAATGTAGTGTTTTGTCTGTTGCGCAAATGCAGAAGTGAAAAAAAGGCTTTGTTTTATAATCCCAGCCAAGTTAATGAAACGTGTTTTTGAAAAATGCAGCATGTTCATTTTCCCTATTAACTTATATGGGGTGGGAAGGCAAAAATGAAAAAGCACTTTTGCTGCACTTTTTTCCACTGCGTTTTATTCCACTGCACTTTTTAGTTTTTTGGTTTTCTTACGTGTGATCTTAAACTTAATACTTTTCATTTAAGAACCAGGAGGCTTAGGATGAACATAGTGATAGGTTCCAGGCAGAATGGGGGACATAAACAGTGACTGTAAATAGTAAGACTGATATAAAAGATATAACCCTTGTGATCCAATTAGTAGACAGTAAGGGTGGTCTTAGGCCAGTGGTTCTCCCCCTGAGGTACACGCTGCGATAAGAGCCACTGTTCCCCTCCCTGTCAAGGATGAACGCACGCAGGTGCCATCCTTACTTTACAAGCACAATGAGAGCTTTCATCAGCAATGATGGAGATGCTCATTGCATTTTCAGGCACCCCGGGGAGCGAGATGTAAGTTGAGTTCAGTATACACCACCTTTCTCTATGCTCCGGGGCATGCTGTGACATCAGCACTCAGCGCCCTGAACACAGAGGAAATGAGGAGCAGAGCGGTGAGTACTGAACACAGGGGTGCCTGTAACTGTGCTACTGATGGAAGCACTCATTGCACTTCTAAAGTAAGGATGGCATCTGGGGACATTCAGAGGAAGCATTGAGGAGACTTGAAGGATCAAAACAAAGCCTTATTTTGTCAGCATTTATAAGTGTTCACTACTTTGGGGGTACTCGGTTGGGACATTTTCTCACTAAGGGGGGTACTTCCCTTAGTGAGGTTGAGAAACATTGTAGACGGTGTGTGCCAGCTACATCTATTATGCTTCAATTGCTGGTCGGCACCCGTACTTGCTATTACTTTTCTAAGAGCACTCTAATGTTGATGCGATCAGGATGGGCAGCATGGTGGCTCAGTGGTTAGCTCTGGAGTCCTGGATTCAAGTCTAGCCAAGGACATCTGCATGGAGTTTGTATGTTCCCCCCATGTTTGCATGGGTTTCCTCAAGGTACTCCAGATTCCTGCTATACTCCAAAGATAAAGTGATAGGGAATTTAGATTGTGAGCCTTACTTGGGGCAGTGACTAATAATTTTTTGTAAAGCACTGTGGAATATGGTTGTGCTGTATAAGTAAGTAAAATAAGTAAATTGATTCCAGGGCCCCTTGGAATAACCCATTAAGGGCCCACATAGCAAAATGTAGCTAAAAAGCACTGTGGGAAATAACGCAGCGAAAACACAGCATCTTTTTCGACTGGGTTTCCCGCACAGCCACAAATGCTGTTTTTCCACAACATGGGGCATTAGACTAAAGGTTCTTTAACAAGAAGCTCATCACAAAGTATCTCCCTGCCGGGTCCCCAGTGATCATTTGCAGTCTATAGGGAAATCTAAGTAAGTGTTCAGCTTTCCTGCAGCACCATCACATGGAAAATTTGACATAACACAGTTCTCACTCAAGTCAATGGGTTGTCTGTGTAATGCAGGACAAGGCGGGTGCTCCAGAGCAAGAACCAATCTTTGTAACCTCCAGCCAAGAGATGAGGATCCTGAACAGACACATCCACTTTATCAACTCAAAATTCCTTAATAGGGTATATGAAAATGGGTTTTCTAAATCAGTTTCCCTTTAAGTTCTGTTTTTTACACCTGAATAATCCTGACAGATAATTTCTTTTTATAAAGATCTACAAGAGAATTAATGATGACTCGCTCTACAAACCCCCTGATTAGACGTCTTATTCAAGGTCTACAGCAACGGTGGCGTATTATACGCGGTCGGTCCCCCTTATCGATCACATGCTCCATCCTGTTTGTTGTTTAAGAGACTTAAGATGCGGACTACACTCGAGCCGAGGAGAAGACGACAATCACTTATAACTAGTGACAGCCTAGTCTTCTGCTTTACTGATCTGCTATTGATCCAAAGAGCTGTTATCAACCATTAGACTCCAGCAACAGCCTGTTGGCACTGTCAGATCTACTACATCACAAGAGGAATTTTAGAAGCCGCCAGTGCTCGGATGGGATATATATATCTGGTTTTACAGACTTTAAGAAGTCTTCCACTTTTAAGTAGTTAAAGCTTACTCAATGTATAGCAAGAAGCTCTGTGGCTTTCTCATGAACTTTGTGGTCCTATTCTCCACTGTTTTTATAATCTCTGCTTGTTGTCATTGAATGGATACTTTCTTGTTTACATTCAGAGGCTGAATATATATAATATATATTATATAATATATATACTTATATAATATTCCTCACATGTCTACAATTGTATCCAGTGTAGACAATCCTCTGTCAACTCCAGATTTATACATTTTAGGCTACATGCACACGAACGTGTGCATGTGTGGGGTCCATGGTAAAACAGCACAGACAGCACATGAATGATATCCATGTGCTGACTGTTCCTCCACGGACCCATTGATTTCCTTCACTGAGCCTAGACCACAAAACATGTATAGGACCTTTCGTGAGTTTTGCCCCCAGGATCATGACCACATATAGGATCTGTAATAATGCACAGGTGTGTGTATAGGGCCATAGAAAATAATTCTGGATACAACTGTGAAATATATGTAGTTGTAAAGAAGTAACAGGTTTGGACAAGTTTTCAGCCACTAGTTGCAAGCAAGAATGTTCATATTCACTGATAGCAAGCTAAGATCTTGATGTTGAATATTTTAACACAAAGGAATGACAAATTTATAAAACAGAGATACTTTGGAGACCATACGCCCAGACATATACAAGGCCATGTTGTATATGGATACATATGTGTGCATTTTCCCCCTTATGCCATATGTTACACTATGTGTTTGCAGAACAAGGAATAGAAGATCAAGTGCATGTCTGTGATATAGGCAGCTAACTCAACTCAACTTTCCAAACAAGTCTGCTGTAGATGATGTAGAATGACCAAATATACAGAACAAACTGCTCTGCCTCCGAGTGATGTTCAGAATCAAACACCATGCTAACTTATTGTGTTCTCTGCACGAACAGTTGCCGCTTCTCCCTAATGAGACCCGTCTAATCTTTGCATCCGTGTGAAATGGTCTTATATGGGGAATTGAATAGTTCCTGTGCCAACAGCGACATAACATCTGTTAATGCATACTGGGCGCAATGATATGTTCTCTAGTTAGAAACGTGCAGTGATGGATTTATAGAGATTTACTAATATACATGGTTCTTGTACATCCTGCTTGCAGATAATCTATAAAACCCCAGAAATACCATTTTCCTCCATATCGCCACCTTCTGGGTATAACAGATATTGAAATAAATTCATTTGCCAAGCTTATAATAAAACCTCCTTGGGACCGCCAAAGGTTCGGATTATCCAAACCATTTGGATGTGTGTTTGTCTCAGCTCTTCAGTGCTTCCATTGCTAATGTTGAAGTTCATTCTAAAGCTCTAATACTTTATTTCTATTCCTGTGATGTTAAACCACATTGGAACAGGAAGAATTGATTCCATTTTATGCGTACGACTTTATGCCACACATTGAAAAACCTCTCGTTCGCTTAGCCTGCCAAATGGCAGAGGTTTTTACTCCACGTAAACGTCTGCAACACGTAAAAAAGAATGGTGGTTAGTAATTGTGCATCTCCAGTCTGTTCCAGGAACATTCCTGCCAGCACCTGGGTGGCTGCACAGATAGTGATAACTTCTGCTTATAAATAAGGCAGCAATGCAATGCTCTGCCATTTTATGGAGGCGAGGATGGCACATTTCTGGACGTTTTGCATTTTATAGAAACACATAAATTTTTACCGTGTGAGGGATTATGGAGAAAGGTTAATTCTGGAGCAGATCTGAGTCTCTGCAACAAGCAGAAATTCTAATTAGAGATTGTTCAATTTCTACAATGCTGAGGAACAAACTAGATCTAATGAACAATTCTAAAGATGATGAGTATTATTACAAGATAATGTTTAATGATGATGAAGAACATACAAAATGAGATCACTATATGAAGTATCCCCTGCCACTTGTATTTGAAGATACTGCTCTGTCTTGGGGACCCTCCTCTGCCTTATATAAAGTACTCCTTAATGCAGCAAGCTCTATACTGTGTTAAGAAGCCGCAGTAAATTACCCAGCACAGGACAGGTTCTTACTTTTATTGTCTTGTGCAGAAATTCTATACTCCCAGCATGCACTTGGTCTGTTGCCAAAGCCATAACTGTAACGGTGAGATTAAATGGTGTTGGCCTTTGCCTCCTGGATAGCTGTGATGCCCAGTTTAAGGGCAGGGATTAAAAATGACTGATGTTCAGAAGACAGGGCAATGAGCACAGAGACCTTGGTACACGATCGGTTGTAACAATATAATTATATGGTTATTACATGTATGATATTATCTGGTCTCATTAGATTTTATTAGTAGATAATAACAAATGCTATAAATCCCTTGTGTACTAAATGCCTATTTATTGTGTGTTGTATCTTAATGCACATTAAATAAAATAAAACAAGTTTCAACATTGTAACATTATAATCTTGCTAGTTTTATCTTCTTTTAATACAATTCAGGCCTTTCCTCCTGTCCAGGGAGACGTCTTGTCTGCAGGATACATTACCTGATTGCGGTATCCTTCTTTCCCATCTCTACCACCGTTCTCCGTTTCCAGAGGCTAGACCTGGCGAACTGCCAGGTATAGCTAGAAGGAGAATGGAATCGCAATCAGAGATTGATGCGCCTGGCAAGAGGTTTTATGGGTTTGGGCCACAGTAAGCACCTTCCACTCATTGTCAATTTCCAACTAAAAATAGTCTGTGGTTTCAGAAGACATAAAATCCACCACAGTTTACTATGCAGGGTGCCCACAGGGAGGATGCGGATGGGCGGGAAGCCTGGGCACCAATTTCCAAACCACAACATTGCCAGTGCTATAAAGCCATGTTTCCCACTTACACAGTCATCTAAAGCGAACAATTCTTAAGAGATGTCATAAAGAAAAGGCTGTATTATTACAGGCTGGATCCATGGAGGAGCTTCTATGAACTAGACTCATTGTCAGCATCATTTATTTCTACCAGTTTTATTGCTCCATAATCCCCTATCATAAATGTTTAATTACTTAGTGGAAACCAGATAAGCATTGTGTTTTCCTAGGTTTGTATTCACATTAGCTCTCCCCCAGAAATAATAAAACAGTCTCTCTAGCTCTACCTGTAGATTGCAAGCCTGTAAGCCAGGTTCAGTCTTGGCCTTGCAGTTTTAAAAATTTTTTTATTCCTCCACTTCCAAGAGCCATAACTTTTTGCTCTACATTTAACTTATTGATGAACTCTTAATAACTCTTTCTGAGGACAAATGGTAAAAAATAGCAATTCCAAAATTCTACTATACCATGTGGTATAAATGATATGTTAAATTTGTTTGGCTTTATTGTACTAGCAACACCACATTTGTATAACTCTTTTATGTTTTTAGTCACCATATTCTGAGAGCCATAACTTTTATATTTTTCTGTCAACTGAGTTTTCTGAAGTCCTGTTTTACAGAACAAGCTATACTTTTTTATTGGTACCATTTTGGGGTATTGGTTTGGGTATTATTTACTTTTAAAGCATTCAGTGCAAAGGTTAAATAATTTGGTACCTTTATAGTTCAAGCCAATACAAATATGGTAATATTAATTTTTGTAATTTTCTGTTTTTATAATACACAATAAGGCTTAGTTCGTATCTGCTCTATCGCAGTGTCCGCCTGAAATCGGTGAACAAAAAAGTTTTTCACCCACCAATTTCAATTTAAAAACAACAGACACCTGAAAGACTCCATTATAGTCAATGGGGTTTTTCAGGCTCCATATGTATTCAGATGTGAACTTAGCCTAAAGAAAGGAAGTTTTTGTTTTCATTCTTTAAAATATTTTTTAAATACTTTATTCTTATTTGCAAATTCTATGCATGTAGCAGAGGGAGCATTCCCCCTGTGCTCCAAGCACAACACCGTCATCCCCAGTATTCCGCCTCCTCCTGCTATTACACGCCCCTTCATGTGAAGGCATCCTCCTCTTCTTATTCTTCACTGCGTCACCAGCAGCACTCCTCAGTACAGCGCATGCAAATCATGTGCTGTACTGTAGTACCCGAAGCGAAGAATAAGAAGAGGCGTGTAACAGCAGGAGGAGACAGAACACTGGGGATGATGGTGCTGTGCTCGGAGCACAAGGGGAACACCCCCTGTGCTCCCTGCACAGAATTTGCATATAAGAATAAAGCCTTTATTTCAAAACGGTGTTGAAGAAAAGATAAAGAAAGGTTGGGCTAGAATAGCCTTTCTAAAGGCTATTCCAACATGTCATTAGGGGAATTTGGCTAAATCTAATGAGAGACTCCCTTTAATCACTTGTATAATACACTACAATACTTCTGTAGGCTGAAAGGAATCCTATTATACTCTGCCTCTCACGGGGTCTAATAGGAGACCTACAATGTTATGCTTCAGCTGCCATAGTAGCCATTAGCACTCAAAAATACCCTGATAACAGTGTCTAAGCGGTTAATTGGCAGGGATCCGAGCTATTTTTGATCCTAGCCATTTCAGTGGGAGTGTAGTTGTACTTCACAGCTCAGTACATGTACAGCAGTTTAGGGAAGCCCTTCTCAGCAGTGATATATATACATATACACACATAAACACACACATATATATGGCCAATCTAGAGTCTTCCTTTTGCATAAGACTGGCTTAGATAAAATCATTAGTTATGTTTCAAGGTTTTAATTGGGTGTGAGATTAACTAACAGTATAAGACCAGGTGGAAAGTATTGAAAGGAGACAACAATTGACTCTGGTTTCTGTCTAAGGTTGAGGCAACACATTGTGGAAAAGCTGTGTTTTTTTTGTTGCAGAGTTTGTTTTGGATGTTTTTTGACCCAAAGGACTGGGTCAGTCTGTACTCCATTTAGCGGCTCCTGGTATTTCAGATGATTGTGGCTAATTACTTATAAAGCAGAGTTTTTCTGTAAAAGGGCAGAAATCTTACAAACTGATGGCTCTTTGGATAAAGTGGCTATTGTTAAACCAGCTCTTGTATATTTTGGCTTGGATGCAATGAGCTAGCCTTAGCTGTTGCTAGTTATCAACTTTTTGTGTAGTTAGTGGGCAGATGGCTTGTTATTTTCTTTTGTACTGTTTATGGGGTTTTTTATTTAACTGCCTGAAAAGTAACTATTTGCACCATATTTGACTGGAGTAGACTGTGCTATTAGAGTGCCAAAAGAGACGATCTATCCCAGGAGAATGCAATCCCCAAGCTAAGACTTACAATTCCTATTAGTTAATTTAGACAGACACTTTTGTTCCTCCTGGAGGTAAGTTGATTTGCATGCCTTTTTCCATAGAGCAATGCCAGTCAGACTGCTTATTCCTGCTGGAGTAATACCTATCGATAGGGTTGTATTTTAGACGCAGACCCATAACAGTAGGGAGGACATCATAGAAATTCATGATGCATGACATCAGTGAGCACAGTGCCTCAGTGTTAGCAATATTTCCATGAAGCACCAGGTACCAGGTTCAAATTTGTCTAGGAGACAAATGGCATCAAATGAAATTTACCTCATTATGGACAGGGACTGATGTGAGTGATGATAGTCTTTGTACAGTAGACTGTGGTTCTTACTGAAGTCCAGAACATTCCTATTATGGTTATGTGTACTGTGACATGGCAGACTAGTATCTACGACAAAAGTGGACAACATGTGAAATAAGTGGGCAAGTTATAACTAGGGGAAGATCTGGATATTTATAGTATAAGGAAGACTAAGTCATTTATAAAGCTTCACACTACTGGCTGATCTGAATGACTCTTGCCATAGGGTGTGACATTCTGGAAATTATTATAGTAGGTGACAATGTATGTATATTTAGGATAGTGTGGATGCCAATAAGTGGCACAGATATAACACTACAGGCTGTTCATGAAGCACTAGGGGGCAGATGTAAACAGGGCCATTTTATCACATTTGTTGGTTCTGTTCAAAGTTTTCATAAGTGGGGCCCCTCCACATAATTTAATTTCCCATTAAGTAGCCCCCAAACAAAGCCCCCTCAGTGACAATTAAATTAATATATTACATACAAATTAAAAAAAAAGGTGTTATACTTACCTAACACTGTTGCCACAGTGTTAATCCGACTGTAGTGATATCTCCAACTCAGCTCTCATTGTGCCTCACTGTGATATCTCCGAGCTCTCGTTGTGCCTCTGCCTTAGACATTATCATCTGAAGCCTGACTTGTATTCAACTTTAACTGTATCCTAAGTCACAGATAGAGTTGGAAACTCTACCTGCCACCCGGAACAGCGGGGCAGCCCCTGAAATGTGGGACTGTCCTGCTCGATCCAAATGAGATAAGGGATCTCCACTATCATAGGACCCAGTACCGATGCACCGTTTCCCCTATGATTAAAGCAGCCCTGGATATAAATATGAATACTATATGAGTAGCACTTTCTTTAAATGCACAGGTCAATGGAGTAGGTACTTTTATTGGGTTTCTTGTTTTTAAATGATGATACAATACACATTTATGTTTTATCAAGAATGCACATTATACAGTATATTCTTTAGCACATAATCCACATGGCAATTCTATATCAGCATTGTTAAAGAAACAGTGAATGGATTATTAACACCAATAAGGCTAGAGGTTGTATGTCTCAACACACCTGAGGTCAAATAAAGTGTTAACATACAAGAGTAACCATAATCAGTTGGCCAATATATGAGGATACATAGAAGATGGGCCTTATACAAAACTCAAAAACGGCAAAGAGAAACTGTACGTTTGCCAGCAGCGCCATTCTTCTAGGAATTTATAGTAACAATGTTGACTACATTCATGTATTTACACTTTCAACCCTTCCTGACCTCCATAGCATACAGTTTTCCCTGATAACTCAATATCTACATGAATGTAATGTAGAGAAGAATTGCTGGGTTGAGAACATGTAGTGAATGAATCAGTTATTTTAGTAAATAACATTTCTTTGTCTCACATGGTGACAGTCAATTCATATCTGAACCCAAGACAGAGATGGGGAAAGGAGAGAAAAAGTGGAAAAATATTTATAAAGTGTGAAGCATCTTGGGGTCGGGTCTTGCTTACATGTCTTTTCTGTAAAGCTCATTCCTTCTTTCACTGCTCATTATTTTGGAAAGGGCAATGCAGTTCTCAAGAGAATATATATATATTAAACGAGGGGTACCAATAATTTTGTCAATGTGATATATATATATATATATATATCACATGGACAAAATTATTGGTACCCCTCGTTTAATGAAAGAAAAACCCACAATGGTCACAGAAATAACTTGAATCTGACAAAAGTAATATATAAAAATTCTATGAAAATGAAAGTCAGACATTGCTTTTCAACCATGCTTCAACAGAATTTTTTAAAAAAGAAAACTCATGAAACAGGCCTGGACAGAAATGATGGTACCCTTAACTTAATACTTTGTTGCACAACCTTTTGAGGCAATCACTGCAATCAAATGATTCCTGTAACTGTCAATGAGACTTCTGCACCTCTCAACAGGTATTTGGCACACTCCTCATAGGCAAACTGCTCCAGTTGTCTCAGGTTTGAAGGGTGGCTTTTCCAGACGGCATGTTTCAGCTCCTTCCAAAGATGCTCAATGGGAGTTAGGTCAGGGCTCATAGAAGGCCACTTCAGAATAGTCTAATGTTTTCCTCTTAGCCATTCTTGGGTGTTTTTAGCTGTGTGTTTTGGATCATTATCCTGTTGCAAGACCCATGACCTGTGACTGAGACCAAGCTTTCTGACACTCGGCAGCAGATTTCTCTCTAGAATCCCTTGATAGTCTTGAGATTTCATTGTACCCTGCACAGATTCCAGACACCCTGTGCCAGATGCAGCAAAGCAGCCCCAGAACATAACAGAGCCTCCTCCATGTTTCACAGTAGGGACATTGTTCTTTTCAAGCAAGATATGCTTCACTTTTCCGTCTGTTAACATAGAGCTGATGTGCCTTGCCAAAAATTTCGATTTTTGTCTCATCTGTCCATAGGACATTCTCCCAGAAGCTTTGTGGGTTGTCAACATGTAGTTTGGCAAATTCCAGTCTGGCTTTTTTATGATTTGTTTTCAACAATGGTGTCCTCCTTCTTTCATTAAACGAGGGGTACCAACAATTTTGTCCACGTGTGTATATAATTCTAACTATAGCACTAAAACTTAAAGTGTAGGCTGTAGATATGACAGTAAAGGCAGCTGATGTGACACTATGACACTAGAGGACAGACTGGACTGTACATGTCACACTAGAGAGCATACTCTAGACATGACACTAGAGGGCGGGCCATAGAGATGACACTAAATGGGAGCTGGTAGATGTGACACTAGAGAGCAGACTCTAGACATGACACTAGAGGTCAGACTGTAGATATAACAGTAAATGGGAGATGGTACATGTGACACTAGAGAGCAGACTATAGACATGGCATTAGAGGGCAGGCTGTAGATATGACAGTAAATTGGAGATGGTACATGTGACACTAGAGAGCAGACTATAGACAGGATACTAGAGGGCAGACTTTAGACATGGCATTAGAGGGTAGGCTGTAGATATGACACTAAATGGGAGGCAGGCTGAAGAAATTACCCTTTTGATACCTTACTTCCAGTGTACTAAATATACCATACACCTCTCCATATTTCCAAAATTCTTAGAGCCCCTCTATGCTATATATTACATATGTAACTTGGGAGGATAATCTTATTTATGACCCTTACTCAGGGACTTGCAGCATTTGAGAGTTGAACCTCATTTATTTCTAGATATCCTGGTTACTAGGACTGTCACATTTTTCTGACATTTATTCTTGATCACTGTGCTGATGAGTTTGGTTTTTTGTTTCTTGGGGATAATCTGTCTCCTTTGAGAAGGTTATTTTGCAAGGTGTTATAAATGTGAGGTTATTAGATCAACATGTCTTCTGGATGATGAAGATGATGATGACCTACTGTCAGCTGCACATACAGTCCTTTAAAAAAATGTAACCCTTATTATTGTGTATTTGGGACATTGATCTACAGAAATGTCATATAGACAAAGAATACAGTTAACTTAACAAAACAGTCTATTCCAGATTTGTTGCAGAAATGTTTATGATTTAAAATTTGTTCCATGCATCTGGGGATGGGATAGATTCTGCATAATGTGCATGAATCGTTACTCAGTTAGCCTCTAAAAGGTATCGCCTGATTTCTTGAATCTTTAAAAACACCCATTTCGGTGTTTGGCAATTTCTGCAACAGATCTGCCAAACATTGGCTCATCTAATACCTGTATTGCTTAAATGGTTGAACCACATATAGCAGCAAAAATGGCAAGCAAAAGTTTCAGTCTATCATCTGCGTGGTATTCAGTCCTGGGGAAAGGGACAAAGGCTAGGTTCATATGGTGGAAAGTGAAGAGAAATTTGAGGTGGTCTTCCACCGAAGACTCTTCTCCAAACTTTGGCCCTGTGCATCCTTCAGAAGAAAGCTGAAGCAGAGCTGAGTTAGCCACGAAATTTTCGGCAAGATTGAGCAGAACACTTCTTTATTCAGCGTCCTGAAAAAAAGAGCATCTGTCTCACGGGAGGCAGATTCCAACTGGAATTTGGAGCTGATTGTGAGGCAGAATCCACCTTAAAATTAGCTCCAAATTCATGTGAATGGACCCAACAAATACTTTGACACAGCACCAGTGTTTGAGGTAAAATAGCACAATGCCTTGATAAATATAGCAAACATTTCATCGTACTTGCACCATTTTTTCCAGTTGGATTAGTACATGAATCATACTGTGTCTCATACAACATGTGTACATGGAATTATTTCTACACTCATCATAGGAATACCTTTCATCTCTTTGTGATGATAGAATTGTTGACCATCGCTTCCTCCAGGTTAATCAATAATTGTGTGATTGTACAAGAGGCGTCTTATATAACACAAGGCAATTTCTGTCTTTCATTGTCCATCGCATCTTTGTCCTGTAGATGCCTCAATCAAAAGGTGGTGGAAAGAAAGGGCCTGGAGTCAAACATTCGAGGCAGACGTAATGCCAGAACACACAGACCTCCCACCGCAATCATCGCTCCCAAAGAAACAATCAATTCACCAGTAATACTTCCAGAGCAAACATGTTATTAAGTTGTACTTGGCGCTATTGTTCATATGAGGGCTTGCAATTTAAATAAAGCAGAGATTATTATTATCATTTTTTTATGAACTTGGGAAAGAGATTTTTCTGTTCTGAGCGATGTAGATAATAACATTCGGATTTTATGCAAAAAATGAAAAAAAGGCGTCTCGCCTTGTGTTCATTTTTAATTCATTAGTAGACTGTAGACATTGAATTCAGTTGCTGAGCAGTATACAGAGCAGTGTCTTAAGTTATAGGGAAAGCTTCAACAGGGGAAATATGACCACATCTGCCATGTCTGGCTGTAAACCTATAGAGCAGGAACGTGATGCGCAGAGTAACATAGCTGCCGGGGAGTGCAGAGGTTGCTGGTGTCCCAGTATCTGGGAAGGGGGGAAATAAGTGTGGATTAACCTCCTTTATCATGAAATGTAAAACTGTACACCTGTATTTTAGGCACCCCTGAAAAATATTACTTCAGAGAACCCCACCAAAAGACAAAAAATTCTGTTTTGATGCAGTTTTAGCAGTTTTTGATTTTACAGGTGTAACAGGTTAAATAAATTTGTTTAACCAGTGAAATTAGGAAACTTAATCAAAAACTGCATCAAAACTGCATGCAGTTATTATCTAGTGCAGTTTTAATGCAGTTTTAACTGCACCGTGTGAATGTAGCTTTAAATCTACACTATCCTATACAACCCACCGAAGCACCCCCACCCAGCACATATTAGGCTGCTCAGCTATGCAGCATTAAAAGTGTCCTCATTCCACTCTGGCAAGAACATTGGGTGCTACTTATAGCAAACAGGCGCCTAGTGTGCATCATGTCACATCTGCTGCAAGCTGTAGTAAGCCCTGGGATTGTTTTTTATATCTGTGGAGTGTTGGTTCATTCCCAGCAGCTTCTTATGGCACCCCAGTTGGGAATGTCGGCTCTAGACAAGGATATCCTACTATAAAAAAATAAATATTTCAATTTTATCCTGTATACAGGTCTTGCTCAGTGTGAGTCATTCTGTAGAGTTGTTTGGTTGGTGAAACTAGTCAACACTGGGTCCTTCAAGTGTAAAGATCACAGAGGGATATCGCTTGTGTATTATGTAACTAATCCAGGACAGGTCTGTGAAAGGAGGTATTGCTGCTGTTTGCTTTACTAAAATGGGTTGAGGCCATAACTTACCATGTCTAGGCTACGTCCTCATCTGTGATTATGGGACTTTGTATTTGTGAAAAAAAAACCTAATTGCTCGAGTGACCTGTGATCATAATAGATGCCGAAGTGTTTTTTGCTTTCAGATGATATTAACAATGATCTTTGTCTGTTCTCTGTCTGTAGGTCAGTCCTCGTCCTTCACCCAACAACCACAGGATCAAGTAGTTGTGGCGGGGAGGCCAGTGAGCTTACCCTGTGCTATCCCTGGTTATCATGGCGTCGTACTCTGGATCAAAGATGGATTGGCATTAGGCGTTGGAAGAGATCTTTCTGGTATCAAACATCTACTATTACTAATGTAGCTTCATTCCTATGGGATACTTCATTTTTGCTTTGCAATAGATATTTTATACTAGTAGATGTTTTTGGCTTTACATTGTTACAATTTCTGACAGAACAGGAATCTAGCATACCTGATAATCGAATACCCCCAAATCTGCAAATTTCAGAAGGCTCCTCATAAACAGCATTTGAACCTTCAGCCCAAAATCTTGCTCCACCATGGTTTGATGACATCATCATTAGCATCATCATGATCTGTCTAGGACTGTAGTTCTGCCTGTAGGCTGCAGTCTAGAAAAAGTGACAGGGAGACTCCAGGATGGTGGCTTTAGTGTAAGAACAACTTTTAGGGGCAGGTAATGTGTGCTGCAAATGCAGAATTTTTAGTTGCTGTAACTTCTTAGTTGTGTTTCTTGGCATCTGAGACTACATGATGGGTTGAAAATTCTTGTATCTGATTTAGGCTATCCACGATACTCTGTAGAGGGTGATCACTCATCTGGGGAACACCACTTAAAAATTCAACGTGCAGAACTTCAGGATGATGCATTGTATGAATGTCAGGCTATACAAGCTGCCATAAGATCACGGCCAGCAAGACTCACTGTCCTGGGTAAGTGATTTATTTCCTTTTGGATCAGTATATTGCTTAGATAGAACCTTTCACCACCTCCAATAGCTCAAGTTTTTGCACCCTTTAATAGGTCCAGCTCCACTGATTTTGATACAGTTTAATTTATTTCTGTAGCCCCCACTGTTCCTGAGAAATGAGTGCAGTTAGTTTTGTGCCTGATATTCTATCTAGGCTTTCTGCTGTGAAGTGAGTGGAGTCAGATAGGAGCAGACAAGGGGGCGTGATTTTGAGGATTCTGATATTGTCCATTTAGAAAGTTGAAAGCCTAATTAGCATATTAGGCTTGGGGACAGTGAGGGCACAGGAAAAATGTCAACTGCCCCAAAGTCAATGGAGCAGCGCCTATTAAAGGAAACAACTGGAGTTGGTGGAGATGGTGAACGGTTCTCTTTAATGTATCTACTGACGTGTCATGTGAGTGGTTTTAGGTTTACTGTCCCTTTAACTTTGGTGTTCCTCTCTGACAGTTTCTATTAATATTATAGGGTATATTGAACTAATAAAGGTTATTCCTATCTACAACAGATTTGTACAATATGATTTGACCACAGCCACAAGTAACAGCATAAAAAGTGAAGAAAATTGGTTTCTTCAGGATTCTGAGCTTGAAGCTTATTACCAGTAATAGATGTGAGATCCACCCTTCTTCCCACTAATATTGTACTATTGTCAAAATTACAAAAAAGTAATAGAGAGTGGAGAAGAAGCGGGGCATCATCTTCCTAAGTTATTTGTCACTATAGTGGGATAATTTTGCATTTTTATATTTTCACATGCATACATATAGACACACATATAGGCTAAAAGCCAATGCCACAGCCACACTTATACTGGAATTATGGCACTTTAGAAGTATGATGAGGTTATCACAGCTGGAAATATCCCAGATAAGATAAGATTGAGATCATGGAGGAAGGCATTTTTCCACACACAGCCAACTTCCTGTCAGGTCTCTGCAGCAATCTTTTCCCAGACTGAACAAGCTGATTACAGATGGCACTGATTGCTCATTTTCTATAAGTTGGTCAGTCAACTATTGGATAAAAGTGATGCTCTTTTAATAAAAAATTCTTGTGCATGTTCAGTGATATAACGTAGACTATTACATTACAAGTTGAAGTCTCTTCGTGGCAGATGAGGGCCTTAAACAACCAGTCTATGTATAGCAAATGGGAAAACCTCTTAAGCTCATGTAAATGGCCCTTATCTGCGGGATGTTCTCAGAGCCCACTTACAGGACGCTGAATCAATACCCACGATGAGACTGAAATATTTATCTCTGCGGAGAGGATGCAGATTTGTCACGTCGCTGGTGACTAGAACCGCCGCTCCTCATTATGTAAATTGTGACTTTAAAGCGAGCTCTGCGTTAAGCCTAAAAAAAACATGATGAGTTGATAAGAGTTGGGAAAAAATTGATTGAGATGAAATCATTGGGTGATTTTTGAGGCAGCGCAGCTCATTAGCTGTGTGAATAAGCCCTGATGTTAATTAAACAGAGTTTGGAGAAATTCAAACATGACGGATTTCTTAGTAAAATGCTAGGTAAACATTTTTGGCTGAATCACTAGGGTTTTGACTGCGCCTGCAGATCAAAGCTGCAAGAGGTAGGAGGGGGCTGCTTAGCTGAAGAGGCAGGACCCTATAGCCGAAGGGATATTGTCTGGGGGTATATATGTATCATCAGCATGTCTGCAGCCCACCATAGGAAGTTTGCTGGGGGCCCTGCTCATCGTGCTAATGTCACAAGGCTCTCTGAGACACTCTCTAATTAGTGCTAAGTTTGTTTCCAGAGCTTCAGACAAATTACTTATTGCTTTGTGGTATTTTAACGTGTTCCCAGGAGGGGCAGACAAGTAACAAGGGATGAAGATGAAAACTTTCAACCAACATGAAGTTCTGAGGCTGGGGCAGAGAATGGTACTTAAGACATATAGTAAAACTATAACTGAATAATGGTGGTCAAAAACTGATTGACTGGCTGACTGTAAGAGGTGGGAGGAAAATTAGAAAAATTAATGAAATAACGATAAAAGGGGGGGATAGATACAAGTAAGAGAAAGAGATATGAGATGGATGGATGGATAGATAGATAGATAGATAGATAGATAGATAGATAGATAGATAGATATTAGGGGGAGATATGGAAGAGATACATAGAGAGATAAGATACAATAGATACTGTAGATAAATATCTCAGAGATCTAAGAAATAGATTGCTGCATATGAGATAGATGTAGATATTAGAAAGAGAAGAGAATTTGCTGGGATGTCCACTTCTGGATAGATGGTCAACTGTCTTGCATGTTTTCCACTTGGGAATAATCTTTCTCACTGTTCAGAAATTTCCCAAATTGATGGCCATCAACAATTACTTCTCTAAAATCATTGCTGATGACTTTCCTCCTTGACATTGTGTTAACACTCTTCCGATTGATCCAAACCAGCAAACTGCCAAATTGTCTGCTTTTAACGAGGTGGTCATACATGCTGATGATAATCAAGGGCATTAGATGGTAGCAGTAAGGGTGTACTTCATTTTTTACACACTGCTTCTGAATTTGGCCTATTTTTGTTAAGTAAATAATGGCATGGTGTAATTTGCAATGTGTTGTTCATCTGAGGTTGTATTTACTTAATGTTAAGACCTTCTAAGTACTAGTCTTGATTAGAGATAGGTGAAATTCGTTTAGCGAATATTCATGAAGTTCAGCCCTCTGTTTCATTTCATGCCAAACTTGTTGGGATAGAATGCTATTATTGTACTCTTGGATCTCATCAGACCCTATAGTATAACAAGTGGAGGCCTAGGGGAGGTGAGGAAAACAACAAACACTTAAACTCACCTTACCTCACCTCACCTCCTGGGCATCTTTGCGGCGTCTGGCAGTCCCCAGCATCCTCTTCAGTTTCTTTTGGGAATTTTGGTTTGAATCTGGTTCTAAATGAATCAGTTTGCTTATTCCTAGTCCTGATGTGTAAAACCATTAAATTCAAAGAGGGTGTACTATGGATAGATAGATAGATAGATAGATACAGTGGGGAAAAAAAAGTATTTAGTCAGCCACCAATTGTGCAAGTTCTCCCACTTAAAAAGAAGAGAGAGGCCTGTAATTGTCATCATAGGTAGACCTCAACTATGAGAGACAAAATGAGAAAACATATCTAGAAAATCACATTGTCTGATTTTTTAAGAATTTATTTGCAAATTATGGTGGAAAATAAGTATTTGGTCACCTACAAACAAGCAAGATTTCTGTCTCTCACAGATCTGTAACTTCTTCTTTAAGAGGCTCCTCTGTCCTCCACTCATTACCTATAGTAATGGCACCTGTTTGACATTGTTATCAGTATAAAAGACACCTGTCCAGAACCTCAAACAGTCACACTCCAAACTCCACTATGGTGAAGACCAAAGAGCTGTGGAAGGACACCAGAAACAAAATTGTAGACCTGCACCAGGCTGGGAAGACTGATTCTGCAATAGGCAAGCAGCTTGGTGTGAAGAAATCAACTGTGGGAGCAATAATTAGAAAATGGAAGACATACAAGACCACTGATAATCTCCCTCGATCAGGGGCTCCACGCAAGATCTCACCCCGTGGGGTCAAAATGATCACAAGAACGGTCAGCAAAAATCCCAGAACCACATGGAGGGACCTAGTGAATGACCTGCAGAAAGCTGGGACTAACGTAACAAAGGCTACCGTCAGTAACACACTACGCCGCCAGGGACTCAGATCCTGCAGTGTCAAACGTGTCCCCCTGCTTAAGCCAGTACATATCCGGGCCCATCTGAAGTTTGCTAGAGAGCATTTGGATGTTCCAGAATAATTTTGGAAGAATGTCATATGGTCAGTAGAACTGTTTGGTAGAAACACAACTCGTTGTGTTTGGAGGAAAGTGAATGCTGAGTTGCATCCAAAGAACACCATACCTACAGTGAAGCATGGGGGTGGCAACATCATGCTTTGGCGCTGTTTCTCTGCAAAGGGACCAGGACGACTGATCCGTGTACATGAAAGAATGAATGGGGCCATGTATCATGAGATTTTGAGTGCAAACCTCCTTCCATCAGCAAGGACATTGAAGATGAAACGTGGCTGGGTCTTTCAGAATCACAATGATCCCAAGCACACCGCCAGGGCAATGAAGGAGTGGCTTCGTAAGAAGCATTTCAAGGTCCTGAAGTGGCCTAGCCAGTCTCCAGATCTCAACCCCATAGAAAACCTTTGGAGGGAGTTGAAAGTCCGTGTTGCCCAGCGACAGCCCCAAAACATCACTGCTCTAGAGGAGATCTGCATGGAGGAATGGGCCAACATACCAGCAACAGTGTGTGCCAACCTTGTGAAGACTTACAGAAAACGTTTGACCTCTGTCATTGCCAACAAAGGATATAGAACAAAGTATTGAGATGAACTTTTGTTATTGACCAAATACTTATTTTCCACCATAATTTGCAAATAAATTCTTACAAAATCAGACAATGTGATTTTCTGGATTTGTTTTCTCATTTTGTCTCTCATAGTTGAGGTCTACCTCTGATGACAATTACAGGCCGGCCTCATCTTTTTAAGTGGGAGAACTTGCACAATTGGTGGCTGACTAAATACTTTTTTTCCCCACTGTAGATCTGAGAGACATAAGAGAGATAGATATGACAGATAAAGATATTAGACAGAGATATAAGCAGTTATTCCTTTTTTCACTTCAAAATTGTGGAGTTCATCTTGTTTAGAAAAAAAATAAATAGATGGATATAAGATAGATATTATACATAGGTAGATAGATAAATACTTAGGCGAGCACTGCAGTCTCTTCAATATATACATTGGTGAATGGGACTTCAATATTCAATATGCTACTAAAAGTGCAGTGTTCTGAATATCAACAGCGTCCCTGACCAATTTAAAGATTTAGCAGTCTGTGTGCATTGCGGCCCCTTCAAACATGCCTGATCGGCTAGGGTGCTGTGAGTAGATAAGAGGATAGACCATCAGTTTTAAATGATGGAATAACTACGTTAAGTCACTGTGGAAGATACATTAAAACTGAGCAAATCGCCTAATCACCCTGTGTATGTCTGCTGTGTACCAAGTGTTGCCTCCTCCACATACTTGGTGCTATGCTTTGTTCTATAAAGGGTTACTTCGGGTAGGTCAGGTACACCATACCATCTGTAAATTGATGGCTGACCTCTCAAATCAGTATGGTTGTTGAGAAAGCTTTGTACTTGCAGACAGTAAATCAATGCTACTTGTACAGAGACAACTACAATGGCTTGACAAGGGCAAGGCAGGGGTAAGTGTGTAGGTACACTGCTGAGTGGCATGAGTCTTCTCCAGCCTCAGCAATAATAACTTGCTCTGTTGTACCTGGAAACACCTGGGACCAGCTTCTTTCAAGAGCAAAAGATTACACTCACAATGATCAATCAATGGTAAGCGCATGAATGGAGCCTTGCTGCAGTATCAGATCGCCTGTGGAACAAGGGCTGAGGGGATGGCAGCACTTATTAGGATCAATGTAGTCAGGGCAAACCACAAATGAATGTGTAATGCTAGGGGTCAATAGATAGAATGCACTGTGCAGGGGGCAGGAGAGGTCTCACGCTGATGATAAATAGCATGATAAAAGAGAGCAGTGCAGAGATCACTGCGTGATAAGGACTTATGTCACTATCCCTGGCACATAGATACAAGGACAGCCCAGGAGATCGCTGACATTAATATGTCCTTTATATCATGGCATGTGGAGCTCCTGAACTGAAGACTGAACAGATCTTGTCAGATCTTTACAATCTCCATTAAAGTTAGTCACTATCTGTGGGTGAAGCTTACCTGATATATTTTCTTTGTTGTCAGTCACATATAGGATGTGCTTCATTAAGTTGCAGCTAAGATCAGTGACTTCAGCTTAGGGTGGTTTCACACTTGCGCTTGAGTCCATCCGCTGCCAATCCGAGTGAAACTCTCGGGAAACTGGATCGGCACCGGACAGGTTAGCGACGCATTGCTTAAAAACCCATTCATTTGAATGGGTTTTTAAAGCAATGTGCGGGTGTCTGATTGCACCCTCTGCGCTGTGAATCCAGTTTTTTCGTCGGAAACAAAGTCGGACATGCAGGACTTTGTGTCCGATGAAAAAAAACTGCTTCGCAGCGCAGAGGGTGCAATCGGACACCCGCACATTGCTTTAAAAACCCATTCAAATGAATGGGTTTTTAAGCAATGCGTCACTAACCGATCGCTATCCGGTGCCTATCCAGTTTCCCGAGATTTTCACTCGGATTGGCAGCGGACGGACTCAAGTGCAAGTGTAAACCCACCCTTAGCTGCATTTTCTGTTGGAGTATATGGTAGTTTGGAATTCAGCTCCTGTCTCATTAGGATACTGCTTTATCTCCCAGTGCTTTATTCTACAATTAGGACACAGCTATAATCACTGACTAAGTACTTTAGCTTTGCTTCACTGCCTATTGGAGTCTGAACCTAAAATGTACTAACTTTCAACATACTTTGCATGAATCAGTAGCACAGTGTGTGTACATGACAAATAACATTATTTTGGGGCATTATATGACTTGTATTCTGCAATATTTAGCAGTTTTCCCATCTGCATGCTCCATCTTGAACTGATTGTTCTTCCTAAGAACAATGGTGGTTAGAGACCAGCTGCCACGGGCGTGACTTAAGGGATTGCATAAGGTGCATACACACCCGGGCCCCGGAGTCTTAGGAGGCCAATAAGCACTGGCATCAGTATTGAGATTGCAGCTTCCACCTAGCTCATGAGCCAAGGAGACCCACAGATTACCCCCACCACACTAAGGCTGATTAAACTTCTTTGGTCTCGTATTGATTTCCAGGGTTGTAGCTATAGGGGATGGAGCAGTAGCAGTCTCTACCCGCCCTGAACCCTGGGGGGCCCCTAAAGATCCCTCTGCGACATGAAATATACCACTATTCAAATGGCACAATGTAGGAATGGGGCCCCATTACAAATTTTGCACTGGGGCCTAGGAGCTTCAAGTTACGCCTCTGTCATACATTGCAAGTATAGGAAAATCTGCTGCATAATATACCCTCCCACTCAGAGGCACTTAAAGGGGTTGTCCAGGGGAAAAAATATATTTTAAATTGGTTGGGGGCGGTAAAAAATTTTTTTAAAAATCATACTCACCTTTCCCTGCGCGTTCTGGTCCTCCTGGGCCGTTGTCTTCTGGCGGAGGCCCCCCGCCGCATGTGACCACCAATCAGCAGCCTCAGCAAAGGGCACATGACGTCACTACCTCAGCGGCTTCAGCGGAAGGGATCCGGGAGGTCACAACCAGTGAGCAGTTTCACTTTGAGAAGACACCTGAGCAGCAGGACCGGACCGTACTGGGAGATCACCAGAGCACCAGGGACAGGTGAGCATGATTTCTTTTTTTTTCACCTTCCCCAGCCTATTTTAAAAATATTTATTTTGCCCGGACAACATCTTTAAGGTGAAATAGAAACTTACTATTCATGTGCAGAAGCCTCAGTCTGTGACTCTCCATCTCTTAAACTAGGCTTGTGCTCGCTTCCCACTCTATAGACTTCTCTTGTGAGCTGTAATATGACACTTCTGCATACCTCCCAACTTTCAAAGGATAGAAAGAGGGACAGTATGTGTGGCGAACTATGCTCCACCCACTTTTATGTTGACCCCGCCCACTCTCATCCATTTTTTTTTTATGTGCCCCCACACAGTATATTGCTCCTACAGTCACTCTAACACTATATGCCTCCACATTATAATGTTCCTCTCCAATTGCCCCACAATATGAAGTCCCTCTCCTCATGCTCCAGTTTAAACTGGGGGCAACTAGAAGGGGACATTAAATTGGGGCAGCTGGAAGGTGACATTAAACTGTGGGGGTAATTGGATGGGAACATTAAACTGTGGGCTGCTGGAGGGGGACATTAAACTGGGGGCAACTAGAGGGGGACATTAAACTGTGGGGGTAGCTGGAAGGTGACAATAAATTGGGGGCAACTAGAGGCAGATATGTCCCCCTCCAGCTACCCCCACGGTTTAATGTCCTCCTCCAGTTGCCACCAGTCTGATGTCCCCTTCTGACTTTCCTTAGTTTAATGTCCCCATCCAGTGACCCCCACTGTTTAATTTCCCCCCTCCAGCTGCCCCCATTTTAATGTCCCCCTTCCAGCTTCCCCCAGTTTAATGTCACACACTTTCTGACCCTCCAGTTTAATGTTCCTCTTCATCTGTCCCGTTTAATACCCCTCTCCCTCTGTCCCCAGTTTAATGTTCCCCTTCAACTGCCCCAGTTTAATGCCCCCTCCATCTGCCACCAGTTTAGTGTTCCCCCCTCCATTTGCCCATAAAGTTTAACATAATAAAACACTGATACTCACCTCTCCTCAATCACCTGCTGCTCTGTCTGAGGTCTCCCTCTCCGTAGCGTTCAGGGAGCTGCGTCATCACATCACACCTGTAGCTCCCGAGGCCAGAGCACACCGGGATGCACTTCACACAGAGTGGTGAAGCAGGAGCTGCCCGCGGACGGCTCCTGCTTCCTCCAGACGCAGATGAGTTGATACCGGGACATGCCTCCCAGCGACCAAGACAGCGGGACAGGACCCAGAATCCGGGACTGTCCCGCTGAATCCTGGACGGTTGGGAGGTATACTTCTGTCCCATTACTCTCAGCAGAGATTTCACAGTGAAAGTCAGTTTAGCAGGTAGGCGGAACAGGAAAAGTACCAGTTAAGTGGAGAAAGAGGCATTTTACTCCGATAAGATGTAATACAAAGTTTCTTATATTCATTTGTAGATGAGGTAGAGAGGTAGCAGTTGCTACCGGGCCCTGGAGGCTGAAGGGGCCCAAAGGCCTCGCTACAACATAATAAGGTACTGTACATAGCAAATGTTAAGTGGGGACCCTGTTACAGATTTTGGATCTAGCCCCATGAACTTCTAATTACGCCTCATGTTCAGGGCAAGGGATTTTGTGAGGTCAAGGGGCAAATAGTTTGTATAGTTAGATGACTGCATAATAAAACATAAAGAGATTGCAGATGTAAATGTATAGCTATATGTTATCACATCACAGCAGTCTCTTCACCATATAGCAGTCTGTCAGTGTAGTAATCCTCTGTCTCATTACAGCAGCTCTGGCCTCCTGGTGATGCAGGGCACGGGTTAACGCATTTCTCACCCACAGAAACTGATGTTCTGTGTAAGAAACATTTACGTTCCGTCCTTTGCAGAAGACAAGTGAAATTGCTTTACTTACATACCTATTAAGCCTCTTTTTTGCCGGGGTATGTCCTCTGAACTCTGCTGCCAGCTTTCATTTAGCTGGTGATCTTGTGTCTTGCCAAGTTCTGTGCTCTGGAAATTCATCCAAAGCAGCTTTCTCAGATGGAAGCAGAGACATGAAAGAGTTGGTGTCCTGGGGCCAAACTCACCGTATCGCAGGATGACAGATTATACCCGTCTACAAAAACACATAGCCAACCTGCAAAATAATATTGCTGCACATGAATCTTACCCGTGCCCTGGACTTTACCGACTGCAAATAACTGAAATGCATGGATGTGGGAGGATGTGGAATATTTTTAAAAAGATTAAATAGTAATTAAAATAATTTTTCAGAGTAGAACTAAATTCTCTTCTAGGAGCCTCGTAGATGGCAGACATATGCAGTATGACTACCCGTGATCACAGGGCTGATGTCATGGATTTATCTGGTCTGGAGGGAGGAGGACAGTAGCTGTGTTCATCCTGAGCTTCCAATTTTTGAACAGAATGTTAGAGTCACAGTGAGCACTGACACATAAGCAGCAATAGGAAGGAAGGAGAATGTAGAATGCAGCGTTATATAACATTGAGGATTTTATGCTATTCAGGGGGAGTTGGATGATAAGCCATATGTGTGCTGTACTGTACAAATCTGATAACTCTGTAATAAACAGATATACAAGTACAGAACCTGGTCTGACTCATGCCAGATTTTCCAGCATGCTGCAGAGAGCAGTTGTCACCTCTTTTTCACCTATCCGGGCTAGATGCTTACTATGTATTATCTACTGGTTGTTTATTAATATTTTATACCCTTTCCGAGTGCAGTATTTATTGTCTGGGTGCAAATGCTCTTTAAATGTTACTTGGGCTACTACTTGTCACTTGAAGCTTGCATTTCTGGGCACTGGAGCTGGCTGAACACTGGCCACCTAGTTCTGTGCTGTGTATATATTTAGCATTCTGTGCTTGACATAATTCGTAAATGAATTTTTACGCACATTTAATTGAGACGGTTAACTATTTGGAGAGTAAAATGGAGAGGGGGATTCTTTAGTCGGCTATAAATGTCTCATTAGTTATGACATGTTCTCCATAGAGAGCTGTCGGGGAATAGAGACTGGAGTGAGACACGCTGATTGTGACTGATGTGCATTTTCTGCATGGTTAGAGACGCTGCCTGTCAATCACTTAAAATTCATTTAACAGAGAGGTAAAAGGTGAAATGGTGTCTGCGATGGAATGAGGTATGAGCCTGATGCAGGAAGTCTGCAAAGTATTCAGCTCATCTGTGCTGAAGTTCATGTACTGTGAATGTCCTACCAGAAAGCGTCTGTATTGATGCCTGCAGCGCCACCTGTGTGAATTCTAATAAAAATTCTTTACACTTTCTAATATAGTTGCCATTTCTTAGGTTTGCAAAATCCATGTTTGCTGTCATTGAATGGAAACCATCATTCATCATCAAATCCATCCTCCTAATACTTCTCACAGTTGAGGGTTTGTTACAATTGTATCCAGTCTAAACAGTCCCCTGCAGCTCTATGAGCTAAGTACCCTGGACACCAGACTGATACATTTTTACACTAAGGCTAAGGCCCCACGTAGCGTCCTGTAGCAAAAAAGCGCTGCGGGAAAAACCGCGGCGGCAACGCATCACAGTTTTTCCTGCAGTGCTTTGCACAGAAATTTCGCAGAGGTTTCCTCTGCGGACTTTCTGCTTCAATCATACCTATAGGGAAACCGCAGCGTTTCCTTAGGTATAATTGACATGCTGCGATTTCCAAAACCACGACGGTTTTGGAAATCTCATTGTGTCCGCTGTACGTATTTTACTACAAAGTGGGGACGGGATTCGCTAGAATCCCATCCATTTTGCTGTGACTGTAAAATGCTGCATTTTTTTCTGTTGTGTTTTCACCGCGTGCAAACTGCAGCGTTTACGCCACATGGGGCCCCAGCCTAAAGCTGGATTCACATCTGTGTTGGAGTCTTTCTAAGAGACTCTGCCACGGATTCCGCCTAAAATTGGCATAGAGAAAAGTCCTGCAAGGAGGACTTTTCTCTCCACTGGTTTTATATTGAACTGGGAGGAAACCCAGCGGACCCCATTATAATCTATGGGGTCTGGGTTAACCACTTTTTAAGTGGACAGGGCCCCATGCGGACCCGAACGACAGAAACCCATTGCATTACCTATCCATTGTAGTGTACTAGTAGCACAGACAACATATTTGCGCTGCTGATTTGTTTAATCAACAAAATTCTGTTGCAGCTTGAGTTATAGTGTCAGACTAGCTAACTATCTTCTAAATGATTGCATGTTTTTATCAACTTGCATCAATACAGATCATCTCCTGCTGTTACAAGGGACTTTTAGGGTAAGGCGTCATGTAGCAAAACGCACCAAAAAGCGCTCTGGAAAAAACGGAAATGATCTTGTTTTTTTCCACAGCGCTTTTCATTGCAATTTTGCAGAGTTTTGCTCTGCAAACTATCTTAATACCTATATAGAAAACGTCCGCATTTCCGCAGGTATGGTTGACATGCTGCGATTTTCAAAAAGCGAGCACTTTTGAAAAGCAGCTTTTCCACTGTGAATTTTTTTTTCTGCAATGTTTGGATGGGATTAGCCACTTTGCAGGTACTGTAAAACGCTGCGTTTTTGCAACGTGTGGCTTCAGCCTTTTTTTGCTGCAGCTTTTGCTATGGTTTTTAGAGCTAAAGTCAGAAGTGAATTGAGTTGAAGGTAGAAGTGTAAGTACTTCCTTTATACTTCCCATTCCTTATGAAGCCACTCCTGACTTATGCAAAAAAAAAAAACACAGTAAAACATGCAACAAAAAAAAGCAGCTTTTCCACAACGTGGGGCCTCACCCTTAAAGAGGACCTTTCACGTCCTCATGTATATGCTGTTTTAAATACCGCTAGAAAGTAGACAGCGTTCCTTGGTCTTCATGATGCTCTCTGCACTTTAAACAGAACCCTGAGACTATCACAGAGCAGGTGCATTTATACGGAGACTTGATTACACACAGGTGGATTATATTTATCATCATCAGTCATTTAGGACAACATTGGATCATTCAGAGATCCTCACTGAACTTCTGGAGTGAGTTTGCTGCACTGAAAGTAAAGGGGCCGAATAATATTGTACGCCCCACTTTTCAGTTTTTTATTTTTTACTTAAGTTTAAAATAACCAATAAATTTCGTTCCACTTCACGATTGTGTCCCACTTGTTGTTGATTCTTCACCAAAAAATTATAATTTTATATCTTTATGTTTGAAGCCTGAAATGTGGCAAAAGGTTGAAAAGTTCAAGGGGGCCGAATACTTTCGCAAGGCACTGTATATATTTCCCATTTCTATTGTAGCCATTTTTGGCTTTGGCTCATAAAAACGCAGCAAAATCTGCAACAAAAAAATCAGATTTTCTGCAATGTGAGCAGTGGCGTAAATACAGGGGTAGCAGAGGTAGTGGCTGCCACAGGGCCCGGGACATTCCCGCCGGGCCCCTGATTTTTTTTTTTTTTTTTTTTTAATAGGCCGTTACCTGCTGGAGTAACCCCAGGCCTGTTTGGTGATGTCCCAGATGTCAAGTGGGCCAGGCCGGCATCGCGACGCATAATAGTTTGTGCAGGGGCCACTATGGGACATAATAGTGTGTGCAGGGGCCACTATGGGACATAATAGTGTGTGCAGGGGCCACTATGGGACATAGTGTGTGTAGGGGCCGCTATGGGGCATAATAGTGTGTGCAGGGGCTGCTATGGGGCATAATAGTGTGTGCAGGGGCTGCTATGGGGCATAATAGTGTGTACAGGGGCCACTATGGGGCATAATAGTGTGTGCAGGGTCCACTATGGGGCATGATAGTGTGTGCAGGGGCCACTATGGCGGATAATAGTGTGCGCAGGGGCCACTATGGCGCATAATAGTGTGTGCAGGAAAGTGGGGAATGCGGGGTTGGTGTGGGGGCCCATGTCAAATGTTTGCCTTGGGGCCCAGCCATTCCTAGTTATGCCACTGAATGTGAGGCATTAGCCCAAGTCTGGAACTCTACAGCCCCTTGTGACATTGGTCCCATTGCGAATATTTTGTGCAGTTTGAAATATATGATGGAACTTTTGTGAAGTTTACCACATTTTTTTTCTCTGTGGAAATCATGGGCAGAAATAAGATAGATGGCAAGTGCTGACTGCATGGGTCAATCACTATTGATAAAAGACTCCTCCATCCCAATTACCATAAGTGATGATGAGACGTGTTCTGCTGATATTCTGCCTCACACCCTACGCTCAAGCACTATTCACTGGTCAATTTTAAGAATCTCTGTCCAGGAAAAATAGATTAGTTTAAGTAAAAGAACCAGTGATTATGGCACTAGAGCTCACTCCAAAATCATGGGGATGTGAATAGACGTGACACTTATGTATCTGTTAGGCTCTGAGTGTGTTGCCTCTGAGCTTTCTGTTTGACATATTTGCCAGGAATAGCTCCTTATGTCAAACTTATCCATAGAGCTCCAGTCACCCAAAGGAGGTGAAACAATTGTCCTCTTTCCCTCTGTCTGTGTGGCATTACATTGGCATACCTTTTGTCAAATGTATAGGAAATTACAATAGACTTTCATATACAAAAGGACGCTGCATTTGTGTTGTATCATTTAAGTCAGTGGTCCCCAACATTTTTTGCACCAGGGATCGGCTTCAAGCAAGACCATGGCCTGGCAGGGCAGGATGGGGGTGGGGCAGGGGTGGGGATTTGGTCATATGGGGGCGGGGTTATGGAGGGGGTTGGATTTTAGTGCATACTTATCATTTAATTATGACATTTATAATTTGAATGTGATTCAACTCACCATAGGTTCAGAATGAGTAGGAGCACCAGGCTTGTTTCCCTGGATCAGAGGGAGCACTGGGCTTGTTTTCCTGTTGTTACAGTGACACCCGAAGTGTGTTCCTTATGTCCAGTCTACTCTGTAATCTCGTTTTTGCTGTTGTCATTGCAGAAAACCCAGTTTCACAAAGAAGATCCCCACTAGCATCCAGAGCTCCTCCCCCTCCAACTCGCAGAATATACAGCTAGCAGGAGGGGAAAGAGGGCTGGACACATATGACGTTCTTGTCCCTGCTCCTGTCTAAGCAAATTCTGCAAGTAGAGTAGCAGCACTGTGTATTGAGCCTCAGTGTACAGTACTGCTACTGTACTTAGCAGCGCTATACACCAAACAGCGCTGTAGACCAGGGGGTGCTGGCGAGACCTTGGTGTACAGTACTGTAGACCAGGTCCCCGCCAAGAGCTATGCCAGGAGCCACAACACTGTGGCCAGATCGCCGACCTGCCCCATTGTGCCCCACATAATGTGCTGTGCTGGGAGCCGTGTTTACTGACTTGCCCCCCCCCCCACAGCATAGCGCCCCCTTTCCTGGCCCCCACACAGTATTAAGCCCCCTTTACACACACTATAATGACTCATTTGGCCTTCACACAGTATAATGTCCCATAGCGGCCCATGCAAACAGTATAATGTCCCATAGCAGCCCTTGCACAAAGTATAATATCACATAGTGCCCCCTCCACAAAGTATAATGTCACATAGTGGCACCTCCACACAGTATTATGTCCCATAGTGGCAGCTGCACACAGTAGCAGCCTCCATACAGTAGCCCCTCCACACAGTATTATGTCCCATTGTGGCCCCAACAGTGTTCGCTGCAAATACTGCAAACATTTCGGGTTCAGCAGAACCCAAAATTTTGGGGGTACACCATCCACAAACTATTATTATACTCTGGGGTCTTTTCAGACCCCAGAGTATGATGATTGGAGGCCCAGGGGAGGTGACAAACAAAAAAAAACAATGTTACTTACCTCTCCTGCGCTACAGCACAACTCCTAGCTGTTTTCGGTCCTCTTCAATGACGTCACAGACATGGGTCACGCCGGTGCCATTATGTGTCACAACGCTGGCTTGACCTACGTGATGTCTGTGATGTCACTACAGAGGCTGAAGATAGCATGGAGTCGTGCCGGAGAGGTGAGTAACACTGGTTTTTATTTTCACTCACCCCCCGGGCCTTCGATCATTATACGCTGGGGTCTGAAGTCTTACTTGCCAATCCCCCCTCCTGCTCACGGCTATCTCCACTTCCCCTTTTTCCCTCCAGGAGGCCCAGCGACGTGATATGAGATGTATGGGGCCCCCTGGAGGGCAGAAGGGGAAGCGGAGACAGCTGTGAGCAGGAATGGGGATCGATAAGTAAATAGGACGCATTACCTTGCTGGGGTTACTATTTAAAAAAAAGAAAGGTTGTGGGCTCTGTGGCAGCTGCTACAGCTGCTATGGTGGTACTTATGTCATTTTTTTGTAGTCAATTTTAGGTTTGGCTCAAAAAACAGTATCAAAATCTGCAACAAAAAAGCAGCTTTTCTGTAACGTGGGGCTTTAGCCTTAATGCACTTCTCACTACCTCCACTTGAGCGACCTGAAATCTGTCCAGGCACCCCATAATAAATGTCTCTGTCTTTCCATTCACCAAGGTCATGGATTATTCTCTTTCTAATGTCCACAGATTTGTAATCTACCCATAAACCTCTGCTTGCAGTTTATAAAACAACATTCATGGAAAATTCCATATTTACTAGAATATCTATTAGGTTCCACCTAGAAATCCCTTCTCCTTAATGTGTTCACAGTGTGTTTGGGTCTGAGCAGCCAATAAATCCCACATTAAAGACACAAGGCGGCAAAATGAGATTCTGTGTCAAATTGACATAAAAATGCAAAACACCAACTTTAAAGAAGCCCGTAGCATTTTTCATACATTAGGCGAGAAATGTTTTCAGTCCCATTAAGCTAAGCTGCCTCTTGGCTGTTTCCGAGCTCAATCTGTCCATGCCACCGGCTACAGACTCCCCCACATTGACAGATAGTGCGCTGGGCACAGTTAATCTGGCAGATTGCGGCATAGAAAACGATGGGCCTCACAAGACCATCCGAAAGCTCATTTTTTACACAGCAATAATATAGAGGAAGGGTTATAGTCCGGGTATTTTGTACAGCACATTTGGAGCTGAAGAGGAAAGAAGGAGATGAATGGCCTGCTCTGTGTACAACCACAAGACTCATCATTATATATGTAAATTATCATTTCATGTATATAATATGCCATCAAGGTGTTCCACAGAATAACACTGCTGTGCTTTTATGGCATGTCTTATGTCCTAGTAAATCAGAGCAGCTGTCACCCCCACCAGCCGCCTTCCTCTGCATGTCAGTGGCCATAAATATTTTTCTAACATGTGATACATGAGAAGCGGATCTGGATGTTTACTGGAAGATAGCCAGTAAAATATTGTGATGCTTCTAGCTCCATCATTTCATCCCAGGGAAAGTTGGAGATTTTCTCCATAAACAAAAGGGACAATGAGAAAGGAATCATCCTAGATAATTGATCCATCCTGACGGGACACACGATCACCATCAACACCCCTTCTGTTCATCTTTTATATTTCCACTCAGACACCCCTTATTCCTCATAATGTGTTATGAAGCTCAGTAATGTCCATTGTAAATTGGCCCTGCAGATGGCGCTGTTGATCACACACACCCCTTAATCCAGAGGTAGCCTAACATTCTAGCCCATAAATCATCCTATTGACCTTTAATAGAGTTGTGAGAGTTCAGAGCTTTTTTCTATTTACAGCCAATGACTGGGTTCTCCCTGGTGGGTCATATGTGGAGGTGATTGTTAGCTTCTGTGTGGATATCCTAAGACACAAAACTCCTGCGCCCTTATATCTAAAAGAAGTATTCATGGTAAATTAGAGATCTGAAACGAGTATTAAGTGTTCTGTGCACCGTGAAATGAGATAGGAAAATGGCTAGATGGAAGACCTCCCTGGGGTGGCTGCATCTCAGACTGATATACATTAAATTGACTCTAGGACCTTGATTCTTCAGTATATACAATATGTGTCCCTGTACACACCTAGCTAATTCTATAAAAAGAAAAAGCCACTTGTCCATGTTTCTACCGTAGTATGTGGATCTGAGCTGCAATACCAGACACAACCATAGTCAAGAGCATGCTCGGATAGGCCTACAGGGGAGCAGGTAATTTCCCCAGTGGGCCCGTGACCCGTCCTGCTAAAACCAAGCCCTCATACAGCTATGTAGAAGGAAGAATAGGACTTTTGGAAGGCAGGTGTGAAAAAGAAAATGGAAAATTAAAACTGGCCTTAGTAGGTTGGACAGCCTTTAGAAAATAGGAAACTCTAATCCAGAAATGTGTCCAGTTGTCACATTTATAATAAATTTGTTATATTGCTTTAAATCTTATTTTATGTACATAGTAACAGAACATATGTACATAGTATATCTGATCCCATTCTGGATATAATGTCGTGTGCACAGTACAACTCCTATTTTCCTCTGCGCAGGATGTAATTGGTAGCACTGCATATAATGGTACAGTGTCTTCTCTACACAGTGGGACATTCCTTGTTTTACATGGTGGATGATTACAGCTTTTACATGGTATTATGTGCCCTCACTTGTGCTTCTTGGGTTGTACTATGTGTGAGATGTCCTGTAAATGCAGACTACATCTGCACCATTGTTCTGTAGCATGCATGTGGATTCTACGGTCTCAATGCATGAGAGGTTAGGTCTGTCCCTTTAATTCAGTGCCTGCCTCAATAAAGTAGACGCAGCTGTGATGACCAGGACAGGAATGTGGGACCTGCACAACAGGAGAATGTGCTCAGGATGCCTTCCAAGTTATTATCGTTATGCACGGCAAAGATGTTACTGGCGTTATACTGTCCATAAGTTGTGCGTGATCTTTGCAGCTACAAACATATTCACAGCCTGCCATCAAAACGCAGTTATTGTAGGGAAAAGTGAAGCATTCACCAAACTAGAAATTTGTAAGGAATAGATAGATAGATAGATAGATAGATAGATACAGTGCTGGCCAAAAGTATTGGCACCCCTGCAATTCTGTCAGATAATACTCAGTTTCTTCCAGAAAATGATTGCAATCATAAATGCTTTGGTAATAATATCTTCATTTAATTTGTCTTCAATGGAAAACCACAAAAAGAATTGTCAAAAAGTCAAATTGGATATAATTCCACACCAAACATAAAAAAGGGGGGTGGACAAAAGTATTGGCACCCTTTGAAAAATCAGGTGATGCTTCTCTAATTTGTGTAATTAACAGCACCTGTTACTTACCTGTGGCACATAACAGGTGGTGGCAATAACTAAATCACACTTGCAGCCGGTTGAAATGGATTAAAGTTGACTCAACCTCTGTCCTGTGTCCTTGTGTGTACCACATTGAGCATGGAGAAAAGAAAGAAGACCAAAGAACTGTCTGAGGACTTGAGAAGCAAAATTGTGAGGAAGCATGAGAAATCTCAAGGATAAAAGTCCATCTCCAAAGACCTGAATGTTCCTGTGTCTACCGTGCGCAGTGTCATCAAGAAGTTTAAAGCCCATGGCACTGTGGCTAACCTCCCTAGATGTGGACGGAAAAGAAAAATTGACGAGAGATTTCAACGAAAGATTGTGCGGATGGTGGCTAAAGAACCTCGACTAACATCCAAACAAGTTCTAGCTGCCCTGCAGTCCGAGGGTACAACAGTGTCAACCCGTACTATCCGTCAGCGTCTGAATGAAAAGGGACTCTATGGTAGGATACCCAGGAAGACCCCACTTCTGACCCAGAGACATAAAAAAGCCAGGCTGGGGGGGGCGTGGCCTGAACGCTGATGGAGACGGTCGCATAATCGCGAGCTCCCGTCTCCCCTGCCTTACCGCTCACCGAGCCCGCTACAGTCGCCCTATATGGGGAAGAAGCTCCCCGTGAGAAAGCCTCCAGTGGTCCCAGCAGCCGGCGGGGGTCCCTCCACCATGGACCCGTTCCTCCAGTGGCATCCCAGGGCCTCAGCGCGGGTCCCGACAGCACGGGGGACCGCGCGCACTGTCTCCCTCCCCCCGCACTCACCGGGACTCCTGCTCTCCTCCGCACAGTCCCCTGTCGGCTGATTCCTCCGCGGCTCCTCCTGACCTGTCTCCCTGCTCCCCAGACCGACGCTCCCTCCAGGATAGGCCTCAGGCGGCCGCCATCTTGGGGACTCCTCCTCACGTGGCCCAGGCACCATCTACAGATGCATCCTGCAGGCGGGATGCCAACTTGCAGGTACTGTCTTCTGCAGCCCTCCCCCCACCTTCACAGCCCAGCAGGACATTACCATGTCCCACAGTGGCCGGGACCACCAAACTGGACTTTCCTCCCCCCTGGGGGCCCCCTCTGGCCCTGCGCCCCTGCTTACCATGCCATCTGTACACCTCCCTCTGGGTGCCCAAGGGGTGGCGGGGCCGGTGGCGGTGGAGGGCCCAGGGGGCACGCTGTCATCGGGTCCCACGCCGGTCCCCCACCCCCTTCCTCAATCTGTCCAAGAACCTCCCTTACAGTGGCAGTCTATACTACAGCAATTGCCTACCAGGCAGGACTTTCAGCAAGACTTCAAACTTCTCATTGATGAGGTTAAACACACCTTTAAGCAAGAGCTTTCCGTGGTGCGCGCTGACTTGCGCCAATTAGCTGTCAGAGTGGATACACTGGAGTCCTCCCAGGATGAGACCCGTAACTATGTCTCCCAAATGTATGATGTGGTCTCCACCCAGTCCGAGATTCTTAAAGCAACCACTCGCCACCTAGAGGACCCGGACAACCGCGGTAGGAGGCACAACATCAGAGTTCGCGGTCTACCGGAGGCTACGGGGGAGGAGGATTTAAAGGCTACTCTGGAGGCCATCTTTAACATGCATTTGGGTAAGCCACCTGAACACCGCATCAAATTGGACAGAGCACATAGGGCCCTTCGTCCCAAAGGCACTACCGCTGCACCAAGGGACGTTATTTGCTGTGTGCAGGACTTTGAACTCAAAGAAGCTATTATGTCCCAGGCCCGCTCTAACACAGATTTTGACTTTGACGGTGCCAAAGTCCAGTTTTACCCTGACCTCTCCTGGATCACCTTGCAAAAGCGGCGTTTGCTCCGACCTCTCCTTTCAACCCTAAGGGAACACCAGCTTCAGTACCGGTGGGGCTTCCCTTTTGCTCTCATTGTCAGGAGAAATGGTCGCACTATCACTTTGAAATCTCACGCCGACCTGAAGGATTTCTGTGCTGCCCTGGATGTTCCCCTCCCTACGCTTGAAGATTGGGACTCTGCTGCCCTCCCCCCCCCCTCCGGCCCCGGTCTGGACTACTGTCCAGCTGAGAAGACGACGCCTGCCGTATCCGGACTCAGCATCTGGCACTGGGTCATCCCGTCTGTCATGGCGGGTTCCCCCCCCTTTGATTTAACCTGGCCCTCTGATGACTTTCGTTTTTGCTTCCATACAGGACTGATGCTGCATTAGTTAATGCTGGTTCCAGCACATTTCTTAAGTGTGGTTGGTTCTTCCTCTCAGTTATCTTATTGGCTCGATTTATTAGTATTGCTAATGTTTATTTTATATGTGTGGCAGGGGAGGTCGACGGGAGTCTCTCCTGGCTTGGATGACTGGCTCTTTGCTGCTAGCTGGCCCCTCAGCCTCGCCTCCCACCCCTTAGGGGTACGTTGCCGTGGTTTTTAACTACTTACGCGGAACTTTGTTATAGGCGGATTTACATTGGTCTTAAACCCTTGTATACCCTCCTAGTCCCTACCGGGAGATCTTTTTCCCGGTAATGGTGTTGTTTTATTGTAATTTACCTTCCTTGTTTTGCTTTCTGTCTTGTCTTTCCCCCTCCCCTCTCGTTCTTTTCTGTGTACTCCAGGTGTGGTCCTCACTCATCCTGATGAGACGTCGGCAAGCCTCCTGGACGAGACTCTGCTCCCCCCGGGGACTCCGCACCCTCATTGACTCCTTGTGGTAGGCCTCGTCCCCCTTGCGCCCCTCCCTTTATCCTGAGATATGGCTAAAATTGTATCCCTTAATGTTAAAGGCCTTAACTCCAATGTGAAGTGTAGGTTAGCCCTGGCGGAACTGCGTGCCCTTAAGGCTGATATAGCATTTCTCCAGGAGACCCATTTTGACAGCACCTGTAACTTTAACTTTGCCTTGCGTTTTTTCCCAACAATTTATTCGGCCACCCACTCTAAAAAGTGATCGGGGACTGCCATTCTTATCTCCTCATCATGCCCCCTGGAGGTCACTTGATCCTTTGGGGCGGTTTGTGATTCTCCACGGTAGGCCTGAGGGCCAGACAATCACCCTCTGTAACCTCTATGCCCCTAATTCCTCCCAACCTGATTTTCTTACTAAGGTCCTTAATAAATTGGAAGCTTTACCCCCTGCTGCCCTTATTGTCGGAGGGGACTTTAACATGTCTTTCTCGGACTCTATGGATCACCATTCCCTGTCAGGTACTTCCCGTCGCCTCTCCCGGCGTAGACTTTCAGCTCACTTCCGTCGCATAATCCGTCAGTATTCTCTCTATGACCTCTGGAGGATTAACTATCCGACTGACCGGTCTTACACGTTCTATTCGGCCCCTCATCAGACCCATTCCACAATAGATTATTTTTTTGGGAATGCTCCGGCTCTGCGCCTTCTTCGGGATGCCTCGATCGGCTCCATTACCTGGTCTGACCATGCCCCAATCTCTTTAGTATTGCGTGCCATTTCGGTCTGCACCAGAATATGCCATTGGCGACTTAACGAGAGTCTCCTTCAGAGGGCGCAGACTCGTGAGGAGCTCCGTACTCACCTAAAAACGTTTTTCAAACTTAATCTGGGATCTGTATCTTCCGTGGCGACGTTGTGGGAGGCCCATAAGGCTGTGATGAGGGGACATTGTATTGCCCTGGGCACCCGGCTAAAACGGGACGCTAATGCACGGCTTGAGGAGCTTCGGCTCCGTCTACAAAATGCAGAGACTCGCATGGCGTCTAGCCCGTCGCGGGCCCTCCTTAAAACCTTGATAGATCTTCGGGCCCAGATTAGGGAGACCCTTCTTCAAAAGACCACCAAGTTACTGCTTTACACCAGACAGCGATACTATGATAGGGCCAACAAACCCCATAAGCTTTTGGCTAGTCAACTACGAGAACGAACGGAAAGGGGGTCGGCTTATGCGCTGCGGCGATCTGACGGGGCCGTTGTGTACGACCTTAGTGAGATTGCGCATCTATTTCATGCCTTTTACTCAGACCTATACTCCCTCCCATTGGACTTACCCCCTGATCCTGCGACGCGCTCAGCATTATTGCAGGACTTCCTGTCTTCCTATAATTTGCCTGTCCTTTCCCCCGGAAGACCTTGCTCTTCTTAATAAACCTGTTACGACGGACGAGGTCTCCCAAATTCTCCAAGAACTCCCTAATGGGAAATCACCTGGCCCTGACGGCTTCACCTACCTATATTACAAGGTATTTGGGGCGGAACTGATCCCGCATCTTGTTTCCCTATTTACGGCCTTTTTGTCGGGCGAACCAATCCCTGATTCTATTTCACACTCTTTTCTAACCCTCATCCCGAAACCTGATAAGGACCACCTATATTGCAGGAATTACAGGCCCATATCACTTCTGAATACGGATCTCAAGCTGTTTACCAAGATTCTGGCGTCCAGACTTAACATGTGCCTCCCCTCCCTGATCCATAAAGATCAGGTGGGCTTTGATAATACCAGGAAAACCATCGATCATATAGACGTGGCATCTCGCTCTGGTTCCGAACTCTTGGTACTCAGCTTGGACGCAGAAAAGGCGTTTGATCGTCTAGGATGGCCCTTTTTATTTGAGATCCTGGCCACGTTTGGCTTTGCGGGTCCCTTCTTGACCGCAATCAAGGGTCTTTACTCCTCCCCGTCAGCAACTGTCAAGCTTCCTCACGCCTCGTCTCCCCCGTTTCGTCTGCACAATGGCACTAGACAGGGTTGCCCTCTATCTCCTCTTCTTTTTGTACTCTGTATTGAGCCACTGGCGGCGGCCATCCGTCTGAGCCCCGATATTGCGGGGGTTCGTGTACGCAATCGAGAATTCAAGCTTTCTCCTGACCCTTACTAACCCCCATGTATCCCTTCCCAACCTCCATGGCCTCTTTTCCCGCTTTGGTCGTCTGTCTGGTTATAAGGTCAATACTTCAAAGACAGAGGCCCTACCTATTCGAATTCCCCCGTCTAGCTTGGCTGGCCTTCAGGCCGCCTTTCGGTATAGATGGCAGTCCTCCTCGCTAAAATACTTGGGCATATATTTAACTGGATCCTTTTCCCAATTATACCAGGCAAATTTCCCCTCCCTTTTTAGACACATTCGGGCCCTCCTTACTAAGTGGTTGGTACTGTCTCTGTCTCTCTTTGGCCGGATCAAGCAGTGAAGATGTCTATCCTGCCTAAGCTGCTTTATTATTTTGAGACCCTCCCAGTCCCGGTGCCCCTTAGGGACCTCCGGGCGCTGCAGGGCTCAATCCCCTGATTTGTTTGGGCTGGAGGGAGACACAGGCTTTCTAGGCAGCTTATGATGACCCCAGGGAAAGAGGTGGCCTTTCTCTCCCCAATTTAGTTTTATACTACTGGGCGGCCCACCTACGCAGGGTCCCGGCTTGGTCCACCCTCCAGGCTTACTCTGGGTGGATGGAGATTGAGAAGCTGTGGCTTGCTGCGCAACATCCTAATTCCCTGCTTTGGACTAGTCCTCATTCCCCCCCCGGGAGTGCCTTGTTGGGCCCTATGGCACTCACGAGAGATATTTGGCGCACATGTGTATCCCGTTTCCCCCTCTCCTCCTCATGTTCCTCCATGACCGCTTTCCTTCTTCACCCTAATTACCCGCCTGGACTCACTGGGCCGCTAGCGGGTCCTTGGCTGAGAGCGGGCCTTTTTCGGTACGCTGACATCATTGATTATAGGACCCGGGCTCTTTTACCATTTGCTGATCTTCAGTCCGGATTTGGCCTGCCCCAGTCCAGTGAGTTCACGTATATACAGGTCTCCCATCTGGCCTCCTCTATTTTTCAAGGCCCCACAGCACCTATCCCTACGCTTTTTGAGAAACTCTGTAAAACGGGTGTTGGGACAACAGGGCTTATTTCTGATATATACCGCCTTCTTTCGAATCCCACCCCAGATGTTTTGCCCCAACATACTTATATGTCACGGTGGGAGGCCTATTTGGGGACACCCATCTCGAGTAACGATTGGTCCCTCATATGGAGAAGAGCACCCAGGACTTCTAGATGTGTTACATAAAAAGAAAATATTTTTAAGATGTTGATGCATTGATACCATACCCCAGCTGCACTTCACTCTTTTGACAAGAATGTCCCGGACTGCTGCTGGCGGTGTGGCACCCGCCCCGCACATATTTTCCATCTCTTTTGGAACTGCCCCCTTCTCCAGCCTTATTGGCACCAGGTTTGGGGTCTCCTGGAAGGGGTCCTGGGTGTTAGCCTTCCCCTGTCCCCTAGGACTTACCTTCTCAACCTCCCCCCCCCCCCTGATATTTTGCGCAGGCCCGCTCTCCAGCTCCTGTTACTCCTCCTTACCTCCGCTAGATGTCTGATTGCTAAACACTGGCGACATTCAGCCCCCCCGGCCCTGGAGGAGTTATACGCTAGGATAAAAGATGCACGCTCCCTGGAGTACCTGACGGCCCTTCTTAATAATGAGGAGGAGAGGTTCTGCTTGATTTGGAAACCGTGGGATGAGTTCTGGGCGGCCCGGCTTCTCTGATCTGGCTGCTGTGTGGCCCCTTACTTCCTGGATGTTCTTCTGTCGCCCTTCTGTCCTCCTGTCTTGTCTGCCCCTGTTTGTTGTCGGATTCCTTGGCCTTTATGGGGCCATTTCTGGCCAGTTTGTTTAAAGCCTGGTAATTTGTTGAGAGTGCTGAGTAATCTCTGTCTGTCCTATGTTTGTTATCTTCAGTTATCTTATTTTTCTTGTATATTGTTATTTTCTCTGTATGACAAAAACCTTTTAAAATAAACAGTTGAAAAAAAAAAAAAGAAGCCAGGCTGGAGTTTGCCAAAACTTACCTGAGAAAGCCAAAAACTTTTTGGAAGAATGTTCTCTGGTCAGATGAGACAAAAGTAGAGCTTTTTGGGAAAAGGCATCAACATAGAGTTTACAGGAAAAAAAAGAGGCCTTCAAAGAAAAGAACACGGTCCCTACAGTCAAACATGGCGGAGGTTCCCTGATGTTTTGGGGTTGCTTTGCTGCCTCTGGCACTGGACTGCTTGACCGTGTGCATGGCATTATGAAGTCTGAAGACTACCAACAAATTTTGCAGCATAATGTAGGGCCCAGTGTGAGAAAGCTGGGTCTCCCTCAGAGGTCATGGGTCTTCCAGCAGGACAATGACCCAAAACACACTTCAAAAAGCACTAGAAAATGGTTTGAGAGAAAGCACTGGAGACTTCTAAAGTGGCCAGCAATGAGTCCAGACCTGAATCCCATAGAACACCTGTGGAGAGATCTCAAAATGGCAGTTTGGAGAAGGCACCCGTCAAATCTCAGGGACCTGGAGAAATTTGCCAAAGAAGAATGGTCTAAAATTCCAGCAGAGCATTGTAAGAAACTCATTGATGGTTACCGGAAGCGGTTGTTCGCAGTTATTTTGTCTAAAGGTTGTGCTACTAAGTATTAGGCTGAGGGTGCCAATACTTTTGTCCGGCCCATTTTTGGAGTTTTGTGTAAAATGATCAATGATTTGACTTTTTTTTTCATTCTCTTTTGTGTTTTTTCATTGCAAGCAAAATAAATGAAGATATTATTACCAAAGCATTTGTGATTGCAATCATTTTCTGGAAGAAATTGAGTATTATCTGACAGAATTGCAGGGGTACCAATACTTTTGGCCAGCACTGTAGATAGATAGATAGATAGATAGATAGATAGATAGATAGATAGATAGATAGATAGATAGATACAGTAGATAGATAGATAGATATGCAATACAGGTCCAAGAAAAAGTAAGTGAGCTTTTTGGAATTACCTAGATTTTTGTGATTGTGTATTATTAATTTAGTTTGGCAGCAGACCCTAAGGTTGCAAAGCAGCCCCAAACCATGATGCGCCTTACACCATGCTTTAAAGTTTGGATGAGGTCAATAGGCCTTGGCAGTGCCTATTGCTAGGGAGAGTCGCAACAGTCCTTACATTTCTCCATTAATAGATAATTTGTCTGATTGTGGAATTGTGTACATTGAGCTCCTTAGCAATGCTTTGTAGTTTTTTCAGCTTCATAATACATAATCTGAAAATGTTTTAGTAACCAGACATTGTGTGTCTTTATTTAAAAAGCAATGCACATGTGAGATCCATACTTCTAATCTCATCTTTTTAACTAAAACACCTTTTGCCAGTTAGCTTTTGGGGAAGTCATTAACAGAGGTTTGCTTAATTTTCCCTCCTTCAATGTGAATGACATCAAAGGTATAACTGTCAGTGTGTTATTAGTTTGGTTGGATTGTGTTTGTCTATAATTGTAACTTAGATCACAGGCCACAGTTTATTTGTATTAACAGAGGGTTCACTTACCTTTTCTTCCAACTATAAATAGATAGATAGATAGATAGATAGATAGATAGATAGATAGATAGATAGATAGACTTAAGATGATACTAATGTTAAAAAAAAGATGGCACATGTAAAATATTATGATCCCACAGTCATTGGCGGCAGACAAGGATGGTAAATATTGGAAATTCTCTGCTGTAATGAGGGAAGATCTTTAATTGCAGAAATGGTAATGAGCGCAGTACAACATGTCATTGATTGATTGGACTGAATTCCATCAGGGTTGGGATTATATTAGATCTGCTTAGTCAATCATCTATGATCAATGCACAGCAAATTCAGTCTATGCACTGCCTGGAACTAGTGCTTTCTGATCTGCTAATTAATATAAGTGAAATTATCTATCACTATTTACAGTTGTCACAATACCAGAATTTGGACTTTGAAACCGTTCCTTAGTGTAGCGTCACTATTCTCGATACCAAAACAATACTTTGCAAAAACAAAACACAAAAATGCTGTTATGTGATGTACCAAGATACTTTGAGAGTAACGTGAGGTACATGATGGGGTTACTTAACAGTTCATAATGCAGTAAGTTCCACCGATGCAGCCGTGGTCAGTCTGAGAAATATGGACTACACACAGGCCGTGTTTCATGTATATAGTACTATACAAAAGTTTAAGGCAGGTGTAGAAAAAATAACGTGCATGAACAAAAGAGAAATTACAGCAATATTTGGTGTGACCTTTGCCTTCAAGACAGAATCAATTCTTCTAGGTACACTTGTACACAGTTTTTGAAGGAACTTGGCAGAGAGGTTGTTCCAAACATCTTGAAGCACTAACCACAGATCTTCTGTCGATCTAGGCTTGATCAAATCTTCTGTCTCTTCATGTAATCCCAGACAGACTCGATGATGTTGAGATCAGAAATCTGCCGGGGCTATATCATCAAGACTTTCAGGACTTTCCAAAGGATTCTCCAAAGGGTGGTCACATCAAATATTGATTTGATTTCTATTTTGTTCATTCCCAGCATTTGGTTAATTGATAAAAGTAAGGGCCGGTTCACATCTGCGTTCGGCTTTCCATTCGGGGAGTCCGCTTGGAGACCCCCGAATGGAAACCTACTGTATACTGTAAGCAGCACTTTTCTCTCCATATGTTTCTGCATGTTTTGCGCGGAAATCGAGTGGAAACCACACAGACCCCAATATAGTCTATGGGGTCCAATGGGTTTCCCAGGTGAAAACCACTTTTTATACGTATAGGTTTCCGTTCGGGGGCTCCCCAAGCGGACCTCCCAAATGGAAAGCCGAACGCAGATGTGAACCGGCCCTAAACTATTAACACTTCTATTTTTGAAAGCATTCTTCCTTTGTAGCACGTTTTGTACACCTGCCAGTGACATCCTGCTTCCTTCCTTCACACATAGCAAGTCCCTCCCATTACTCAAGAGATCATTGGTAGCAGTGGAGAATAGAAGAGGAGTGTTCCACCTGTAATTTAGGCAATGCAATGCAAATGGCGGTTTGGAGTGAGCAGGGCATTAAACAGAGAACATGGAAGGTGGAGGGCAACTATTGCAGCATGTTCTCTGGATGAGCAAACAGTTTAATACAGTTGAAATAGTGAGATCCTCTTAGCAGCAGTGAATGGGACGGTGGGATCAGCTGCTAAGAGCAGTTCACCGTAGTATCGAAATAAACAGCATTGAGTTGTTTGCTCTTTAATAGTATTGTAATAGTATTGAAAATTCCATATATTGTGCAACCCAATCCCAGATTAGATGTGTCCAGGACCTCAGTATACAGTACCAACCTCATGCCTAAGGTATCTTGTCTACCTGCAGGCATATTTTCTGGAATATCGTGTGTCCAGGTTACAGCAGCATTGACATATGTCTTATAATCATAGCATGAATATGGTCTTTGATCAGTACTGCTGGTCCTGCATAGAGTGCAGAAAAGGAAACAGACCTTTCTAATGTCTGATAGTATGATCTATCCTTCATGGAGTTACATGTGCTCCTAGCAGTTCCAACCGTATTATCGTAATCTAAAATGCAGCCCCATAATAGTTTAAGAACCTCAGTTCATCCAGTCCTTATGCCTCGGATGTCTCTAAAATATGACGATGGAGGTAGTCTCCTCCCGAAGTCTTCGTTCCTAATGATGAACTTGTCCCCTCCAGGGGAGAATGGGTTAACCTCCATCATTTTCAGGTGGAGTGCCATTCTGTAAGACAAGACAAGGCAGAAGGAGGAGAATAAAAAAGCTTTAAAATTGCTTGTTAGTGCTATTCAACAGTAATGCTATAAAGACACAGAATTACAGCTGTCCTGGAGAGCGCGGTTTTAGGGTTTTTTTGTCTGTGCCATGAAATTACAGGAAGCTGGCAGAAAAAAGCCATTCAAATGAATGATTTTAGCTCACAGGAGCCCGCAGTTATGGAAGCTGCTCCATGAAAGACACCTTTCACACATCTCGCTGCAGAACAATAGAATCTATCCAGACTGATCCACTGGCAGAAAAGCTGGGTACAGTCTTTTATTTAGCCCTGGCTTACAGTAGTAACAGTGCAGGCTGGGAATATGGCAGAGGGTGGACCTTTCAACAAGGTCAGGCCTTGTGATAGATGGAGGAGAGATCTGCTATGTTAAGAGCTGCAGATGGTCATGTCCACTTTTGCCACACTGAATGGTACAATACCTGCCAGTACTCTACCATACAGTCTATATTAACACATACTCGGTCAGTGAGGATTACTGTTCTTGGAGGCTTTTGTACAACTCCTACTCTCAAGCAGGATACAGTCCTATCAGAATTGGGGGGGGAGGGGTGACCAGAAAGTCACAAGGGTTAAGTAATTTGTACCCTTGTGCCAGAATTTAATGCAATGACCAGAATCACAAGGAGCTCTGCTTTTACTATGCCCCCTCTTCTCTATGAAGATTGTAAAGTGTAGATGAATACTATCATCTATAAATTAACTAACGGTACATCTTATACACATATAATATTCTGACTGCGTTATCTATAGCATATATGGATCCTATATATCACCTATTGCGAATACAGATTATATTAAAATTTAAAAATGTTATGTATGTCAATAATAGAGTATATAGTTCCTGTACACATATATGATAATACTATGAATACATGACCTATAGAGTACATTGATCCAGGACGCATATAGGAGAATGTTATGAATATGTCACCTATATAGCATATATTTATTGTATGCATAATTGATAATGTTATGAACATGTCACTTATAGAATATACAGTTCCCTTGCACATATGATAATATTTTGAATGCATCACCTATAGAGTTTATAGATCCTGTGCACATATAGGATAATTTTATGAACATGTCAATGTCCTATCAATACATTACTTACATAGTATATCAACCCTGTGTACATATATGGGAGTGTGTAACTATTTCACCTAAATAGTAAATAGATATTGTATACATATAGGGTAATGTTATGAATATGTCATTTATAAAATCTATAATATTTTATATAGTTGCTGTGCACATATAGGATAATATATTGAATATATCACTTATTGAGTATATCAATCATCTGCATATATAAGACAATGTTATAAATATGTCACCTATAGAGTATATAGTTATTATATAGATATACAGTAATGTTCTGAATGTGTCATCTGAGTATATATAGGAAATAGTGTTATAGGGTTATAGTTAACCCTTTAAGTACACAGGGAAGTTTGTAAGTTAACACTTGTGACTTTTTTCATATTTTACTTCCCCACCTTCCAAAATACATAACTTTTTTATTTTTCTGTTGACATAGCTAAGTGAGGGCTTATTCTTTGCGTGTCGAGTTGTACTTTCATTTTGCATTATTTTGGGGTACATATGATGTTTTGAATAGCTTTTATTAAAGTTTTTAGGGGTCCATGTGAAAAAACCCACAATTCTATCATAATATTTTTCATTTTGTTTTTACGGCGTTCACTCTGCATTAAAAATGACATGGCAGCTTTGTCTGGTGGGTCTTTACGATTACGGTGATACCATATTTATATTGGTTCTATTACGTTTTACTGCTTTTACAAATAAAACGTCACTTTTTGAGAATTAATGATTTTCCTGGGTTTACTGTATTGACAGAGCTAAGTAAGGGCTCTTTATTTGCAGGCCAAGTCGTACTTTTTATTGGTACCAATGTTTGGTATGACTCTTTGATCACTTTTTATTACTATTTTTTGGGGAAAGCGAGGTGACCAAAATACATTACTTTGCGCTTTGCTGTATATATATACACACGTGGACAAAATTGTTGGTACCCCTCATTTAATGAAAGAAAAACCCACAATGGTCACAGAAATAACTTGAATCTGACAAAAGTAATAATATATCAAAATTCTATGAAAATGAACAAATGAAAGTCAGACATTGCTTTTCAACCATGCTTCAACACAATTTTTTTAAAAAAGAAAACTCATGAAACAGGCCTGGACAGAAATGATGGTTCCCCTGAAAATAATGTGGCCAAAGGGACATGTTAAATCAAGGTGTGTCCACCAATTAGCATCACAGGTGTCTACAATCTTGTAAGCAGTCAGTGGGCCTGTATATAGGGCTACAGATACTCACTGTGCTGTTTGGTGACATGGTGAGTACCACACTCAATATGGACCAGAGGAAGCGAAGGAAAGCGTTGTTTCAGGAGCTTAGAAAGAAAATTATAGACAAGCATGTTAAAGGTAAAGGTTATAAGACCATCTCCAAGCAGCTTGATGTTCCTGTGACTACAGTTGCATATATTATTCAGAAATTTAAGATCCATGGGACTGTAGCAAACCTCCCTGGACGTGTCCGCAGGAGGAAAATTGATGACAAATCAAATAGAAGGATAATATGAATGGTAACAAAAGAGCCCAGAAAAACTTCTAAAGAGATTAAAGGTGAACTTCAAGTTCAAGGAACATCAGTGTCAGATCACACCATCCGTCATTGTTTGAGCCAAACTGGACTTCATGGGAGACGACCAAGGAGGACACCACTGTTGAAAGCAAATCATAAAAAAGCCAGACTGAAATTTGCCAAACTACATGTTGACAACCCACAAAGCTTCTGGGAGAATGTTCTATGGACAGATGAGACAAAAATCGAAATTTTTGGCAAGGCACATCAGCTCTATGTTCACAGACGGAAAAATGAAGCATATCTTGAAAAGAACATTGTCCCTACTGTGAAACATGGAGGAGGCTCTGTTATGTTCTGGGACTGCTTTGCTGCATCTGTGCAGGGTACAATGAAATCTCAAGACTATCAAGGGTTTCTAGAGAGAAATGTGCTGCCCAGTGTCAGAAAGCTTGATCTTAGTCGCAGGTCATGTGTCTTGCAACAGGATAATGACCCAAAACACACAGCTAAAAACACCCAAGAATGGCTAAGAGGAAAACATTGGACTATTCTGAAACGGCCTTCTATGAGCCCTGACCTAAATCCTATTGAGCATCTTTGGAAGGAGCTGAAACATGCCGTCTGGAAAAGGCACCCTTCAAACCCGAGACAACTGGAGCAGTTTGCTCATGAGGAATGGTCAAAATACCTGTTGAGAGGTGCAGAAGTCTCATTGACAGTTACAGGAATTGTTTGATTGCAGTGATTGCCTCAAAAGGTTGTGCAACAAAGTATTAAGTTAAGAGTACCATCATTTCTGTCCAGGCCTGTTTCATGAGTTTTCTTTTTTTAAAAATTCTGTTGAAGCATGGTTGAAAAGCAATGTCTGACTTTCATTTTCATAGAATTTTTATATATTACTTTTGTCAGATTCAAGTTATTTCTGTGACCATTGTGGGTTTTTCTTTCATTAAACGAGGGGTACCAACAATTTTGTCCATGTGTGTATATACAGTATATATATATATATATATATATATATATATATATATAATTTTTTTTTTTTAATGGCGTTCACCGTACAGAATAAATAATGCTATTTTTGGATAGTGGGGACTTATACACACGTCGGGATACCTAACATGTTTATTTTTTTGTTTAAGTTTAAAGTTTAAAGTTTTTAAATCTAAACTTTTTTCCTGTCCCAAAGGGGACTTGAACTTGGGGGCTAAGATACCCAGGGCAATGTACTGCAATACTATGTGCGACAAGCAACAGCAGTCAGGAGGCTGCTGCATAGCCTTCTGGCTGCCATGGCAACCCCTTGGACCCCACAGTCTTATCGTGGGGGTTTCAAGAAGTAGCAGGGGGGGTGCATCTTGCTCCCGGACCCCCTGGATGCCATGATCGCTATTGACCATTAACCCTACAGTGTTGATCAGGAGGAAGGCAAAAAAAACCCTTGAAGCTAATGCCAATTGTCCCATGTTAGGGAAAAAATTCCTTCCTGACTCCAAATATGGCAATCAGTATAAAGTCATGGTTCAGCTTGTCTTTACCAAAATCTAAAACCAAAAACTAATATTTTTCCATTCAAGAAAAGCATCCAGGCCTCTTGCACAATGAATCCACCATCACCACTTCGGCATTTGCTATTTGCCAATCCTATCCTGGTCAATACTGAGTCCTTAAATATTAGATACAAAGGAAAGTCTATCTTCATAATTCCTTCAGAACTCGGGGGTGTATGCCCTCTGTACCTGGTGATTTGTCTGTTTTAATATGTTGAAGGTGGCGCCGCACTTACTCCTGAATTTTATGATATTAATACATTAATATTTTTGTATCTATTTATCACAGATAACCGTTGATAAAGGTCTAAGTCAAACCGAAATGTCCGGTAGATACTAACATACTAATATATGTAACACTGCCATAAAGTTTGTTTTTTGTCAAGATTGATGATGTAATAAAAACTGAAGTCACACATTATCTAGTAGTTCTTCTAGTGGATCTTAACAATACTTACTCCTGGATTAAACAGGTGACATTTAATAGAGAATTTACAATACCCCTGATCATGTCTTTGGTCATTGGATTTTCTTGTGTAAATACAGTAGAAAAGAAGGAATTTTATTATGGCTATGTCACTAATAAAATATATAGTTCCTGGGAACATATAGAATAATATTTTGAATACATCACCAATAAAGTATACAGATATTGTCATATATAAAATATATGTACAGTCATGGCCAAAAGTTTTGAGAATGATACAAATATTAATTTTTACAAAGTCTACTGCTTCAGTTTTTCTAATGGCAATTTGCATATACTCCAGAATATTATAAAGAGTGATCAGCTTAACAGCAATTACTTGCAAAGTCAATATTTGCCTAGAAAATGAACTTTATCCCCCAAAACACATTTCAACATCATTGCAGCCCTGCCTTAAAAGGACCACCTAACATCGTTTCAGTGATTGCTCCATTAACACAGGTGTGGGTGTTGATGAGGACAGGGCTGGAGATCAATCTGTCATGATTAAGTAAGAATGACACCACTGGACACTTTAAAAGGAGGCTGGTGCTTGCCATCATTGTTTCTCTTCTGTTAACCATGGTTATCTCTAAAGAAACACGTGCAGTCATCATTGCACTGCACAAAAATGGCCTAACTGGGAAGAGTATTGCAGCTAGAAAGATTGCGCCTCAGTCAGCAATCTATCGCATCATCAAGAACTTCAAGGAGAGAGGTTCCATTGGTGCCAAAAAGGCTCCAGGGCGCCCAAGAAAGACCAGCAAGCGGCAGGACCGTCTCTTAAAAGTGTTTCAGCTGCGGGATCGGGCTACCAGCAGTGCAGAGCTTGCTGAGGAATGGCAGCAGCCAGGTGTGAGTGCATCTGCACGCACTGTGAGGCGGAGACTCTTGGAGCAAGGCCTGGTCTCAAGGAGGGCAGCAAAGAAGCCACTTCTCTCCAGAAAAAACATCAGGGACAGACTGATATTCTGCAAAAGGTACAGGGAGTGGACTGCTGAGGACTGGGGTAAAGTCATTTTCTCTGATGAATCCCCTTTTCGATTGTTTGGAACATGTGGAAAACAGCTTATTCGGAGAAGAAGAAGTGAGCGCTACCACCAGTCTTGTCTCATGCCAACTGTAAAGCATCCTGAAACCATTCATGTGTGGGGTTGCTTCTCAGCCAAGGGAATCGGCTCTCTCACAGTCTTGCCTAAAAACACAGCCATGAATAAAGAATGGTACCAGAATGTCCTCCAAGAGCAACTTCTCCCAACCGTCCAAGAGCAGTTTGGCGCTCAACAATGCCTTTTCCAGCATGATGGAGCACCTTGCCATAAAGCAAAGGTGATAACTAAATGGCTCAGGGAACAAAACATAGAGATTTTGGGTCCATGGCCTGGAAACTCCCCAGATCTTAATCCCATTGAGAACTTGTGGTCAATCAAGAGACGGGTGGACAAACAAAAACCAACAAATTCAGACAAAATTAAAGCATTGATTCTGCAAGGATGGACTGCTATCAGTCAGGATTTGGTCCAGAAGTTGATTGAGAGCATGCCATGGAGAATTGCAGAGGTCCTGAAGAAGAAGGGTCAACACTGCAAATATTGACTTGCTGCATTAACTCATTCTAACTGTCAATATAAGCTTCTGTTACTCATAATATGAATGCAATTCTATTTCTGTATGTGATAAAAACATCTGACAAACACACATAAAAACCAGAGGGCAGCAGATCATGTGAAAATATAATATTTGTGTCATTCTCAAAACTTTTGGCCATGACTGTACATATAGGGCAATACTATCAATATTTTACCTACAGAGTATATATCTATTTTGTATATATATATTGCTAAGAATATGGGAATAAGACTCTTGCTCAGTTTGATGTCTTTGATTTTTATTAGCTTTGTTCCAAGTGAATAATCAATTTCAGTAGAAACAAAGAGGCGATTATTAATATTTCATGAAATGCTGATCAATATCTGCTGCTGCTGGTCACATATCCATTATCAAAGCCTAGCAAGTAATGCACCAGGCGTGATTGCTTTAGAAATTCTATGAATTCATAATCTGAATTCTATAATGTATAATATATACAGTGAAGTTCCATTAATTTGGTACCTGATGAACTGAAAATTCCAAACCTCTGTAATGTAACCAATATAGTGCCATACTGGGTCATCAGGAATATACTGTACCCGACCGCCTAGCACAGGGACTGCGTGTCAGTGCTGTGGCATCAGCGTCCATGCCCGCAACACCACAGAGCAGATAAGTCTATGGGGCAAATTTATGATCCTTTCTAAAAGAAAAACTGTATTTGTTGCCCATAGCAACCAATCACATGACAGCTTCTTATAGTACTCTTGAGAAATGAAAGCTGTGCTGTAATTGGTTGCTATGGACAACAAAGACAGTTTTTTGTGTTACAAAACTAAATATCTCAACATACACGTTCCGGCTGCCAACTCAGTATTCACTGCGATGTCAGCTTAGTAACATAGAAATATCTGGGGGATATTTTTAAAGTTTTAGTCTATGCACCTCTTATTTGAGCCCACAGCCTCTTGCACGGCAAGCAGCATCATAGTGACAGAGCTACAACTCCAGTCATATTTAACAGGCGAACATTTCTGACCCAAGGCTTTAGGGCCGTGCAGTGGCGTAACTAGGAATGGCTGGGCCCCAAGGCGAACATTTGACATGGGGGCCCCCCCAAGCCGCCGCCCCCAACCCCCCCACACACAAACCGCATTCCTGCGCACACTATTATGCCCCATAGTGGCCCCTGCACACGGTATTATGCCCCATAGTGGCCCCTGGACACGGTATTATGCAGCATAGTGGCCCCTGCACACAATATTATGCCCCATTGTGGCCCCTGCACATAGTAGTTTGCCCCATAGTGGCCCAAGCACACAGTAGTTTGCCCCATATTGGCCCCTGCACACAGTAGTTTGCCCCATAGTGGCCCCTGCACACAGTAGTTTGCCCCATAGTGGCCCCTGCATGCAGTAGTTTGCCCCATAGTGGCGCCTGCACGCAGTAGTTTGCCCCATAGTAGCCCCTGCACACAGTAGTTTGCCCCATAGTGGCCCCTGCACACAGTAGTTTGCCCCATAGTAGCCCCTGCACACAGTAGTTTGCCCCATAGTGGCCCCTGCAAACAGTAGTTTGCCCCATAGTGGCCCCTGCACACAGTATTATGCCCCATAGTGGACCACCCATGAACGATTATTATACTCTGGGGTCTTTTCAGACCCCAGAGTATAATGATCAGAGACCCAGGGGAGGATAGAAACATAGAAAACACTGCAACTTACCTCTTCCTCGCTCCGGTGCATGCCCGTGCGCTACTTCGGCCATCTTCAATTTCGGACCGTGCAGTGCAGTGGCGTAACTAGGAATGGCTGGGCCCCAAGGCGAACATTTGACATGGGGGCCCCCCCAAGCCGCCGCCCCCAACCCCCCCACACACAAACCGCATTCCTGCGCACACTATTATGCCCCATAGTGGCCCCTGCACACGGTATTATGCCCCATAGTGGCCCCTGGACACGGTATTATGCAGCATAGTGGCCCCTGCACACAATATTATGCCCCATTGTGGCCCCTGCACATAGTAGTTTGCCCCATAGTGGCCCAAGCACACAGTAGTTTGCCCCATATTGGCCCCTGCACACAGTAGTTTGCCCCATAGTGGCCCCTGCACACAGTAGTTTGCCCCATAGTGGCCCCTGCATGCAGTAGTTTGCCCCATAGTGGCGCCTGCACGCAGTAGTTTGCCCCATAGTAGCCCCTGCACACAGTAGTTTGCCCCATAGTGGCCCCTGCACACAGTAGTTTGCCCCATAGTAGCCCCTGCACACAGTAGTTTGCCCCATAGTGGCCCCTGCAAACAGTAGTTTGCACCATAGTGGCCCCTGCACACAGTAGTTTGCCCCATAGTGGCCCCTGCACACAGTATTATGCCCCATAGTGGACCACCCATGAACGATTATTATACTCTGGGGTCTTTTCAGACCCCAGAGTATAATGATCAGAGACCCAGGGGAGGATAGAAACATAGAAAACACTGCAACTTACCTCTTCCTCGCTCCGGTGCATGCCCGTGCGCTACTTCGGCCATCTTCAATTTCGGACCGTGCAGTGCAGTGGCGTAACTAGGAATGGCTGGGCCCCAAGGCGAACATTTGACATGGGGCCCCCCCCCAAGCCGCCGCCCCCAACCACCCCAAGCCGCCGCCCCCAACCCCCCCCACACACACAAACCGCATTCCTGCGCACACTATTATGCCCCATAGTGGCCCCTGCACACGGTATTATGCCCCATAGTGGCCCCTGCACACGATATTATGCCCCATAGTGGCCCCTGGACACGGTATTATGCAGCATAGTGGCCCCTGCACACAATATTATGCCCCATAGTGGCCCCTGCACATAGTAGTTTGCCCCATAGTGGCCCCAGCACACAGTAGTTTGCCCCATATTGGCCCCTGCACACAGTAGTTTGCCCCATAGTGGCCCCTGCACACAGTAGTTTGCCCCATAGTGGCCCCTGCACACAGTAGTTTGCCCCATAGTGGCCCCTGCATGCAGTAGTTTGCCCCATAGTGGCGCCTGCACGCAGTAGTTTGCCCCATAGTAGCCCCTGCACACAGTAGTTTGCCCCATAGTGGCCCCTGCACACAGTATTATGCCCCATAGTGGACCACCCATGAACGATTATTATACTCTGGGGTCTTTTCAGACCCCAGAGTATAATGATCAGAGACCCAGGGGAGGATAGAAACATAGAAAACACTGCAACTTACCTCTTCCTCGCTCCGGTGCATGCCCGTGCGCTACTTCGGCCATCTTCAATTTCGGACCGGATCTCGCGCGATCCAGGCCGGCGTCGCGACGCATAATGACGTCGGCTGACGTCTGGGACGTCACCAAACAGGCCCGAAGCCTGCGGAGCAGCGGAGAGGTGAGTTACGGTGTTTTTTATGTTCGCTCACCTCCCCTGGGCCCCCGATCGTTATACTCCGGGGTCTCAAAAGACCCCGGAGTATAACAATAGCAGTGATTGTGGAGTTCGCGGTAGCGACTGCCACAGGGCTCCGGGCCCCGTAATGTTCCGGGCCCTGTGGCAGTCGCTACCACTGCTACCCCGGGAGTTACGCCCCTGGGGCCGTGGCCCCACATAGCCTATATGCCGTGGAAAAAAATGCGTCAAAGCTAGCGAATCCCATCCACACATTGCAGAAAAATATGCGCAACGGACACTCTGCAATTTCCAAAACCGTTGCAGTTTTGGAAATCACAACATGTCAATTATATCTATGGAAACACCGGCGGTTCCCTATAGGTATAATGGAAGCAGAAAGTCCGCAGAGGAAACCTCTGCGGACTTTCTGTGAAAAGCAGTGCATTAAAAACCGTGATGCGTCGCCGCCAGTTTTTCCCGCAGTGTTTTTTTTTTGCTACGGCTCGGTACTTGGGGCCTTTGCCTATAAGTAATTTTGTTTCCCTGCATAATATACTGGTACATAGAGATATATCTCTTTCTGTCAGTATACAGTACTGTATAGGGGGGGGGGGGTTAAAAGCATACAATATGCTGCCATGTATAGATATACCTTTATGAACAAATATATTATGTAGGGAAATTTAGAGTATGGCTGTAGTTCTTTCTATGTACAAAGTTGTGGGTTCAAGCCCTGAAGGAACCACATGAGAAATTAGGTAGAATTTCAATGTAGGGGGATCTACTCTGAAATTTCTTTATGCTTTAGTAATTCGTAACATATAATTATATATATAGGAGATTACTAAAATGAGTTAATGAACTTTAATAAATGACTAGCATAAAATATAGTAAGTAACAGACATATTTGGCATCGCCGTTTTTATTACAAATAACACAATATTTATAGTGATTGCTAAATGGCATAAATAAAAATAACGCAATAGTTTTTCTTAAACCAGTAACAATCTGGGACTGATATTATTATATAGGTTCTGAATATATTTAGCTTTATAATGGCCAAGCCCATTGAGAAAGCCGCTCCCACTTTTGACACAATTTGCCAGTTGACATCTTTGTGAATTCTACTGTATGATATCATTCAGCTCAATATTTGCAGAAGTCAGTGCCTTATTTGAGAAATTCCAGGCTTGAGGAAGAAAACTTCTCAGCGGTCCCTGTGTCAATGCAAAGGAAGCCAATTAGTTCTCAGCTGAACACCCAAAGGAAAACCTAATCTGCCAGCAAAATATTTATTCCTGCCGCTCGACCAGCAGTGCCAGGCCCAATGGTCTGCTGGGGCTCCAGCACTAACAGCTGGTCTAGTTACAGGGAAAGAAAAAAAAAAACCCAAGACGCTACAATGATGTGCCAGACGCAGATCACCGGATCCTGTACTGATTCCTCTCCACTAAATAACTCTGATTATCCGGGGGAAACAACAACTTCCATCGTCTCCTTCCACAGTTTAGCCTTTGAATTCTGCCTGTCAGAGTCCATTAATGTTTCAGCTAATGGAATTTGGCCCAGAGATGCCGTCTCTATATGTGAACAGCGGCCAGCGCGCTGTCACAGCATTGCACATCAGCCCAGGTGTTATCAAAGGCTTAGACATGCGGGATAAAAAAATCTCACCGTCTTCCCAAATGCAAATACATTGTGTCAGTATTGGCAGCGTTGGTGCCACGCACTGCCAGATGTTTTATCAACGTCACTTCAATAGCTTTCAAGTGGCGCAATGTCCATCAGAATGACAGATACAATCCAGAGTGGCAGCACCTGCGACACCAACAAAAGTTCTCATTTTTTTGTGTTTTGCAGACAGAAGCCAGAGAAGCGGCCACCTGTATTTCTTGGGAAGATTCCAAATGTAATTTAAGTGCTGTGTGTTATTTAATTGGGGAGGGAGCAGGCAGCGCCGTGGAGTCCCAGACATGTCAGCAAAGTTCTGTCTGCGCTACTCAGGAGCAACATGAATATCTGGCAAGATGGTGTATATCCATCATACCTAATTGTAACTCATTGGGGTGAATTTCTCAAGCCCTGCACTCCAAAATTTTGGTGTCGAAAATTGCAAAATAATAAATATGTATAAAAATAAGCAACTTTTTACATCACTCACTGCACTTTTGAAAAGTAGATGGCAAACTGGGTTACCTGGTGAAGTGATGTATCCCAGATATATCAAATGTGGCTTTTTAAAAATTCATAAACATTGAGGGAATTTATCAAGCCCTGCACTTCTGATTTCTAGTGTAGCAAAGCAGAGTTCTGCAACTTTTTGAACTTATTTGTGCAAAAATTTAGCAACATTTAAGCTAAGGCCCAAGTTACGGAAAAGCAGCTTTATTTTGTTGCAGATTTTGCTGTGTTTTTTTTTTTTTTTTTTTGAGCCAAAGCCAAAAGTGGCTACAAAAGGAATAGGAGATATAAAGAAAGTACTTATACTTCTTCCTTCTGCTCAATCCAATCCTGGCTTTGGCTAAAAAAAAAACCCAGCAAAATCTGCAACAAAAAAAAAAATGCTTTTCCACAACGTGAAGCTTTGGCATCTCTACACCAATTTACTTTTGAAAAGTTGGTGATAAAGTGGGCATGGTTGGTCTGGCAAGCTGATATACACCAGATTTATCAAATGTAACATTTTAAAAAGGTACAAAATTGCTACAATCTAATTCTAGATATAGAAAGTGGAGTAACATCTCAAGACAGAAATGTTAGGCCTTATTCACACGACAGTGTCAGTTTTCAGGGACCTAATGTTTGTGTTGATCCGTTGAAGGGGCTTATTCACATGACAATGAATATCAGCCGCTTTTCATCCCAAGAATGTCTATAGCCTTCAAAACAGACAAAGATAGAGCATGTCAGATTTTGACGACCATAAAAAATTATCCATCACAAAACTGAACATGTGAGTAGAGCCATAGACATTCATGGTCTTAAAAATGTCACAAGGATGCACCAAATGTATCAATCACTGGGGGAATGTAACAACATTGGTCTTCTGTACAGAGGTCTTAGTAAAGCCCCCGACTAGTGCTAACTGCATCTCAATTTTTAATAGACTAGGGCCATCAAGACTTCCTTGGGGCAGAATGGAAATCTACTCCAGCCAGGAATTTGGGTAGATTCCCTATATAACTCATGTCAGTTTTCTGGAATGAGTTATAGTAAATGTGTTGGGCCTAAGCATCCTCGCCCAAGTCTGCTTTGGTCTGGCCTGCAGAAAGAGGGAGGTGAAGCATCTTTGGCACAAAAAAAGCCCTATGTAACAGTAAAGATAACACAAAGTAATGCAGTAGATGTTACCCGCAGTCCTATGTAACCATACAGGTAACACTGAATGATAAACTCTGTGGGTAAAGATAATGTAGCAAGTGTTACCTGCAGTCCTATGTAACAGTAAAGATAACACAAAGTCATTCCACTGAGTGCAAATAATACAGTAGATGTTACCTGCAGTCCTATGTAACCATACAGATAACACTGAATGATAACTGTGTGTTTACAGATAATGTAGCAAGTGTAACCTGCAGTCCTATGTAACAGTAAAGATAACACAAAGTCATTCCACTGAGTGCAAACAATACAGTAGATGTTACCTGCAGTCCTATGTAACCATACAGATAACACTGAATGATAACTGTGTGTTTACAGATAATATAGCAAGTGTTAACTGCAGTCCCAGGTAACACTAAAGATAACACAAGGTCATACCACAGATAATGCAGTAGATACTGATGTGACTAAAGTGTCCATCATGAATGTCACTCAGCTTTCTGAAGAATTATATAAATCAGCTTATATAAATGTGCAGCCATCTTTGTGCCAGTCTTACCTCCAGTTTTGACATTTTCATCCTGAACCAAAAAGCTCAGTCTAAACCATTCTAAAGGTCGATCCCCACAAATCGTAGAATGTATAGGAGTAAATGACTATAAATGCCAATATATATAAATCCAATATAAATCTGAAAATATTGCTTTATCTGGGACTGGAATCTAGGGAGCAGGGGGGTCTTCAAATAACTCCACTCACATCCTGTAAATAAATGTCCATATATCTTTTGGGCACTTCACCATTTTATGTTTGACCAATTTTTGGGAATTGATTGACCCTAAAAGAGAAAAACCTGAAGTCCTCAGAAGGAAAACAAAATTCATCTTAATCCCTTAAATGAGAACTGGTTTTATAGACAAGAAGAAGACAGTTCCACGGCTCATCTGAAGGGACATTCATCAAGTAAGATAGAAGTCTGATGGTGCTGTTCTATCATTTGTGGGGGGATTCTGGGGGTTATAGTAGGAGGTCACCCAGTGGGTCAGAAGAGAAGTATGACACTGTTGGTAGACATAACTGTCATATAGGGGTTAATTAGTGCTTGACATGATGTATCACTTAGAGGTCAGGTACAGAATTACAAGGTCGTAGCGTGATCAGGAGCCAGCATCTACGTTTTTGAAGCAGCCCTTGTTTCCTTGTATGATATTTTACACAGGAGCAAAAACTGGTGATTTATTGTTAATGATGAAACGGGTTCATGATAGGAATCTGAGGTAGAAAATGTCACAATGTTTGCAGTTTCTACCTGTGGACAACAGTTTTTAGTTTGATGGAATTGGTCTTATTCTAGTATGCAAGGGATTTAAAGCAGGTGTTACATTCTGTGATCTAATAGCAAATCTGCAGAATTATGATTGCAGCTCTGGATGTGACTGGAATATTATAATACATATTAAATTTGTAATAGGGAATTATTTAAACAACTGCAATATGTAATGCACAAATGTTAACAAGTGGAGCTCTTCTTTTTATTCTTTACCAATCGACTCTGCATTTATTGCTTAGAGTACAACATCTTACAAAAAACCTTAACCAATGATAGTTGATCGATATATTAGCACAGTCCGCAGCGCAATCATTCCGCTTGGGTTAAACCACAGATATAAATAATGCATGACCTGTAATCTCTGTAAATTGATTTGGGGAGAGGGCTGTATATGTTTGTGAGCAGTGCTAAATTATTTTGTGCACAGATCACCACCCCATATTGCCACATAGAATAGAATAGAAAAGAATAGAATAATATTTTATTAGTCCCTGGGGGAGAATTTGGTATTCCTTGGCTCAGTTTATAACAAAAAACAACCATTATATTATATAGTGTATAGATTTTCTTGGCATCTTAGAATATTGGTGACTTCAGTTGGTAATTTATTTCTCCTATGTGATTACACATCTAAAATTGGGGTTACTACAGATTAAGCTACTTTAATATGAGAACAGCTGTAGAGAGAGGTGACCGTGCTATGGTGCACTGTGTGTTACAATGGGATGGGGACACTTTTTGTAGTAGACCACCTCTCCCACCCCTCTATTTTATTTCTGCTCTTTGTTAATGTAGTGAAGACGTCTTGCACAGACCACATACTGTAGTCACATCATCCCCTGTCCCACTAAGCTTACATTCACTGGGGTTACAACCATATGAGCAGCATTATTGTTACTGTGGCAAGCTTGCCAAGGACAGACCTACTATCAGCGCTCTTTCTTTCCAAACAGCAAACCTGTAAAGAGTTCCAGACAGACAGTAATTTATCCTGATTATCAGACGTCTGGAGAGGCGCTATTATTCAGTGACATAATAATACCTTCTACAGAAGCGTGCTGTCAGCAGCACAGAGCCACAGGATCATTAATACATCCAAAATAGATGTAACTTCCAGTTCATTGTTTTCATGTCCAAAGTTACAGTATGCAGTGACATCCAGTGACCACCTGCAGTGGGTAGTATAGGCTATGGAAAGAGCAACAAGCCTAGGTCAAGGATCCACAACGACTAACCAGAGTGACCTCCCAATAAAATAAGAAGGCTTGGGAAGGGTAAAATGACACTGGGAGAGTAGCTGGAGTGTAGGTGTTAATAAGGGCTTTTAAAGCTATTGTCCCAGTTTCCTATACACTACTAGGGAGAGTGGAGAAGGTCCCTTTTTCATCTCTTGGCTAGAGTCTAGAGAAGTTACCAAGAGCGCCTGTTTCTTCATCTGTAGGACCTGTCCTGCATTACAGAGACAACCAACCCATTGATAAGCATGTGAACTATGTAATGCTCTTGTTCCCCTGTAGCGGGAAGCGAGTGTCCGGTGCTGTGCGTCTCAGTAGTGATGAGCTTATTTTTAATGGAACGTTCTAAGAGGTAAGGATTGCTCTAATGGGGACCCCCTTTAACCCTTAAAATTTTATTTCTTTTATTTATATGGCTCAAATAAATATTGCTGGCATATAACTCTGGTGTCTTATGTGCATTTTAATGATTTAGTGATCTAACTCATTTTAGCCTAAAACGAGTAAGGTCTTATTCACACAACAGGGGGATTTATTAATTCCGCAACAGCAGTTTTCTCTTATAGAGGGATGGTATTGTGACAGTCAGGGATTCTGATGCAGTGTCAAGTTGATGCAATGTGTTTATTAAATAGGTCCTGTCAATTCAAGAAATTTTGCATAGATCGATAGTACAGGCGATTACTGTATAACAAGCTTTGTGAAAAAATGCTTTTCTAGTCTTATTAGGCTGTTTTCCTGCTCCCCATCCCTCTACTAAACCAACTTTCTCTCTGAAAATCTCTGCTATAAAGGTCTATAGATGGGAGTGGGAAGGAGTAAGCAGAGGAAGAGGGCGAGATAGCAGCAGAAACACAGATTGCTGAAGCTAAATAGGAGCTTTCTATCACAAGTGTTTCATTCTCATATGTACAGTTCAGTACTTCTCTATACATGTTCTGTGTGGTCCTGGAGGGCTGCTTCTGAGAGAGCAAAACAGTAATGGAGTAGATTCTCCTCTACTCCACCCTCCAGCTTACGCTAGGTTCACACTAGCATTCAGGTTTCCGTTCTTTGGGTCCGCCGGGTTTTCGTCCGAAATTGGCAGAGAGAAAAGTCCTGCTTGCAGGACTTCTCTCTCCACATATTTTAAGCGAAATGGAAGATGGAGTCCCCAAATGGTCACACAACGCTAGTGTGACCGCAGCCTTAGTGAGAACTACAAACTACAGATAAAGCCCATAAAGGGGAAAATTATATAAATTGCAGAATATGTCATTCATTGACCAGAAATAGGATTATTCCTCATGTATATACACTGACCATATCCTGAAAAGTCATATGAAACAACAGGTACACTTTAAGTTTCCAGAGTCATCAAAGTGCCACCAAAATTTTAACGGTAACATCTCAGTCCAGTGAGCTCTTTATCAAGCTTTATCATGGCGACGCTTGTACCTTCCCCCTTACAACAGTGTAGCTTCATAAATGGCTCAGTGGACTGAAGTGTTATTAAAGCTTTGCTGACTCTGGAGACTTACTAAACATTTTGGATCAACAGAGCTCCATAACCAAGTGACTGGACACCACCTCATCACTGCAAATAATAGTATGGGAGAACAGAATCCAGTGATTTATTCATTGTAGGTTTTAGTTACAGTATCTAGGGTTAATCCAAGAAGCCAAGCAGCTTTATGAAAAGGACTAGGTCACAAATATAAATAAGAATTTAACTGCTTGAAAATGGTGAGAAATTGAAACACAATGGCCCAAATTTACTGTGTTTTTGTGCTTTGCACCAGGTTTGGCATATTTTGGCATGTTCCTGGGCCAAAATGTTAAAACTAGGTTTAAACAGATAGCTTAACAAGGTGGAGGGGGCTTATAAGGAAAAGTGTGTGGTTTAATAAGTGTAATTTCACACAAGTCTGGCAGAAAGTAAGGTTAGATTCACACAACCGAGTTTCACTAGGTCCGTGTGTTCATCAGATTTACCAGCCTGACCTTCATGCTGGGAGCAGGACTCCTAGTATCCTAGTTATCTATGATGCTAGGAGTTCCAGCCTCCCAGCAACATACTGTCCCATACCAATTACAGTACAGGAGGGTATGTCACTGGGAGACTCCTCCTAGTATTGCAAGACTGCTAGTAGACTGTAAATAAGTAGACTAGACTGTCTAAAGATGCCCCAGATTTAAGACCGCTAGTCTAAACTTTGAACAGGATTACTAAATCGGCTCAAATGTTTATAAGGACGTTTACAATATTTTATTACATAGTAATTTTGATTTACATAAATCTTGCAATTAATTGAAGTAGAATTTCATTCATCGCCCCCTCCTTATATACAGTCCTAATTTTGTTATATAGTAAATGCTGTGTTCCAAACCAGTACTGAAACCCTTTGTGTTCCTTGGGTTCCTTTGTCTTCCTCTGTGAAATTTCATTATTCCCAAAAATAAAATAACTCAGTAAACATAAAATTTCTCTAAATATTTGCCTCTGTCCTTTGATCATCGCAGCACATGGAGCGGCCCCAGAGCTCTGCAGTCAACGGAAAGTTTAATACAGCAATTTTGCTCATTAAAGTCGGAACCTATTGTGAACGTCCTCGGCGTTCTGTTTCACTTGCGCCTTATTAGTGAAGTGTTCACTCACACATCTGTATTTGATCTGGTGGAAAGGTGCATGCTGCGACAAATCAGTATTATTCCAGCCGCTCAGATGTCATTCTAATGGAAGGTTTAACAAGGTTTGTTCTGCCTGGGTCACCATGATAGTCACCAGAATTCAAGCGTTCTCTTGCTTTATTTAAATATAGCTTATTAACAATACAAAGAAAAGTTCCACACTTTTCTAATATACAGTTCAGTTCCTTGCTATTTTCCATTTGCTTGTAGTCAATAAATTGAATACTGCAACTTACAGCTGAGGATTTGTTACATTTGTATCCAGTTTAGACAACTGTAGTCCACTGTAGCATAGGATGTATCGTCATATTGCTGTGATTTGCGCCAAATGACAGTCTCAGCTTTGCTTCATCAATATCTGTTAGTTTGGCTTAATATATATGGCTCTATACCCAAAATAAACACCTACACAGTTAAACCAAGGGTCATTAACAACATGGCAGATGAATTCTGGATTTTGAGTAGAGCTGTCTTTTTGCTGTCTTTTTGCTGGTGTACAAACAGATCTTTCTACTATATATGGTTTTCGTACGGCTGCACGCGTTTATGAGCTGGTTAACGTCGGTCTATGTTGTGGTGAAGTGATGCAGGGAATTCTTAGAAATCTGCTTAAAATGCAGCCACACTTAAGACTGAGTTTTGATTAATTACTGCTTTCCTAATGAGCGATTTAACGAAGAATATTACAATATATTAACATACCTCTCACATTTGGTGCAAAAGAAGAAATCAACAACCCTGAGGCCCAGATTAACTTAATGAGCAGGAAACACGACGCGGCGCTCACTAAGGTATTTCATTATTGGAAACGCGGCCAAAATGGAAAAGAAGGAGAGAGAAATGATCAGCTAATGATCCGAGATCCGATTCACACAGGTCATTCCGTATCGCACAACAGCAGTCTATCCCAACGAGACCCAAACACCATTCCATTATCTTTTTCCAAGAAATAAAGAGAAAATCACGCCTGATGCATTTTCCTGCCAACAAAGAAATCAAAAGTGTATAAGATATATTATGTATAGAAAAATTGTGAACCTGGCATATGAAAATTTTGTGTCTGCTATTCTATAAAATACTTTTGGGCTAAGGCTTCACGTAGCAGAAAAGCTGCTTTTTTACGCTAGGTTCACACTAGTGTTAGGGTTTCCGTTCTTCAGGTCCAGTTGGGGACCCAAAAGATGGAAACACTATCCGCTTAAAGAGCGGTTACCCGCGGAAACCCGCAGACCTCATAGACTATAATGGGGTCCGCTGGGTTTCCGCCCGAAAACGGAATTTTCAAGTGGAATGAGGGACGGAGTCCATGAATGGTCATACAACACTAATGTGACTGTACTCTTAGTTGTATATTTTGCTGCAGGTTTTTTGAGCCAAAGCCAGGAGTGGATTGAGCAGAAGGGAGAAACATAAGCACTGCATGTTACGTCACAATGCTGAAGAACACTAAGATGTTATGTCCTGGCGTCCTTCAGCGTCGGGTTCAGTGTGCCTTGGTGGCGACTGTGGAGGCTGGCTTGGTCAGGAGCGTGGATAGGTGAGTAAATTATCGTCTGCTACCTATTGCAATAATCCAATTGGTAGCGGCCTAACAGATCACTATGTGGAGGCCAAAAAAACAGGGCAATATATTGTATGGGGGCCAAGAAAAAAAGGGGGTATTATACTATGTGGGGGCCAATTAAGTAAGTCACATGACATCACTCAGTTTGTTCTGTCTTCAGCCAGAAGGTCCCCAGCACTCTATAGCTGAGGTGTGCTGTAGACCTGTGATCAGCCAAAGACAGAATAAACAGCTATAAGGGGTGGAATAGAAAAATAATATCTGTGTGGGGGGACAATTAGGACACTATTACCTATGGGATGACTGTTACCTGTAAGGGGGGATAATTAGGACACTATTACCTAGGTGTATTAACAATATGTTAACAACAATTAGACGGTTAGACGTAGCTATAAATGTAACTATGTCTAACCGGCATAGCTACATTTATATAGTTGCAGAATTACTAACAGCCCTTTGAAAACAACCATAAGCCTGATGTGGCCCTTGTCGAAAATTAGTTTGACACCACTGGTTCTGATGCATCAGTAGAAAGGTGAGTCATTGAGCGTGTGTATGCACATAATACTAGTGTTCCATGTGGCCAAGAACTGTCTGGCAAAACCCACATACAGATTTTCTGCAAATTGCCTTGGTTTAGCGAAGTGATTTTTGGCCATGGCTTGTACTGGTGAAGCACATGTTCTCATATGCCACATGGCCAAATACCCATACTGATAAAAACTACTGTATTCACCTCCAGTGCTTGCCATGCAACAAACTCCTGCATCCCCTACACCTGTCCGCTGATGTAACGGTAGAATGCTTCATGTATATGTGACACATTATAGTAGCTTTTCATGCTGCTGTGGTGATTTTAGGGTCTTATCAGCTTATTGTAAAATGAAGGTTGATCCTTTTGTTTCTTCAGGTTCTGCTCCATCAAAGCAGAATTCTTACAAGCTAGATGTAAAAATAAAGCTCATTAAATTGAGACATCATCAGATTCCCCTGCACTTCTTATCAGGTGACATTTCTGTTGCCCCCGAGCCAATTGACTGGGTCACTTTGTCCCTGGTAGAAGGAACGTTTTCTTCAGATGAAGATCTCCTCATAAAATTATCTAAGGCTCAGTCATGGGTGCAGAAACATTTCTTGGCATCTTTCGCTTCACTGGTTTTGATAAATGACTTTGATCGTCGGACAGAATAAGGCAGCTACAATACAGATTTACAGCCAACTTATCAGGACAAAAAGACAGGAAAAATATCAAAATTGGGTGAGGGGTGCATCCATGTACTGTATATGTTCTTCTGTGGATCATCAGTAATGACCTCCTTACTGCCACTGCGCTGACCTTAAACACTTACTGTCCACAGGTTCTAGCGTCACCCATGTTTTCAGGTAAAGAATGATCAAAACTCCTGAGTTCCTTAGAAAACTGGTATACCAAGAAAACATGTGAGATGCCAAGAGTAGTGAGGAACAGGATCTCAAGGAGTGCTTTGTCTCATGTTCTTCTACTGGCGGTGAGAGGAAAGCAATAAAAGCAGTCAGTAGGAAGGATAGGGATGATCTTGGGTCAATGTTTTATGGAGAATGATGGGGTTCTGGTAGTTTTGTATCAAGATGGTCTTGGGTCTATGTTTTATGTAGCAAGATGGAGAGTGATGGGGTTCTGGTAGTTGTGTCTGAATCCCCAAAGATATGTAATCACTGAAGATATAATCATCACAACCACAAAAGCAATCTATGCTGTAAGTGTTTGGTTACAACCACAATGAGCGCCGTTGTGGCTTCTAGGGTTGTAATCCAGCTTTCTGAGACTCATAAAAGCCTGAATGGCAAGCAAGGAAGGTATCTATCACAAGCTTGGGAATTTGCTAATCATATTATATTAATCTTTTGATATACAATATAATATATCTGTCTCTGGAAAAGAGGAGTGACAAGTAATATATCCACTATTTGCACTTCCTCATTTCTTGCCACCCAGCTTTCCTCTCTTCTAAATACCATATGTTGTACAGAATGGCAACCACGTTTGACGTTCTAGCCTTTGGGAAAGCTTAAGTGACAACCTCTTTGGGAACACTAATGGCATCTTGCCTGGGTTGTCACTCAGCTTTGCAAAAACAGGATGACACAAGTATTCATATGTATAGAGGTGTCTTCTTAAATGTGTCGTAAACTATTTTAGAATCAACCATTGTAGGCAAATATAACTCAACACAACTAAATCTACATTGCAAGTAGGTTATTAAAGAGAATTTATCACATGAAATATACTGTTCAATCTGCAGGCGGCAGGTTATAGAGCAGGAAGAGCTGAGCAGCCTGATATATAGATTTGTGGGAAAAGATTCAGTATAATTTGATTCATTTATTCTGAGTCATTTGTCCATTGAAATTTCTTCTCTTTCTGTGTTGAGAAGTCAAGGAAGGACCGCCTCCTTGACTTCTCAACACAGTAGAGATTTCATTGGATAAATGTCAAGAATGAATCCTTTCTCACAAAATTATATATGTCTCCTCCTGCTCTATAACATACTGCTTGCAGATTGAACAGTATTTTTCATGTGACAGGTTCCCTTTACGTGTAGTGAATATATACACTATATACCATATGACAATCCTTTAGTAACCTTCAGCTATATTATCCAGGCAGATCTCCAACCCCAGCAGCTTCTCATCTGGTCCCAGAGCACCCAGAATCACTAGATACATCCTGCGTGTAAAGATTGCGGGGGTTAATGGCTTCCCAGACTCTGCACTGCATGTGGAAATATATCATGCTCCGTTATATGACCATCTGGGAGCAATTAACCTATTTCTAAATAAGCAGAAAACGGTAATATCACCTGTTTAATGAGTTACAGGAGAAATTAATATTTTAAGAATAGAACGTGAGAGGGAAAGAGACATAAAATATTGTACAACAAGATGCAGTAATTACGGCTTCAAGCTGCTCACGCTCTTATTTTCCACATAATTATTACCATTTAGTCGGTGCGGTTGTTTCCCAGAGGATCATGGGAATAATCCATAAAGCAGCCTGGATAGTGCAGGTCAGATAATGATCACTTGCTTAGACTCTGCCTCCCCTGGCTCCCCTATATTACCATCATTTCTAATGTCAGACCACTTTCCAGGAACGCCTCATATTTTCCTCTAATGCTGGAGCATTTGACCCAGATATTTGTCTAATACCATGTGGAAACTCATTCCTAGCTGCAGAATGTCTAGAAAACACCACCAGCGAGATACTGAAGGTTGTACATGTGGCCATTAGAAAACCGTGTGTAACACCATAGTGTGTTGCCGTATACCTGTAAATGGGGAAACTTTACCATAGCTAAAGCACCATTCGAGAATTAGGCTAAGGCTCCACATAGTGAGCCGCAGCCAAAAAACGTTGTGGAAAAGACCACCGCAAAAACTCATAGCGTTTTTTTCCCCAGTGTTTTTCACAAAAAGTCTGCAGAGTTTTCCTCTGCGGACTTTCCGCCTCTATTATACCTATATGGAAAACGCCAGCATTTCCGTAGGTATAATTGACTTGCTATGATTTACAAAAACACAAGTTTTTGAAATCAGAGCATTTCTGCTGTGGCTTTTATTCTACAATATGTGAATAGGATTAGCCAGAATCCCATCCACTTTGCAGATAATGTGAAACGTAGCATTTTCACCAAGGTGGGTCCCTGACCTTATGTGAATTAAAGCATACCTAACCTTTCTGATAACTTTTCAGGATAAACTTTTGCTATGTGTCTGTATATGAGGAGTAACACAATTATGTGGCTTGTAAACCACCCACACAGTGCTGGTAGTGTAGTTATGACATACAGGAAACTACCTGATGTTTTTTTAATACCAGAACCTGTGAATAAGACAGGAATAAGAACACCCAGGATATGACACACATGATAAGTAACTTCGGCCTCTCGAGTCTCACTCATATGAGCTAGCAGATATCCTCCTGTTCTCACAGGCAATACTCACTGTCACACTCACAGACTAGGCCTATAGCGTCTTATGACCTAGTAATTGCTTCCCAGAATGACGCAGACCAACTAAACTGAAGGACTCCACATACTAACTCCCTGGAAAGGTGCAAAGGCTGCTCTTTATACAGCATGCCTTTGCCATAGCATAACCCAAGCATCACACTGCAGCACAGGGTCATAACCACAAGACATCTTAAAGAACCATTTTTCTGTCCTCATATATTGTGCCTGAAAAGGAAACACAATATCATACACTTTGCATAACCTACAGCTACTCAGCGTATCTGGAAAATGGGCACAAATTAATGTTACATCAAATAAATAACTTTTTCTAAGGAATTGCCAAACGGTCTTAGACAGGAACTCTACGCGTGGTCATTTACGGGTCTCTACCTTGGGATGCTTAATAAGGAGATTAACTCTTCAATTTATTTCTCAGTTGTGAATAGGTGTAGACAGTACATGGCATAAGCAGGAGATTCTGTTCCCTAGATCTCTCCTTCTCATTTATAAGCAGCAGTACCATAGACGACATTATTGAAAAGTACTTGCCAGTATGGATGTGACTAAAGCACTTGGGGTGAGACAGAAAACATGAGCAGCCTCTCTTTCTGTCTCTGTAAGGCTAGGTTGACATCTACACTGGGATCTTCATTGTTGGAGTCCGCCAACTATAGACTATAATGGGGTTCGCTGGGTGTCCGCCATTTATATACTGAAACTGCCTGAAATCGGCAGAGAGAAAAGTCACGTACGGAGGACGTTTCTCTCTCACGATTTCATGCAGTTTCTGCAGCAGAGTCTCCAATGGTGACTCCGGTGCAGATGTGAACTTAGCCCAACTGTATCTCTGTTTCTCTCTCTCTGGGCTTCTCCCTCCTCTTCCACTTCCATAGACTTCTATAGGCACATGTAACTGATACGTCCCTGAGCTGACATTCAGTTTTGGGAGACCAAGACAGATTCAGTAAATTGTGTCATCAACAGTCATCCATTAGGAAGTAAAAACTAAAAAAAAAAAATGTCACAAGTTACACTAAAGTTTGTGCTGGTAAAGTTATATGTGACATGTGACCAAAAATCCAGGCTTGGATATTTTTGACTGGTAATTTGCAGTCATGTGTAGCAATGCAACTACACTGTCAATGATTAGTTGTGATATTGCAAAAATTTCATTTTCAATTCACTGTGTAGCCCTAACATTAAAAGGTTTTCCCCGGATTTGGATATTGATGACCTATCCTTAGAATAGGACAGCAATATCATTTGGTGTCCAGCACACCCACCAATCACCTGATAGAAGGAGCCACGGCACTGTCAAAAACTGTGTACTGAGCTGGAAGTACACAGCTCCATATACTTTGTAGGGGACAAGCCAGGTTATTGCAGCTCAGCTCCTATTACCTTGAGGCAAGGGTCAATACTGGGGTAACTGGAGTATCTGTATTTGAAGGCTTCCTGCCATTGCAATGTGTCTGTACACCTAGCATTTTCCAGTTTCCAGTCATTTGGCACAGCTCATGGTGTTATTATCACATTATACAACAGGTGGTATCTTAGAACTGCTCCTTCTATTGTCAAAGTTCCTTAACGTACAAAAACATGTTAACTCCTCCATGATTTACAGCAGAGGCGTAGCTAGGTGTTCGGCACACATATTCAAGTGGGCCCACAATGCAATTATAACGATATTATCACTATACAGTGTCCATATAGTGGTAGATATTGGCTCTACACAGGTCTCTGCAGACCATTTAGGTGTATACAGTGCAGTTACATTTAGTGACTTACAGGTGATGTCTCTGACTAATCGTTCACATTTCCCTTCTCTTCCCTTTGGACCGCCATGACCACTTCTTCCAGCAGTGACTTGTCTCTGTAAAGTTTGCAACACAAACATCTTTGGCTCCTCGCTTTTCCAGAAACCTGACCCACATTGTCCTCACCTACTTAAAGTCCCCATCCTGCTATTACCCCCAATTACGAAAATCCCCTGTAAATGAATAATGCCCATTTGTGCCCCCTCAGTTAATAATACCTCCTGTAGGCCCTCTTAGAGGTTGTCCAAGATCAGACATATTAATGTATGCAGCATAGGAGGCTTATAAAATAAAAAAGCACTGACACTTACCTACATGCTCCACTCTGTTCCTGTGCTGGACCACCTGTCACCTTCACTGTTCTGTATACGGAGAGGCTGCAGCAGTGACGTCAAGCTAATGGGACCTTTACAGCCAATCCCTGCACTCAGCAGTTCAGCAGTATACAGTACAGTGTTTGGCTGCCAATGGTCTTGTCGACATTACCATTGCAGCTGTTCTGTATACATACAAGGTGACAGCTGACCCAACACAGGTAAAGAAGGAACTATACATTATAACCCTCTCCTGCTGTCTGCATTAATAGTTATGATCTGGGAAGACACCTTTAAATTAAGAGTGCCTATCAATTAATAACGTGCCCTATGTTCTCCCTAATTAATAATACTCCTGCATATCCCCTTAAAGGGGTTGACCAAAATAAACCGTTTTTGGCAAGGAGGTCAGGGAAGGTGAAAAAAAAAACCATACTCACCTGTCCCCGGTGTATCCCACCGCGGTCTAGTCCTGCTGCTTCCGGGGTCTTGTTCCAGCGCAAGTCCCCGCCACACATGACCGCTGAGGCCAATTAACAGCCTAAGGAAAGGACACCCTTTTAAAGGGGTTGTCCAGGAATTTCAGAAGTCAGGGAGGAGGTCGGGGAAGATGAAACATTAAAAAAAAAAAAAAAAAAAAAAACATACTCACCTGTCTCCAGTGCTCTGGTCCAGCGCACGCCACGCCTTGTGCAAGACTTCCACCTGGCAAAGGCAGGTTATCCTCCACCCTGACATTTGAAATTCCTGGACAACCCCTTTAAATCAATAATGCTCACCTTAAATTAATATAGCCCAATATTATTATTGTTATTATTATTGTTTATTTATATAGCACCATTAATTCCATGGTGCTTTACATATGAGGATTTACATACGGTACACAAGATATACAAAACAGATAATACAAACATTGACCAACTGGCACAGTGGGATAGAGGGCCCTGCCCGCAAGGGCTTACAATCTATGAGGGAAGAGGGATAGAGACAGAAGGTGGGGTAGAGGCTGTTCAGGTGGTGGTGTGTTGACAGTAGCGTTATTGGAGGTTGTAGGCCTTCCTGAATGGGTGAGTCTTCAGGGCCTTCTTGAAGCTTGTGAGGGTGGGGTTCAGTCTTATGTGTCTTGGTAGTGAGTTCCAGAGTATGGGGGATGCACAGGAGAAGTCTTGGAGACGTTTGTGTGAAGAGCGGATAAGAGCAGAGCGGAGTAGGAGGTCTTTGGAGGATCGGAGGTTACGTGTGGGCAGGTAGCGGGAGATTAGGTCAGAGATATATGGAGGGGACAGGTTGTGGATGGCTTTGTATGTCAGCGTTAGTAGTTTGAACTCTATTTGCTGGGCGACGGGTAGCCAGTGAAGGGATTGGCAGAGGGGAGCGGCCGATGAAGAACGGGGGGGAGAGGTGTATTAAGCGAGCAGCACAGTTTAAGGTGGACTGGAGGGAGGCGAGAGTGTTTGCTGGGAGGCCATGGAGAAGAGTGTCACAGTAGTCTAAGCGGGAGATTATAAGGGCGTGAACTAGCATCTTTGTAGTTTCGGGGGTGAGGAAGGAGCGGATTCGGTGGATGTTCTTGAGTTGGAGGTAGCAGGAGGTGTTGAGGGTTTGAATGTGCGGCTTGAAGGATAGGTCAGAGTCTAAGGTTATCCCAAGGCAGCGGGCCTGTGGGACTGGGGTGAGAGTGGTTCCATTAATTTTGATAGATGGGTCAGGTAAGGGGGTCTTGCGTGGAGGGGTGAAGATTATGAACTCCGTTTTCTCCATGTTGAGTTTGAGAAAGCGGGAGGAGAGAAAGGAGGCTACGGCAGCTAGACATTCTGGGACTCTAGACAACAGGGAGGTAATGTCTGGTCCAGAGAGATATATTTGAGTGTCGTCAGCACAGCAATGGTAATGGAAGCCATGGGATTCTATGATTTGGCCAAGGCCTAGGGTGTAGATGGAGAACAGGAGGGGTCCTAGGACAGAGCCTTGGGGGACACCTACAGAAAGATGGCGTGGCGGGGAGGTGGTGTGCAAGTGGGAGACGCTGAATGTGCGGTTGGTGAGATATGAGGAGATCCAGGAAAGGGCCTGGTCAGAGATGCCAAGAGATGAAAGCGTTTCTAACAGGAGGGAATGGTCGACTGTGTCAAAGGCAGAGGAGAGGTCGAGGAGGAGGAGGACAGAATAGTGACGTTTGGCTTTGGCAGTTAGGAGGTCGTTAGTGACCTTGGTTAGAGCAGTTTCTGTGGAGTGATGAGGTCTGAAACCTGACTGTAGTCTGTCAAAGAGCACACTGGACGAGAGATAGGAGGACAGTTCGGAGTGGACGTGTTGCTCCAGCAGTTTAGAGGTGTACGGGAGCAGTGAGATGGGGCGATAGTTGGCTGGAGAGGACGGGTCAAGGGAGGGTTTCTTAAGTATAGGGGTGACGGTAGCATGTTTGAAGGCGGAAGGGAAGGATCCATTGGTTAGGGATAAGTGGAAGAGATGGGTTAGGGCTGGAGTAATGAGTTTGGGGATGAGATGTGACTGGATGGGGTCAAGCACTCAGGAGGTGAGGTGGGATTTAGAGATTAGAGTGGAGAGCTTTTCATCAGTGACGGCGGAGAAGCAGGTCAAAGATGAAGAGCACAGGACAGTTGGGTAGAGTGTTAATACTGCCTTACATAAATGATGCTTCCCAATGCCCCCCTTATATTAATAATACCCCCTAATGACCTATTTGTATTACCACTGTTTGCCCCAATGATCCTTTATATTAATAATAGTCCCTTATATCGTTATTGCCCCCTAATATTATGCTACTCCCCTGCCCTCCAACCAAAAAATAAATAAATAAAAAATACTTACCTGCCTTCAATACCCTGATGCACGGACTTGCCACCGTCACTTCTTTGCTACCTGCTCCAGATACCATCAGCGTCGTGGCTTAGGAGGCGCAGTGTAGTGACGTCATCGCGCCCTAGGTCAGGACACTGACGTCTTTAGCGGTTACAGGGATACCTGGAGGCTGCAAGCTCCTACAGGCCTGCGGCCTCCAGGTTAACAGAATGGTAGCGCAGGAAGCTGTTTTTCCTGCTCTACTATGTATTTCAACTGTATCTGTGTCCTGGAGACACCGATACAGATGAAATATTTGTGTTTGCAGCAGCTCCAGAGTGGGTCCCACAAGGTTAGTGGGCCCAGGGCCGCCGCCCCCTCTGCCCCCCCCCCCCCCACTAGCTACGCCTCTGATCTACAGTGACCGAACACCTTGTACTGTACCTTAGTTTAATCATCTTGGAGTATAGATGGGTATTTAGGCTTTTAGTGTGAATAAAGTGCATTTTCATGTCACAGTAAATGAAAGTCCTCAGTGGATGGAATGAACAAACAAGCAGTACAGCAGGGATAGATAATACTTTCTGTGTAGGGATTTAACAGCGTGGCAGGGGCACCATTGCTGTGCGTAGGCATTGTTCCATCAGCTTGCTAAGACCGCCATGGAACCGAATGATCAAGAACTTGTCACTGCAGGTAACGTTCAGATCCCTCCTGGGTAAATTAACACATTGCAATGTGAAACTAAATTTCCATGGGTCAAAATGGAATACATGTTACCTGCAATTGGAACATTCCCTCCATCCCTGTGAGCGGGATCTCTCTCTAAAACTTTCAGTTTGATTGCAATTTGAGTCATTCAGGTGTAACACATGTGATTTTGTTACGTGTTAATGGGAAATTGCAGTTCTCTGCAGTGAAGGACACTTCAGCCTATGCCAGCTAACAATGCACTTGAGGAGTAAAACCCAGCTAGGCGAGATACTGACTATAATGGTGGTATGGAATTGTCTCAAAGTTCTATTTCTTATTTCATTGCTGTTTTACCTTTACAACCTGTAGATAAAACCTTCATATCATGAGTAACTTTGGAAATCTATTGGCTTTACTTATTTTAGCTCTTCTCTGCTCACATTCAGAGCTGTACTCTCAGTTCTGCTATTACCTAATGTTTTTGTCTTCCAGTCACATCCAGAGAAGCATTCGAATCTCAACCATCTACAGACTCAGTCATGGTTTTTCGCACCATACCAATATTTACTTTGCTTTATTTATCTTGTAATGACCCTGATTTACCTCTCAATTTATTCTCTAGTCACATACAGAGCTGCTTCCAGCCATAATTATATGTTTGGGACATTTGGAGACAGAACTGTAGAATATATTGGGTCTCTATAACACCTCCTATTTTATGTACTCTCGATTAAGGTTAGATTTGGGCCTTCTTAGTCCTTCCTTGATGTTCTCAGTCATCCTCCACTGACACAGTTCTGTCTTCTTTATGCATAATATCACAGCATGACCATTAGGTACATGCTGGGGCTCTGTGTCAGCACCACCTAGTGGTCTTTGCTGGTAAATGACATTATGGCTCCTCTTCACATAGTAAAGTGTACAGTGTCTTGTTACTGTTTACTACTTTTCAGATGTGTATGGTCATCTTAAGGTGCATTAGTGTAAGGACATATATTCAGATTTTGTTGATGCAGTTTTTGAAGCCAAAACCAGGAGTTGACTAAAACAGAGATAGCAATTGTGCTCTATACGTTCTTACCCTTTATGATCCACATCTAGTTTTGGCTTCAAAAAGTGCATCAACAAAACCTGAATGTGTGTCCTGAGTCCTTAGCTACGTGAAGCATTGTGGACACACGTTCCTTGAGCATGTTATCCTGGTCTGGTCATAATTTTTAACCCATTATGAGGAAAACCTCTTTGTTACTAGATCAAAATTCAACAGGAAAGAGAAGAATACAGGTTTGTGACCCTAAATTTAGGTGACCTAATCCTGTTTACACGCAGCATTTTGTTACATTTTGTTTTGTTAGTTTATGCAATGCCCTTTGTGCTAAGAGCTGTATACTTCATTCTTGTGCATGACTTTAGGCTGATCTTATCTGCATGCAATAATACATTGCAACAAAGCCCATCAGTTTAGTTAGGGGACGGTTCTACCTTTTCATGTAAACCAGTACATTCCTATTTACTGGCAGCAAACAGAGATCTTGGAAATGTTGAGGGATTTTTTTTTTTTTATTAATATACAGATTTATTTACATGAAACCACCCATAGTATCCCATGTTGGCTATGGGGCTGTGACACAATGCGGCTCTGGTGGGACAATGTGTGGTGTGACCCTGTCATTACTCCACATTGCCCTGGCAGCATCACATCTACTTCTCCTGAGAAAATTATTAGATCAGTGGAAGAAGTCATACATCACAGGCCTGCACTCGTAGCGTCTGACACACACACCTTTATGTCCCACGCGTTTTTCTTTGATTACAGTTCAGTCAGAAGGAAGCAGAAGGATGAGATTTATCAAAGTGCTGCACGTATAGGAAAATTCTGCTCTTTGTCTGCTTCTTAAGGCTACATCCTGGAAATCAAATAATCCATCAGCACTGAGGGATTAGGAAGGAGACGAGTCCTGCAGCCCATGCATTTTAAAACAAACGCTGGAGGCAGAAAGAGACAAGCCGCAGAGAGAGAGAAAGAAACCGCAGCAGCAGGAGACTGGGTGTGGGGTCACCCTTTATGTCTGAACCTCTAAATGCACAGAGCCATGATGTCATCTCTATTGGGCTGATGCTGTTTACGGGGGTGCGGCGTCTCTTAGCAGAGGATTTTAGAAGAAATTAATTCTGTGTCTGAAGATGTGCATTACTGTGCCGATGAGGCCTCAGCGGCTGCTTACAACAAATCAGTGCAGCACCAAACACGTAATTCTGGTCTGTAGCAATGTAGCAACAAGTCATTCATGAAGATCTGCAATGAAGTTTTATTAGCTACAAAGGCCCATAAGACGTTCTATAAGCCTTTAGCTCCTGTTTTCTGGATGCAGACTGTAGTGTAAAGAATGGAGGTTTTCATTCTGGTTTTCATGGCTATATAAAGTATATATGTAGTTGTACAGGATGTGAAAAACTTGGCTGCTTTCTTCCTTAATCACTTCAGTACCGGGCCAATTTCTGGTTCAGGGCCAGGCACAATTTCGGGTTTTGAGGGCTATAACATTTTTATCATTTGGGTTATTCAGCTAATTTCTGTGTCTTTTTTCGGTGACACATAGGGTTTTATTTTTATGTTTTTAGGTTTTTATTTTTGTATGTTTTTTAATTTTTTTTTATATCCGGGAAAATATAAACAAAAGAGGAGGGAAAACGTGTCTGTTTTTCACTTTTAATTTTTTTTTTTTTTTTTTTATTTAATAGCAGAAAGTGCTACTAAAAACTTTTTAAAATAGATTTTCCTCTCCATTACAGTAATTTTTATTTTGTATTGTGTCATCGAGAGTGAAGCTAGAACCTGTAATAAGGGCGTGTTATTGACATATTATTTTTTATTATTATTTTACTGTAATTTTTTTTTTTTTTACTTTTCTATTCATTTTATTTATTTATCTTTTACATTATTTCCCCATAAGCTTATAATAGAACTTTGGGGACATCTGATCACTTTTTTTTTGTTGGGGGGGAGGCTGATTTTCTCTGTAGCTGGGGCTGATACATTTAGCCCCAGTTACAGGAGGAATACAGCCTCCTGCCCATAACTACAGAGCTGATCTTGGTCCTGTAGGACCCTGCAGTTCTAACAGCTTCTGATTCCGGCAGATCACTTGAGCACCGGGTCAGAGGGGAGCCGCATCATGGTGGCTCCTATAGCTGTGTATACAGCGCTCATTGACGACATCCGTGTGTCGCCCAAACCTGTGCGGCACACAAATGTCATTCATGTGCCATCCCTGCCATTTAATCATGCCCTAGCTGCACACACATGGCCATATGCATGTCACCTTAAAACATACCTCCCAACTTTCAAAGAACAGAAAAAGGGACAAAATTTAGCTCCACACACTTCTATTTTGACTCCGCCCATTCTCATCCATTTTTCTTTGTGCCCCCACACAGTATAATGCTCCTACAGTCATCCTAACATTATATGCCACCACATTATAATGTTCCCCTCCAATTGACCCACAGTATTAAGTCCCTCTCCTGGTGCCCCAATTTAAACTGGTGGAAACTAGAGGGGGCAGCTGGAGGGTGACATTAAACAGTGGGGGTAGTTGGAGGGGGACAATAAACTAATGGTAGCTGGAGCAGGACATTAAACTGGGGGAAATTAGAGGGGGACATTAAACCGTAGGGGTAGCTGGAGGGGGACATTAAACCATAGGGGTAGCTGGAGGGTGACATTAAACTGGGGGCAACTAGAGGCAGACATGTCCCCCTCCAGCTACTCCCACGGTTTAATGTCCTCCTCCATTTCCACCAGTTTAATGTCCCTTTCCAGTTGCCCCCAGCTTAATGTCTCAGTCCAGTGACCCCCATTGTTTAATGTCCCACTCCAGCTGTCACCAGTTTAATGCCCCCCCTTCATCTGTGCCCAGTTTAATGTCCTCCCCTTCACCCTCCCCCAGTTTAATGTCCCCCCTTCATCTGCTACCAGTTTAATTTGCCCCTTCATCTGCCCCTAGCTTCATGTGCCCCCTTCATCTGCCACCAGTTTCATGTGCCCCCTCAATTTGCCCCCCAAATTTTAACATAAAAAACAATGATACTCACCTCTCCTCACTCCCCTGCTGCTCTGTCTGCAGTCAGAGTCACGGAGTGTTCTGGGAGCTGCAGGTGCGATGTGAGTGGCGTCATCACATTACACCTACAGCTCCCGGGGCCGGAGCACACGGGGAGCATAGTGGTGAAGCTGGAGCTGTCTGCGGACGGCTCCTGCTTCATTCACCATTGTATTCATTGAAACTTGGACATACCTCCCACCAACTGGGACGGTGGGACAGGACCCACAATCCACAACTGTCCCGCTGAATCCGGGACTGTTGGGAGGTATGCCTTAAAGTGATATTTCCTTTGCTTTCCATAAATTTAAAGTGAACCTGCTACCTAAGCGCTACCTTGTCTTGTAGTGACAAATCCATGCAGTTCTATGCTCATGCTGGTTAATACCCAGGCACCAGTTCTTTCTATATTGGAAACTCTTCTTTGTATTTGTATAATTACTTTGTGTTAGGGGGATTAGATCTTTTCAGGTATTTTCAGCTTATTGTGCCACTGTGGGGGCTGATAGTTCAGGCATACAGCCCCGACTGTGTGCCACAGTGTGGGTGAGGATAGCATGTGGAGCGAGCATAGAACTGGTGTACAGATCCAGCACCAGTCCAGCACCTGGCTCTGTGACTGCCTCTCTACCTGATCAGTCCACCTCCTCTAGTCTGGACTAAGCCTTCTCCTCCCCCTCTTGTGCCAGCATGAGTCTAATGAAAAACAGCAGATGTTCTGTTCACTTTCAATTTACTCAATACATTAGCCTCATGCAAATCATATTTCATTTCCAGCTGCGAGCAGCAAACAGTGGGACTGAGCACAGTCTGGGGCCTGCATGAGAGATTCCGGCAATAATCCCTCATCGAGTCCGTCCAGTGCTGCTCAAGATGTTGTAGTCTCGGAGATGGGACATAGAGGACAATGAAGGATGTGAATATGTAACGCATATCAGGCACAATCACTGATGCACATAATAAATATACAAGGCTGCAAGCATACACAAAAATTCTGCAGCCCCTTATAATAATGGCGCCTGTCAAACAGGCTTGTATTTATACATACTGGCACTGACTCAGAATAAATAGGAACCTGACAATACTGGTGGGTCTTGCACCATGCTAGGTCACCTTTTTTTGCTAAGACAGTACTAAATATAACCTATATGATAAGAATATGCTTTGCGTCGGTGTACACCACCATCATATAAAGATATATAGAAGGAAAGGTAAAAGGGCATGTGGGGTTCCTTTTTATGTCACCTGATCACCCTGAAGCTCCTCCTGACAGTAAATAACAGAGACTGTGCAGAGTTTCAGTCACTCAACAGAACACCGTGGCCCCTTCAAAGAGCTGGTGCCCCCACCAATCTAATATTGATGACCTATTCTAAGGACAGGTCATCAATTTCAAAAGCCTGAATTACGTTTTTAAAGAGAGTGTGCCGCCACCCAATGGAGAGAACTGGAGGATGTGAGTTGTAGTTGTAGTTGTGGAGGTGCAGGTAGGCCCAAAACACTCGACCAGCTCCTCCAGCCACCTCCCAGGTAGGATACCATTTGAGGGGGTGGTGGTGGAAGTTTTCCCCCAGGGCACTTCCAGTTGGAGAGTTCTCCTTTCTTACCCTGAGCCATGTGGTGGTGTTCAAAAGGGCCCTTATTGAATGAGTGAGGAGGTAGTTGTACAGTTGAACCAAGAAGAACTTTACTGAGGTAACTGGTAACACATGCGGCTTCCCGATGGGAGCTGTAGTTGTTAGGAATTCCACTGTGGTGGCTGGTCCCAGACTTAGGATGAGAGATGTCCAGATGGTATTATTTTGCCCTTTTCTACTTCAATAATATACAGTCTCTGCCTCTCCCGTTATGGGGGCTGAATTAAATTAAGTCCCTGGAACCCAAGTCCCTGGAGTTGAATGGGTCCTGGCTGGTAGGTTCCACAATCTCAACTTTCTCCAATATGGCACACTTTCTCCCTCTATGGTGGCTGACAGCTTCCCTTCCCTGCCTAAGGGCTGTAGCTAGTTTGCTGGGCAGATGTTTGGTTTCTTCCCTCAGGAGCTTGATGGGCACACCGCATGTGGTTTTAACTTCACCACTGCTAACAACTAATGGTCACTGGAGACTCACAGCCTCAAACCTTTAACCTAAGCCAGTGATTGGCCAGGGATGTGTCAAGTCCCTTCAAATGGAAAGGGAGGTAGACCATAGTGGAAGGGTCCTACAAAAGGTTGGATATAAACATAAAGGGTAGCTGCAAAACATATAGAAAGAATATAAAATACAAATATATGGAGACTCAGTAGCACTGAACAAGAAAAAAAAATTAAAACAGTTTAAGCAGTGTCCACTGAAATACTGAGTAATGGCAGGTCCCTATTTACTTACCAATTGCGGCTCCCCCCTCCAGCCCTCCAGGGGGCCCCGTCCATCCCACATCATGTTGCTGACACTGAACAGCGTCAGGACGTCGCTGACATTGACATGATATGGAACACACAGGTCGGAGGGCTAAAGGGGGAAGCAGAGTAAGGATCGGTAAGCAGGGCCATGGCAAGAGTACATGAGGTTCACCTGATGGTTTCATTTAGACCGAACACATCCGAAACTGCTATTGTTATACTCTGGGCTCCGGCGTAGGTCTTCGGGTCTCTTCAATGACGTCACATACTGCTGAGGCCTGTAATTGGGCCTAAGTGGTTAAGTGGTTGCGTGACTCATGTGACCGCTGAGATCCAATTACAGGCCTCAGTCATCTGTGACGTCATTAAAGAGGCCCGAACACCGGTCCCGGAAACCCAGGGGAGGTGAGTAACAGAAGAGGCGAGCTTATTATACTCTGGGATCTGCTGAACCCGAAATTTTTGCAATTTTTTCAACTAACACTGTAAGGGTCACTGTAGGACATTATACTGTGTGGAGAGGCCACTATGGGACATTACACTGTGTGGAGGGCCACTATGGGACATTACAGTCATGGCCAAAAGTTTTGAGAATGACACAAATATAATATTTTCACATGATCTGCTGCCCTCTGGTTTTTATGTGTGTTTGTCAGATGTTTTTATCACATACAGAAATATAATTGCATTCATATTATGAGTAACAGAAGCTTATATTGACAGTTAGAATGAGTTAATGCAGCAAGTCAATATTTACAGTGTTGACCCTTCTTCTTCAGGACCTCTGCAATTCTCCCTGGCGTGCTCTCAATCAACTTCTGGACCAAATCCTGACTGATAGCAGTCCATTCTTGCAGAATCAATGCTTTAATTTTGTCTGAATTTGTTGGTTTTTGTTTGTCCACCCATCTCTTGATGATTGACCACAAGTTCTCAATGGGATTAAGATCTGGGGAGTTTCCAGGCCATGGACCCAAAATCTCTATGTTTTGTTCCCTGAGCCATTTAGTTATCACCTTTGCTTTATGGCAAGGTGCTCCATCATGCTGGAAAAGGCATTGTTGAGCGCCAAACTGCTCTTGGACGGTTGGGAGAAGTTGCTCTTGGAGGACATTCTGGTACCATTCTTTATTCATGGCTGTGTTTTTAGGCAAGACTGTGAGAGAGCCGATTCCCTTGGCTGAGAAGCAACCCCACACATGAATGGTTTCAGGATGCTTTACAGTTGGCATGAGACAAGACTGGTGGTAGCGCTCACCTCTTCTTCTCCGAATAAGCTGTTTTCCAGATGTTCCAAACAATCGAAAAGGGGATTCATAAGAGAAAATGACTTTACCCCAGTCCTCAGCAGTCCACTCCCTGTACCTTTTGCAGAATAACAGTCTGTCCCTGATGTTTTTTCTGGAGAGAAGTGGCTTCTTTGCTGCCCTCCTTGAGACCAGGCCTTGCTCCAAGAGTCTCCGCCTCACAGTGCGTGCAGATGCACTCACACCTGGCTGCTGCCATTCCTCAGCAAGCTCTGCACTGCTGGTAGCCCGATCCCGCAGCTGAAACACTTTTAAGAGACGGTCCTGCCGCTTACTGGTCTTTCTTGGGCGCCCTGGAGCCTTTTTGGCACCAATGGAACCTCTCTCCTTGAAGTTCTTGATGATGCGATAGATTGTTGACTGAGGCGCAATCTTTCTAGCTGCAATACTCTTCCCAGTTAGGCCATTTTTGTGCAGTGCAATGATGACTGCACGTGTTTCTTTAGAGATAACCATGGTTAACAGAAGAGAAACAATGATGGCAAGCGCCAGCCTCCTTTTAAAGTGTCCAGTGGTGTCATTCTTACTTAATCATGACAGATTGATCTCCAGCCCTGTCCTCATCAACACCCACACCTGTGTTAATGGAGCAATCACTGAAACGATGTTAGGTGGTCCTTTTAAGGCAGGGCTGCAATGATGTTGAAATGTGTTTTGGGGGATAAAGTTCATTTTCTAGGCAAATATTGACTTTGCAAGTAATTGCTGTTAAGCTGATCACTCTTTATAACATTCTGGAGTATATGCAAATTGCCATTAGAAAAACTGAAGCAGTAGACTTTGTAAAAATTTATATTTGTATCATTCTCAAAACTTTTGGCCATGACTGTATACTGTATGGAGGGGCCACTATGGAACATTATACTGTGTGAAGGGGCCACTGTAAAACATTATACTGTGTAGAGGGGCCACTGTAGGACATTACATTGTGTGGAGGGCCAGTATGGGACATTATACTGCATGGAGGGGCCACTTTGGGACATTATACTGTGTGGAGGGGACACTTTGGAACACTATACTGTGTGGAGGGGCCACTATGGGACATTATATTGTATGGAGGCTACTATAGGACATTATACTTTGTGGAGGGGCCACTGTGGGACATTATACTTGATGAAGGACATGTGTATAAATGGGACATTATACCATGTGGGGGCCAGTAAAGGGAGGGTTTTACCGTGTGGGGGCCAGATTGTAGATTTGATGAAAAAAACTTTAAATTGTTATGCAAAAGAGACAGTTCATGCACTGGGGTTGGGTCTTCACTGCTGTTGCTTATCAAGTAGGATAGGTGATGTCATAGCAGTAGAGGGTCAACTCTCAATGCACAGGAGATACTAGGGGTCTGAATAACAAGAGCAATGCTCCAGGCCTCATTTGCATAGGACTGCAAAATTGTTTTTCTCAAAATCTACAAAATTAACACAAATAATAAAGATATGTTATTACCATAATCTGCTCTGTAATATGATGGTGACAACTGAATGTGTTTCGAAGAGGTGGTAGACTTCCTTTAAGATTTTAGTTTAGAAAAAAAAAAATTAAAGACGACCTTTCACGTACTTTTTATATACTGTTAGAAAGCCGACAGTGCGCTGAATTTAGTGCACTGTTGGCCTTCCTGGTAAGTGCCCGGTGCTGGAGATATCGGTGCCGTTAGTTTCGTCATTGATATCTCCCCACTGTCTGAAAGGTGGGCCTTACAGCTCAGCGTCATCACTGGGCTGTGAGGAATGCCCCTCTATCCCGCCCGACAGTACAAGTCTGTGGAGGAATACTTTCAAAGGGGGCATTCCTCATAGCCCAGCAATGATGCTAGGCTGTAAGGCCCACCCTTCTGATAGTGTAGAGATACTGGTGATGAAATTAACGACACCGATATCTCCAGCACTCGGGAGCATACCAGGAAAGCCGACAGAGTGCTGAATTCAGCCCACTGTTGGACTTCTAGCGGTATATAATACTGCATATCTATGAGGATGTGAAAGGCCTTCATTAACTAGAACGCAAAATCCTTTTATATAATAAGGAAGTATTTCATTTGCTAAAAAAAAACTATTCATGAAGTTAAGGAAGTGAGCAGTTGGTTTTGCCCCAAGGAAGTTGTCCCTGAGCAACACAGAATATTGACCCTCAGCAGGCTTAATATCCTGTACCTTGCCTTTAATGATATTCAGCCTGAGAGCACAGTTACAAGCTTGACCTCAGGGATGACACCTGTCAGCACCACCAAGGAACCCAGATCCTGCCCGGCTTATGTCTTATTCATGGTGTCTTGTTCTACCAATTTAGCATGTCCAGATTCAAGTTTCTCCATAAATAGGAAAATTAGAATCGTCAGCTTAAAAATTCTACTAAGCTTTTTATGATTCTGTGAAAGCTGTGTACCAACCAGCATGGCTGCCAATAAAGGTAGAACAACTACTTAATAATATTTATAGGATGATATGTTAGTATATAACTAGGAATATTTGTCATGCAGAACTTTTTCAGGACACACTAAGAGTCATAAGTAGATATAACTTTATATATAAATATATATATATATATATATATATATACAGTGAGGAAAAAAAAGTATTTAGTCAGCCACCAATTGTGCAAGTTCTCCCACTTAAAAAGATGAGAGAGGCCTGTAATTGACATCATAGGTAGACCTCAACTATGAGAGACAAAATGAGAAAACATATCTAGAAAATCACATTGTCTGATTTTTTAAGAATTTATTTGAAAATTATGGTGGAAAATAAGTATTTGGTCACCTACAAACAAGCAAGATTTCTGGCTCTCACAGACCTGTAACTTCTTCTTTAAGAGTCTCCTCTGTCCTCCACTCATTACCTGTAGTAATGGCACCTGTTTGACATTGTTATCAGTATAAAAGACACCTGTCCACAACCTCAGTCACACTCCAAACTCCACTATGGTGAAAACCAAAGAGCTGTGGAAGGACACCAGAAACAAAATTGTAGACCTGCACCAGCCTGGGAAGACTGAGTCTGCAATAGGCAAGCAGCTTGGTGTGAAGAAATCAACTGTGGGAGCAATAATTAGAAAATGGAAGACATACAAGACCACTGATAATCTCCCTCGATCAGGGGCTCCACGCAAGATCTCACCCCGTGGGGTCAAAATGATCAAAAGAACGGTGAGCAAAAATCCCAGAACCACACGGGGGGACCTAGTGAATGACCTGCAGAAAGCTGGGACTAACGTAACAAAGGCTACCGTCAGTAACACACTATGCCGCCAGGGACTCAGATCCTACAGTACCAGACGTGTCCCCCTGGTTAAGCCAGTACATATCTGGGCCCGTCTGAAGTGTGCTAGAGAGCATTTGGATGTTCCAGAAGAGTATTGGGAGAATGTCATATGGTCAGATGAAACCAAAGTAGAACTGTTTGGTAGAAACACAACTCGTCGTGTTTGGAGAAGAGTGAATGCTGAGATGCATACAAAGAACTCCATACCTACTGTGAAGCATGGGGGTGGAAACATCATGCTTTGGGGCTGTTTCTCTGCAAAGGGACCAGTACGACTGATCCGTGTACATAAAAGAATGAATGGGGCCATGTATCGTCAGATTTTGAGTGCAAACCTACTTCCATCCGCAAGGGCATTGAAGATGAAACGTGGCTGGGTCTTTCAGCATGACAATGATCCCAAGCACACCGCCAGGGCAATGAAGGAGTGGCTTCGTAAGAAGCATTTCAAGGTCCTGGAGTGGCCTAGCCAGTCTCCAGATCTCAACCCCATAGAAAACCTTTGGAGGGAGTTGAAAGCCCATGTTGCCCAGCGACAGCCCCAAAACATCACTGCTCTAGAGAAGATCTGCATGGAGGAATGGGCTAACATACCAGCAACAGTGTGTGCCAACCTTGTGAAGACTTACAGAAAACGTTTGACCTCTGTCTTTGCCAACAAACGATATATTGAGATGAACTTTTGTTATTGACTAAATACTTATTTTCACCATAATTTGCAAATAAATTCTTTAAAAATCAGACAATGTGATTTTCTGGATTTGTTTTCTCATTTTGTCTCTCATAGTTGAGGTCTACCTATGATGACAATTACAGGCCTCTCTCATCTTTTAAAGTGGGAGAATTTGCACAATTGGTGGCTGACTAAATACTTTTTTTTCCCCACTGTATATATATATATATATATATATATATAAAGTGTGAGTCAGAAATTATTTGCACTCTGGTTATATTAAAACTGTTATCATCGGGGCGTGGCCTGGACGCGCATGGAGTAGCAAGCGCGCAGGTCCTTCTCCGCTCCTCCGCTCGCTACTGAGACCCGTGGACCCCTCAGCAGGCGCAGTATGGGCAAGCGCTTACCGAGGAAGGTGGCCCCGGGCACCCCAGCACCCGTGGAGAGGTCTGGGGGGGCCACCCTGGACGCCTTTCTGGCCCAGCGGCCTTCTCTACCGGGCCAGGCTGCTGCGGGGCGGCCATCTTGGATTTCCTCCGCTCTCCAGGCACAGGGGTCGCAGCGCAGCTTCTCTCCTCCCGCGCTCCCCCTGTCAGCCAGCGGAGCGCCGCTTCAACAGAGATCCCTGTCGGCGCCTGGGCAACCCAGAGTTTCCCCAGCACGAGTACTCCCACAGTCTCCTCACCCTGGGATGTCCCAGCAACTACATTCTGCTTCACCAGCACTCCTGGCAGAGCGGCATGAGAGGACCCCGGATGTTTCCAGCTTCTCAAGGAGTTCTGAGGTCAGTGGCTCTGCTCCCTCCTACACCGCTGATGAGTTGCAGCCTGTGGCCACAGAGCTGGTCTCTGTGGCCCCCCACCTACTATCTTCCCCCATCACCCCCCCCCCTCCATGGCTCAGAGGGGGATGGCGCGGTGGAAGGCTCTGGCGTAGGGGCTTCTCTGCCCCGCACTCCCAAGAATTATGGCTCCCCCCCCTCCAGTCCTGTACCCCCAGAGCTGCATTCCAGGCCCATCTTCAGCACCATCATCCATGGCGGACCTTCTTCCTCAACTTACTACTAAACAAGACCTTAAAAGTATGGTTGCGGAAATCACAGCATCCTTCCGATCTGAAATTGCTACCCTCCGCACTGATTTACACTCCATTGCTAACCGAATGGACACGCTGGAGAATGACCATGACACTACCAGTGACTATGTTGCCTCACTGCATGATACTACCACTGAACAGGGTTCAGCTATACGGGACATGCAACGCCACTTGGAGGATCTTGACAACAGGGGCCGGCGCAACAATATACGCATCAAGGGACTCCCAGAGGCTGACCAATCTGAGGATCTGCCTGTTCTGCTGGAGGCTGTCTTCAACACTATACTGCAGGAGCCCCCGTCCCACAAAATTAAGTTTGATAGGGCACATCGAGCCCTTCGACCCAGAGGATCTTCCGCCACACCCCGTGATGTCATCTGCTGCCTCCACGACTTCACCCTTAAAGAGGCTATAATGAGCAAAGTGCGCAAACTCAAAGACTTCGAGTTTCAGGGAGCTCCACTACAATTCTATCAGGATCTGTCGCTAATCACCCTCCAGAAACGCCGCCATCTCCGACCCCTCCTCCAGATTCTTCAGGAAACACTGAACACGGACCTGAAACTTTTCACCAAACTCTTAGCCAATAGACTGAATGCTTGGCTCCCTCTGCTTGTCCATAAGGACCAGGTGGGATTCATCCCCTGTCGTCAGGGTGGTGACAACACCAGGAGGACTGTGGATTTGGTGGAGGTGGCCAATCATTATTCTACCCCGGCCCTTCTCTTGAGCCTGGACGCTGAAAAGGCTTTTGACCGCATAAATTGGTCGTTTATGCATACTACGCTTAAGGCGTTCGGGCTTACGGGACCGTTTCTCACAGCTATCCAGGCCCTTTACTCCTTACCCTCAGCAGCAATTAAGCTTCCCCATGCATCTTCGCCCTTCTTCCCTATTCGAAATGGCACTAGGCAGGGTTGCCCCCTGTCACCCATCATATTTGCCCTCTGCATTGAACCGCTAGCGGCCAAGATTAGGCGAGACCCTAATATCAAGGGCATCATGGTCCAAGATAAGGAATTTAAGATATCTCTCTTTGCGGACGATGTACTCCTCACTCTCACCTCCCCTCATACTACCCTTCCAAACTTGCTGCGCTCGCTAGAGACCTATGGTGATCTCTCAGGGTATAAGGTGAACCCCGCGAAGACTGAGGCACTCCCACTTAACATCCCACGGGACCTTCTCCTTCTCCTCCGCAGTAATTACGATTTCCAGTGGCGGGAGTCCTCTATCCGCTACCTGGGAGTCCATATATCCACCTCCTATGCGACCCTCTACTCGGCAAACTACCCGCGGTTGTTTTGTGAGCTAAGAGCCCTATTGGACAAATGGCAACCCTTGCCTATCTCCCTTTTGGGGAGAATTGCTGCGGTCAAGATGACTCTCCTCCCGAAGCTACTGTATTTTTTCGAGACGCTCCCAGTCGCGATACCTCGGGGAGAATTACGGAACCTACAGAAAGCTATCTTCCAGTTTATCTGGAAAGCAAAACGACACCGAATACCTAGATCTGTTATGCTGGCGGATAGGGGGTCTGGGGGTATGGCTGTCCCACATCTGTTACATTATTACTGGGCGGCCCACTTACGCCATATCCCATTCTGGGCGGCTATGCCAGCATACACCAGATGGGTGCAGATAGAGAAGCTATGGCTGGCACCCATGCATCCTAACGCGCTTCTGTGGGTCAGCTCCCCCCCCACCCCCCCCTGCCTCGTACCTGTTGGGCCCCATTCGGTTTACTAGATCTATCTGGTCTACCTGTTGTGCTAGATTCTCCCTGATGTCCCCGCGCTCATCTATGGTCTCCATACTATACAACCCCCTTCTCCCAGAGAGCCTGACTTCTGCCATGACTAAAGTGTGGTCTGAAGCTGGCCTTTACCGGATTGCTGACATGGTTGACCCTGGAACCTTGGAACTCAGGTCCTTTGCTTATCTTACAGCTAATCAAAACCTGCCAAGTACTGAATGGTTCCATTACTTGCAGGTGGTTCACTTTGTCCGCTCCCTCCATGGGTCTCTTAAGGTGTCACTCCCCACCGCTTTTGAAAAGATTTGCCGTGCAGGCACGTCCACTAGGGGCTTTATATCCTCTATTTACCAACTTCTTAACTCACAAACTACAGGCTCTCCTGTTAATCATCGCTATATGCTTAAATGGGAGGAGGCGGTGGGTAAACCCATCTCCCAGGAACAGTGGCGGATTGTATGGTCTCGGGCCCAGAAATCATCTCAGTGCATTACGTTTAGGGAAACGCAGTATAAGCTGTTGATGCATTGGTATCATACTCCGGCTCTCCTTCATACTTTAAACCCATTAGTTCCCCCATGGTGCTGGCGCTGTGGAGCTGCGGTGGGTACCCTGCACCATATCTTTTGGACGTGCCCTCTCATCCTCGGTTTTTGGAGGGAGGTCAGGACTCTGACGACTGCTCTCTTTTTGCAAGAGGTTCCTCTTGACCCTCTTCTTTATCTCCTGAACCTTCCCCCCAGACACCTAAGCAATAAGTCATCCAGGCTTTTCTTGCATCTTTGTACTGCAGCTAAAACTCTCATAGCTAGAAACTGGAAGAAGGTGAGTCCCCCATCTAGTCTTGAGCTTGTGGCTAGAATGAAGGATGTGAGGAGTCTTGAATACCTGACTGCTGGCCTACATAATTCACGGGAAGCCTTTGGGGCTATTTGGGCACCCTGGGACATGTATTGTACATCACAGGGTCTCTGATCTCTAGTCCTCTCCTTCCCTCCCCCCCCTTCCCTTTGGTCCTACCCTTGTCTTCTTAACCCCTCCATTCCCCCCCTCCCTTGTTCACTGCTTCATTTAAATGCATATTGCTTAAGGGGGAGGAGGCAGATAGCCTCTATTTACCTCAATGCTTCCTGTTTGTTTGATTATTATTGTTTTTTTGTTTTTTCTTTATTCCTTGTTAATGAAAAATTTTTCAATAAAATTACAGTTATATAAAAAAAAAAAACTGTTATCATCTCTTTCCATACAAGGTTGCTTTCTCTCCAATCACTGCCGTGCAGGTTTTTAACATGCTAATTCAATTTATTTGTGACTGTGGTGCGAGAAAAATGGTTGCCACACTTGTGATTTGTATGAAGGAAGACATGTGCAGGGATTAGTTTTCTTGTTGTCTGAAGATGTGTCTAGTGCTGATATTTATCGCAGATTTAGTGCACAATATGAAGAAAGTGTATTGTTGCAAAGAAGTGTGAGTGAACGGATAGAGAAGTGCAAGGTTGCACAAATGTCAGCCGTGAAGAAAGAGCTGGATTCCCATTCCTGTCCATGACTGATGACTAAATTAAATGTACACATGAACTAATACTGTTGGATAGATGAGTGAGAATAGTTTAAGCCTTACAAGGACAAAGATCCAGGTGAAAACAGTGGTGCACATGTGGCTCGCAGCTCAGCCTAAAACATTTTTTTTAATGCAGAAAATCTGCTTTACTAGAGGATGTTTGTGACCATAGGATAGCTCTTTATTTATTATTGATTTATTATTGTTTATTTATATAGCACCATTAATTCCATGGTGCTTTACATTTGAGGGTTTATGTCACCTGATCACCCCGAGGCTCCTCCAGACAGTAAATATCAGAGATTGTGCACAGTTTTAGCCCTTGACTGAAAAATATTAAATATGTGACAGTGACATATGACCCCACATGAGCCAATGTGCATGACAAAAGCATTTATCTATCTTCAGAAATCAATCTGGCCCATATTACCTTGGTCTTCAGCTGCCTGGCGCTGAACTTAGGGTGTGATTTCTGCAAGAATTAGACCATATTGTTCTATATATAAATTTCTGGTTGAAATAATAATTTAGGCAGAAAAACTTTTTTTTATATCAGTAGATTAGAGCTACAGTAACTACAGTAACATAGAATACCTTACTAGTTACATAACATCTGCAATTTCCAAAGTTTCTGTACAAAAGCTTGTTATCAAATTAACAATATGTATAGAAAAGAAGGAACATTATGTCAAAAAATGATATATTTGAGGATAATTTTTGACTCACCCTCGTATATGCACATATATATACCTGTTGTGAGCATCATAGCCTCTCGTCTCAGTGCTACTCCTTGTCAGTGTACTGGTGACAGGTGACAGTTTGTGCTCACACTTTCTGATTACTGGGAACCTGACATTTTCTTCTCTTGGGTTTCAGCTTTTCTGCTGGAATCCCATTGACCAATAATCCCCTTACACATAAATAAATATCTAACATTCTGCCAGGTGACGCAAGTATAAAATCCCCAATAAATATTCTGAACATTCTCTATCCTCTTTGAATTTACAGTTTATTTTCATTGCACCTTTTACGGTGAACATATTTGATATTCTGGTGATAGAGACATAATGTGCTGCCGCCACCGCCGCCAATCATGCTTATCCACTGTTGTGCAATTATTCAGTCATCACATCTGTTCACACTGGTGGCTACAGGGGGCGCTCTGCATGAATGCATCTGACTTGTTCCTGATTCTCATGGATTCCATCATAAACTGTTAAAGAGTCACAATTTCAGTAAATGCCAATAATGCCACATAGCCAAGATATGACATTAGTCACCCTAAGTGACTCATGTTTTGAGCAAGGTCACTGGTAGCAGTGACTATCAAAGCTATTCTACTGTCTGTATTATACTAGTGAAGACTGATGTCTCCTAAGTGACCACTGAACTGAAAGAGACTGATTTCTAACAGTGACCATGCACTGGAGGAGACCGGGGTGTGATAAAGGCAACTGAACTGTAGGAGACTGGTGTTTGATATTAATCCCCAGACTGAAAGAGACGAGAGTGTGATACTGGCCACTGGACTGGAGGAGACTGGTGTCTGATAATAACCACTGGATTGGAGGAGACTGGTGTCTCATAATAACCACTGGACTGGAGGAGACTGGTGTCTGATAATAACCACTGGACTGGAGGAGACTGGTGTCTGATAATAACCACTGGACTGGAGGAGACTGTTGTCTCATAATAACCACTGGACTGGAGGAGACTGGTGTCTGATAACCACTGGACTGGAGGAGACTGGTGTCTGATAATAACCACTGGATTGGAGGAGACTGGTGTCTCATAATAACCACTGGACTGGAGGAGACTGGTGTCTGATAATAACCACTGGACTGGAGGAGACTGGTGTCTGATAATAACCACTGGACTGGAGGAGACTGTTGTCTCATAATAACCACTGGACTGGAGGAGACTGGTGTCTGATAACCACTGGACTGGAGGAGACTGGTGTCTGATAATAACCACTGGACTGGAGGAGACTGGTGTCTGATAATAACCACTGGACTGGAGGAGACTGGTGTCTGATAATAACCACTGGACTGGAGGAGACTGGTGTCTCATAATAACCACTGGACTGGAGGAGACTGGTGTCTGATTATAACCAATGGACTGGAGGAGACTGGTGTCTCATAATAACCACTGGACTGGAGGAGACTGGTGTCTGATAATAACAACTGGACTGGAGGAGACTGGTGTCTGATTATAACCAATGGACTGGAGGAGACTGGTGTCTCATAATAACCACTGGACTGGAGGAGACTGGTGTCTGATAAAAACCACTGGACTGGAGGAGACTGGTGTCTGATAATAACCACTGGACTGAAAGAGAATAGAGTGTGATACTGGCCACTGGACTGGAGGAGACAGGTGTGTAATATTAACCACTGGACTAGAGTAGACTGATGTCTGATAATAATCCCCAAACTGGAGGAGACTGGTGTTTGATAATAACCACTGGATTAGAAGACTGGTGTCTCATAATCACCACTGGACTGGAGGAGACTGGTGTCTCATAATAACCCCTGGACTGGAGGAGACTGGTGTTTGATAATAATCCCTGGATCAGAGGAGACTAGAGTGTGATACTGGCCACTGGACTAAAGAGACAGGTATCTAATATTAAACACTGGACTGAAGAAGACTGGTTTCTGATAATAATCCCCGAACTGGAGGAGACTGGTGTTTGATAACCACTGGATTGGAAGAGACTGGTCACTAATAAGAAGCACTGGACTGGAGGAGACTATAGTTGGATAGAGACCACTGAACTGGAGAGACTGTTGTCTCTTATATCAATAAGTGCCCATGTAGACAACCATGTGGTAGCCATGACTGCGGTAGATGATTGATTGTAGATGAATGTGTCCAGTTGGCAGCTTGCCATCACACAATAAGATTTCAGGATATAAAGATGTTGTGTAACAGATTATGCATCCTGACTTACTGACCGCTATTTGCGCACTCTAACCTGTGAAGCGTCACTGTCCATTGTTATTCTGCGCTGGTTTGTGTGCACCGGGTGATAGATATCTCTGTCTCGACACTGCCATTCTGCCTGTTTCCATGTGCTCTCACGTTGACCTATTTGTCATTGTATTTCCATCCACCTTTCCTTGGGTAGTCTCTGTTTTTTACCCTTTTCTTGCTTGAGATATTTGCGATATAAATACTCCCAACATCTCACAGTGGTCAGTGTGTAGTGATGAAAGGAATCTATTTTTGGGAAAGCTGGGTGACAACCACTTGACTGCCATTACAAGTAACACAGGTAGAATGACAACTGTAATGCTGGTCAAATGATTTATTTCTGTAAAACAGGGTGTCAGGGCTATATCTCTAAGTAATACAAGGTATATCAGCCTTTTAGGTGTTTGAGAAAGCATAATATACAAGAAGCAGCTATACTGGTTAACCCCTAGATTTCTTGAAACCTGTCATCACAGTCATATTGGTTGTTTTGGGAAAGCTGGGGGACGATCATTGTAGTCACTATGCTGAGAATTTTCGTACCACCACAGATCGAGAGCTTCAGGTTACAAACTGCATGAATTACAGTTAAATCATTATCTCCTGGCAAGAAGAGAAATAAATGATTATTTTTTGCCTTTAGCCACATTCCCTGTAATATCAACATTGTGATTATCTCTATAAATGAAGTTCTTTACAGCCGGGAGGCAGATGGGATTTTAACATAGAGAATCTGCAGACAGTGGAAGGAGTGTAGAAAGGTACGTGCAGGCATGGCAATCCTGGATTTTCCTTTCCGATCGACGAAATCCTTAATGAGTGGACTTCAGCACATGACAAATCTCGAGCGAGAGACACTGACTGGACCGGAGTGATTAAAACGGTGGCTGGCAGGGGCCCGCACTTGATGAATGTTTTCTGTAATGCTGGTACCATCTCTATCACCGCACTCAACCGGAGACATCCATCTTAGTCCACAGAGGACTCGGCTAATGGCATCTGAAGATCCCCCCTCAGCGATTTTTAACCACGAACCTGTGAGAATGGGCTGTCACCACTCTCCAATCAATACTGTACAGAAATAACCTAGATTCTACCTGCCGCCTCACGTTACTGGGAGAGCGCCGAGTGATCCTGAGCATCAATAATCTCTGCTCCCTGTAAACTGAAGCTGAGCTGTAATTCCCTGAGATGCTGCGAGCTCCTCAGGCTGTGCAGGGTTCCTGATTTATACCTACAATACACAAAGTGCCTGCAGCGTTCACTACACAACCCTATGTGTCCTATTAATACCATAATATGTCTTTATAGGAATCTGATACAAAGCTCCAAATTACCTGCATAGCCAAAGAATTTAAGTAGTCCAAGATAAAAAAAAAATGTCTGACAGCAGGTAATGTGATAAAAAAAAAAAATACTCCCCTGTTAAATCCCTTTCTACTCTAGCAGTCCCAACTAGTGTTTGTATACTTTGCTGTGATGTGTTGTAAACCCATGTAACCACTGCAGTCAATCACTGGCCTCAGTTGTCTTGTGCACGAGGCAAGTTATTGTCATGTGGGTGTGTATATGTCGTAAAGTAAACAAAGACAGTAGGGGACAATTAGCATGGTGGGCAATTTACCATTTGAGTATCAGTCAATTTTTTAATTTTACCAGAACTTTTTTCTCTGCCGATTTATGGTAGTTTCTGTGGCAGAGTAAACAACAGAGACACCGGCGCAGATGTGAACTTAGCCTCTGTCAACTATCAATCTCATAAAAGTGAATGAAAGACTCTGGGACAAACTGTTGCTGTAATCGCTGGGGGTCCAAGCAGATGGACCTTGAGGCTACGTTCACATCGGTGTTGTGTGTCCAAAATCACTGGAAGAAAAAGTCCTGCAAGTCTGACTTTTTCAGTGGTTTCAGTTTTAAAGAACAGATACCTGATGAATCCCATTATAGTTAATGGGGTCCATTGGGCTCCGTATGTAAAGTCCTCCGACGGAATAGATCAATGGAAAGGCTGATGCTAGTGTGAACCTAGCTTCAGTGATCAGACATTTATATTTTATCCTGTGAATAAGTGTTGTTTACGGGAAAAGCCCTTTAACCTGGCCATCAATGATTATTGTTATGTTCATAGGATTGAAAACTTTGGTCCGGACACAAGCCCTATCATCACAGGCAGTGATGTAAGTTAAATCTCCTGGACCACAATGCAAAATATGTAGCAGGGCTCCCGCTTACCATGTGCTATCTATAACACTGGTGTCTTATGTATGAGAGAGGCCATTGGGCTCCTTAGGCTCCAGGACCTGGTAGCAATTACTACCTCTGCACCGCCCAGAGCTACATCCCTGATCACAAGATATCTATACAGTAACCAATGCAAGCAGGGATAAGTCAGACACTTGCAGATCTCCTGCAGTTTTTGTCCCTTTAATAACCCACATGCGAACATATGAGAACACAGGTCAGGTCGGGGGCACTTATTCCGGTTTTTGGCTTCCGTTTTAGGCAATCCCATAGGAAGAAGATCTGTGTGTCCTCAGTCTCCCCGTCACATTGTGCATCCTCCCTGCAGCACATCTCATGAATGTAAACAGACATCATTAATTCAATTACCGCTCATACATGTTGTTTTATTGAGTCGACAGCGCCAGTTACATGTCTGCCGAGGTGTTTATAATTGAATTATAATTACAGTGAGATATTAGGGGGGAGTCGATCACTTTGTTATTTGGGGGTGATGGTCTCTAAGCAGCCATTACCATTGTTTTTCTGGCGCCCAGCGCAGCTCAAGGACTCGCTCTCAGGAGGTAATGACGCTTTCACTCTGCATCTGGTTATCTGGCTGCGCAGTTCGTCTTGTACAAAGAACGTTTCTGGAAACCTTTTCTTCCTCCTGTGAGAGCAGCAAGTTATTGTGTTATTTATGTGACCCTGTAGTCGATGGGTAGCCATTTTTATGTATGATGAGTGGGCGCAGTGGCTGCAGCACCTCTGGGTGTATACACATTTCGGGTGAGGGCACAAGTTCAGTACTGGCACTTTACGAGCAGCAGTTGAGAAGACATGAGGCTGTTTGTAAAGGCTGCAGATATTTTAGTCGATCCATCATCATTTTTATTGAAGGCCTTAAAATCTATTGGTATGCAGGGTTCCTGTGTGTTTTCTTTATTGCAGATAGTAATAAGAGGGCAGTCAAGATCCAGGGCCAGGGGAATGAAATCACGCTAAATCATTGATATCCAACGTGTGACTGAAGATTTCTAAAGGATAGTATCAGTGCGGGTGCTTTATATGAGGCCTTCTGGTCCAATGTAAATATTAATCAATGTATGATGAACAGTTAGGCAACTTTCTAATAGACTTTTTGTTTCAATACACTGTATTTTTCAAAATCTCTGCTTGCTGTAAGTGAATGAGTTAAAGAGGACTTTTCACCACCTCCAATAAGTCCAACTCTTTATAACAATTAATAGTTGCTGCTGCTCCACTGATTCTAGTACAGTTGGAATTTTTTCTGTACCCCCCACCGTTCCTGAGCAATGCATGCTGTTAGTTTTGGTGCCTGATATGCTAGTTAGGCTCTGCACTGTCAGGAGGGTGGTGTCAAGCATATTAGGATCAGGCCTGAACTCTGAACTCTTCTGAACTCTGCCACTGACTGCCACTGATTGGAGCTCTGAATCCACTCCTTCCCCTGCCTCACACCACCCTTCTGACATTATAGAGCTTAAATAGCACATCAGGCACCAAAACTAACTGTGCTTGTTGCTCAGGAATGGTGAAGGCTAGAGAAAAAAATTCCAACTGCACTGAAATCAATGGAGCGGCACCTATTAACAGATACTAAGAACTTGTATTGATGGAGGTGGTGAAAGGTCCTCTTTAAAGTGAGTCTATCACCTCTCTTTTTCTGCTCAAGTAGGATGAGTAACATCATAAAAGTGGGAGGATCACATAGGGTTATGGGGGCAGATGATGGTAGGGGTCTGAGCAGCAAGAACAGTGCTCCAGGGAGCTGAAGACCCACCGCCAGTATACTACCTGCCTCATTTGCATACAATTTCAAAGTTGTTTTCTCTCCAAATCTACAAAAGTGACATACATAACAAATGTATATTATTTATCACTGTAATGTGCTCTGTAATATGGTGGTAACAAATGAATATGCTAGGGGAAGTGATAGACCCCCTTTAATACTTCTAAAAACAGTCTAGACCAGGGGTTGGAAACCCCCCGGCACACGTGCCAAGAGCGGCACGCGAGGCATATTTCCCTGGCACGGCGACCCGAGTCCTCACCCAGCAGTTTCGATCGGACCAAACACGGCTGAAACGAAACTGCTGTTATTATACTTGGGGGTCTCTTCAGACCCCTGAGTATAATAAACGGAGGCTCAGGAGAAGTGATGAAACATAAAAAAAAACAATGTAAGTCACCTTTCCTGCGCTCCGCAGCCACTCGCTTCTGTCTGACGTAAGAGACAGCTGACAGGACATCTGGGGTCACGTCCGACGTCATTACCCCAGAGGTCATGACCCCTGAGAACCAATCGGCGGTCACTGACTACAGGCAGAAGCACCCGAAGAGAACACAGCGGCTGCGGAGCGCAGGAAAATGTGAGTAACATTGTTTTTTTATGTTTGTCACATATCTTGGCCCTCCACTTATTATACACTGGGGTCTGAAGAGACCCCACAGTATAATAATAGTTAGTGAGTGACAAAAATTATAAAAGTTAGAATGTTATACCGTGTGCAGGGGCCGCTATGAGACATAATAAGGTGTGCAGGGACAACTATGGGGCATAATACTGTGTGCAGGGGCTGCTATGAGACATAATACTGTGTGCAGGGGCCACTATGGGACATAATACCGTGCGCATGGGCCGCTATGGGACATAATATCGTGTGCAGGGGCCACTATGGGTCATAATACGGTGTGCAGGGGCCGCTATGGGACATAAAACTGCATAATACCGTGTGCAGGGGCCTCTATGGGACATAATATCGTGTGCAGGGGCCACTATGGGACATAATACGGTGTGCAGGGGCCGCTATGGGACATAATACCATGTGCAGGGGCCGCTATGGGACACAATACTCTGTGCAGGTGCCGCTATGGGACATAATACGGTGTGCAGGAGCCGCTATGGGACATAATACGGTGTGCACGGGCCGCTATGGGACATAAAAGGGTGTGCAGGGGCCAGTATGAGACATAATACGGTGTGCAGGGGCCGCTATGGCACATAATACGGTGTGCAGGGGCCGCACCATGTGAACGCAGTTTTACATCAAGCTAAAAGTTCCAGTGGCCTAAGAATATAGCTGCATCCAGATACATAGTGTGTTTCCACCATAAGGATGCCGCCATACGGTGCTCCTGGACACATACATTTACCACTAATTGGGGGCTGCACATGGACTTTCATTGCTTCTAATCAGAAAGTACAGGAGCATCCCAGGAAATAGCAGTAAACGCATGTGTCCTAAAGCATCTGGTGGCAGAACTTCTGTGCTATGGTTTGTGGTATATGACTTTAGTTTAGGGGTCGTCAGACTTACATTTATTGACCGGCACTCCGAGTACCTCATCTTTTATTTTTTAATTAAAAATCGGCACGCCGAACAAAAAAGGTTGCCTACCCCTGGTCTAGACTATCCTCTAGGTTAGACGATAAATATATTAGCAGCACACATCTCTCTCCTGTACTGAGAGATTGTTTAGACTGGATACAATTGTAACAAACCCTCATCAGAAGTATTATCTCTAAAGGTTTTCAGCTTCTGAACTAGAATGTTCTAAGTCAGTAAGCAAAGATCTTGAATATGGTGAGGAAATGAAACACAAAGACTTAGGCCCCTTGCAGATTACCATGGTGTGCGTCAATGTGCTATCCGTGTATTTCATGGATAGCACACTGGCCCATTCTTTTCTATGGGCCCGTACACACTACCGTGAATTTCATGGACCTGTGTGCGGGCCGACAGTCCGGGCCACATCAAATAGAACAGGTCCTATTCCTGTCCTATTTTGCGGCCCGTGCGTCCATGGTTCCTATTCATTTAATGAAAGAAACCGCGGAAGCACAGCGCGTACACGGGCGGCACACGGGGACATCTCCGTGTCCCCCGTGTGCAGTCCGTGCTTTTAATACATGGCAGGCTGGTTGCAGCACGGTCATCTGCAACCGGCCTAACAGAGAGTTGTAGAAATGATTATAGAGGTTTATAGGTTTGCAATACATCATATTGGTGGAGGTCAGACTCCTAGCATTCCTGCCAATCTGCTGTTTGTAGAGTCCTGGTGCATGGGCCTGTTCTGCTATCTTTTCTCTTGGTAGAATGGAAAATGTAAAAAATGAGTAGGCCACAGCAATCTGCCAAGCAATGCAGCCCCTTCACACAGCTGATTAGCACAGGTGCTGAGAGTCAGACCTCTACATATCTGATATTGATGATGTATCCCAAGGACAGTTTGCAAGCATGCAGTTGTCATCTCCTGTGATGCAAAAGAGCACCATTACTCCCAGATTTCAGTGGCTCTACCTTTAAAGGGAGCCTATCACCTGTATCTACAATTTCCAAAGATGCCTTACTTATTCTGCATTGCAGCTCCATTTCCATAAAAATCCATGTTTTATGCTTATGCAGATTAGATGAAAAGGGCTTTAGGGGCGTTTCTTCTCCTGCCAGGACTCTTATGAAAATTGAGCTGCAATGCATAACATGAAAGACATTTTTGGAAAGTGTAGAAACAGCCTTACAAGGTACTTCCATCGGTTTGATACTGATTTTCCTGCTGACAGTCTCCCTTTAATCATCCAGTTACTTTTGTCGTATTCATGCAGTAATTTAGGAGCCATATGAATAAAGAAAAGATCTGGTGTAACACTTGCCAGGTATACAGATGCAAGGATCCTAGTTCTCCAGCATCTATGGTGGAACATTAACTCTTTAGCATCTTTGGATTGTGTCCCCGCTCTGTACTGTTTTGCTTCTTGGCCAAAAAAAGATCAATTTTCATGGTTTAAAAAAGCCGAACCCTTTTTATGTTGTGTGAGATTAAAGCTGAAATTCCGTGTACAGAATCATATTCTTAGTTCTGCCTGCAATTTACCGGCGCTGAGTCGCATAATTCTTCACTTGTGATGAACCTTGGATTTTAAGAGGGTTTAACCGGCTGGTGAAATAACAGAAAATAAAATCCAGAGACAGCAGATCACAAGCAAAGAGAGGCACGATCCTGCAGAATAATTTGTAAAAATTCATCATTACTGCATCTGAACCTGTTACTGTGAAGCAGATTTATATTGGTTATATTTCCTCTGAGAGCGTAAAAACAACACCCCTATAATTCTAGGTCAGGTTCCCATAACAGTTACAGCCATATTATTCCATAATACATTAACACACAGTATCCCCATAACAGTAACAGCCACAATATTCCATAATACGTAACGCACAATCCCTATAATAGTAAGTCACAGTAAGTGTCCCCATAACAGTAACAGCCACAGTGTTCCCATAACAACAGCCACAGTATTCCTATAAGAGTAATAGCCACTGTCCCCATAACAGTAACAACCAGTGTTCCTGTAACAATAACAGCAACAGTATATATATTGCCATAATATGTAACCCACTGTCCATGTAATAACAGTCACAGTATTCCCTTAACAGTAACAGCAACAATATTCCAATACCTTTAACACACCTCATAAATGAGGTGAACCCTTCAATGGGCCCTGAGTCTGGAGTGAAATCTACGCCAACTCACAGCTGCCATAGATTTCCAGTATCATTCATGCCAGTTTTGTGGTGTAGATGATAATAAATTCAGAGGGGTCAGCATGCCCTTATCTCGTCCTTTTTCGGGAAAGTGCTGTGGACGGCGACAAAATGCTAGTTGTGCAATGAATTGCCGCAGTTGTGACAGAAATCTGGCGTAAAATAATAATAAATCTTTGATTTTGTCTTCATATCAGTAACAGCCACAAAATTCTCATAATAGTAACTGCCGGAGTCCCACAACAATGAGAGTGAAAATGTCCCTCTAGTAAATAATACAGTAATGCTAGCCATTGTACCCTTGTAACAATGACAGGCTCCGTAACAGTGACAACCAGTGCCCCCTTTTAAAACAATATCAGCCCCAGTGCCACAAAGAAGTGACACACCCGCACTTCCTGTAAGGTCATCCTGTTCACACCCATTTTTTTCTTCAAAAACTAAAAACCATTTTAGGGTAATTCTACCATAAGTGATCAGACATGTCAAAACTAAAAAATCTGCAATCTTCAGCCAACATAGAAGGGGCTGAAGTGTTTTAATGTACACAGTGATCCCTTTTTTAATTAGACTTTGTCAGGGTCCCAGTGCATAGACCACCCCATTAGTCAGAATTCCCCTTTAAGCTTTTTTTTTAAACAGCAAAGACCCTGTGGCCATCTCTTCTATGATGCATGGAGGAAAATGTGACATGTGACTAACAATTTTAAATCAAGAGAAAAAAAAAAGAATCAAATCTACTCCTCCCGGTGACAGAGATGGAGCTTGACGGATGTCTGTGTACTTTTATCAAGGGTCGGTGAGAAAATAGCAATATATCATATAAAAATAACAAAAGAAGGTGCAATATCAGCAAATCAGAGAATGAAAGATAGATGTGTATCCGGGAGCAGGAGAGGGAAGAAATGAGTAATGTCACCAAGGAGGGGAAAGAGGTGGAGAATGGGGGACAGCGGGGCCTCGCCAGCCGCTCTGATAGATGACGTCCTACACTGTAGAATGAGAAATGGATGAATGTGAACGAGGGGCGAAGTGAGCGACATTCACAGAATAAGATTTGAGGAGACGGCAAAGAAAAGTTATAGGCTGGAAACCGCAGACAAGTCAGGACTGGGCCAGACAATGAATAAATACATGAAATATACAAAAGGAATTCTTCTCTTGCTAAGATGCAGAATCAGCTGTCAGCCTCTGCTCAAGTCTAGGAGGGTCCACCAGTCACCTTGCTGCATGAGACACTGAAGTAGAAGGTAGTGGACTAGACAGAGATTTTGCAGTATAGCTGGCAGCCTCTGCTCAAGTCTAGAAGGGTCGACCAATCACCTTGCTACATGAAACACTGAAGTAGAAGGTAGTGGACTAGACAGAGATTTCGCAGTATAGCTTGCAGCCTCTGCTCAAGTCTAGGGGGGTCCACCAGCCACCTTGCTGCATGAGACACTGAAGTAGAAGGTAGTGGACAAGAAAGAGATTTCACAGTATAGCTGGCAGCCTCTGCTCAAGTCTAGGAGGGTCCACCAGCCACCTTGCTGCATGAGACACTGAAGTAGAAGGTGGTGTATTAGACAGAGCCTTATCAATAAAGCTAGCAGTCTCTGCTCAGGTCTAGAAGGGTTCACCAGTCACCTTGCTCCATGAGACACTGAGGAAGAAGATGGTGTGCTAGACAGAGACTTAGCAATATACTGTAGCTGGCAGCCTCTACTCAAGTCTAGGAACATCCACCGCCAGAAGTCACAATAGCGCCTGTACGGGCATCATAGACACCTGTAAAAGCATTTTAACGCTTAGAAAAAAGTCTCATGCATATTCATACGCATGAGACTTTTCCCAGGATTCTAACACCTAAGCTCGGGTGTGCAGCAGCTCTGTCCCCAGCCCGTATCATCAGTGTTTGAGCACTAGAGCTACTGTACACCAATGCTGCACTTTAATCTATTACAGCATCTGTTAACCTGTTCCTCACCAATGGCAGAGAACAGGTTAACATGCTGTAATTAATAAATACCCTTGCCGACATCCGTCTTAATAGTATGGCGGATATTGTAGCTTTATACAGTCATATGAAAAAGTTTGGGCACCCCTATTAATCTTAATCATTTTTAGTTCTAAATATTTGGGTGTTTGCAACAGCCATTTCAATTTGATATATCTAATAACTGATGGACACAGTAATATTTCAGGATTGAAATGAGGTTTATTGTACTAACAGAAAATGTGCAATATGCATTAAACCAAAATTTGACCGGTGCAAAAGTATGGGCACCTCAACAGAAAAGTGACATTAATATTTAGTAGATCCTCCTTTTGCAAAAATAACAGCCTCTAGTCGCTTCCTGTAGCTTTTAATGAAGTTCCTGGATCCTGGATGAAGGTATTTTTGACCATTCCTCTTTACAAAACAATTCCAGTTCAGTTAAGTTTGATGGTCGCCGAGCATGGACAGCCCGCTTCAAATTATCCCACAGATGTTCAATGATATTCAGGTCTGGGGACTGGGATGGCCATTCCAAAACATTGTAATTGTTCCTCTGCATGAATGCCTGAGTAGATTTGGAGCTGTGTTTTGGATCATTGTCTTGCTGAAATATCCATCCCCGGCGTAACTTCAAATTCGTCACTGATTCTTGTACATTATACATTATACATTGTACATTATTATACAACGCCTTTTTGTATGACCAAACAACTCAATCTTTGTTTCATCAGTCCACAGGACCTTCTTCCAAAATGAAGCTGGCTTGTCCAAATGTGCTTTTGCATACCTCAGGCGACTCTGTTTGTGGCGTGCTTTCAGAAACGGCTTCTTTCGCATCACTCTCCCATACAGCTTCTCCTTGTGCAAAGTGTGCTGTATTGTTGACCAATGCACAGTGGCACCATCTGCAGCAAGATGATGCTGCAGCTCTTTGGAGGTGGTCTGTGGATTGTCCTTGACTGTTCTCACCATTCTTCTTCTCTGCCTTTCTGATATTTTTCTTGGCCTGCCACTTCTGGGCTTAACAAGAACTGTCCCTGTGGTCTTCCATTTCCTTACTATGTTCCTCACAGTGGAAACTGACAGGTTAAATCTCTGAGACAACTTTTTGTATCCTTCCCCTGAACAACTATGCTGAACAATCTTTGTTTTCAGATCATTTGAGAGTTGTTTTGAGGAGCCCATGATGCCACTCTTCAGAGGAGATTCAAATAGGAGAACAACTTGCAATTGGCCACCTTAAATACCTTTTCTCATGATTGGATACACCTGGCTATGAAGTTCAAAGCTCAGTGAGGTTACAAAACCAATTTTGTGCTTCAGTAAGTCAGTAAAAAGTAGTTAGGAGTATTCAAATCAATAAAATGATAAGGGTACCCAAATTTTTGCACCGGTCAAATTTTGGTTTAATGCATATTGCACATTTTCTGTTAGTACAATAAACCTCATTTCAATCCTGAAATATTACTGTGTCCATCAGTTATTAGATATATAAAATTGAAATGGCTGTTGCAAACACCCAAATATTTAGAACTAAAAATGATTAAGATTAATAGGGGTGCCCAAACTTTTTCATATGACTGTATATAGCACCATAACCTCCGCTGTTTCACACTGTACAGACTCGGAGCTATTATATCTGAGGCATTCTCGATCTCCCCTCAAGGCCGAGTCCCAATTTCCTCATTCACTGTATGTAGCTGGTACAGAAGGGTCTTAGGCCTATCATTGGAATAATAACTTGCCTGTGGCCGGCCTCAATAGTTATACAGTAATATTGCAGTCTATGGGATAAGCAATCTAATGATCACAGGTTCCAAACCCCCTATAAGGATTTAAAATAATGTAAAATTCTTTACAAATATTTAAACAATAAACAAGTTTGAATCTGGCCACTATAATAATTCTTTGCATTTGTCAAAGTTTTGGATTTTTGTAACGGTATTAAAACATAACAAAAATTATATAAATTTGGTATCACTGTGATCACCCTGACCCAAAGAATATAAGGAACATGTAATTTTACCACATAGTGAACACCATAAAAATGTAACCATAAATGTTCTATTTATACATGGAAAACAGTTATAGTAATGGTTTCCCTCCTTAAATAGCAACCTCTTAGCATTATTAGGCTTATGTATTCTTTATGTCCATTACTGCGAACATTGTATTCCTTTGGCGCTAAAAATGCTCCTCAAAAGTAAAAATAGGAGTATTTTTACTCTTCCATAAAAATTGTAGTTCGACCTCTGTCCACCAGTCATCCCACTGCATAAGACTCTGCAGTAGAAGTGAGTATACTAGACAGAGACAGTAATTTGGCAGCAAGCCTTACCCTGAAGTCTAGTAGTGTCTACCAGTTACCCTACTGCATAAGACTCTGAAGTAGACTAAAATACAGTAATATATTGGCCAGCCTCAACCTTAAAGGGGTTTTCCCATCTCCCTTTTTCAGCTGTCTCTTCTTCTCACTTCCTGTATCCCCCCCCCCCCCCAGCTTGCTGAACAGGACACTATGAAGTATCACAATACTTATTGTAATTACTAGAAATCTAATATAAATGCTGATGAAATAATATGCACATGCTTCTGGAGAAGGACTCAGTGTTATGTGTGTGTTTACATAGAGAGATAACAGATATGCCTTTATCAGCAAACTGCAATTAGCTGAACTGATTGTCCTGCTGGCAGAGCTGTAGATAACAGTGAGAGCAGTGAGTGACGTCACTTGTCCTATCACACAGATCCGTGGTTATGGAAATGCGGTGTAAACAATGGGATGAATAATTCCACATAGCAGGAAAACAAAGCAGCATTTCTAAAGCTATATATTTAGGAAAAATCTTCAATTTACATAAACTACAAGTATAGATAGGATCCTTGAGATTGGAATACCCCTTTAAGGCTAGTGGTGTCCACCTGTCCCCACCATCAACCCTGCATAAGCAATAGTAGATGAAGCTAACATGTATTGATATGGTAATTACAATAGATCAAATTTTGGACACATTTATGATCCAAATGTGCCTACAAGAATAAACCACCATGTGTAGCTTACTTTCAGTTTCAGTTCTCCAGCTTGACAAGAAGAAGTGGTTTAAAGTGTGACAGATTGCTCCAAAAGTGTGCAAAAACTTTTGGGGAAAAGTAAACAAATTAATAGGTGGCTCAAAGTTAAGCTAAAGTGTCTAAAGATGCACCAAATTTATCATACAGCCTGAGCCAGCTGTGATAAATGTGGCAGATTTTTAGACTGTCAAATATTAGTTTTCACTGCCTAAATATTAGATTCTGTGCATAGTGATGCCATCAGTGGTTAGGAGATTAGTCTGTTTTCAGCTTCACTTCATTAGAGCACAGCCATGAGCTCTAACTCCAGGTTAGCTGCATCGTCTGTTGGCGATTGAAGAAGTCTTGACTCCTCCCACTACTGGTCTCATTCATGCTACTTACTACTTACTATAACTTTACTCTATAAAAGCACAGCTGTGATCAGTGACTCCAGCTTAGGCTGGATTCACACCTGGGTATGGAGACTCCGCCATAGAATCCGCCTAAAATCAGCAGAGAAAAAAGTCCTGCAAGGCAGAAACCGGGAGGCAACCCGGCGGACCCCATTATAGTCTATGGGTCTGCGGGTTTCCGCAGGTAACCACTTTTTAAGCGGACAGGGTCTCCGTCTTTCGGGTCCTCATGCGGACTCGAACAACAAAGAAAAATAGGGAAAATGCAAGCATTTCCTCAGGTAAAATTGACATGCTGTGTTATGTTTTAAAAACGCAGCTTTTCCACAGCATTTTTTTTTCCACAATGTGTGGAAGGGATTAGCCAAAATCTCATTCACCTTGCTGGTACTGTAAAAAGCAGCATTTTTTTTTGCTGCTTTTCTACATCAGCCAAAAACACTGCATTTCCGCGACATGGGGCCTTAGCCTAAAGGGAAATTTGGGTTTACTGAATTTTCTTCCTTTGTTCTAGATGAATATGGCCACCAATTAATTTCTGGCAGTCGTTATTACCTTTCTGGAGTAAGGCTTGTCACTTACCTTTGCTGTATAAATAAATAGATTTATCATTCAGAGGTCTGGAAAACTGGATTATAACCCCTGGAGAAGCTCTAATGAAGGCCATATTAATAATCACCCAGCTTTCCTGAAAATGGCTATGACTTGGAAATAGTACAAGATGGTGGCCTACTGTGAAGTGTAGTGTAATCCCGCCTCTAAGCCTATGTTGTTCTTTCTTTCCTTGATGTTATCAGAGCGTGACAAGAGTTTGGGCTCTCCAGGTAGGCTCACAGCAGCTCCCCTCCTCTAACTGGATTACAAATTACATATTAGATGTAAGATCATTAGCACCGCGGCTCCAGTCCCATGGAGAATTCAGGGACGTCATGGTGCAGATTTCAGCCGCTCAGCAAATAATTAGTAGCCACCTTCACGGCTTAGATACGATCTGATTTTTCTTTCCCAAAATAAATCGTCCCCTGGAGAGACCCTCAGCAGAACTTCAGCGGGAGAAAAGTTGCATTTATTTATCAGATTTATGCTGTGTACAAAGTTTTTCTAAAGGATTAGAAAAACATGGCTTTTTTCTCCAGAAATATCACCACACCTGTCCACAGGTTGTGTTTGGTATTGCAAGTTAGCCTTATTCACTTCAATAGAGCTGAGCTGTGATATCAGGCACAACTGTGTTTTTATACATTTGGACAAACCCTTTAATCCTAAAGAGGTTTTACATTTTTAGCTTCTTCATATATGGGGTTAGTTAAATTGTGAGCCGATTTTGAGGCGGATTCTGCCTTAAAATGTACCTAAGTTTTCATGAAAATTTTAAATATCTGTAGCATCTTGCTGGGCAATCTGTTCTCTGACTGTATAAGCCTCCATGCGTGGCATCCTATCATTTTTCTACATTATGGCTGCAGTACATTTTGCATTTCTATCTAAGGCTGTGGGCATGTACAATAAGCAGCAGTCTGTCCCCTGCCCCATCCATTATTGCTACTTCTGGCTCATTTACATGTGATTCTGCTAGGATTAACTGTAAAGTAACATGTAAAATAGCAAACAAATAGGTTAAAAAGCCCAAGACAACATATATAGGAGATACAGGGACACTGGACTGCAAATACAGGACATGATGCAGCTAAAAACATCTCTGACACAGGAAAAGAGAAATCTGAGCACAATTAAAGAAAGATTGTTATATGGTCTGAGACCAATATCCTATCTGCAATAACACATACAGCTAGTCACACGTATATACAGGGTCGGACTGGCCCACCGGGGAACCGGTGAATCCCCCCGGTGGGCCCCGAGCCCTGACTATTAGTACTCATTTTGCCAATGCAAAGGTCAAGGGTCTGATCGGGATGGTCAGGGGCCCGACCGGCTCCTGACCATCCCGATCGGGCCCCTGACCAATGGACAGTGGCATAACGATCGTGGCCAGAGGTGTGCGGGGCCCGTGGCGAGCTGGAAATGGCTGGGGCCCCGGACTACCATGATAGTGGTCGGGGAAGGCCTGGTTCTCCGACCGCTATACCTATTGTTAATGGAAAGGGGCCGGCCACTGTGGAGCACCTAATAGTGTGTGTGTGTCACTTTGGGCATATAATACAGTGTGGAGGCCACTCAGGGCATATAATACTGTGTGGGAGCCACTGTGGGCATATAATACTGTGTGGGGGCCACTGAGGGCATATAATACTGTGTGGGGGCCACTGAGGGCATATAATACTGTGTGGGGGCCACTGAGGGCATATAATACTGTGTGGGAGCCACTGTGGACATAGTTGGGGCCACTGCGGAGCATATAATGCTGTGTTGGGGCCACTGCGGAGCATATAATACTGTGTGGGGGCCACTCAGGGCATATAATACTGTGTGGAGGGCCACTGTGGGCATATAATGCTGTGTCGGGGCCACTGCGGAGCATATAATGCTGTGTTGGGGACACTGCGGAACATATAATGCTGTGTTGGGACACTGCAGAGCATATTATACTGTCCCAGTATTGTTTACATGCCGGGTGCTGCGCTGCTCATTCACCATGTTCTTGACAACTGCGGTTGTGGGTACTAAAGCTGTATCTCTTTCAAGTATCTGAGATATCCGTCACTATCAAGAATTTACTCTAGGGAGGGGGTAGGGGGATCCTGATGGGCAGCCAATGGAACCAATCCAGTAGCAGCTTGTTGCTGCAAGCGTCACTGACGTACTGATGCTGTGCGCGGCGGCGGGTTTCTGCATAGGAGCCCAGACCAGCAGTGTGAAAGGTAAGTACAACTTAACCACGTAAACAAAAAACAACTTTTCCCCCTATTTTGCCCCCAAATCTTTCAACTTCACTGACCACTCTGATAACTACAACCCCTAACAACTCCAGATGCCCTGGGTCTGTTGAGAGTTGTAATTTCCCCCCTCCCACCCCAGCTAATTTCTCACTGTATTGTTATGCTGGTGCCTGCTCTAGGGCTCCAGCATAACAATACCTAAGTCGCAGAAACTCCAATACTGCTATAGGGGAGACCAGTGAAGGGGCCACTGTATGGGCATATAAACATCAATATTCCTCCCTGTACAGTGGCCTCTTCACTGGTCCCCTATACTGTATGGGGACCATTGATGGGGTCATTGGAGGGGCAGTGATGGAGGCCAATAGCCTGGCGGACATTAAAGGGGTTGTGCAGGATAACTTTTTTTTTTTAATTACACTGGGGCAGGTAAAAAACAACAACAAACTTTCTCTCCTGTCCCCAGTGTCTGCCAGCGCGATTCGGCCTGCAGCTCTGTTTTCTTCCAGCGCAAATTCCCCCTGCACGTGACTACCGGTGACGTCACATGACCCCTGAAGCCAATCAGCGGCCTAAAGGAAGGGACCTGGGACGTCACAGCCAGTAAGAACTTCCGGCAAAAGAAGACAGCGGAGCAGCAGGACCGGACCGTGCTGGGACCTGCTGACACCGGAGCACCGGGGACAGGTGAGTATGTTTAGTATGTTTTTTTTTTTTTTTTTGGGGGGGGGGGGGATTAACTTCTCCCGGACTAATTATAAAAAAGACAAAAATTATACTGGACAACCTCTTTAAAGTGTGGCTCATTAGGGGGGTATATTAAAGGGCTTGTTCAGACATAATTTGTTATGGTTTATCCTCAGGATAGGCCATAGATATCTTATCTGTACGGGGCTGACCCCGGACTGATCAGCTGTACGGAGCCACTTCTGGCGCCCGTCCTGTACACAATACGGGGCCAGAAGCAGAAAGTTCTGTCCACTGTGTATTAGCCGGGCACCTTCACTGCATCTCAGCACTTATTGAAGTCAGTAGGAGCTGAGCTGCAGTGAAGGCGCCAGGAAACTAAACAGCGGATGGATCTTTCTGCTTCCGGCCCTGTGTTGTGTACAGTACGGGTGCCGGAAGTGGCTCCGAACAGCTGATAGGGCCGTCAGGGAAAGGTGAGTATGATTTTTTATTTTTTTATTTTACACCTCCCGCAAGGGACATGGGTTGAGCCAATTCCTGGACAACCTCTTCAAAGGATTTATCCTTATTTCTAATATTGATGGCCTGTCCTTAGGATGGGCCAGCAATATTACATCTGCGATGATACAACAGCCAGGACCTCTGTAGATCAGCTTTTACAGGACAGTGCGGCTACAGGTAACAATTCTAAGAGCCATGCTGTTCACTTGCTATACAGGGTGTAGCAGTGGGTTTAGGTAGTGCAGTGGTGCACATGGTATGGTGGGTGAGCAACATGGCTCCCAACATGTTATTACCTTTTGCCGCCCTGTCTCGGTACCGCTGATTTGCAGGGGTCCTGATGGCGGGCCCCTAGAAGCAATTCCACTGGTGGGCCCTAGACATCCCAGTCCGACACTGCGTATATAGAAGTACCTACATCAACTTACACTTCCCTTACATTGGATTCTTTCAGGGCATGCTGTGCACAGAGAAAGCTGTTCATGCCCACTGTGGGGACATAAACAGTGTGAAGACAGAACAGTCCCTTCTCCTTCCACTCACTCGAGTCATCTTAAAGCCTGCTGTATCTATAAGCGGACTTTCCTTAGTAATAGTGAGTGCACAGCAAATTAATTAGACGCGAGACACCTAGTGGCAGCAACTTCAGAGAGCTTTTCAGGCAGAAAACAAGAACATTTTGGGCCAGAATCACATGCTCTATTAAATGAGACTACGTTGTCTGAAAAATTAGTGACTATTTAAAATGAGCTCCAAATTCAGTCTGGAATGTGATTCCATCATTTTCAATTAGATGGTGGTGATGATGCTGAAAAAATAAGCGTCCTGCTCAATCTTTCTGCGGATTCCACAGCTAATTCAGCCACAGAACCCGCGGCTACAGTTGATTATCCCCATTGTATCTGAGGCTAATCAGGGAGTAAACCCACTGCAAGAAGCTCTTAGGGAACTTTAGGGTATGTGCACACTGCGTTTTTTGGCAAAATGCTTATTTTCAAAATCACATAAGTATTTTGTGGAATCCACAGCAGAAAACCAAGATGGTTTCTTCCGAACATCTGCACACCTCATTCAGTGGAGCACCATGAGGTCACAAGCCTCAGCTTCATCAGTGATGCTACTGAAACTGCTGTGAGATAGGCCCTGAAAAAGAAGCCGAGGTCAGTGCCTCCCACTCAAACAATGGGAGACAGATTTGGAGTGTTTTTGGAGCTCATTTTGAGATGAAAAACAACTTAAAATCTGCTTTAAAATTAAATGTGAAAATCACTAAGGGACAATTCCACTGTAAAGAAGAAATATTGTTAATACTGTTAAGCCCACAAGTCCTGGTGCCCACTATCAGGGCCCTTGGAAACACAGTTTTTACTGCGATGTAATTAAAATATCGGGGCTCAATCTGTTTGCCCCCCTTTTCTGTCTCCTGATGAACCACTCACGTTATACGTGAGGGATGAAATGCGTCGCGGCTACAATACCTAATAATAACATAAGATCTCACTATATGCATGGGAATGTATAAATAGGTCACTTTCAGTATATCTATTACTATCTCCTTAGTGGAACTCATGTCGGGCCTAGTTTTTTAAAGGTATATGCCTGTCCACTGGGGATAACTATGCAATTTACTCTATGATTGGAGTGACACAAGGGTATTGGGGTATTGTGCTGTTACCCTGGAGTTCTTTGTTTTCATATCTGTCCTACTATACACTCCCTCAATTTAGACTATTAGGGTCTTCATTATTGCTTTTATTTTGTTCTGACATTTATTTGGTGGCTTATATCTGGAAGTTCTTTTTAATATATTTAATAAAAGTTACATTTTAAAAATGCAATGTCAGCACACCTTTACTGTATTTTTTTGTGATAAACATAAGGGGTATCAATGTATAGTGTGTGTTTCACTGGGAAGTCAGACCTTTTTAATACTTTTTTACTTTGGTGGTTGAAGCTTGGAGGTCACGGGCACGGGTGCTATATTCATTTTGGATGTAGATTTGTTAGGTTACTCATTTTCAACATCAGTTAGTATCACTTATGTGCACTAGTCCTGTTTACTATTTATTTATTATATTTCTGGCATTGTTCCTTGGATTGATTATATTTATTAATGGCTGTGTGGATCATTTACATGCATAGAAACATGTGCACTAGATACACACAGACATCACTGGAACGCTGGGGGAGCGGTATCACACCCCCCCTCAGCTGTTCTTTTGCGTCATAGAGCGGGGAAACCCTACTGCACAGGCGCAGTAACTACCGGCCTACGTTAAGCAGCGCAGAAGGTTTTAATGGTATATATGCCCATCAGAAACTCTATTTTTGTCTAAGTTAGTTCATCTTTGTATATATTACCATCAGTTTTGTTTTTAATTGAATTTCATTGTTTATATTATTGTAATAAGGGTTTGTTTACAAATGAGGTTAACACCCTCTAGAGGTGTGTAGTTCTATTACTAATCCTATATAAGGTTGAAGGGTCAGCACTGTTTTTATGATACTTGCCATTTTATACACTTGAGAAAGGAGTAAGAGAAACTCCGAAATGTGTTGTGTTCTGTGGTATTAATAAAGATCATCCTACTAAACAATTCCTGGGCTGAGCGCGGATTTCTTACTTCACCTCACGAACTGGGTCCTGATCCTGTTGATGTGGATCATTTAATCATGTTTACCTTTTCACCTATAAATTGCTTTTATTTATATTCATTTATTCACATGTATTTTTGCCAGTTTGCCGTGATCCTCCTCCTTTCTCTTTATAGTTATTTGATTTTAGAAAGACAAAGTCAAGAATGGCTATAAAAGGAATGGGAACTATATAGGAAGCTCTTATACTACTTATACTTAGGGCAGCACAGTGGCTCAGTGGTTAGCCTTGCAGTGCTGGAGTCCTGGGTTCGAATCCTGTCATGGACAACATCTGCAAGGAGTTTGTATGTTCTCCTGTGTTTGTGTGGGTTTCCTCCCACACTCCAAAGACATACTGAAAGGGAATGTAGATTGTGAGCCCTATATGGGACAATGTCTGTAGAGCGCTGTGGAATATGATGGTACTATACAAGTAAGCATAATAATAATAATACTTCTACCTTATGTTCAATCCACTCCTGGGTTTGGCTCAAAAAAATGCAACAAAAAAAGCTGCGTTTCCGCAATGTGGGGCTTTATCCTTATTTTGTTTCCCAACTTTGTCATTAGGCAGACCGAGGATAAAAATGGGACCTGCTTAATGAATAGAAATGGGGTCTGTAAACATGACATTACCAGCGCCATTTTCAACACCGTTTACAGTATTTTTCTGTTTGATAAATGTGCCCCAATAATATATTTATTAATTATATATATTATATATATTAATAAATTTGGTGGCTTCTAATGGACATATGCCATCTTTTAGCTGTTGCTATTTTGGTTAATACCAAAACCTGCGCCCTGTAATTTTAAGGATCAGTAAGTGGTCCTCACCCAGTTCACCCTGCACTTGTACAAAGAGGTTCCTAGAGTACATAATAAGATTATGAGCAGGAAGTGAGGAGCAGAGTGGAAAGACATTAAATGTAACTTAAGAAAGCGGCGTGCTAATATTCCAGGTGCGGACAGCAGATAGGAGCCACCTCGGTGAATGATAGATTTAATAATATCTAAAACACTGCCCCCCTCCTCTCCCTTTCAGAATTTAATCGCCATAAATAAAACTTTGTGCCACGACCTGTGGGGAGGAAAATGAGATGACCACATAAGCTGCTCCCGCAGGCCTCCACCAGGGACGTTTTCCGGGAAAAATACACTTATAACGAGAATATATTGGAATCCATTATTCATTTCTGCCTTTGGGGACCCTCAGGATAAGTGCCCCCCTCTGCAAGATCCCACCTAGTTTTTAATCTCTGCATTAATCACATAGAGGTGTCGCCCCCACCCGAATGATTACAAATTGAAGGGGGCTCTCTATGAGGCAAGATTATAAACCTTCCCCTCCACCCTGTGACATGAATTATGCATAGCGAGGACACACTGTCACTTCTCATCGCTTTATTTTCCCATTTCCTGTATTACCTTTCCCTGCACACAGAACAAATCGTCCTGTACATAATAATGGCATATATCAAAGGTGCGGCAGATCGTGGCTGTGAAGTGTTACCAGGGAGGTCACAAATAAATATATGTGTATATCTTACATAGATACATACAGTAAATATATCCATGGGACATGATGGGTGCTGAATTGTAAAGTATTCTCGATTTTAAAGTGGTCCTAGAAAACTCTATAACGCTAAATCAAAGCAAAAATAAAAAACGCTGCAAAAAAAAAACCAAAACAACTTTCATTGTTTTTCATTGCGATTTCACAGAGTTTTCCTCAGTGGACTTTCTATACCTATATGGGAAAACGCCAGCATTTCCACAGGTATAATTGACATGCCGCAATTTTAAAAAAACGCAAAACAATAAAGATAAAAATGCAGCGAAAACACATTGCTTTTTTTCAGCAGCGTTTTTCACTGAGCTTTCGCTTTTTCTTCTTTGTCTTTCCTTCCCCTTTTAAATCAATAACAAAAATGCTCACAATTCCGCAATTAAAATTAACATGATGCAATTTTTTTTAGAAATTAGTGCACTTTGTCTACAATTCTGCCCTGAGATTTTATCATAATACCATATTTTATACAGTAGATTATTAAAAGAATTTCACTGTATTTGCATTTAGATACAAAGAAATATAAGCACACTATCAGGCAGAAATTCATGTATGTAATTTGTTACAATGCATCCGTGCAAGTAAAATGTATCAATTTTTCAGTGTCTGGTTGCTGTCAGCAAGCAGAGGTCTTGAAAATGGGGAGGAATCGAAACGCAACGCCTATTTGAGTGTCGCAGAACTTTCTATTTTGATCCAATGCAGCTTTATTTATAATGAATCCCTTCAAGGACAGGCATCTCATCAGCTGTAGATGTAGCAGCATATCATAAGTCACCTCTTGCAGCCTGAGGTTTATTATTGCCTTGTGCGTTTTCCGTGCTCGTGTCCCATAGAACACATAGAGACGAGTCTTCCTGCACAGTAACGTTGTCACATATATTTACATTCATTATAGTAAGCAGCAGACTCTAGATTTTTTTTTTCCTTTAGTGGAGACAGAATGAAATATGAGCCACGGCAGGAAACATTTGCTGCTTTACTGGGAGAACATGTTTTATCAGGAGAGAATTTATTACATATTATTATTGTTATTATGGCCATACCTCACACTCAGCCTTGTATCAGCAGCGTGGGCATGCACTAAGTCTGTCCAGAGGTAGCCCATAACGATATACAATGAGGGATATATAGTCATATACATACAATGCACCAGTTATGAGTTGTGTTATTTGACTTCTTTGGAATAGAACCTGTTTTGTAAGTGAGTTGCAACACAGAGAATGAGGCAGATTTACTAAACTGAATGTACCAGAATATTGGCTTAATATGTGCCAAAAATGTAGCCTACATGCTGTGCAACAGATTTATTGTGTGCTTTACATGTGTCTTAAAGGCCGGGGCCCCATGGAGTGTACAGTTCCTGCAAAGTGGATGGGATTCTAGCTAATCCCATCCACACATTGCAGAAAATAATCTGCAGCGGAAATGCTGCGGTTTTCAAAACGCTCGCATTTTTGCAAATCGCAGCATGTCAATTATACCTACAGAAACGCTGGCAGTTTTCGTATAGGTATAATGGAAGCAGAAAGTCTGCAGAGGAAAACTCTGAGGACTTTCTCTGAAAAGTGCTGTGAGAAAAATGCAATATGTTTCCGCCGCGGTTTTCTCGCAGTGCTTTTTGGCTGTGGCTCACTAAGTAGGGCGTTAGCCAGAGGGAGTGTGTCACTAGAACAAAGGATATTAACCCAGTCCTGCAGATAGATGGGTTAGGATCACCTGAATTAAACAGTGCTGTCCCCTGGTGAATCATTACCTCTGTTGTCAAAATATCAGCATTTTTGTCAATATGCAAATGAACTCTTTGGAGCAGCGAGGATTTTTCTACCCACCCCTCTGGCAACTGAGACATCTATTCAGAAGGGGAAAACACTGTTTGATTCAGTTGACCCTAACCGATCTGTCTGCAGAGCTGGGTTATGGTGATAGACTCCTTTAAGGCAACAAAAAGTTTGCCTAAACATGGCCCAGTTTTATCATCCAGCTCCAATATGGAACATTTTTAGCCTTTCTAGTCTTAGTTTACACAATCTGACCCAGTGCATCACGCTACTACACCTGCTTCATATGATTCTGTGTTACTAATGTCCCAATGCTCTTGGTGCCATCACTAATCTAGTGCTGGTGTTTAGGATGTAAGATCTGTTGTGTACAGTCTGAGTGAAGTGGTAAGGAGATGGCTCTGTACCTGCTGCTTTCGCCATCTCTTTGAAGAAAAGTCACTGACAGATTTGTCTGCTCCTTCCTCTTTATTCATGAAGCTTTGATTGAATATTTATTTGTGACTCTCATGCAGACGCTTGCTATTGCAGGAGCCACTGGACTGTAGAGCACGATTGTTGCCTGTCAAGCTTCTGGGTAACATGTCATATACAACTAGACACCCACATATAGAACCCATGTAAGGATGAAATCTTATGTCCATATTTTATTGTTCTGATTTATCTAAAATAAAAATGCAGCAACTTTGCAAATAGTCTTGATTAATAATTAATCTCTTGTTTTGTGTACACATCTTCTGTACAGTCCCATGTGTCTCCTAGGTTACTAGCTACATACAAAACCTGTGTACAGGCTGATCCGACATTACCATCTCTTCACTTAAAAAGGGTTCTATATAATGCAACATTTTCTCTTGCAGCAGCCTCTATAGCTGTGATAATTACCACTTATGGCAGCCTGTACTCAGCGCAGAGGGAGCAGCAGGCACAGATTGTCATAAGACATCTGTCTCCTCATATTCCCTGCAGCCTCCCTGGGCCATTCTAATAATGTTCATATGAGGAAATCATACGTTTATAAATTTGACGTTTCTACATACAAATTTCTGCAAATCTTCCCTGAGTCTGAGGCTTGTTTCAACCTGTGTGGCCAATTATCTGCAGATCAGTGGCGATGAGATGAAACTCATTGTCCAGTCCAGCACTCAGCGGCAGCGATGGCGAAAGTAACACTCACCCACTGGGCTGTAAATATAGGTAATACAGCGGATGGAGAGTACGTGACTCTCAGAGCGAAGATTGTGCTGCACTGACGTCTAATCTGCTGCATCTCCAAATGACAGTCCCATCATCTATGAGATATTGTGACTGTCAGTCATCGTTACACTAAAACCTACCACATTTATTTTATGCCACTCAAACCACAGGAGAATTTCCATGAATGCACATCATTGGGGGTATTATGTACCAGGGATCGTTCTGACACCCACATTGTTATGTCTGCTAATATTTAGATAGCAGATTACAGATTTTAGGAGAAGATTATTTTTATTTATTGATTATTTATAAAAAATTTGAAATCATAATGTACATGAATTTGTAGAAATTTTGCACAGAAAACCAATCACAACTTACATGGCCGGCATGACATCTGACTTCACACCTTTAGAAATGTATGCATATTGTATGGGTTTCTCTTTACTTCCTCTAGTGGTGGTAATCAGTACTGCAGGTGATATACATAGCTACAAGTTATGATCCTCTAGTTGTTGTGAAATTGCTACTCCGAGGCATGTTCTTATAGGGGACATTCACACTGCTGTTGGTGACCGTCAGTAGTGTCCATTGCTATTGTCCGTTACAAGATTTTAGCATCGGACACTGGCTGAACCGTCAGAAATCTGTTAAAATTTCCATTCATTTCAATGGGGTTTTATATTGTGTCCGATAGTGTCCGTTTACACCAAATCCGTCAGAAGTCTGTTTTTTTTTCGTGGACAAAAAATCCTACATGCAGGACTTTTTGTCCGTTTGAAAAAAACGGATTCTTGACGGAGAGCAAGTGTCCGTTATTTTTTTAACATTGAAGTCTATGAGTAATGGACTTATAACGGACAGTAACTGATAGCCATCAGTTACTGTCCGTTATTTTATGTCCTTCTTTTCCTGTGCATGCTCAGAAAGGAGAAACAAACAAAAAAAAACGGACAGTGTTAAAAAACGGACACTAACCGATGCTAATATGTCTGTTTTTTTTAACTGAACCATTAATTGGATCAGTTAAAAAAACGGACACATTAACATCAGTTAGTGTCCGTTATGATAGGTGTCCGTTTTTTTTTTTTTTTAATGGACACCTTCATAACGGACTCCAACGGTAGTGTGAACCCTGCCATAGCCAGTTTCTAAAATATTCATATTTACTTTTATCCCATTTGTTGACTTTCATGCTATAGATGCTACATTGGGAGGAGGAGGACATGTCAGGATAGCATTAATTTGCTATTGGTGCAGAGGTAGCAATAGATACTGGGCTCTGGAGCCTTGGGGCGCCTAAAGATCTCTCTGCAACATAAGAGGACATCAGTATTATAGATAGCACATGGTAAGTGGTTACCCAGGAGCTTCATGTTATGCCTCTGTATCAGTGGTATGAATATGCCTAGGGAGCCCTAACTATAAAATCACAGCAAAAGAGAACAACGCTGCCATTCTCTGTGGGGGCACTATTTTGATTTTTGTCACCCCCCTTGCTTTATTTATGCTCCTTCATGCAATCTTTTAACAATGGCGCTCCCTTTTTTTAATATAAAATAAGAGGTTGTTCAATATCTTCTTACCACTAACAACTCCACAAAATTAAAGAAGTATCAGCACTTGAAAAACACATGAGCCCCTTTATGACATGTGGTATCTGAGACACTTCAACACAATGTTTATTTAGAAGCTCAATAATTTCTAGAAGAAGCAGTTTGTCAAACATTCTAGTTACAGAAATCTACAACCAAAGGAGTTTGGCTGTTTCTCCAAACCCCATGCTTAGAAAGTAGTAGTTACTCTTCCATCCATGTAAATATCATACACTTTATAATGCATTTAATTCATACTTGCCAATTTTCACAAGTCGGCTGTGAAAGTTTACTATAACTGCATCCCCTTTTAAACTAAAGTCCACCCCTTTTGTGGTTATGGCATGCCCCTTTTTGCAATGTGAAGTCAAAATATTTTTGTAAAGTGACCTGGATCTGTCAGGATTGCCCCAATAGAAATGGGAATTTTGTCTCTTTTTAGTGAGCTGAATCATTTGACTGTGCTCCACATGACTTGACTCCGCTCACTGAAATAAGTCAACTCTTTTGGATCCCAAACAACTCTTTATAAAAGGCATTTCAGCTTTTAGTCTAATAGTATGACCCCCTGACTGATGGACATAGCGGCTGCTATAGGGCCTGACGACATTAGGGGCTTTTTTTTTGTTGTTGGATTACTCTAACACAGGGGTCGGCAACCCCCGGCACACGTGCCAAGAGTGGCACGCGAGGCTTATTTTCCTGGCACGGCAGCGGTGTGTTCACTTATGTCCGGCGCAGCTATCTGTTTCCCTCCGGCGTGGTGCACACAAGCTGGAGGGAAACTGATGCCAGGACGGATCCCATAGTTTTCTATGGGATCGGTTCTGGCACAAGAGGCATCAGTTTTGGCGCCGTATTTGTGCCTCAGCCGGATGGAAAAACGTTACCTGCAGCATTTTTCCATCCGACTTCCTTAAAATTTCATTAGCGCTGGGTGAAGATGGATGAGGCAGCACCCCGCGTTTGCACAGTCTATGTACAGTAGTGAAGCCGGTAATTGCTGGCTTCACTACTGTACCTGAGTGAATAGCTCAGGATTGGTTAAAGCTATAAAGAAACACTTGGATTCATTTTAAAGATGAGAATCTCCTCTTTAAAATGATACCAAGATCTCCATGATCGTCCTTAAACATCCTGAGCAATTCGCTGGTGAAAACGATGTTCAATCATGGAGATCTTGGTATCTTTTTAAAGATGAGATTCTCATCTTTAAAATGAATCCAGTTGCATCTTTGTGGCCCTAATAGATCCTTAGAAATTGGGCTCTAAAAGTTTCCCCCCCCCCTCCTGTGTCAGGCAGCATCTTAGAGCTAAGGAAGAAGGGGGAGGAGGAGCTGCAGAGACAATGATAACTCATCATTGTCTGTGCATAAGCTGCAGATGATGGGGGTTGGGGGTAGCAGAGACTTCCATCACTATCCCTTCTCCTATCAGAGAGCATACTGTACTTTTGCTCTCTGATAGTCACATAGAGGGATAATGTAATACCCCTCTGAGCCTAATCACATAACCAGGAAGTTTATTGGCGCTGTGACCCAGACATTTACCATCCTCCAGGTCACAGCGCCAGAAGTGTCGCACCAAACACTTACACAACACATGCACAAAGTCACCAATAAAGTTTACATTTTTTCACTGTCTCTGTCCTGTCCATACCTGATCTTTATAGAGTAAAATACGCCGCCCGCCTCTCTAGTTATATCCGTTGCACGCTAAAATAATAGTAATAGCGATTATCACTAGTATTATCACCATAATACCGTGTGCAGGGGCCGCTATGTGACATAATACCGTGTGCAGGGGCCGCTATGTGACATAATACTGTGTGCAGGGGTTGTCAGACTTACAATTATTGACCGGCACTCCGAGTACCTCAACTTTGATTTTTTTAATCGAAATCGGCACGCCGAACAAAAAAGGTTGCCTACCCCTGCTCTAGCAGGTAACAGCCAATATTCACTTACCCATATCTGCTCCTGCCCACGGTCTCCTTCATTTTGTCCTCCAGGAAGCACATTATGTCCTGACACTGAACAACAACCAGATGTCACGTCATGACATTTTTCAGTGTCAGTATGCAATAAGCAGCAACAGGCTGGAGCCGAAGCAGAGGAGGCCCTGGACAGGAGCAGGTATAGGTAAGTGACTATCATCCATTACCTGCTGGAGTAATCCAGTGGGTTGTGGCCTAAAGTCACTCTAGGGGTGAGTAAAGGAGGTGCTTACTGTATGGGGGCCAGGAAAGGGGCACTTACTGTATGGCAGTCAATGAAGGGACAGTATACTGTGTGTGGGGATCCATTAAAGGAGCAATATACTTTGTGGGGGCCAATAAAGTTGACTGTATACTATCTGTGGGTCAAAAAGGGGGAAATATACTGTGTGAAAACCAATAAAAGGGGTGTTCTACTGTGTGGGGGATCAGTAGAGGGGGTGTTATACTGTGTGGGGGCCAGTAGAGGGGATGTTATACCGTGTGAGGGCCAGTAAAGTGGGCCATATACTGTGTTCTTTCCTAGTTACGGCCCAGGTGACTGTATATTCTATGCCACCCAAAACTTTGTATGTTATTTTATCTTCTACATGTAATTACTGTGACCACAATGTGACAATGCAGCTACTATAATGATGCTGCGATTCATTTGTAGCAATGTATTCAGGTCCCTTGTAGTTGGACACAGCGCTTTCCTCATTATTCTGCAGAAATGGACAATCAGGTTTTCCTCCTCTTTATTTTTTTAATACTGGCCGTATAAATGCAAATTATAATCCAATGCTGAGATCGCAGCAGCGCGAGGTTTATGTATAACGGTAATATCAGTGCTGTAACCGGCTGACTTCATAGATTTAAAGGTGCAATCCACAAAGCTTTATTAAAAAGAACAATTTCTTTTATTGATGTTTTTTACAAGCTATTTGTCCCGCATATTGAGGTATTTTCATTATTTTTTCCAGATTTATCTCTTTTCTCGTGTGCAGAAGATACCATTATTCTCATAAACCGCTCTGCACACCGCAAATCCTTAATTAAATGCCTATTAAGTCATTTGTAAAGTAATTTTAATAAAATGTTGAGGATATTTTTTAAATGTTTAATTTCCTATCATCGAGTCTAACGCAGCCTAAACAGAACATGAGGATTTTTTCGACAATTCACTGACTGATGACCTAATATCTGCATCCCTGAGGATTCATGGTTGATCCTGAGTGTTATGATGACTAAAGCCCAAGTCAACCCTGAATGCTATTGGCCAAGTTACATGTACAGTCATTGGGGTGCACTTTCAATGTCATTCTTCATATAACCCTGTACTAGCAAAGGTTGCACCTCATTTATGAAACCTTCTTATAAGTTAGGCACACTCTCCAAAGGGTCGTGAACCCGCAATGAAATCTGCAGAAAATGACCTATTTTTTAAAACCAAACCTTTATAGATAACACCACATTATTGCATTCACTGTAGATAATAGGTGATGTCACAGCTCATTTACCCCCCTCTCTGCACAGAGTATGTCTAGAAATCTCTCCCATAGACCTCAGTGAGTTGGATCCAGTCTGTTACTGCCTATGGCCATAAATTTACTGTAAAGCATATCACTAAATGCTGTTAAAGAGGTTTTCTGGGCTAAACATATTGATGACCTATCCTAAGAACAGCTCATCAATATCAGATTGGTGGGGGTCTGACACCCAGCACCCCCATCAATCAGCTGTTCTTAGCAGCTGATACACAGAGAATGGAGCAGAAAGCAGATGCTGCGGCTGCACTGCTGCAGCGGCAAAACTGAGTCACTGCAGCTTACCTCCCATTCAGGTGAGGGAGAACTAATCTGCACTACCTGGTCTGACCATTAGACAGAGAACATAGCTTTCTCCTTCCTGCTATAGTGGGGGTGCTGGGAGTCTGACCCCCACTGAACTGATAAAGATGACCTTCCCTAACCCTTAGTCATTAATATTTTTAGCTCAGAAAACCCCTTTTGCACAGCAGAGGAGATGATCAGGCACAATGAACAATGGCAGCCCCCATAAGTATGTACAGAAATAGAAAATAGATTAAAAAAATCAGAAAATAAAAACATATTAGGAAAAAAAACAGCTGAAATTATAAGAAATTAAACATATTGGTGATCTAAGGCATCCCTACTTGGCTGTAGAGAGAATATAATGCATTTTGTATACATATGGAGGAAGACACAAACTATTGGCTGAGGTTGAATATTTCTGCATACATGTTGCTGATTTCCTTATGATCATTAAGAATGTGTTCCACCAACCAAATTTTATCCAGATTTCTACTGCTATGAATTTATGGTTTGATGCAACGATCGAGATAAAAAAAAAAATGGGGAAATATGAAAAGTATAAAGAACGTTAATGCTCACTGCAGGGGTGGTGGAAAGAGCATATCTGACATCTGAGCTCCACCTAGTATGGCTGCTGCTTCCCAAACCTGTAACCCCTACACTATGTATTTTGCTCTATTGCATCTCCCTGTGAAGCGCGCTCAGCTTCCCAGTACGAGTCATAATATTTTGCACTTTTATTATGAAGGTTTTCATTTGCAGGAAACATGATTCTAATATTTATAGTCTTATACACAACAGATTTATTTTATTTCAATGCAGGAAAAAAGAAAAAAAAAAATCGTCTTTTGTCTCAATCATTTCTGCTCCGGTGACTGAATAGAAAACATGTAAAATGTTCTGTGTTAGAAAAAAATTATTGATTGCAATACAATTTGTGCGCAGCGTGTGTGACTGCCGCCACGTCAGGCACGTCCACTCATCCCGGCTTTTATTAAACGCGGCTTTGTAACTCGCAGAATCTACACTTTTAATACTGAGAGCGGCAAAAAGGTGTTCACTCATAACATGCCATTTACCAGCCAGCAGCAAAGGGAGCAAATAGCCATTGTTTAACTACCCAGAGGCCTCAGCTGCTCTTTAAAGTGACATACCTGCAATCTTGAAGTGTTAGTCAGGTACAATATGAGCCAGTTCACGCTAGGGAGAGGTTGTGACTGTAGAAAAGGTGAATACAATGTATTTCCCAATGTCATCTGCCATTTCAGTTTCAGGAGAGACTATCTGTAGTCTCCTTCAATGGGATGTCACATACAGTCATGGCCAAAAGTTTTGAGAATGACACAAATATTATATTTTCACATGATCTGCTGCCCTCTGGTTTGTATGTGTGTTTGTCAGATGTTTTTATCACATACAGAAATATAATTGCATTCATATTATGAGTAACAGAAGCTTATATTGACAGTTAGAATGAGTTAATGCAGCAAGTCAATATTTGCAGTGTTGACCCTTCTTCTTCAGGACCTCTGCAATTCTCCCTGGCATGCTCTCAATCAACTTCTGGACCAAATCCTGACTGATAGCAGTCCATTCTTGCAGAATCAATGCTTTAATTTTGTCTGAATTTGTTGGTTTTTGTATGTCCACCCGTCTCTTGACGATTGACCACAAGTTCTCAATGGGATTAAGATCTGGGGAGTTTCCAGGCCATGGACCCAAAATCTCTATGTTTTGTTCCCTGAGCCATTTAGTTATCACCTTTGCTTTATGGCAAGGTGCTCCATCATGCTGGAAAAGGCATTGTTGAGGGCCAAACTGCTCTTGGACGGTTGGGAGAAGTTGCTCTTGGAGGACATTCTGGTACCATTCTTTATTCATGGCTGTGTTTTTAGGCAAGACTGTGAGAGAGCCGATTCCCTTGGCTGAGAAGCAACCCCACACATGAATGGTTTCAGGATGCTTTACAGTTGGCATGAGACAAGACTGGTGGTAGCGCTCACCTCTTCTTCTCCGAATAAGCTGTTTTCCAGATGTTCCAAACAATCGAAAAGGGGATTCATCAGAGAAAATGACTTTACCCCAGTCCTCAGCAGTCCACTCCCTGTACCTTTTGCAGAATATCAGTCTGTCCCTGATGTTTTTTCTGGAGAGAAGTGGCTTCTTTGCTGCCCTCCTTGAGACCAGGCCTTGCTCCAAGAGTCTCCGCCTCACAGTGCATGCAGATGCACTCACACCTGCCTGCTGCCATTCCTCAGCAAGCTCTGCACTGCTGGTAGCCCGATCCCGCAGCTGAAACACTTTTAAGAGACGGTCCTGCCGCTTGCTGGTCTTTCTTGGGCGCCCTGGAGCCTTTTTGGCACCAATGGAACCTCTCTCCTTGAAGTTCTTGATGATGCGATAGATTGTTGACTGAGGCGCAATCTTTCTAGCTGCAATACTCTTCCCAGTTAGGCCATTTTTGTGCAGTGCAATGATGACTGCACGTGTTTCTTTAGAGATAACCATGGTTAACAGAAGAGAAACAATGATGGCAAGCGCCAGCCTCCTTTTAAAGTGTCCAGTGGTGTCATTCTTACTTAATCATGACAGATTGATCTCCAGCCCTGTCCTCATCAACACCCACACCTGTGTTAATGGAGCAATCACTGAAACGATGTTAGGTGGTCCTTTTAAGGCAGGGCTGCAATGATGTTGAAATGTGTTTTGGGGGATAAAGTTCATTTTCTAGGCAAATATTGACTTTGCAAGTAATTGCTGTTAAGCTGATCACTCTTTATAACATTCTGGAGTATATGCAAATTGCCATTAGAAAAACTGAAGCAGTAGACTTTGTAAAAATTAATATTTGTATCATTCTCAAAACTTTTGGCCATGACTGTATATCTCCAGTGCAGAGAACCTCCAAAGATATTTACGTCTATGTGCATTTATTTTCCTTACATAGTACCAACACATTTCGCTGTGCTTTACAAACATTGTCATCACTCACTGTCTCAAGTAGGGCTCACAATCTAAATCTCTTATCAGTATGTCTTCATAGTGTTGCAGGTAACCAGATTACCTGGAGGAAACCTTTGCAAACATGGATTTGAACCCAGGATTTCCATGCTATGTAGATCACTGATATGATCGCTCTTCTTATAATACTGCAGCACTTCTACAAAGTAAAGTATGATAATAAGTGATTATTCAATGTCCTTTGCCATATAAAGGGTCAGTGGGGTGGCTGTTCTTGGCACCACATTAGCACCCCACCAATAAATAAATAAATAGAAATCCACTGGTCACCTCAGTGGTCAGACTGTTTAGACCAGGAGGTCTCAAAAGACCTGTAGCAGACTAACACAGGGACTAGGGCCGGTTTGCAATGATAGGAAATGTAGGTTTTGATCAGTAGTGACGCGTTGCAGACTTGTGTCTCCTCTAATAACATTGTGGAATAATTATGTAAATAGAGGAGATGAATCGAGCAGTGCGTCGAATATAACAAATCATCGCCAGCGCTACACACAATACAATCCCTCACTGGTAATAGCTGCGCACACAAAATGAACAAAAACTGATTAAAAAATCACTTTGCCTTGGCACCTCAGCCTCATACTGTTTTACCATTTCAAGATAACAAGATAATGTACGTGCAATATTCATCAATTCACATACAAATGAGAGAACGCACACAGACATCTGTTTGTGACATTGCTGAGATAAAAGAGCAGCTTCTGCTGGGAGGGAAAGGTATTAATTGTAGTGCAGGAAGCTCAGTGCTCACTGCAGAGCAATGTCACTCTGGAATAAAGTGCAGATCACACTATGTGCAATGCAATAATCAGTGCGCCACCCGGTGTTAGTGCGCTGCACAACCATACACACTATCTTTCTGCACTGCAATTTACTGTACTCCACCTAGTGTTAGATCAGAGCACTGCAGTCCATAATACATACTGATTTACAATCCATAAATAATCTGCACTCCGCATAGAAGGGGATTCTTTACAGTAAGAACAGCCAGGTTATGGAACTCACTGCCCCAGGAAGTGGTGATGGTGGATTCATTGAACAAGTTCAAAGAGGGCCTGGATGCCTTTCTCGAACAGAACAATATTACGGGTTATGGGTTCTAGATTTTGTTAAAGACAAGTTGATCCAGGGTTTTATACTGATTGCCAGATTGGAGTCGGAAAGGAATTTTTTCCCCCCTGAAATGGGGCAATTGGCATAAGCCAATTTTTTTTTTTTAATAGGCCGTTACCTGCTGGAGTAACCCCAGCAGGTAACGGGCTCTATGTACTTACCGTTCCCCGGGGTCCCGCTCACGGTCGTCTGCGTTTCCGATCCAGCGGAGGCGGCTGTGAGCAGGAGCGGGGATCGGTATGTGAGGCCGCGGGCCGAACCTCACAATCACTGCTATCATTATACTCCGGGGTCTTTTCAGACCCCGGAGTATAATAATCGGAGGCCCAGGGGAGGTGAGGGAACATAAAAAACAATGTACTTACCTCTCCTGCGCTTCTCCAGGCTTCGGGCCTGTTTGGGGACGTCTCCAACGTCATTTTGCGTCGCGACGCCTTGCCCGCATCACGTGACACCGGCCTGGTCCAACATTGAAGGCGGCCGAAGCAGCAGGGAGTGGACTGGAGTGAGGAACAGGTAAGCAACGTTGTTTTTTTATGTTTCTATCCTCCCCTGGGTCTCCGATCATTATACTCTGGGGTCTGAAAAGACCCTAGAGTATAATAATTGTTCATGGGTGGTCCACAATGGGACATATAATAGTGTATGCAGGGGCCACTATGGGGAATAATAGTGTGTGCAGGGGCCACTATGGGATATAATACTGTGTGCAGGGGCCACTATGGGGAATAATAGTGTGTGCAGGGGCCACTATGGGGCATGATACTGTGTGCAGGGGCCACTATGGGGAATGATACTTTGTGCAGGGGCCACTATGGGGCATGATATTGTGTGCAGGGGCCACTATGGGACATTATACTGTGTGCAGGGGCCACTATGGGACATGATACAGTGTGCAGGGGCCACTATGGGACATTATACTGTGTGCAGGGGCCACTATGGGACATGATACTGTGTGCATGATACTGTGTGCAGGGGCCACTATGGGACATGATACTGTGTGCAGGGGCCACTATGGGACATGATACTGTGTGCAGGGGTCACTATGGGACATGATATTGTGTACAGGGGCCACTATGGGGCATGATACTGTGTGCAGGGGCCACTATGGAACATGATACTGTGTGCAGGGGCCACTATGGGATATGATACTGTGTGCAGAGGTCACTATGGGGCATGATACTGTGTGCAGGGGCCACTATGGTACATAATAGTGTGCGCAGGAATGCGGTTTTTTTGGGGGGGGGGTGGGAGGGGGGCGGTCCGGGGGGGTGATTGGGGGCAGCGATTCGGGGGGGGCCCCATGTCAAATGTTCGCTTTGGGGCCCAGCCATTCCTAGTTACGCCACTGCATCCACATACAGCTCCTGCCTCACCACTGTGCCCCCTGTGTGCTTCATCCCCAGGAACTGCAGATTTGATGTGATGACATCACTCACATCACGCCTGAAGCTCCCTGAAGACTCTGGTAGAAGAGACCAGAGACTTCTACAGAGCAGCAGGGGAGCAAGGAGAGGTGAGTATCAGTGTTTTTTATGTTTGTTTGTGACCAGGAGGAAGACATTAAACTGTGGGGGCAGATGAGGGGGATAGTAAACTGGGGGACCAGATGAGGGGGACATTAAACCGGGGGGTCAGATGAGGAGAACATTAAACCGGGGGGTCAGATGAGGGGGACATTAGACTGTGGGGACAGATGGAGGAAGACATTAAACTGTTGCAGTAGATGAGGGGGATATTAAACTGGGGGACCAGATGAGGGGGACAATAAACTGTGGGGGCAGATGAAGGGGAACATTAAACTTGGGTGGCGGATGATGAGGACATTAAACTGTGGAGGAGGATGAAGGGGGGCATTAAACTGGGAGCAGATGGAGGGGACAGTAAACTGGGGCAGATGGAGGGGGACATTAAACTGTGAGGGTAGATGGAGGAGGACATTAGACTGTGGTGGTAGCTGAAGGGGGACATTAAAATGTGGGTGGCATATCCACAGGAGGTTGACATCATAATGTGGGGCATATCATGTTAGGGTGACTGTAGGGGCATTATACTGTGTGGGGGCACAAAGAGAAATTGATGGAAGTGTGCGCAATCAAAGTAGAAGTGGGTGGGGCTAAATTTGCCATGGCACGCACTGCGCACCGCACATTCCGTTCCTCTTTCTGTTCTTTGAAAGTTGGGATGTATGGAAAAGTGATGTAAAACAGAACTATCAATATAAGGATTAAACAACTACAGCAGTAAATATTGGAGCAGTTCCTAGATAAGGAGCATAAAAGTTTTATTGCCCCAATCTGGTACCTGGTTATCATGCCCTCACCAGGTCTGAGGACACATTCCTTAAAGGGGTTGTCCATGATATACAATTTTCTGCAAGAAAGCCGGGGAAGGTGGAAAAAAAAAAACAAAACAAAAAACATACTCACTTCTCCCCAGTGCTCCTGTGTGTCCCGCTGCTGTCCAGTTCAGCGGTGCCCCAAGACTTCTTCTGGTGGAAGATCTTGCCTCACATGAATACTAAGGCCAATGAGCGGCCTAAGGAAAGTAACCAGGACATCACTCACATATGTCACCTTTGACATCCTGTGTCCTTTCCTTAGTCCACTGAGGCCACATGTGCAGCGAGGACTTCCACTGGAACAAGACCCCGCGAACTGCAGGACCAGACCGTGGTGGGAGACAGGTGAGTATGGGTCTTTTGTTTTGTTTTTTTCACCTTCCCCAACCTCCTTGTGAAAAATTGCATATCCTGGACAACCCCTTTAAGTGATGTAAAATGACATTCACCCCTGTTCTGTGTGTGTCAAAGGTTGTCATGTGTTTATACACGCCGACCCTCCTGTCTCTCTGAGATTTGAAGTTTCCTTTTCATACCAAAATTTTCATGCAATTCTTGTTGTGATCAGAATAACAGAAATTTTTGGCACAGGGAGATCTGTCTTCTTCTTTTTTATTGTATGGCGATGTGAGTTCATCCTCATTCTAAATTTCTGTTCTGTTCCTCCTACATATAGACCACCCATAGGGCATTTTGTACATATAATTTTAATCTCTATTTCGTGTAGTGTTGGATCAGAACAATACACCACATGATACACATATTACAGTGCATAATCTACAGTGCACTATTCTCAATTGCTTGTAGTGTTCGTTCAGAACACCGCACGACATAATAGACACTATATACTACAATACAAGAACAGTAATCTAAAAACCACTGCTCTACCTAGTGTTAGATTAGAGAACTGTATGTGCTACGTCCTCTAGATTCAATCATTTTACTCCCCATTGCATTGGATCGAGAGACTATAATCTCTGATACTCATCGATAACGTGCAGTGCAATAATCTCTATTGAGTCTGTGTCACACCATTAGTGGTGAGATGATTGTCCAAACGCAGGACAAACAGCTGCCGACCACTATTTCTTATTTTTCGCATCTTGTGTGTATAGAAATCAGAAAGAAACAGCCAAGAAGTGAAAGCATCTACATTTTTTGGCCTATCACGACAAATCAACACTATTCCTTCCACATCCAGCAGAACAGATGGTGGGCGCCATTTTTGAACACACTAGTACATGTGCATGTAACGAGTGTTAATTAGTTACCAAACAACAGGTGTTGATTCGGGCACATTGGACGCGCACGACGCCTCGTCTTCTTATGGAGTACGCATGAGTGGAGTTAATGAGTTGTGTTACATGATCATTGTGTAGCTGTACAGTACATTTATGGTAATTTTCAACCATTGATCAGCTATTATAGCTGTGGAGTTCCAGAACTTGGCCCCAACAATCTGCTGTTCTTCAGGGAGAGCTGCCTCATGAAAATGCCCTCTGGTCTTATTTTAAAGGGAATTTATCACCTGTATTTTTAACAAATTAAAACCAGATACTAATGCATTTTCTTTTTTCTTACCTGTTTTTACTATGATTGTAGATACTTTGTGTATGCAGCACACAGCATTTAGAGATATTCTATACAGTAGCCACATGGTGCATAGGAACCTGTAGTCTGGAGATGACTCATTGACATCCATGGCAGAGCATTATGGGCATGCTTTGTGACCTGTGCTGGGGTGGGGTAACATAGGTGTTACCTTTCATTGTAATCCTGTCTATAATGATAGTAAAGTACTCCTGAGAAGTGATCATCTCTACATGAGCCTATTGTGAAGCTAAGTGTTTAATGTGAAAGCTACACACATTAGGAAGTTGTTTTAAATATAGATACTTTAATATGGTGAAATGTCAAAAAAAACCCACCAATTATTCTTAAAAAATGGGGCACATTTATTATGCCTTGCACACCATTCTTCTGTTAATAACGCCAGTCTTCATAAATCTGCCCTGATATGTTTAACATAACTTTCTTGACATTCTGATGGCATATTCCCTTGAAAGGTGAGCTCCTATGGACAACGTTGATCAAATGATTAGAAGTGTAAGATTATATGGCCAATGGATACACAATTTACCAACAAAATTGTACAGCCATTCACCGCAGCTCTGCATGTGGGTATAGTTTTGCTGCATAAATTCAACCACACTGTTTGGTCTTCCCCTAAAAGCAACCCCTTCTATTATTCAGTGCATCAGAAATGCTGCAGAGAGCATGAGAATGAGAACTGCCCCTACTGAGAACATTTGACAACAGGGCCAGTGGAGAAGGGGGTCATTTTTCAGCATCAGGACCCCTGAAGTCACCAGTGAAAAATGGCAGTGCCCTCTTTGAACCCTGAATGTCTCTACTTCCACTTTCTCCATATTCTTTTCTTTATAAATATATTTGGATTTTCCTTTCTTTTATGTTCCATTAGCAGACTCAGAGTTTTTGATATATGTATGTAGTTTTTTGTACTTCATATTTTGCTCAGTAGCTGACATTTAACAAACAATATGTTTGAGCTTTAATGAGTTTACTGTAATTGTGTGCGGGTCCGCAGTGGTCGCCTGTCACACGTCTCACTGAAGTCACCCATGTGGCATTTATTCCCACTCCTCAAACTTTGAGTATTTCAGGATTCGCCTGATTAATGCATCACCCACTGGTGACATTGAAGACGACACTGAAGCATTAATCACTGTAAGTCAGATTTTTCATTAATGAGGATCATTTTTTACATATTGAAAACTTTCCTACATTTGGAGAATAACTTGAGTTAAGCTTGAGGTTTGGAGCTGCGTTCCTTTAAGATGGAGGGGTAGGTGTTAGTATTTGTTTACATGTTCTCCATACCAGATTGATTATATATGGATAGTATGCATAGGATACACATAGTCAGCTGAGTGTGCCTTTCATATATGAGCATAGATTACTTACCTCCTAAAATCATCAATTGAGTTCTAATCCAAACATATACACATATACCACATTGCTATACCTTCATTATATGGCTGCATTGTATATTAGAATAGTTGTAAAACTTTTTTCTAAAATTATAACTAAGCGACATCTTTTAAGTTCTGCACAAGATGCATCCCTTGGGTCCAGGAACTGTACACAGTGCACCCACAGACCATCTCCGCTGTAATGTGACAGGGGGTTGGAGTGACACTCGGCAGGCACAGTGCAGATGGCGGGACTCCATGACGCCAGTTTATCTCTTCATATAAATAAGGTTGTAAGCATAATAGATAATAAAGATAAAAGCGACATAAAAGCGTTTATCACATTCTCGGAACATAAATGGCGGCTGTCATGCTGGGATTTGCCCGGAGATGTTCTCTGAATGACACTGTGAAGACTCAATAAGTGTGAACTGCACAGCGCTCAAGAAGACCCCCCCCAACCCCCATTAATATAAGACCTGGAAGTGTCCTTTTTTTCATAAGGCTTTATCCATTTCTTAGTTCTCATTGGTAGGTAAAATTGGGTGACAGGTTTCAGAATGGCAAAAAACGCAGCATTTTACAGTACCTGTAAAGTGGATGGGATTCTGGCTATTCCCATCCACACATTGCAAAAAAAAAAAATAATCTGCTGTGGAAATGCTGTGATTTCAAAAATACTTGTGTTTTTGTAAATCGCAGCATGTCAATTAAACCTATGGAAACGCTGGCATTTTCTGTGTAGGTATAATAGAAACAGAAACCTTGCAGAGGAAAAATCTTCAGACTTTCTGTGAAAAGCTCTGCAGAAAAAAACGCGATGCGTTTCCACCACGGTGTTTTCCGCGCTTGTTGGCTTTTAGCCTAAAGGAGTTTTCTGAGCTAAAATTTTTGATGATCTATCCTAAGGATCACATGCATAGGGATCTGACAGCCGGCATCCCCACTGATAAGCTGTTCATAGCAGCCTGATACATAGAGAATGGAGCAGGAAGTAGACAGCTTCGTTCTCTGTGTAGTGGCCAGAACAGGTAACTGCAGATCAGCACCCATTCACTTGAATACAAACTAAACTGCAGTGAATCAGTTCAGCCACAACAAAGAGAACAGCACTGTCTGCTTCCTGCTTCAGTCTCTCTGTATCAGCTGCTGAGAACAGCTGATCTACTGTATATGGGTGCTGGGTGTTGGATCCCCACTAATCTGATATTGATCACCTATCCTTAGAATAGGATAGCAGATCAGGAACGCTGCTAGGCATAATCCAACGTTTCTGTCTCCTGAAAATATACTTATATAATGTAAATCCCTTGGTTTTATGCTACTGGGTTAACAAAGCAGATTTACCTTCCAGGAATCTGGAAAAGCTGAGTGACAAAGATCACGTTGTACTCCTGCAGTTCCAAGCAGCAGACATTGTTTGCTGAAGTACTGTCAATGAATATGACTTCTTGTACAGTAAGCGCCTGTATTATAAATGTGCGCAATTAATAGCGAGATCTGAATCGTGCGGTGCTGTCATCGTCATAAAGCGACAGTTAAAGCCTTTTACAAAAAAACTAAATGATGGAATTTTAATTGGAAATTTGAAAACAATAAGAGAAATGTTATTTCAATCATCTTTAAAGCTTCAGACGTCTCTGTTATAGCTGCCATTAATCAGACGTATCGGTGTGTAACGCAACCGTTTCCCTGACGAACGGCACAATGAACATTTTATGAGAACAGAACCTGCAAGAGTGACGCCTCATATCCAGACAGAGTTATATTTTGGGATTTTTAGCCACAATTGTAAGCGTATAAGACTTTGTTCACATCTGTAAAGTAGTTTCCATTCATAACAGAAACCACAGCACTTTATTGGATCCATTACATGACAGACATAGGCAGCGCCTGACCGATCCTACTGGCATTTAATGGGGTTCGTCAAGTTCCATAGTGGTGTTTGTCATGATGATGTAAAAAATAGGTTCCTAATGGAGTCTCCAATGCAGATATGAATAGAGCCTAATCTGAATGGCTCACAAATGTGCATATAGATAGTTCAACCACTGTAACCACACACCATGGTAAAATAAGAATATTCTTTTGAACGCTGCTTTATAATATGACACAGATCAGTCATCTGTCATCTCTCTTGACATGTCTGTAAATACTACCTTATAATAGTTATGGAACATCTCTTATTACAGCTCTGCATTGTGCCAGTCCTCTGACACCCTGCCTAGAAATTCAGAAATTAATTGACATCTGGGTGTGTCCCTGTGGTGTCCCATCAGGGCTGCCATTGTCAGACTGTATGACAAGGAGAATGGTAAGAACCAGTTCTCAATATAACCATACATTTCTAGGAGAAATAATGGACACAGAGAACATATGATTTAGAAACGTTAATAATAAGTTGCTCATTGATCATCTTGATTTCAGAGAATGAGGCTATACTGTAATACCACATATAACCTGTGGAGAGGTGTGGCACTGTTTCAGGAAGAAAGCAGCTATGTATTTTAAATCCTTTACAAGCACTGACCGATGCATCTGCATTCAGGCTCATGGACAAAAATATTTTAGTTCACACCTGTTTGAGTGTTTGGGGACTTTATAGTGCTTACTACAGCTACAACTACAACAGCAGGTTACCCTGAGGGTGTCCTACATTGTATTTGTGTATATAAAATGTATCGGTTCTCAAGATGGATAATAAGATGTCTTTTTGTGTGTTTTCCCAACAGTTCCACCAGATGATCCAGTAATTATTGGTGGTCCTATAATAAGCCTCCGTGCAGGAGATCCCCTGAATTTAACCTGCCATGCAGACAACGCCAAACCAGCAGCAACCATCATATGGATGAGGAATGGAGAGGTCCTGAACGGGGCGACATATTCAAAGGTCAGTACTGAGTCTTGCTGTGTTTTCACTGTTCTATTGCTCAGGTTTGTTGTTGTTTTTGTGCTCATACACTAGAAATGAACTGCAGAAGGAACCCGGCCTCAGAATACAAGCAGCTCTGCTACAGTGTAACTATGAACATTTCAATAGAAAAAACATGATACTGATGGTCACAACCACCATAACAATAACAGTCAGACTGAACATCTCATGTTTCTAAGGCAGGATGAACAAGGGGTGTCTGGGGAGTTTAAATTCACTTACCTGACCCGCCAAGTCATGAGGCCTGGGTCAGGTGATCGGAAGCAGCACTCCGCCCCCTCCTTCCTATACTACTTTCCAGAATGGAGTTTTTCCACAGCTTTTTTCCCCACAATGTGGAGATGAAGTTAAACAGAATTTCATTCACTTTGCTGCATTTCTGCAGCAGCCAAAAACGCTGCATTTCCACAATCTTGGGCCTTAGCCTAAAAGTAGTAACCGGAGTCTGGTGGACATTCTCTCAAATTTTCAGAAACCTGCTGTTTTCCCTTTGGAGAGACTCAAGTTCATTTACTGTAAGGCTACGGCCCCACGTTGCAGAAAAGCTTTTTTTGTAGCAGATTTTGATGTGGTTTTTTTTTTTAGCCAAAGTCTGGAGTGAATTTAGCAGGAGGGATAAGTATAAGTGCTTTCTATATATCTCCCATTCCTTTATAATCCATTCTTGTCTTTCGCTCAAAAAAGCGCAGCAAAATCTGTAACAAAAAAGCAGCATTTCCACAGTGTGGAGCCTCAGCCTTAATATCTTTTTAGAGATTAACCCCTTAAAACACATCGATTTTCTGATGTAGCGTTTTGTTTTTTTTCCCTCTCCATTTTCCAAAAGCTATAACTTTTTTATTTTTTGGTTCACACAGTCATATGAGGGCTTATTTAGAAAAACACAATTGCACAATATTCTTACAGACTTCATTTTTACGCCATTCACCGTGTGGAGAAAATGAAATGTTACCTATATTCTGTGGGTCGGTATGATCATGGCAATACCAAACTTAGGCTGAGGCCCCATGTTGCAAAAACGCAACAAAATGTGCAACAAAAAAAGCTGTGTTTCCGCAATGTGGGGCCTGCAACGAAAAAAATTGCAGCTAGCGTGTTTTGATTTTTTTTTCTCGCTACACTTCTCACTACATGGAATAAATATTTTTATATTTTTATGTTTCTTTAATATTTTTATATTCTGATGTTTATCCACTGGCAGTAAGCAGAATGAATGACCACAAGCAGAGATCTAGAAAACCTTCAGGAAATGATATAGAAAGTATATTGGAAAATTGTAGAACTTTTCATTCTACAAACAATAACATTTATTAGGAGCCAATGGCTCCTAGGTACTTTTTTTTAGTCAGCAGCACTGTACAATATTGTTAACATACAATGCTTGGCTGCAGGTTTGCTGATAACCCCTTTAAGTATATCACCGAAACCAATACCATCTGTACCCCTTCCACCAGGGGCATCGGGCAGCAAGTGTTTGGGAGAAGGCCCACCCCTTCTTCTGCCTGGCAAAGCGGTGCCCTCACCATCCCTGCTGTCTTCATCTAGCAGATGCGCCACTAGCAATGTCTACTAGGTGAAAAGAGTTTTTTCTTAAGATGGCAGCACAGCTGCAGAGCTAGCTGCAAATGGTGACAAGACTACAAATCTTTAGTCACATTGGTGACCATTTTGGTTGCCATTTGGAGCCCTGTTGTATCTTCAGACCATTGTAACTTAAGGGACACTGTACTTATCCTGTTCTGATCCTGAGTTATATTATGTCTTTTATTTCAGTCCTACCCTGAGCTCCATTTGTAATCATGCTTTGCTGTCACCAGACTTCATTGTTGGAGCTTAGGTGACACATAGGGCTCAGTTATTAGATCTCATGGCTATGGAACATAGATAATTCCACGGAACATATCAAATGGCAGCCACCAATATTGTAAATACAGCTTTGGAGTAGACCTGAGTATAAGCCCTTCTGTGGCTTTATCTTCAAGGTACATTTGAGTAAAATGGATCATTGGGGTCAACTACTATACATGCAGAATAAATCTTGTGTTACAGGCCATGACTGTAGTTGCAAGGAGTCTTTTAGACCCTCAGTGGCCTGACAAATCCCCCAGATATCTCTGATTCCAGCTCCTTTCATCCTTCTGGGGAAGAAACAAAAGCGAGCACCTTGTGCTTTTCCTGCTTTCTCATTCCACCTCCTGTTTTCTTACTGAACCAACAAGAGAAACATTTACTTCTGTCTATCTGCTCCCAACAGCCGACTCTGTAATCCCTGCGGCCAGCGCAAACAGATAATTAAAAATGCAATCTGCAGTAGGGACCTTGCTATGAATGCAATGAGAACGATGTCTGCTACCTTCCCAGAATGCTCCGCAGCTCACCACGCTCTATGGTGGCTCCATTGAACCAAGAGAATAAGAGAAAATTGAAAGCTTTTGTACGCCGCCAGCATATCATTACAGGCCTCACATTTCTTTTGTGCCTTGGAAAATGCCACAAAGGAAAAAAATGTATTCAGTTCCTCCGGAGAAGGAAAAAAGTCACATTCAGTGGAATATTTCAATAATCTGGATTTAAATATATGAGCCTTTCTTGGTCGGCTATGTGGGCTTACCGCAACGTTGTGCCGTATAATTTAGAAACAGGAACACAATAACACCGCTGATGGAGGAGCCTGTAAAAATATCATTTTAATACTGCAGTACATTAAGAGCATTTAACATGTACGTCAGGAAACAGTGTTGCTGCACAGCAACTAATGACCAAAATACAACACTAAGATTATATTACTTCTCAAACTGTGAGGTGGGCCTCAATGGTGATATGCGGCTCACTGGCTGGTGAGGCAGAGATCCCTGCCAGTGCCAGTTTCAGCCAATAATGCACCAATAATGGCAGTCTTTCATTATCAGTGCACTCTCCCTGGCTAGGAAGGCTGAAGGATCTGTAATGACATAATGAACACAGGTCCTTCAACCCAGAAGCAGTTCAGCCTGAGTCTGAAGGCTGAATGCTCTAAACTGGAGGTAGCATCAAAGACTGGTACTGTAGTTAGGAAACTCTTATCTCCTCTCTCTGTTGTGGGAATGCTCCTGATAGTATGGGGGGGGGGGACTTTTGACCTAATTCCCTCTGTCCCTCTTTGCCCCTTAAATGTTCCTCTTTGTTCCTTCAAGTGGTTGACGCAATATAGTGGCACCTCAGTGACCATATAATGAATATATTACATACAAATTAAAAACCCATTCCCATGGAGTTGCCTGCCGAGGGCTGTAGTGATGGCTTTCGCTGGTCACTCATCGCGCCTCTCTGCCACAGACATCATCAGCCAAAGCCTGAATGGCTGAGCACAGAGCTGATATTTCTGTGCTCCAACATTGTAGTCAACATATAGTTCTGCACATAGTTATTCATATATATTTTAAATATTCACACACACAATGAACTATATATATATATATATATATATATATATATATATAAGATGCCCTTATTTGACAGTCCAAAAATTAGAAGGTATAAAATTCCATACTAGCAGTAGACGCCAGAAACTGATGCCATCAGGAGTATCCGGAGACCAATATATCCAATAGAGTGGTGGTAGGGGTTCTGTGGTTGATGATGACTACATCCAGTGGATGCTGAGTATTATACTGTATACTGATCCCTAGATTTTCTTTCCATTATAACCATTATTACTTCACTCGTGAATCCTGCAGGGAATAGTCTCTTGCTGTCTGAGTTCTGGCATAGCAGGGGAGATGTGTCCGCGGCTAATAGTGTAATATGTCTGTAATATATTACTCTAGTTATATGGTTACCTCCAGGATATTATCCCCATCATTTCTCCTATAAACATCACATAGTGGCTGCACTGAAAGGATGGGTCAGGATTTGGCGACCACAGATGAGGGAACTGGGAACATTTCATTGTCTACAGAGACCATAAAATCCTCCAAGTTTATTTAACTGTGAACATTAGACGTTACATCACAAACCGTATAACTTCAGGGAAAGCCTCAGTGCAGGAGCCTGCACTGTCACTATTAAGTGAAGCTACACGGCAAAGCTACACAGGTATCTGCTTGCTTCATGTTGGCTCTCAGGTAGCATTATCTAACATACTCCTGCTGCCCTCTACTGGTTGAAGGTCTGTGCAAAAACAAGACTGCTGTGATGCATCTTGGAAGATGTAGTGTTTATAGCATCTATGTACTATTAGTCTGATGTAGAAAACAATGTGCGATGCCAGTGATTGCGTGGGAAGACAGGCTGCCATTGCTTTGTGATGTTCCTCAGCCTGGAATTCTGAAACAGGGTATAAAGTCGCATTATAATCTGCTAGGGGAATAACCTATGCTATTGTGAATGTAGCTGTAGATGCAGTACAAGTGGCCTTTATTAAAATGGTTTCTGTGCCAGTACATTAAAGTGGGAACAAAAAGGTGGGCATCGTATCTAACAGCACTCCCAAAGACTGATACATAGTTTGGTGGGAAAATTCAGTATAACTTGACATTTATCTATTGAACTCTGCTCCTTCTATGCTAAGAAGTCAAGGAGGCGGTCCTAATAGTGATTGACAGTCTCTCTTCCATGACAGTACATAAAATGTTAGCTGCCAATCACTGATAGGACCGCCTCCCTGACTTCTCAACATAGAAAGAGCAGAGATTTCAGTGGATAAATGACAGGTTCTACTGAATCTTTTCCTATACATGTCAGTCTGCTCAGGATTTTACATGTGACAGGTGGGTTACAAAGGTACTGAACTGTATGTTTATAGTAAACCTGTAAAATGATGTCCAATGCGTGAAGCCCATATAGAACCCTGGACTGTAATGATCTCTACAGTTAGTGAAAGGGTTAATCATTGTTGTGCTCTGTGGAAATAAAACAACAATGAGACGGTGAACGGGACGGATAGATTGATCGTCTTAATTGTTTTAACTGCTTTCTGAATTATTTATGAATATATTATCTGTAATGATACTTAAAGCCGCCGGGAGAAGTAACAACAAAGCCTTGATATTTTCTTATCATTTGATCAAAGTATCCACAAAGCAGAGCTCAGCGCAGCCTCTCTCCTTAATGAGCGCGCTCCAGTACAAAGTAACACCGCCATCCCCCAGCTGACCCTGCCATGATCATGTGTACGACTTGTTACAAGATAATATCACTCAGTGTCAGCCCTAGGGCATCATGGGAACAGGCAGTGTGCATATTATATTAGCAGATGCATTGGGGACCGTATTATATTTATTGTGCATTTGCCATATTCTACATGCACTATTACATGCATATGACAACATGATTCAGTGAAGACTTATGACATACATGTAGTATGATGATGTATATAGTATTGTGCCACCTTGTGTTCACTGTACCTAACCATGTACATGTCCACCCAATGAGCTAGGGGAGGAGACTGACTGAAAACTATATATACAGCTACCACAGTGAGAAGGAAACTGGCTGAGAACTATATTTACAGCCACCAGAGTGGGAAGAAGACTGACTGGCAACTATATTTACAGCTACCAGAGTGCGAAGGAGACTGACTAGGAACTATATTTACAGCTACCAGAATGAGAAGGAAACTGGGGACAATATGTACAGCTACCACAGTGAGACTCACTGAGAACTATATTTACAGCTACCAGAGAGGGAAGGAGACTGACTGGGAACTATATTTTCAGCTACCAAAGTGGGAAGGAGACTAGCTGACAATTATATGTACAACTACTAAAGAAGAAGGGAGATTGACTGGGAACTATATTTACAGCCACCAGAGAGGGAAGGAGACTGACTGAAAACTATATTTACAGCTACCAGAGTGCAAAGGAGACTAATTAGGAACTATATTTACAGCTACCAGAGTGAGAAGGAAACTGGGTACAATATTTACAGCTACCACAGTGAGACTCACTGAGAACTATATTTACAGCTACCAGAGAAGGAGACTGACGGGTAACTGAAGGGACAAATAGGCCCAGATTTACTACTGTGGTTATGAGTAGACACTGGTGTAAATGTGGCGCACCATTGGTGCACTGTGGGACAGTGTGGTGCATCTTTGGTGCATCAAGTTCAAAGTAAGCCAACTCAAAGGTGGTATAAACACAGACTAGACAGTCTAAAGATGCAAATTTAGGCGGATGATGGATGATAAATGGTGTTGAAGGGAACAGAGAAGGAAAACAGATGAAAGGGGCATATTTATGAATGAAAACACACAGTAAATAGCCTTTATGGAGGTTTTAATGGATGTGATTTGAGCTCTAACCCCTGACTTTTGGATATGGGATGGACCCTCACTCCTTCCTAAAACCACCCAAACTACAGTAAGCACTGACTTTGGAATAAATGCACAAAACACTTTAGCGCTTGGTTTTGGCCACTGCACTTGGGGACACTTTCAAAGTTTTCCCAATTTTTCGGACTGACTGACCTTCATTTCTTAAAGTAATGATGGCCACTCGTTTTTCTTTACTTAGCTGCTTTTTTCTTGCTATAATACAAATTCTAACACTCCATTCAGTAGGACTATCAGCTGTGTATCCACCTGACTTCTGAACAACACAACTGATGGTCCCAACCCCATTTATAAGGCAAGAAATCCCACTTATTAAACCTGACAGGGCACACCTGTGAAGTGAAAACCATTTCAGGTGACTACCTCTTGAAGCTCATCAAGAGAATGCCAAGAGTGTGCAAAGCAGTAATCAAAGCAAAAGGTGGCTACTTTGAAGAACCTAGAATATAAGACATATTTTCAGTTGTTTCACACTTTTTTATTAAGTATATAATTCCACATGTGTTAATTCATAGTTTTGATGCCTTCAGTGTCAATCTACAATTTTTATAGTCATGAAAATACAGAAAACTCTTGGAATGAGAAGGTGTGTCCAAACTTTTGGTCTGTACTGTATATATATATATCAGCACCATGGAATTAAAGGTGCTCTAAAAGAAATAATAATAACTTAGATGCCTAACCCTAAATACCGTATAAGAAATAATATTAAATTATACTAGCTCCAGAATAATCCAGAACCATGTAGGTAATAAGGAAAGACTTAGCAGCTGTCAGTGGGTACAAAATTATACTATTATAGGACACAACTGAATAATAATCCATCACATAGTATATGTCATAGTCAGGGATGGGAGCTGCAGCATTATATGATGCCATAGTAGCATATAATAATAGTAATCCATATACTTATCTGGATACAGACTGTAAATACTCCTAAATCACCAGCTACACATGAGGAAATGCAATAATCCGGTGCAGTATTTGTCTGATATCCATTATCTACATGTAGTGGAGACTCAGAGGTCAGCCTACAACATGGCTGTCAGTATATCACCATATACACATAGATATAAAACTATACAAATCTGTATATCCTACAGAGCAAGGTGCACCTGGGCCACCCACATCCCCACCATCTGCTGAGTCCTCCATGAACACCTTTCAGAGCTATAAATATGATCTAGATATAATATATTCTTCTAGAAGACTGTGAAAAAACATTTAGATAAGGCCCCACGTAACCTACACAGTCTTATAACATTCACCACTTTAGGTAATAGATGAAATTCCAAATGACTGCATGGACATAAACATTTATTTTCCCACTCACGGAGACTCCAGAACTACTTGTACCTGAAAGAACAACACCATACATCTTTGTGTGGTTTATGTGGGGTTGGCCACAGCTTTAATTAACCAGTTTGTAACAAAACAACGTAAACTAAACAAACATATTCCATGCCCGTCTTCATCATCTTGGTGCTTCGGCCGACTGCCCAGCTGCTGAGGCAGCGGGCAGGTGAGGCCATCTTGTACCCGGAATGGAATCCCCCACCATGCTGTGACATCTGAAAAAGAAAGAAAAAACCAGGGCCAGCCAGGCCTACCAAAGAAGAACCAGGTAACAACCAGAGGTACCATCCCAACACACAGCCAAAGGGCAGGGTGGGCGGGATGTTCCTCTCACCACTAAAGGCAGAAGGTAAGCCCCGCCTACGTGTCCCAGAGTTTTATCCTTCTGCAGCTCCGCCTCCCCAACTTCAAGCCACGGTTCCCTCAACTTTTTAAAAGATGCACCTTTGCTCTGCCTTCCCTGCCATGCAGTCCCTAGCCCTTTCACTATATGTTTTAGGGCTACCAAGGATGAAATAGCTACATGAGGTAAGGGCAGACATTGTATAGGCAGCAGCATCAGCAGGACAGCGTGTATAAAGGGACAGAAGGCTGCCATATATCCACACAGGACTCAGTATACAGGCCTGATATGGAGGTCACATATATATCATTAGATGCCATATATAGGAAGGAGAAATAATAATACCAGCACTAAGATGGAGGAACTATAGAGAAAGTTGGACTCCATATACAGAGAGGGACGTGTATACAGCGGCATCAATATAAACAGCATGTCCAATACATGGAACTAAGATGGAGGGTGTATACAGATCACTAGACTCCATATACAGGGAGGGGTAATTAATAACCTGTATACAGTATACACAGTATGGCTAGTATACAGCCCTGATATGGAGGTCATATATAGATCATTAGATGCCATATATAGAGATGGTAAATAATAACACCAGTACTAAGATGTAGGCCTTATAGAGACCACTGGACTCCATATACAATGAGAGACCTGTATACAGCAGGGTCAATATAAACAGCAAGTCGAGTACATGGAACTAAGATGGAGGATTTATATAGATCACTAGACTCCATATACAGGGAGGGGTAATTAATAACCTGTATACAGTATGGTCAGTATATACAGTATGACCCGTATGCAGCCCTGAGAAGGAGGTCACATAGGGTAAAGCTAATAATTTCTATCCACAGCATGATCAGTATTAGCACAGAATTGAAGGACATATACAAGGATTATTAGTGTAGCCTCTATACTGTATCACCAGTAACATCACCACACTGTATATCTGATCCCCGGCTTTCAGATCATATTGTCCCTCTCTCACCACAGTGTCTCCATTACATGTAACCTCCCAGCTCCACCATAGAGAGCCCCTCAGTCCCCAGGACTCATGAACAATCTGCATTATACAGCAGTAATCTATGATATATCAGCCATGTCTGCAATGTGTGAGGTAAATACATGAGGGGACTCTGTGACTGAATAAATCCTGAGGTAATACTGCAGCATATACTGTACAGTATGATGCAGAATGGTGATACTAAACTAGGAGTGATGTCTAATGTGAATGTGGTCACATCAGTGTGGTGTGAGGTGATAAAAACCAATATTATACTCCCTGATTCAGCTGACATGTTTCCTCCAGTCCTTGTGGTGAGAGAAAGAGATGAATGAGACAGGAAGTTACATCTATTCCTAAACTCCTCCCTCCCTACAGTAACACACTAGGCACTATATACCCCCAAGGCTGAATATACACACATATACCCTTAAAGCTGAACCAGCCTGTATAAATCTACTGTACACAACTGCTGCACAAAGAATAAACTGCAGGAGTTATTGGTTCCCCCATCCCAAAGTCATGTACCCCTTTGCTAATGGCTCTGGGCCTGCAGATGTAGGAGCTCATTTTTTCTATAGGGGTAAGATTGTAAAACACGAAATAGCCACCTCTGGTGTCCTCTTTGTAAAACCCATGTTAGAATATACTGTAACTAGGCAAACCAGCTGCTGGAGGGGTTGGAGTCTGGGGTGAAGCTTTATATTCATTGTTTCTGTTCTGACTTTATAGCAACCTGACAGGTTTTCTAGAGGGCCCTGAATTGCACAAAGAAAGGGCCGTGGACTGAATGGCCATAGGTGGTTGATGCTAGGAAAAAGATGACATAGGAGTTTAATAACGGTGGAGGTGTAGAGCTGTGAGTAATACTTATGAGACAGCACATAGGTGGGGCTTTACCTTCTGCCTTTGGTGATGGGAAGAACACTCGCCGACCCTGCCCTTTGCTGGATGGCTAACTATTGGTTTGTAAGAAGTTTCAGCAGTGTGTTGTTGTTATTCTTTTTTTACAGATGTCACAGCTTGGCGGCAGAGCATGCCCAATTTTTGCTAAGAGATTCAGTCCTACATGCCCTCTGCTTCACAGCGGGGCATTCAGGAAAGATGTGTCTAGAAGATAGCAGAAGATTATTGTGGACATCAATATTTTATGTTTTGAATCGTTGGGTTTGGTTACAAGTTATGGTTTACTAAAACTGTGGCCATCCCCACCACTACCTGTAGGAATAACTATGGTATGTCCATTCAGTCTGAAGCACACAATGTGGATGCAGTATCAGTAGATGGTTGTGCAGTAGCATTTTAGCTCCTTTAGATTTTTAGGGAAAAAAAATATCATCTCCACAAGACTTTATGCCATACTTGTCAACTCCCCCAGAAGCTCCTGAAAAAAAAGTGACGTCCAGAAACCCCATAAGAAGCAGGCAGATCTCCTGGGGCGCAGGGCTAGCAATGACTTTATATGTGACTTTGGAACTTTATGTGCCAGTCATGTTCAAAAAGAGTGTCTGACCAGCACATTTAGTTCCCAAGTCACAAGGAATTGGGCATGGTGATACACAAAAAGAGCCTGGTGATTCTCTTGAGGGGGCATGACCAGCATATTCAATGCTAAGTTTACAAGAAAAGGGCATGGCCATACACAAAAGGGGCTTGGCGATCCCTGAAGGGGAGGTGACCATGCCATTCTCTTGGGCACCTATGACAAAATGTAGATACTTTATGCTTGGAAGTATATACAGAGGAACAGGGATTGTGGAGCTTAGTGGAGAGGGGAGGTGTCTGAGAGTAGATGGAGGGATATGTAATCCTTCAGTTCACAGAAAGTTCTACACACAGGAGAGACTAACATGGATGATATCTGTGTGGTGTCTGTGCCCTTCATGGTCCCATTCATTTCCTGCAGTGAGCCAGGAAGACAAAACAGACAGGAATAAGACCTATCCTGAGTATTGCCCCAGGCTCACAGTTTTGCACCCTACACATACCCATGATAATACAATGGATATAGAAAATAATAGGTCAGTATGCTATCTATTAAAAACATGGCTAGCACACTGACAAAGCAAACATTCATGTGCATGGAGCCTTACACTGATAGAATAGCACATACATTTTACGGAATTGTATAAAGACATACAAAAATAGTGGATATGAATAGTGTAATTGTTATCAATAACTTTTCTGTGTACTATCAGGGGAAAAGGGTGAACTCTTTGTTAAAGACCCGCTTCATTTCTTTTGCAATTTCCTCATAAGTCATCTGAGTTCCAACATGTTATTATTTTAGATGTTGCATTAAATTTGATTCATAAAATTATAATATTTTTGTGGCAACAAGTTCAAAGCTGGAGATTCTGTATAAAGCTCATCCTGTGCATCAAATCGCTGTAATCGCTCCGGGAGGTGGTAATCTGCACCCATCCTCCTCTTGCCAGCACAACAGAATGCCTGGAATGTTTACTGTTCCGATCCGGATTCCCCTGGGTCTTCCATGTCCCAGCAGCTCAGGCTTTCATGTGTTGTTTATTTGACAGGACACTGGGTCTTTGAAAGCCATGCCAGGACATGTCTGCAGGAAGAGGGTACTAGGCTTGGAGTCTATCGGATGCATTATACTTGGCTGGAATCAGTTGGCCAGCACTGCGCCATATGGACAGTGAATTTTCTTTCTTCCTTTGTCAACACAGCAGCTAATCATAAAGCAGAAATGCAAGTGAAGAAGAACTGGGGAAATGCAATAGTTTTTAGGACATTTACAGGAAATATCCTTAATGTCCATGGTAGAAAAAGCTTAGTGTACAAAATTCACTTTACAAAACTAGTGTTATAATTGTGCCAGTGTCACCACCTCATGGCAGCAGATCTTTTCTTATTTTAACATAAGCCTATATTGTTCTCAAGTTCTCTGAATGAAGCCTGGAGTTTAAAGAATGGGGGTTTTCATTCTAGTAGCCATTTCATCATCCATGGCTATGTCTAGATACTCCAATCAACCATAACATTAAAGCCACCTGCATGAACTCATAAGACCTCTGAAGGTGTTATACTATCTGTTGCCAAGAGGTTAGCACCAGATCATCACAAAAATGCATATAATTTAAATGGCCAGTAGCTTTTCATACAGCTTAGTCTCATTTAATAGAGCATGTAATTCTGGGTCAAAATGTAATGCACTTTATATAAAAAATGTTGCTATTTCCTGCCTGAAACAGTTCTCTAAAGTTTCTGCCACTAGATATCTCAATTCTAGCTAACTTGCTGTTCACTCCCTGTTATTAGGAATGTTCTGTCCATAGATACAGTGGGGAAAAAGTATTTAGTCAGCCACCAATTGTGCAAGTTCTCCCACTTAAAGAGAAGAGAGAGGCCCGTAATTGACATCATAGGTAGACCTCAACTATGAGAGACAAAATGAGAAAACAAATCCATAAAATCACATTGTCTGTTTTTTAAAGAATTTATTTGCAAATTATGGTGAAAATAAGTATTTGGTCAATAACAAAAGTTCATCTCAATACTTTGTTATATATCCTTTGTTGGCAATGACAGAGGTCAAACGTTTTCTGTAAGTCTTCACAAGGTTGGCACACACTGTTGCTGGTTTGTTGGCCCATTCCTCCATGCAGATCTCCTCTAGAGCAGTGATGTTTTGGGGCTGTCGCTGGGCAACACGGACTTTCAACTCCCTCCAAAGGTTTTCTATGGGGTTGAGATCTGGAGACTGGCTATGCCACTCCAGGACCTTGAAATGCTTCTTACGAAGCTACTCCTTTGTTGCCCTGGCAGTGTGCTTGGGATCATTGTCATGCTGAAAGACCCAGCCATGTTTCATCTTCAATGCCCTTGCTGATGGAAGGAGGTTTGCACTCAAAATCTCACGATACATGGCCCCATTCATTCTTTCATGTACACAGATCAGTCGTCCTGGTCCCTTTGCAGAGAAACAGCCCCAAAGCATAATGTTGCCACCCCCATGCTTCACAGTAGGTATGGTGTTCTTTGGATACAATTCAGCATTCACTCTCCTCCAAACACGACGAGTTGTGTTTCTACCAAACAGTTCTACTTTGGTTTCATCTGACCATATGACATTCTCCCAATACTCTTCTGGAACATCCAAATGCTCTCTAGCAAACTTCAGACGGGCCCAGATATGTACTGGCTTAAGCATGGGGACACGTCTGGCACTGCAGGATCTGAGTCCCTGGCGTCGTAGTGTGTTACTGACGGTAGCCTTTGTTATGTTACTCCCAGCTTTCTGCAGGTCATTCACTAGGTCCCCCCGTGTGATTCTGGGATTTTTGCTCACCGTTCTTGCGATCATTTTGACCCCACAGGGTGAGATCTTGCATGGAGCCCCTGATCAAATGAGATTATCAGTGGTCTTGTATGTCTTCCATTTTCTAATTATTGCTCTCACAGTTGATTTCTTCACACCAAGCTGCTTGCCTATTGCAGATTCAGTCTTCCCAGCCTGGTGCAGGTCTACAATTTTGTTTCTGGTGTCCTTCCACAGATCTTTGGTCTTCACCATAGTGGAGTTTGGAGTGTGACTGTTTGAGATTGTGGACAAGTGTCTTTTATATTGATAACAATGTCAAACAGGAGCCATTACTACAGGTAATGAGTGGAGGACAGAGGAGCCTCTTAAAGAAGAAGTTACAGGTCTGTGAGAGCCAGAAATCTTGCTTGTTTGTAGGTGACCAAATACTTATTTTCCACCACAATTTGCAAATAAATTCTTAAAAAATCAGACAATGTGATTTTCTGGATTTGTTTTCTCATTTTGTCTCTCATAGTTGAGGTCTACCTATGATGTCAATTACTGGCCTCTCTTCTTTTTAAGTGGGAGAACTTGCACAATTGGTGGCTGACTAAATGCTTTTTTCCCCACTGTACCTGCAAAATCACACTGGTTAGAGGGAGAAGGGGTTTTTCTCACACAATGAATATAGAGGGAAGGGTCTGATTTTCCTTGCAGCCTCCACATGTCTGCAACAGCTTTCCCTGTCTGTACACTGGAGTGACAGCTTTCTGCAAGAACTCCCAGCTTAAAATGAAGGAAACGTTTACTTGTGTACTTGTATCTACTTCTGTCTGTATTATTGCTGGTGGGATGTTAGTCATACACAGTAAGCGGCTTTCCTGATTGTGTTCCTAGATTTTTTTTTTCTGTGTCAGGGATCTGTTTAGATGCAATATGCCCTTTATTTGCAGTCCAGTGTCCCTGGGTCTCCTATGTTTTCTTATTCTTTCCTATTATTATGTTTTCATGGGCTTTTCTTGGCTGCTATTTTACAGTTACACCTGGCAGAATTACATGTAAAGAAATCTGTAGTACTAGTAGTAATGGACAGGGAGGATGACTGCTCTATATTGTACAGGCCCCCATCCTAAGAGAGAAATGTAAAATGTGCACCCATAATGGGGATATTAGTAGCAGAAAAACTTATAGGACATCATATATCATGCTTATACAGCCATAGAACAGACTGTCCAGCAAGATCCTGCATTTCAACATTTCACAAAAACTCAGTTAACCTTTACATGAGAATTTTTCAGGCAGAACATAGTTTTTAAAATTTAGAATAAAAACCTTCATACTTTATACTGCAGGCAATATCTAGAAAACTTTAGTTGAAAAGTGCAAAATAGGAAAAAAGTTTATATTAGAAAGTGGCTTCTTTTATGGTTTCTGTTTTTCACTGAACAGCTGGCTTCTAAATGAGGAGAACTGAGAAGATTGGAGACGTTTCATCTGCATTTGAAATGTGTTTAAAAAATGGTGAAGTTTTTATGCTGTGGGTCATTATTGGCATCACTCAGCTCCCATCAGCAGCCACTCATTCATATGGTGTACCAGTGATAAGAAGCAATATTCCAGACTATAAGAAGATATTATGATGGAAAGTTCTTATCTATCTCTGGAGAACTTTCATCTCTAGTATAAAGGGCTTAGAGCCAAACAAGAGGATGGAGCCTGAGCCAAATGTCACTAAAGAGCACCTGTCCTTATAAACCCCTTCTCCCCCTCCTTCCTTAGGCAGCTAGTCTCAAAATGAGATGTGAAGCAGTCAGAAAAGTTGCAGTTTTTTGGGTCTTTTTCTTTTTTTCTGCTGCTTTATGTAAATGTTAATTTCCCCTTGTTAACGATGATGAGTGAGCTGTGCGCTGTGCTGTGAGCCAGTCAGATGTCTCCTGCTGCTCTTCTACCTTCCTTCTACCCCTCGTACATTCTCACTCAGGGACTGTGAGACTATTACACATTCCCTCTCCTCTCGTCTCACAGCACTCAGGTCCACTGTTCCCTCAGAGCTGTGTTCTGGTAATGACAGAGTTAAATATACTATACTTGCAGAAAGTATAGCTCCTTGGGCCCCTTGACCTCATTAGTAAGCTATTTTAACTCTTTAATTTCCAGCCTGCCTCTTTGGTGTCAAAAAGGTTTGGTTGACATGGTGCATTTTTGCTCAAAAACACATTAAAAAAAAAGCATGCATTTCTATAGAAAATATAGTCTTTGAACAAAAATGCACCGTGTCAACCCAGTCTTATTGTTTAGGCCACTTCATATCACAGACAGGCGAGCACTTTAAAGGGTCAGGGGAGCAACACCATGCGCTTATCTGGAGATTCAAAGTCACCAAGGGGTTAAATTAAGGACCATAATTTAAATAGTGATTCAAATGATTAAATTGGCTTTATCTTCACTTTAATTAATTATTCCTCCATCAAGGGCATCTCAAGGTCAATTTCTTTAGGATTTTAATTAGTGCGCTTGTCTCCAGTGTGGGGAGAGTTCACGGATAATTATTGTGTTTTTACTCCTTGTTTTCATTAATTGTTGTTGTTTAGGATTTTCTCTAATTAACGTCTGAGATTCTTCATGTTTTTGTGGATTCTCGTCTCTGCCTCTCTGTCCTTAATCCCCAGAGTTTCCTCATCTGCAAATCGGATGAGAGGCTGAAAAGACGAGTGTTCCTTATCGGGAAGATCGCAGTGCGGCCTCCATGAGAAGCGCCACTCACTCCTCAGCCCAGGGTCACGTCTGTCATTTATTCATCTCATCCACAAATCATATTGGACTAAATGGAAAAAATTAAAATGATTACAATGTAGCAGTAAAATGTCAGAGAAATTCAGAGCTGACCCATCCAGAATTACAGATGTAGCACAGATGAGTTTGTCATTTCCCTCAATACTTTATGACTACACTGTTTTCTGTCTTTCCTATTACTTATCCTGCATTCACAACTGAGTTTCAGCAGTGAAGCTCGGTCCGTGTGTTGACTAGATTTACCGGCAGAGGGAATCCTAGCAGTATAGTTATCTATGATGTTAGGAGTCCCTGCCTCCCAGTACGACATACTGTCCTGTAGTGATTATACTATGGGACAGTATGTCACTGGGATGAAGGGACAACTAGCAGCATAGATAACTGTATTGCTAGGAGTCCCTCTCCCAGCATACAGTTCAGACTGGTAAATCCTGCTGAAACTTGGGTGTCTGAATGTGGGGTTAGTGATGCAGGGAGCATCTTGTAAATCATCACACTGTGTGTGATCTGTGGTGTTACATAGGACTGCAGGAAATGTCTACTACAGTATCTGAATTCAGAGTGTTACCTGTGTTGTTACATAGGACTGCAGGTAACTCATCCTTCATTATCTGTACTCAGAGTTTTTTCTATGGAGTTAGATGGGACTGCAGGCAACATCTACTACATTATGTGTGCTTGGAGAGTTATCTCTATGTGCTAGTTGCAGTGTTACATAGGACTGCAAGTAACACCTACTACATTATCTATATTCAGAGAGCTGTATTGTGAGTTGTAGTGTTACATAGGACTGTAGGTAACATCTACTGTATTATCTGTACCCAAAGGGGATTATTTTTCATCAGCCCTTTTTCGGGCCATATTTTTTGCAGGTATGCCTTTTTTTTTAGACTACAGTAATACCTCGTACACTCGTGTTTCCGAATTTGCGAATTCATAGATTTGTTATATTTTTATTGGAACCTAACATATATAGATTTTGCTGTTTTTTTCACAGATCTTAAAAATAAAAAATAAAAACCTTCGCTATTGAGTAGTAGAGTACAGTACAGTACTGTAGGGTAAAGTTAATCGATATTGAGGGGTTAAACTTTAGAAACCGGCATTGTAAGGGCTTGTACCAAATATTCGCGGTTCCTCGCAATCCGCGACCCGCTCTGGATCCTCACCTCATGAATATACGAGGTATTACTGTAGTTTTACTATCGCGTCTTTGTATGATGTAGGTGCCCCTTCTTGTTAAAAATGTTGTGCACATATGTTACTTTAGAGCCTTTATGTGCACTTTGCCCCTTTTTTTTCAAAAAGGCAAAATTGTCTCTTTTTTGTTTAAAGAGGGGCTAGTGCGCCTTTTTTTCTGCTGCCTGACCTGACGGGGTTTTTTATACTGCCCATGTACTGGAGTGCATTTGCGGCTTTTTTGTGTCCCTTTTTAAAAAGGCGCAAGTCATAAATACATTGCGAAAAGGATCTCCAATTAGGCCACACCCCTTTTCCCAACAAAAAGCAAAACTGCCGAGGGTGACATAACTTTTGGGAAAAAAAAGGTGCAAATGCTTCATAAATGAAACACAGGGAAGAAAAAGACCATTGCATTATCTATACTCAAAGAGCATTCTTGACAGTAGCTTTTTCCTCTGGTAGTCACAGGTAGGATGTTCCATCAATTATGTCTGTTTGCACAATTAGGGCATGAAGTGGGGAATTCATTATTTGTATCTTTTAGTGCTTTTCTAGCAATAAAAGCGGCTTATTTCCAAGGTATATTTCCATGTACATGATGTATAATAAATATTGTACAATTTCACCTCTACATGAATTTAGGATTCTACTGCTGTCAGAGATATATATATATATATATATATATATATATATATATAATGTTATAAATGCAATGTAGATATGTTACTGTGCAAGAGGTTCACACTACTGAATGCACATCCATTGCTCTCATCTGTCATAGGATGAGTGCAATGGACATTAATGGTAGTAGAGTGAAGGATGCATGCAACCACTGCTCCCCTGTCTGCGCTCATTCCCATTGACTCTAATGTAAAAAAAAAAAAACATGACAGAAACTGTCTTCCATGATGGTTGTTTACTTTTGTAATTGAAAAAAATAAAACACTTTTCCATCATCTTTCTTACATGAGGGTGGATGCAGATGGACATTGGATAGAGGGGGCAGAATCTGCATCAGTCACTTAATGTCTGTTGCTCTCATCGTATAATGTATAAGAGCAACTGACATTAATAACAGTAGTGTGAACCCTCCCTTAGATAAACCATGCCCTCTATGCTCATCAAAAAAGCTAAGTGATGTGATTTGTGTAAAAGTCATGAAAATAGCAGCAAAAGAAAGATAATCCTGCCCACAGGACACAAAAAGACAAGAAGGCACAAGACGCTTCAGAAATTCCCAGCAAATTGAGAGAACATATCTTTGTAACTAGTGGGAATAAATTGGCTATTTTCAGGATACCCCCCAACCCATTAATGTTTTATGACTTCCCTTTGAAGAGGTCTTAAACATTTTAATGTGTTTAAACCTTTAGACCAGGGCCTCACATGGCATAAACGCCACGGAAAAAAAAACGCAGTGTTTTACGGTCACAACAAAGTGAATCCCATCCCCACTTTGCGCAGCCAACAAGCTGTGATTTCCTAAACCATCGCGGTTTTGGAAATCGCAGCATGTAAATTATATCTACGGAAACGCTGGCGCTTTCCCAATAGGTATAATGAAAGCAGAAAGACTGTGAAAAGACTTTCTGTGAAAAGAGGTGTTGGAAAAACCGCAATGCGTTGCCGCTGTGGCTTTTTCTGCAGCGCTTTTTTGCTGCGGGTCACTACGTGGGGCTTTATCCTTAACCCACAAAGACAGCGCTGCTACAGGTGCATCTCAAAAAATTAGAATATCTGTGAAGCATTCATTCATTTCAGTGATTCAGTAATACAATTCATAAACAGCGTCTTCCATGATTGTGTGTCCTACTGAACCAGACTGAGGGACCATTTAAAGGCTTAGGAAACCTTGGTAGGTGACACATTGAATTTACAATACTGAACTTATTTACAATATTCTATTTTCTTAGATTTGGGTTTTCATTACCTGTAATCCATAATCAACATTTACAGAAATAAAACACTTGAAATAGAACACTCTGTGTGTAAAGAATCTAGAAAATATAGGAGATCACTTTTTTTAAATTTAATTACTGAAATAAATAAACGTTTCAAAGATATTCTAATTTATTGAGATCTATATTTACAAATACTCTGTGCACCAGGACACTGCAGCTTCGTAGTATAGGGGTGACACAGTGACCTGTATGCTTTATGCTTATTTATGATTGTTGTGGCCCACTGCATGTGTCTTCTCCATGCCCCCACAGTGATATAGATATGTATGAGTCGGGGTACACTTTCCAGATATTATCAGTCTTCTAATGCATAGTCTTCCTAGTTCTTGCTGCTTTTAAGTAGAATAATTTCAGCGGGGGATGATAGATGAATGATACAATGTATCTCTGGTGTAATAAGCGGTAATCATCCTTTATTGCTTCCTGGATGTAATAATCGTTCTCAGATTCATCAATACATAAAATGTGCCGAGTGCCGGCTCCACCTGTGCTGTATGTTAGGACGAGGGCTGTTTAAGTGCAATCTGCTTTTAGGGGAGAATTGAAGGAAATGCATTGTACGAGGTTTTATATTTATTATTTATTTGGTAATGGAAAGCTGCAGGCGGAGATTTTGCCGGCACCAGCTATTTAGCATATTTATTTGAAAGTTAATATTTTTTTTGACTGTGAATCAGAGTTAATGCTCCTGTAACAGCAGCCTGCAGGATGCTGTATAAATATGTGCGGGAGTGTACAAATATATGCAAGGCCCAGTAAGTAAGGATCCTAACCAGCAGTGAATGAATAGGAAAAATCTCACTGGCAAATACTTGGATAGAAATGGAGGATGGCAAATATTCCAAAAGAATTCATTTAAAACTACGGTTCAGACTCCTCCTTCATATTGAGGCATCTCTTCTATGTACAACATGACCTGAAAATCATTTTTTCTCAATTTATACAAAATAGCCAATCTGAAGAAACAAAGCTACAGTGTAAAGCAGGGTGGAGGGCATACACCAATAGACAATATAGCTAAGTATAAACCAGTGATCATAAGCCAAGCCTGAAGAAAATAAGTAGCTGGTTAGAAATGCCCATAAGTGGTGTAGGATGGCTCATGGAATGTATATTCCGAGCAGCAAGCTGCTGCACACATAACTGTATGCGGTACAATTTCCACCACGATCCCCACATACATTAACGTGTGCAGGGCTGTAAAGGAGTGCAGGGCAAAAGGAAGAACTCTCACCCCCTGCACTCCTGGCAAAGTGTTCACCTCATGGATGGCGCAGCCTTTCACACAGCCCTCCACAAAAGTAATGAATGGAAGGCTCATTAGTAATGATGGTTAATTAGTGCAGAGAATACACTGGTAACATTTATTGCTCCTGGATAACCCCTTTAAGAGGATACTAAATCCCCTCATGTGTTCATGTACCTTACAGTCATAGTGATAGATTTAAATGGGGGAAGTCTAGGATATAAAAAGTATGTAGTGTATCTTGAGATACTTTTACACGTAGACTTCTTTTGAAAAAAGGATCCTTGTTAACTATAATGGGTCCATATTTCATACATTGCAGTTTGTTGACCACATGAGCGGAATGTAAAATAAGCTTGAATGAATAAGCCCTAACTGTTCACTAACTGGCTAATATACCACACCCCTTGGTGTTGTTGTCATAGATATTCAGTGTTATACACACCACCTGGTTTTAATATATTGAGAATTTGAGAAAACCTGAAGCATCTGCAATAAACCTAGAGTTGCATTTCACTGTATATGTAACGTTGTCTTTATCCTCTGCTCAGTAATACATATCAGTGTCCTCCAATTACCACACTAAGTGGGCACATGAAAGGCCGTTTAGCATATTCTGTATGATGCCAATTTACATATATTTATTGCTTGTTAAGCCTTGCTATATTCAGACAACAGGAGGCCTTGCTGGGTCCGCTGAGGACACAGGATTCCTGCATCAGTCTGAAGTCTGCAGGGCCACCGCGATTTCTGGGCCTTGTACTACCAATAAATATGCATTAGATATGTTACATGTGTGTTACATTATTCATGTGGCCGAGCGATGTGCTACATTGTACTTTAGGATGAATAAGTCAATGTCCATCAACTTCATCCTTCCACAGGCTCAACTGTATGAAGTATGCAAACCAATGAGAAGAAGTAAAAAAGGAAATCCAACAAAAATGCATACAGTTCAGCATCTGTGAAAAACTGGGTAACAGCCGCCGATGACAACACACATCAGGAAGGCTCGGAATGATAGTTCCCATAAAATTTTTGATTTAAAGGTAAAATACTTTTTAAGGCTAAGGCCCCATGTAGCGAGCTGCATCCAAAAAAACGCTCCGCTGCATTTTTCACGGAAAGTCCACAGAGTTTTCTCTGTGGACTTTCTGCCCCTATTATACCGGTACGGAAAACACCAGCGTTTCCGTAGGTATAATTGTCATGCAGCTATTTTCAAAAACATAAGCAGCTTTGAAATCGCAGCTTTTCCGCTGCGTATTTTTTTTATGAATGTGTGGATGAGATTAACCAGAGTCCCTTCCACTTTGCCGGTAATGTAAAACGCAGTGTTTTTTTGCTGCAGCGTTTCCGCTGCGGCCAAAATGCTGCATTTTTGCTACATGGGGCCCTGGCCTGAGACTTTAACCTGACTCAGGATGGACAGCCCCTATGGCTTCTCACAGATCATGTTTAAGATGGGTACAGTTGTAACAAACCCTCAGCTGGGAAAACATATTTAATCTATATTGGTTTCTAGCCTAGGAATGTTCCCATTCACTGGCATCAAGCAGAGATTATAAAAATGGCAAAGAATTGAAAAGAAATGAAACCCATTCGGCAGCAGGGGGATAAGAGACTGCAGCAAGGGGCTGATGTTATGATGAAGATGGCACTGAGCCCGGGTGATGATCTTGTCCAAGGTCTGCAGCTTGTTACTGAATGAAAAGTGTCGCTATCACAGAACGCTCCTGAGATGAAGGATTTCTATAGTCAGCAGCAGCTGACTCTCCACTGCCAGGAGGTGTAAGTGTGTAATCAGGGCACAGGCTCTGCAGGTGCAGCCACCTCGGCAGGGCACTTACAATATGCAATCAGGCAAAATTGGCATCCCAGTGCGAGGCTCTCATCAATCAGCTGGAGAGTCATAGAATGTAGAGAGCCAAGTATGGCACCAAGATCCAGTAACCATCTCCCTGCCATTACAGCATGCAGCAGAAAATGTGAAGTAACCAACATGGAGGTCAAACTCAAAAGTCTGGCCACAGAAGTCACATGCTTGTGGTTGTGAGGTTGGTCTCAACTTCTGATCTGTAGGATCATTGTCCAGCCACAGGGGTCACCTGTATATGATGTGTGAGGTCAATCCCAACATCAACATCTGACCTGTAGCATCAATGTCAGGTCACAAGGGTTACCTACTTGTAATGTGTGAGGTCATTCCTAATATTCGACCTGTAGCATCAGACTGGCCATGGGCCAGTGCAATGGAGCATGTAGGAACCCTGTCCAGCAGATTTGCAGGACTGGTCACCCTAGTCCATTTTCCATCACCTGAAATAAAATAATTTTACTATTGCAGGAACATGTAACAGGCCAATTCCCAGTCACTGACCTGCGCTGTGTTTTTTTTTCCTTTGGGTATGTTCATACGCTTGCTTTTGGAGAGGATCTTGAGGCAATCCTCCAACTGAAAAACTTTCTCCAAAAACATCCCCTTGGAATGTGCAGCAGAAAGCCAAGGCCAGTGGCGTAACTAAAGTCATGAGGGCCCCGGAGCTGCCAGTAATGTATTGTCTTTACAAGGGAGAAGACGGTCAGGGTATCAGGCTTGTCATGATGCTGTGTGCCATGGGCCCCCTACTCCTCCGGTCCCAGTTTCACCTCTCATACAATGGGGCTATTCAGCATGAGGCCGCGTGCTATCATTTCAACACTGGTTCTGTACTTTACTGCCTTCTATTGAAAACAATGAGAGGCTGACAAGGGCTGGTTTTTGGACAGGATTTTGAGGTGAAAATCCTTCCTAAATGCCACAATGTGAACGCACCCTTAAAGGGGTATTCTGGGAAAAATTTAAAGATTCAGATGTTTTTCCTCCACTCACTCCAATTCTCTCAATGTAGTATGTTTGCCTCAGGATGTATCTCCTTGCTCAGGTAGGCCACATCCCTATGTCTGGCTCCACTGCTGTATACTGCTTAGTCTGCTTATAGGGCCTGGATGGGAGAAGTAGGGCACGGGTTGTTTGGCTGAACACTAAGAAGAGAGCCCTTTATATAAAAGAATATCTTATTAAAACCAATTAATTATGGAGCCCTTATGGTTGGCTACTTTTTATGGAGGTGGAACAGGTTAGCCAGGCTAATCCACCTTTGTTCCCGTATTACATTCCTGCATCACTTCTTGCTTTTTATTCTGAGTTTTCACCGTTGTCTCAATAGTCTTTAATAACCCATCTCCATGACGACATTGCTGTGCTGCCTCCATACTGTGCTATTCCCCACACATCCACTCTCAGATAAACACATGGACGTCGCTCTTATGGAGAGGTCTGCGGATGGCGGCAGATCAAGAGCTGTCCCATCAAGGAAGTAAACAGATTGAGATAGACACTTGTGATGAGGATACAACACCTGGTCACATGGAGAAGCACCTCATTGCCAAATAAATAATCCATCGTGTCGAAAAGAGGTCGCCAGATGTTATGAAACTACAACTCCCACCATGGTATTAGCTGCCTAGGTATGCTAGAAGTTGTAGTATCACAACATCTGCCGATCTGTAGGGCTACTTAACACAAATTCAGTGACCATGTGTATCTAAGTGTGTAGTGCAAAAGCATGTCTTCTGAGACCTATCATCTGTGATGCTGTACGCAGAGGTGATGTATCTAAGCATAGTATGTGTCATATTGTAAGCTGAACTGCAGTATTCACTCCTATCATGTGTGATACTGTCTGCTAAGCTGTTGCATCTAAGCCTATCCAGAAGGATACTGTCTGTTGAGCTGGTGTATCTTGGTTATGATGTGTAATACTGTTTGTTGAACCACTTTATCTGAACCTAAAGTGTGATATTGTTTGCTGAGCTACTGTATATTACTCTATCATGTGTAATACTATCTGTTGAGCTACTGTATCTAAGCCTATTATGTGTGACACTGTCTGCTAAGCTTTGGTATCTAAACCTGCTCTGTGTGATATGGTCTCATGATGAATTGGCTTATTTTGGAATGGCTTTTCTATATTACAGACTCAGTTACGGGATGGAAAGCGTGAGAGTATAATCAGTACACTCTTTGTGTCACCATCTGACATTGAGAATGGGCAGACAATCACATGCCGTGCCACAAACAAGGCTGTCCCAGGAGGAAAGGACACAACAGTCACCATCAACATCCAACGTAAGTCACATCTGGCGGGAACTACTTTGTCTAAATGCAAAAAATACTGTCAAATCCAGAGCTTGTGTTTACCATGCAGACACATCCATAAAGAAACATTTTCTTAGGGCTCTCAAAGAAATGTGGTAAATTCCTTTAATCCAATGCAACTGGGACTTACTAGATATCTGTTTATATATCCAAAAGGAGCAGCAGCAGCAAAAAGTTAATTAAACTTGGGTTAGACCAAGAAGTAAATATCAAAAATAGGCAGTAGTGCAATGTATGAAAAAAGAGGATTTTTATTAGCCTAAAAGGGCAACGTTTCAGTCCACAAGCCTTGAGAAATTTCCCATGCAGACTGGAAACATTGCAATTTTGTGCTGTTTATAGAAATAATATCAGATCAGAAGTAAATTAAAGAAGCAACCCAGCCTACATATTGCCGCATAGGCTAATATTAAAGAGTAAAAGAGTAATATTGAGGCTATTGTGTATGAGAGGTTTATTACAATGCACTTGCTCTGTCCTGAGTCCTGTGTAATGGCAGTAAAACTTCTGTCCCCTAACTCACACTCAGTGTATTCCTATTTGATACAGTTTCAGACTGTCTCTCCTGCTTCCTGCTTGACATTCATAGGTTTCTCCTCGTCAACTCCTGTATATGGAGGTGGCAGTGCAAAGCTGTGTCTTACAGGATACTGTACACTGAGACTCTGCACACAGCAGATCAAGAAGGCAATATGAGTGAGTACGGAGAGTTTTATAATTTCAGGAAATTATTTTATAGAATCCTCTATTATATTACGAAAGGCAATAATGGTTTGCCACTTTATGCAAGCACAGTTTTGTTTGTCTGCTTTTTTAACGGTCTCCCAGTTTTCTCTGGCATTTTGAGAGCTGGATAATTCATACTGATGATCTGGCAGACAATTGGCCACATCTGGGAAAGGAATGTGCAAATATGTCTTCCTTGGTGGAAAAGGGGAACTTGCTCTAGCATCACCTTTTAGAAGGTAGAGTCCTATAGATCAATGCCTGTTTTTCTTGAAACCTAGTGACATAATCTGGGGACAAAGCCAAGCCAGAATATCTCCTCCAAAAGTAAAAGAGACCTTTCTGAAGACAGCTGTTTTGAGATTGTTGTCCCTCAGTCCGGATCAGGGGACCAGTCATATTCATGTGTATTATAATAATAATAATAATAATAATAATAATAACTTCATTTATATAGCGCCAACATATTCCCCAGCACTTTACAAATCAGAGGACACATGAACAGACAATATCAGACATTACAATGTGACAAAGAAATAAGCATATCAAACAATAGGAGTGAGGGCCCTGCTCGCAAAAGCTTACATTCTATGAGGAGATAGGGGGACACAGGAGGTCAGAGGGCTTGTTTGATACAATGGTCCAGCCATCTTTTTCTGTGTAGTGGCCAGATCAGGTTACTGCAAATCAGGTCTCTTTCCTTTTTTATTCGGCGCTAAGCTGCCGTGACTACATTTAGTTACTACACAGATAACAAAGCTATCTGCTTCCTGCTCCATTCACTATGTATCAGATGCTGAAACCACTGGTCAATGGAGGTGCTGGGAGTCAGATCACCACTAATCTAATATTGATAACCTATCCTTCGAATAGATCATCAATATTTTTAACCTGGAAAACCTCTTTAAGGCGTGACGACTTTTTTCATATTTTCCATCTTCACCTTCCAAAATTCATAACTTTTTTATTTGAGGACTTATTCTTTGTACAACAAATTGTACTTTTAGTTGACATCATTTTGGGGTGTATATAATGTTTCGATTAGCTTTCATTAACATTTTTATAGTTATTTGGGGGGAGATGTGATAATCAAAATGTATTAATTTATACATTTTGGTTTATTTATGTTAATAGTGTTCACTGTACAGGATAAATAATATTATTTTTGGATACTTCAGACTTAAATGCACATGGCAATACCTAATATGTTTATTTTTTTTTTGTCTACATTATTCTTGAAATGAGAAAGCATTTGATTTTTAACGTTTTATTATTTATTTTTTACGCAATTTTTCACTTTACTTTTTATTTTACTATGCCACAAGGGGACTTGAACCTGGGATTTCTTGATCCTCTGTACAATATACTGTGTTAACTATATGCTTAGTGCAAAGTAATAGTACAGCGCAGAGTGGGAATGGTCAGTTACAGTTCTGGAACATCTCTGCTCTGTGTCGTACTGTTCCTCTATTATTCCTCAAGAATATTGATAAGTTGATAAGTTTACTGTCCTGTGTTCCGCCTCTGGGCTCACATCTCTCCACACAGACTGTGATAAGCGGCCGTTTTAACCCATTGGTGGGCCCGGTGCAAAAGTTTCATAAGTGTCCCCCCCATCACCACCACTTAAACATACCTGACCCACCCAAATTAAAATGGCCGCCACATAATATAATGCCTTCTTACTGGCCCCATACAATATACGTGGCCATGCCCCTGCACTTATAAATAGTAGTCCCATAGTTCCAGTTCACAGGTAACTGCCCCCTTATCAATAATATTTATAAGGCGGTCATTATTTATTATATTATTATATTATTTATTATAAATAATAATCCTTTTTTATAAATAATAATCCCTGCTTATAAATAATAATGTCCCCTTATAAATAAGGTTCCCTGCTTATAAATAGTGTCTCTTATCAGTAATTGTCCCTCCTTATAAATAATAGCCACCCTTATTGCTAATAGTTTTCCCTTCTAAATATTTCCCTCTTATAAATAATAATCCCCATAATTAATATTTAGCCCCCCTTTATAAATAATAATACTACCTTATAGTTCCCCCTTTTAAATAATAGTCTCCATTTATAACTAATAGCCCCCCTCCCTGTTATAAAAAACAGTTCCCCTTTATGTTTAATCAATGTTTATTAAGGAATTTTCAGTACAATACAAAATACAAGGTAGGGGAAGAAAAAGGAAATAAAAAAAAAAAACAATATAGACCAACAAAGGTGTGCAGGCCTCGCCCTAATACAAAAGGCTAGGGGGGATCCCCGCCCGCTGCTATAAAACACATTATGTTAGTAATGGGTCGAAGGCCCAGGAGTATGAGAATATACGAACAACACCTGCATAGAACCAAAGGATGGACAAAACAGACCAGGGAAACACACAGCTGGGACAAGCAATAGGGAAGGGGAAGGGGAACATCAGGGGAAGGGCTAAACGACCAGTATCCGCTAAAGAAAAGAAAGGGGAAAGAAAATAATAATAGAAGGTAATTCCGGATCATGAGAAGAAAGAGGAGAACTCGGTCGATTCCTGAAACTCCACCCTAGGCCGCCAAAGAGCGTCAAATTTGGATGGATCGGAAGAATCCTCCGCCACCAGGGCCTACATTCTCCTTATTAGGAGAAGCTCCTGTAGGAATTCAACCAGAGAAGGTGCAGCAGTGCTCCGCCAGTGCCTGGGAATGACGGTCCTGGCGGCCGTGAGAAAGTGTCGCAGGAGATCCTTCTTCACTGCAGAAATCTTGCCAGGGTTAACTGAAAGAAGGGCCAGTTGGGGAGTAGCTGCGACAATACGACCACACACCTTAACATACAGGTCAAACACAGCGTCCCAGAAGGGCCTAAGAACGGCACACTCCCACCAGATGTGATACAGGGTACCTTTCTCCATGCCACAGTGCCAGCATCGGTCAGACACAGCAGGATATATTCTGTGGAGGAAGTCAGGACACCTGTACCATCGAGACAGAATTTTGAAATTCTTTTCTTGCGCACTGCAAGGCAACGGAAGCTTGTGGGCAAACAGGAAAGACCTATCCCAGTCAGCGAGGGGCAGACCCACATGGAGGTCTGACTCCCAGGGAACTGTATATGAGGGGGGCCCTGGAGTAGCGTCCCGGAGAAGAATACTGTAAAGCGTCGAGAGTGCACGCAGGGGAGAGTCAGCGTGGGAAAGGGCGGACTCTAGGTCCGTCATAGTCGAGGAAAGGAAAGGAGGCAAGGAGAATTTCCGCAAGAAGGCCACAAGTTGGCTGTACTCCAGCCAGGACAAGTGAAGGTCCGGATGAGAAGCGCGCAACTGGGCCAATGAAGGAAGAGGTGAGTCCCCAGCGACCTGCCTAAGTCTTACATCGTCGCTGTTGTGCCAGCAAAGGAACCTGTCTACAGAACGGCCCGGGGGGGAACATAGGATTACGGAAAAGGGGACTGAGGGGGCCAGGAACTCTAGCCACTCTCCCACTGGAGCACACCGAATCCCAGGTCTTAAGGAAGTGTGAAGAAAGGAATGAATGCCTAGCGGATCCTGGACGGAAATGTGCCGGTATCCACGGCAACGAGGAAAGGGGAACCGAGAGCAGGTCAGCCTCGATAGAGACCCATTGTTTATCCACGCTACAGAAACTCCAGTTGAAAAGACGGAGCAAAACCGCGGACCGGTAATACAGTCTGGGGTCTGGCAGGCCTGTGCCTCCCCTGTCCCTGCGGCGGGTCAATGTTTGATATTTTATCCTGCTCCGCCCCGAACCCAAGATGAATCTCTCAAACAGGGACTGAACCCTAGTGAAAAAGGTGTGTGGGAGAGGAATAGAAAGAGCCTGAAACAAATACAAGAGCTGAGGGACCACATCCATTTTAAGGACGTTGATGCGGCCAAACCATGTAAGGGCATATGTGCCATATTTCCATAGGTCTAACACGAGTGTCTCGAGAAACGGGAGATAATTGAAATGATACAAGTGGGATGGGTCAGGGGGAATGTGAATCCCGAGGTATTTGAGAGAGGTGCTCTGCCACTTAAATGGGAAGTTGCCGGCAAGGTGAGCTACCTCTGCGTGGGGTAGTGTGATATTGAGGGCCTCACTTTTAGAAAGATTTACCTTGAAATTACTTAGATGACCGAAGCGGCTGAACTCGCGTAGGATAGAAGGAAAGGAAAACTGTGGCTGGGAAACGTAAAGAAGAAGCTCATCTGCATATAGCACCTCCTTAACCTGGGAGTTGCCCATCTGAAGGCCGTGAATGTCCGGACACCGCCATATGGCCACCGCCAGATGCTCCATAATCAGGGCATACAGCAGTGGCGACAAAGGACAGCCTTGGCGAATGTCGTTCCGCACAGGAAAGGAGTCCAAGAGGATCCCGTTGGCTCGGACCCGCGCCGTTGCATCGCCATAAAGGGAAAACACCTTGCTCAGAAAAACCGGACCCACGCCCACTTGCTGAAGCGTCACACGCAGGAAGCCCCAGTGTACCTGATCGAATGCTTTGTCTACAGATAGCAGGTACATCGGAGAGTTATTGGAGCGAGCCAGCGAAATTGCTAGCAGGGTTTTACATACATTATCCTGTATGTAAAACCCTGGATCAGGCCTGGCATTAGGGGGGACAACTGATTGGCCAATAATTTGAAGAACAATTTGACGTCGATATTAATAAGGGAGATTGGGCGATAACTGGCACAGTTAGTCGGGTCTTTGCCCAGTTTGGGGAGGACCGTAAACAGGCCTGAAAGGGACTGCGTCGCGAAAGGGGAAGAGTCGTCAACGTTGTTAAATACCCGGGTCATGAAGTGGGAAAGGAGGTCTCCAAAGCACCTATAAAAACGGGCAGTGAACCCGTCTGGGCCAGGGGACTTACCCGACGGGGAGGACTGAATAGCGAGCGAGAGCTCCTCCTCGGAAAAAGGGGCATCAAGGAGAGCCGTATCAGTGTCCGCAAGGGTGGGAAGGGGCGTGTTAGTTACATATTCCTGGATCTTGTCACAGAGAGCGTCAGGGGCGAGATTGGAGTACTGTTTGCGAATGTTATAGAGGTCACTGTAGAATGAGCGGAACTCCGCGGCTATATCAGTGGGGCTATGAACCATGCGACCCGATCCGTCCCGCAGTTGGGGAATATAAGTGAGATTACCACACGGGTGTAGGTGTCGGGCAAGGGAACGGCCACACTTATCCGCAAATTCGTAATAATGTTTCCTGGCGCGGTCTCTAGAGTGCAGATACATTTCGTCGAGATATGAACGCAGTTCCTCCCTAGCATTAAGGAGTTCAGTTAAGGCCTCCTGGGAACGGGTCTGTTTATGAGTCAACTCAAGGGAATGAATGTGCGCGAGACGCTCGACAACCCAAGCAGCGCGTTCCTTTTTAAGGCGCGCACCGTGTTTGATCAGTACACCACGAATCACACACTTCAGCGCCTCCCACTGTAGTGGGAGAGGAGTGGAGTCGTGAGCATGGATGAGGCCAAAGTCCCTAATTGCCGTGCTGACGTCTGCCTTACAAGAAGTGTCCTTCAAAAGGCTGTCATTCAGTCTCCACGTGAAGGGGCGACGTTCCGCGCCCGGGACCTCAAGAGACAGGAAGACAGGGGCGTGGTCAGACCAAAGGGCCGAGTCACTACGAGTGGTAGGGGACCAGGTGAGGGCGTGATGGCTGACCAAGAAGAAATCTATACGGCTATAGGAGTTATGTGCTGGGGAGTGAAAAGTATAGTCCCGTCTTGAGGGTGTAGAATTCGCCATACGTCGACTAGTTGAGAGTTATGGAAAGTATTCGTCAGCCGTCGTAGGTGCGTCAGGGCGTGAGGGGGCGGGGAGGGGAGGGGTCAAGGGCTGGATCTAAAACAAAATTAAAGTCGCCCCCAAGTATCACTACCCCCTCACTAAAGTCTGCCAACCTGCCGACTAAGGTCTTGCAATACAGTAGCTGCCCCTGATTAGGGAGATAACATCCAGCTACAGTGATCACAGTGCCCGCAGTGCGCAATTTAAGGAACACAAATCTGCCCTCCGGGTCAATCAGTGTCTAGTACCTCGTGTTGTAGGGATCGATGAAGAGCAATGGAAACTCCCTTAGCCTTGGCAACCGTGTTGACGCTGTGGAACCAGACCGGGTAGTGACGGTTGTGAATGTCCGGAACATGGTCCTTCTTAAAGTGAATCTCCTGCAATATAAGAACATGAGAGCATTTCTTATGAAGCTGATACAGAATTTGGTTGCGCTTTTGAGGGACATTAAGCCCCCGAGCGTTGAGGGTACAGAAGTTAAGGGAGGTCATGGTCAAGAGGAGGGAAAGGGGGGAGGGCGGCACAAGAGGAACCGACAACAGAAAGGAGAGGAAAAGCAAGTGCAAGGAAACTGAAACCAACTAAGACTACAAATAACAAACAATTAACCAAAATTATGGGATGATGGGACCAGGCTCCACTCGAGAAAGGTGGGGGAAAGGCAGTATATAAATGCCAAAACGCGTACTACACAGCAGCACGGTGACCCTGGTGGGGAATGGGCTTTCTAACAAAGGAGCCAACCCCCCCCCCCCCCCGGGCCCCCAGGTCACGACAATGGATAAACAACAAGAACAGTTTGCAATTGCTGACCGGCTAAACAAGCAAATAACACAAACAACCTGGATGAAATCAGGACGAGGATGAGGGAAGGGCGGAGAGAAGAGAGGATGAGAAAAGAGTAGGAGAAACAGAAAAAAAGAAGAGAAAAAGAGAAAAGAAAGAAAGAAGAAAAAGAAGAAGGAAAAAAAAAAGGGGGGGGGGGAAGGGCACAAGGGTTCAATTCCTGAAGGGGGCATGGAGATCAAACAGATCTACCACATAAGTGGCGCTCCGCGGCCCCGCAGGGAGGAACAAAACCACAGAGGGTGTAAGGAAACAAAGACTGTATACTAGACAATCAAAAGTCCACGGTACCAAGTTGGAAAAGCCGGGATGGAGCCCAACCGAGCGTCAGAAGCAGGGGCCCGGTCCCGTCGGCATCTCCCAGAGCGATGCTGGGGTCGGGCTGAAGAAACCGGTGGAGGAGCGCCAGGCAGGGAGGGCCAATCCAAGGCAGCCACCGGAGGGAGTCCAAGAGCCGCTGTGAAGGCTGGGATGTTGTCCCGATGTGTCAGGGCAAGGGCACGGCCCCCATGACGAACCTGCAGGCGGAAGGGGAAGCCCCAGAAATACAGCACCTGAGGTTGAACCAGCAAGTCCAGAAGCGGCTTCAGGGCACGCCGCTTGGCAAGAGTAAGCCGGGATAAGTCAGGAAGTAGGTTGATGGATGTATCCTGGAACATAACCTGATGAGACTCTCTGGCTTTGCGCATGATGGCCTCTTTCAGTTGGTACCTGTGCACTCTGCAGATGACATCTCTAGGGTTTGCAGAATCAGGAGGGCGCGGGCCTAAGGAGCGATGAGCATGGTCAAGTTCAAGCAGAGAGCCCTGTGGAGTACCCAACAGCGAGTTGAAAATTAGGCATAATGTAGCCTCCAGTTGCTGTGGCTTAATAGATTCAGGAAGACCCCTAACCCTGATGTTGTTCCGCCATGTTTCTATTTTCAAGATCATCCAAGAGGTCCGCTAGATACTGTAGCTGGTGGGTGTGGGAGGAAATGGCAGAGAGTTGGGTCGCAGAAGTGGTAGATGCAGACTTGAAATTGTCAACCCTCACCTCCAGATGTTGCACAGTAGAACTAATAGCAAAGAGTTCAGACTTGTAGGACTGTTCCAGCCGGGACACATATGCCTCCATGTCAGACTTAGTCGGGATGGCAGCGGGATGGGCGCTCAAGCATTGAAGCTCATCCAGTGTATCAGAGGTAGAAGCAGATGACAGATAGGCACCGGTGGGGGAGGCTCCAGGACCGCTAGGATGAGAGGATTCTCGGACACCACCAGGAGGCCCCAGGCCCGTGCCAGGAGGGGTTATCTGAGGGGTGCGGAGCCTGACAGGAGAGCAGAAGTAAGTGCCCCCTTTGCAGTAATTGACCCCTTTGTCTTCAAAAACATAAAAACAATAAATCTTATACTCACCTTACCACGATCCCCCGATGACTGGAGCAGCTAACATCTTCTGCTGTTTGGGTCCGGGCCGAGCGCAGGTGACACGATACAGTGACGTCATGCACGGACATCACTATAAGTTTTCTATGACAGAGCAAGGACTTTACAGCTCCCTGCTCTGTCATAGGCTTCAACTGTATAGGCGTACATAGCACGTTGTTACAGTTTTAAGTGGAGCTCTCCTGGGCAGAAAGTCTTGTGCCTGGATCCGGGGCCCCCCACAACCATAGGGAGCCGTGCAAGTGCACCATTTGTCCTGTAGTTAAAGCGGCCCTGACTGTGATAACACACGGGCCTGTGTATGGGGCCATAGAAAATAATGCATCAGTTTGCTAGCTGTAAAAAACACAGCTAACACACTGGCAAAGTACACAGTCGTGTGCATGGAGTCTTATAAGAAACATCCTCCAGAATTATTTCATGGGGAATACTATTTAAGTGATGACACATCTGATACCAAATGGGCTCATGATATCTATTTTCTTTGAAACAGAGTCTCAGAGAGATGACAGGAGGTTATAGTGCTGTTTCACAGATCTGGCCCAGTTTCCCTTGTATTGTCCTTTGTTTCGTCTGTTGCTACTTCAAGAGTTCCAGAACTTTTTGTTAATTAGATTTGACCTGAAAAAATACTCCTGCCATTGCTTCTTCTTCATTGTAATAGTTTCACAATAACTCTCTGATCGATTTACCTCTTACATTCACTTAATTACACATGTGAAAGGAAGAGAGAAGGATTAGCTATCCGTGCAGAAACTGATGACATCAAATCACTGGATCAATGTAGATGTTTTCAGGTAAAGGAATATCAGTCTCAAATTAATATTCCATTCAGCATTACATGGGTGACAAGTACTACTGCAGCCATTACAGTAATGTCAAACAGCTTTCCAACGAACAGAAATACCATATAATCCAGACTTCTTTCTCCAACTGTCTTTTCTTTCTCTTATTAGGCTAAGGCCCTACATAGCAGGCCGCAGCAAAAAAGCGCTGCGGAAAAAATCATTGCTGCGATTTCCAAAACCCGCAATGTGTGGGTGCAGAGACTGTAAAAGGCCGTGTTTTTTCCAACATGGCCAAACTTCAGCGTTTAAACCACATGGGGCCACGGCCTTACTCTAGGTATCAGTTTCCACTGTAGCCCTGGTATTTTAATCATGAACCAGAATGCTCTGGAAGAGCAACGAGTATAAATGGTAAGGGGAATGTAGGACTGGGAGGGATTGTCATTGGACATTTTGAAGTTCACTTCTTGAATGTAAAGTGAATTTGCAGCCGATGTTAATATTTTAATAGTCTCAGATTTGACTCAGAATAAAGTCTCTGCAGGATAGTCTTATACCAAGAATTTAGCCCTGATACCGGCCCTTGAACTCTGCAGGGCCACATAATTTCATAAGAACATAATCAGACCAGGTCCTATAAAGTGTTTTTCAGAAACTGCAGGGTTACGCATCACCACTGTGCTGGACGACCATTAACTGTCCTGGTCACTGCAGGGGGAACGAAGCAACATAAAACCGCATGAGCCTTCGGCCAATTATCTTGGCCAGTACGACTGTGGGGTGACCATTGCGGCTTCCCATATATAGCATGTAGCTGGGATCCTGTCCATCCTTATCTGTGAATATTCTGAATTCCGCCCCGTCTACTCCGCAGAACAATGGTATTTATAGCCGTGCTGCACTAATAACCGACCGCGCAGGAATTGCCGGGCATTAAACAGCATCTTCTTTTCGGGACACACTAATTGGATGGATGAAAGAGGCAACAGCTATCAGAAGACTTTGAAATGAGATTTCGAATAAAGATCTCGCTTGCTCTGAATTGCTTGCGCGGAAAAGCAATTAAAAATGCTATTAACGGCTACGAACTGCATCTGGAACGGAAGAACACACGTAAGAAAATAATTATAATTAACCCCGTTATTCCTGGCAAACAGTTACATGGAATGTTGCGGTCTCCTCCTCAGAACCAGCCGGCTCCTCCCGGGAATACAGAGAAACGAGGTTTTTTCTTTTCCGTTTTATTATTCATGTACAAAATTAAATCCGGTTACAAATGCTCATTATTATAACTGGCAGGCGCCGAACGCAAACAGCATTAATCAAAGACGTGCTAACCCAAAGACATGTTCCCCTACACCGCTAGTGGTGACGGCCACAGTATATGCAACATGGCACTTATTATCGGGTTACCGAAGGATATGCTGGAAGAAAAAATGAAAAATTCGCCAGTAAGTTATACATGTTCCTGGGAAAGCTGCCGAGTTCTAAACAACAATTCTGCCTGGTGATGCTTCCAGTTTTTGCAAAAGTAAGCAGATGTGCAATTCAAATCTTTGGGAAAGCTGGGTAAAAATTAGCTGTAATGGCAGACATATTGTGTGTCCAGTTTGCCCAGACTATTAAGAAGCAAATCTGACTTGTTATAGCAGGATGAATCCCGCAGTCCATTGCAGCTGCTTGGGAAGCCATAATGGCAGTCATTTTGTCGTCACCCAGTCGCTTTCAAACACACTTTTGAACAGAATTGTAATAACTTGAGCCAATTTAGTAACACATACCTGACTGTACTTGTCATATGATGGCAAGAAGCTGCCCATGAAAAGGGACTCTTCTGCTTACAAAGATAATGGAAAAAAACACATTATTAGATCCACACTAGTTTTCTGGCATAGATAGGTGATAACATGGTAGCCATTCGGCACAAGACCGTTTTTTGCTCCAAATGTGCAACATGTCCCACTTTCTATGCCTCACTTTCCACGAAAGTGGGCAGAGGGGGGCAATGAGCAGGGTGGGGATACCTTGGCCTGACATATTTATTATAACTCATGCCAGTTTTCTGGCAAGAGTTATACTAGAAATTTAGAAACTATATACTGGAAAATTAGGAACTGGTGTAGATCTCCATTATGGTGTATGGCATTCGCCTGAGTTATTAAGATTCCGGAGCCTCTTGATAAATCAGCCTATCTTGTGTCTGTCACCAGAGTTAATAAATCATAGCTGCCATGTAAGTACAGGAGAAATGACATGTGCTCCTATGCAGTTACGTATATGTGATGGGGGCCTTCAATGACCTTATACCATGTTTTGTAATTACAGATCCTCCATTGGTGAATCTCACGGTTGAGCCTCAGCCCGTCCTGGAAGATAATGTGGTTAAATTTCACTGCTCTGCCAAAGCCAATCCTGCAGTATCGCAGTACCGGTAAGACCTACTGGCTAGATCACAAATAGAAACGATATTGTAACATTTGGTTTTGTATAAATTGGCATCATCTACACATTGCCCATTGGTGGGTGTGGCCAAATACGTTGCAGGATTCTTTTCCTCTCTAGAGCCAAACTATGCCAATAAAAAAGGTCAGACGGGGAACATTAAAGAATAAAAGGTTTCTCACGGTCAATATAAAATATTACATTTGATGAATTCCTCACCCTATAAGTTCACCCTTCTATTTTGAATTTGTCATCCCTCAGATTTGCTGGGACATTGATGTAGTGCTTTGTATGTGAGCTGGCCATACATGTTGTAATTTTGTATCATTCCATTGTATCATTTGTAACATGGTGCAGAATAACTTTTTTTTTTTTAAATAAATATGCCCCTTTTGTTGACGTGATTGTCCATATAAGACATCTTCAGTGGAGACACTTTGCCGATATGACTCTCATATTGAAATAAGTTTGATTTCAAGGGAAATTGCAGACATTCTCATTTTTTCATGACTGCTCGGTGCCTTTACAGGTTTCCTTTAAAGAAAAATACAACACACAGTATAATTAAGCTGCCAGAAAACTACACAAGGTATGCAAGGTTCCCATCCCCCTCCAGAAATCCCAGCTTATATAAAAAGAATTCTGCACAGAACGAGGAATATAATGAATGGTTCTCTACTCCCGCTTCTCTTTATTCCACATCTTACAATTATTCTCATATATGAACTGCGCTCATTTTTCATCTCTAAGATACAAAAAGGCCTTAAAATTGCAGCCACTTCATTCTAAACAGCGAGTTCTGCAGCTGGCCGCTCGCAACGAGGCTGTGATATATCTGCACCATTAAATCCTGGCTAAAAATAGGATCCCGTGGCACATTAGTAGATATTGTGCCAGGTATAGGAGATGCCGAGCTATATGTGCTACTCTATAGAGAACACAGTGACTGGAAAGCACAGGAAATAACACTACAGGGGCTAATCGGGGTCAGACAGTACAATCAAATGCGTGAAACATTTTTAGCCTGTCCCTTTAAGAAAGATATACAATTGTATAATTAGTTCCAGTGTCTTCTCTGGAAGTGACCCTGATATACAGTAATGTGCAACATTTTTAGGCAGGTGGGGGAGGGGAATCTGCAAAGTAAGAATGTTTCAAAAATAGAAATGTTAATAGTTTAGTTAACAAATGTCAATTAACAAAATGAAGTGAACAAAGCGAAATCTAAATCACATCAATATTCAGGGTGACCACCATTTTTCTTTCAAAACAGCATCAAATCTTCTAGGTACTCTTACACACAGGAAGGTTGTTCCAAACATCTTGGAAAACTAACCACAGATCTTCTGTAAATGAAACTTCTTCCTTCTGCCTTTTCATGTAATCCCAGACAGACTTGATGATGCTGAGATCAGGGCTCTGTGTGGGCCGTATCAACACTTTCAGGACTCTTCCTCCATAGGGTGGTCTCACGAAATATTAATTTGTTTTAGATTTCTCTTTTAGCTAATTTTCATTTTACTAATTGACAGAAATAAACTATTAATACTTCTCTTTTCGAAAGCAGTCTTACTTTGCAGCATTTTTCATGCCTGCCTACAACTTTTGCACAGTATTGTGGAAAATTTTCAGCCTGTCTGTCCCAGATATGTGTTCACAGTGGTTGTCGTATCCTTTCCCCATCACACAGGGAAATAGTCCAAATAAAAGTACGATTACCAGTGACAAACATTTGTAATGCACTTTTCTCACGGAGACTCAAAGCGCAGGGAGCATTATGGAGTAGGGGAGTTAGTGCTGCCATACAGGCGCTCATCCCCAACACCCACTAGAGTCAGTTGTTTGTACAGGGATTTAAAAAAAAAGAAATGTCTGAGAAGTGTCTGTCCACTTATGGTGTCCTGCTATCCATGGCAACACGTGCTGGCAGTGGACAATGCATTCATATAACTATGTTGTGACTACATGGATGCTGAGGAATGTGCTTCACATACTTTTGAGTATGTGTTTATTATTGCAGAGGTTTAGCTAGAAGGGGGCTGGCGGGCTATGTGAACTATGTGCACCAACATGTCACTCTGCCTCAATCAGGGTAATGCAACTGGATGATGACATGTATCATTGGTGTGATAAGCAGGTAGAAGAAAGAAGCTTCCCTGGCCTTACACCATTCACTGCCTCCTGGGAAGTGTAATGGCTATTATGGTGTCACTGCAGAGATGACTCAACACCATCATATACATAGAATTGTTACCACTAAAAGCAGGACAAAGACCATGGAAAACATCCACACTCCTCACATCATTTACATGGTGACTTCACCTTTTATGGAAATACAATAATCTCAGAAGCTGCTTCTCAAACACTAATGGCAGTTTATTCTGCTTATGTTTTTGGTGCCAGTCTTTAGTTTTGTTGTTCAGTCACACGCCATTCTTGGCTCCTGAAGCTCTGGATAAAGAGAGCTAAATGCTTATCACATGTGGGGGAGTGCTGCTTTTCATGGCATTATTGAAGAACACTGAAAACATATGTAATGACATTGTCTTCTCAACCCAGACAACAGTTATAACAAGAACCTAGAAGACAGCGGACCCATGGCCATACATTAAACCAAGGGTCTGAAACTCAGGCCGGGTAAATAGGCCACACATGGAAAAAGAACAAATACAAATACCATATTATTGTTAAAGGGAATCGATCATCAGAAAAACACATTTTTAACTAATGGCATGTTGGAATAGCCTTTAAAAAGGCCATTCTACTCCTACCTTCCATTCTAAGCTTCTCCCCGCAGTTTCTGATAAAACGTTATGTTACGCAAATTAGGATCACGGAGCAACGGAGGCGTTCCCCCCTGTGCCCCGAGCACCCTCCGCGTCATAACTCTCCCCCCGCCCCTTAGCTGCTTATATTCACTGCCCTCCTCCTCTTCGCCGGAACTTCTGCCTTTCGCAGACATCGGACTGCACATGTCCGGGCGGCCATTTTCCGGTGGTCTGCTACACCAGCGTACTGTGGAGCAGTACATAAGCATGCCCGGGTGGCCATTTTCCGGTGGTCTGCTACACTGTACGATTGTGTAGCAGGCCACTGAAAAATGGCCGCCCGGACATGCACAGTCCGATGCCTGCGAAAAGCAGAAGTTACAGCGAAGAGGAGGAGGGGAGTGAACATAAGCAGCTAAGGGGCGGTGGAGAGTTATGACGCAGAGGGTGCTCGGAGAGCAGGGGGAACACCCCCTATGCTCCGTGATCCTAATTTGAATAACAGAAGAAACCGATTTTATCAGAAACAGCGGGGACAAGCTTAGAATGGAAGGTAGGAGTAGAATGGCCTTTTTAAAGGCTATTCCAACATGCCATTAGTTAAAAATGTCTTTAATAGTTATTTTAACTACTATAACAATACTACATTACTATAATATTACTAATAGGTTTAAACTTACTGGAAATGTGTGATTCCCCATAGATATATAGCGATTCTACTTAATCGATCACATGTATCCTGCGTCCTTGGTTGTGGATTGTAATTCTCATACAATTTAGAATTACTGGACACAGGGAACCCTCAGTTCATCGAGACTTGAAACGTTCATTGAGACTTGAAACTGATACGTTGAACCAACACCCCACTATGACAATGAACAAAAAAATCCAAAACATGGCTAGACACAACTCATAACACAAAATAATGTACACATATTACATCACAAAGACACATAGCGCTACATAGATGTTTTTTTTAATCAATACAGTTTGATGAATTATTTTTATATTAAATATATTGGAGCAACAAAAAAAAAATGTTTGCAATAGTCTACATACCATTTAATGTTATGTGACTATATATGGGCATGTGACTGGCCTACACCAAAGGTACTAATTGTCAAAGACAGAAATGTCAGACCAAGAACAGCTTTTCTGTATGTCTGATTGTGAATCATTACTGAACATGGCGGGATGGAGGAAACGGTCACTCATTGCTCATGACCACTTTGTGCTGGACGAACCGTTTTCTCCATCTTAAATAAGTAAATGTATGACTGTCTCCACAATCACGAGCAATTTCCTGCCCATTGAAGCACATTATCTCTGTGGTGCTGCTTGGGAGTATTTGTAGCCGGTTCTTCACAACTCTAAGTGGATTCGTCTCAGGTAGAGTTTATTCTGGAAGGGGACCTTTACTTTAGATTCCATTGTCACACTGCATGCTGAGTATGGAGCTTAAACCCTTTTACTCTGAATCAGAATGAAAAGGACCCCGCAGCTTGGCCTTGCCTCTAAACTTCAGCCCTTCCAGCGATAGGAGAGTGGATAATCTTTCCAGCCGGTTCCGTGCACACTCCCACGTACTACCTATATTGACGCGGCAATAAATTGAAAGCACTCGAGTGTGTAATACCCAACATTATTAAGAGGCGCTGTGTAATTTAAGATAAGTTTAATAGATTTGCAGATTTAAGACCCCAGAGCCGGGTATAAAATGCAAAGCAACCCTGTATCTCAGCATCCACAACATGTGCTGTATTCATTAGGATCTAACAGGTGGGAGGAGGGAGAAATCTCAAATCTTTGCTGACCCTCTCAGGATTGCAAGGTGTAAAGGATTTCATTTCTGTGATTGATGCCCTCGCTGCTGAGATCTGACGCCTAGAAGTATTTAAAAAAAAAAAAAAAGTGTAGATTGCAAGTCGTGTTTCTCCCGCCTCCGATCTCATCCATCAGCTCTCCTTATGAAGAAACAAGCAGTGAATATTGTAATGTGGTGGCCCCAGTGCTTTCAGCTGTGCCTCACACAAAGGTTAATTGATATTAATATCTATCCCAGTCTTCCAAAAACTGGATTATGCATGGAAAACACAAAAAAATGAAGATATTGGCCCAGATTTACTAGAATAGTTAGACATAGTAAACTTAGATAGGCGGTCTGAAAATTCACCAGATTTATCAAAGTGACTAATGCTGGATGATAAATCTTGCATATCTTTAGACTGCTTAGTTTACATTTATACCACCTTTTAATTGGCTTACTTTGAGACAGAATTTTGCATCAAAATTGTGGCACAATTTGAGCACGTTTTGGCACATTTAAGGCTGGGTTCACACCTGCGCCCGGTCTCCATTCGGGGATTCCATTCCCAAATCCACTTTAAAAAAGGGAAAGAAAAGTCCTGCAAACAGCGCTTTTCTCACCGCATTTTCAGGCGGAAACCGGCAGATCCCACTATAGTCTATGGGGTCCAAAGGTTTTCAACGGTAATCGCTTTTAAGCGGATTGGGTTTCCGTTTTTTGGGGCCCCAAGTGGACATGAACACATGTGTGAACACAGGTGTGAACCTAGAGTCAACCACATTCTCTTTTTTGGAAAATTCAAGTCCACATGTCTAGCAAGTCGAAAAATTTTTAGCTCAAATTAGATGTGCCAAGATGCACCAACATCACTACATTTACACCTATAATAGTCTACACACAATATTACATAATATTTAATATTTACACAATACAGTGATATGAACCATGCTGATATAAACTTAGTGGCAGCAAGGTGTGAACAAAACCCAGCCTTCACGTCTAACTGTATTATGATGCAATCATTGGCAGACACATATGGGCGGGGTTTCACCCGCATGTGACTTACACAACATTGTTACACAATCTAAATGGGCCAGTTATAGCAAATGAGCATTCCTATGAATGTTTGTTCCCAATAATTGACCCGATAGTAGGGCAATGTGCTGTAAATGGATAACCTGGGCACCTTCTGGTATATAATTATATATGTACACTGTTATAAGTTATACATCTTTTTTCACTTATTTTATAAATGTACAAAAAATACAACCGTACATGGCAAGAAAACCACTGTCTCACTCCATGTCATAGAATCTAACCTCCCCCCCCCCCCACACACACACATACACACACACATTCCCAGACCCCCTAAAGAAATGAGTAAGAATGTAAGTTTATCTGGGAGGAAACAAGACTCCCCCATAGCCACCAATCAGAGGCCACCACGTAAACAAGTCCATGTGATACCTTAAGAAAAGCTTAAACTTAAGCAAACCACTAGTTAAACTAAACAGAATATGAAGAATAATAGGAGAGTCCGCCACTGATCAAACACTTGGCTTTAGCTGTAAATCTAAAATCCTGGTCAAAATCTGAATGTGAATGGACACCCTAAGGGCGTATTGACATATATCAGTCCTGTCTCACAATTTGGCAAAGTTTTGGCTTCTTCTGGTACATGTACATGTATATATCTTCCTATGTGTACAGTATTGATATAGACCATGCTTATATAATCTATGCACCATTTAGCAATGCTAAGGTTATTTTTTGTTTGAGAAGTGCTTGGCATGTTTGGGGCTGTCAGAAGGTTTGTGCTCCAGATTCTGCTCCCTTGTCACCTTTCTCACATTGTTAATTATAATTAATGACAATATTAAGGAGGTCTTTCATGAGCGTGTGTAACACTGGGGCGGTTCTTGATTAATGGCTCTGCGTATTGGGAGCTTGCGGGATGGTTTCGCGGCCTGCCCTGCCCCTTTGTAATATGTGTCACTTATGGATCTTGTGATGCAGAAAATATTTCAGTCTATAGCAATGAAATGCAGCTCTTCCGTGTTAAAAATACCTTTGCCCTATATATTACATAATGAATTGCGTTGAAATTGCTGCAAGAAGCAGATCTATGCTGCACGTGGCATGTGGGATTAAGGACTGGCATCTAACCTTCTCCGAGCGGGTTCATTCTGTGTGAAACAAAACGCGCTGGTATTCCTCTTAAATTAGTTAGTTGCATTTAAATGCTGAATATGGAGCTCGCTAATTAAATTAATCCATCAACACGGAGCAGGGTCGACAGTAAACACTTTTTACTCGTCTTGTTAATATTCAGCTGGACTGGTTTGTTTGCACAAGCTCTACTGTCCTCCTTAGTAGCAAAATTTAGCGGTGCCATTGTGTTGATGAGAAATTTATAGTCATTGTAGACTTCATATTGGTTGCAAAGACCTCGTGGTCAACGGAGTGTAAACTTTGAAAGCTGCATAGACATTATTCAATTGTAAGGGGCAGCTCTGTGCACATGGTGTTTTAGATGCTATTAGATCTCATAAGTTTAGATGCCTCCATCTAAAAGGTACATTACAACTGAACCAATGATTAAAACTAAGCTAACTAAGAGAGATGGCAAAAATCCACCGACCTAATTCCATAAAACCAGGAGTGAAATATCATGTAACCTTTCTTGGCTCTCCTGAATGACTGAGAGGACTTTCAGATAGAAGATACTTTCTGATAAAGCCTACAGTCATATATCGCTCACTCACTTGTTCCTAGGAGGACTTTGATTTACTAAGACTATAGTCATTGCTGAATGAAGTCCTGCAAATTTTTAATATACTTTGTGTTTTAATTGCCCACCATTTCCAAGACCTCTGCTTACTGTCGATGAACGGAATGTTCTTGTTTCCATTGAAGGGGTATTCCAGTCACAAGGAGTTACCCCCTATACACAGAAGTCTGACCTCCACCGATCACAAGAAGTGTGGTGTTTTACACCCCAATTTGAATGGATCAGCAGGTGGGAAATTTGTGCTGCCACACTGTTCTTTCAGTGGGAACCACCGGAGAGAGCCAAGCATTGTACTTTGGCTATCTCTGGCTGTCCCCATCCCTGTGGATAGGGGGTAAGCTATTGTGACTGGAATACCCCTTAAAGAGTCTGAAAACCCATCGTGACTTAGCAGCCGTTCACATCACATTATGACAATCAGTTTAGCTGATCAGTTTTGCATAAATAGGTTTCTGTCTGTTTTGGAAAGCACAAAAGTGTGATTTGTCTTACTTTTCTGTCCTACAGCAGCTGATCCGTTTTATTTAACATTGACTCATGGTGATCAGTTTCATTCTGCTTTCATCAGTTTTTTGCACCAATTTTTTGTATCTGCAAAACTGATCAGTTAAATTGATTATCAAAAAGTGATGTGAATGGCCCTTAGACAAGTTTAGATTTATTGATACAAGTGCAAGGCAAGTTGATATGGAGCCTGCACCGCCGAGCATCCAGCTATTGCTCACAGTTATCAGACAAGCCGCATCTGCAAACGCTATGAGCGCTCAGAGCCATCTGATGTATTGAGCACAGAATGCAATCAGCCGCCTCCGGATATGTGACGATGCCAATTGTTGTGGCTGGAAATGGCTGTTTTCCCACTTTCTGTAGTTATGATTTAATAGCATATGTTTTGATAATCAACAAAAAACAAGTGTTCATCATCTGAGATTAAGTAAAACGTTACATAATCTGTGAACACATTGCAGTCTATGCAGCAACGCTCCACCTCTGATCAACACTGACTCTGGAAGACACAAATGCCATCAACATTTTGGCTATTTTTCAGTTCTTGGTAAATGGAAAATGTTGTTGACAGAGCTAATATTTTTACTCTGCATCTTCATTTAGTATATTGTGTGTATGTTTGTCTGCTGTGAATATTTGATTAGTTTGGATCATTACAGTGGTTGTCCACTATGGACAATCCCTTTTTGGTATAAGGATTCACCAGTAATAACAGGTGAATATTTCTGAGCCAAGGCTTTAAGGCTGGGGCCCCACGTGGCGTAAAATTGTAAGAGACAGCCAATGTTGTCCTAAACTTTATTTGTCTGTATAAACTGTTAATGTTGAATGTATTTCTGTGATTCTGTTCCTTTAAGACAGCAGCCATTGTAATTGTGACATGATGCTGGAGTGAGACCCCCCCCCCCTTTTATGTCAGCCTGCCTGTTCTGCAGACAGAGTGTGAGCAGAGAAGCAGGAAGTGACGAGACAGAGAGCAGCAGCCATCTTGGCAAGTGTTGTATTGAACTGGTGTGGAGATTTTTCTGTACAGCTAAGCTGTATCTTGGTCCAGAGACAAACAGAGTGTAAAGAGACAACAGGACTAGTGAGTCCACGTGAAAGGAACTGTGCTCAGTGGCTGATCAGTGAGACTGACATTGTGACTGTGTATATGGATACCACAGATAGAGACTCGCAGTGCTGTTGATGTACTGGACGGCACCTGCTAAATCCCGGCTTACATCCCAGCTCAGTGTATGGATTCGGCAGGACTGTCAGTGTGCTGAGTGGAATCTGCTGTTGGATTACATTGCATTCAGTTGGTTTCCCTGTCTGTTAAAGAGGACTTCATTTCTCCCAAGATCCTGATAACCGTGAGGAGAGGACGCTTCACTATAAAAGAAAGGACCGACTTTGGGCCCCACCGCGCGCTTCTACGGACTGTAAGCGGTCCACCTGGACCACTGGGGAAAAGGGGGTGCACCCAAATGTGAAGTCAGGGTCAGTTAGGGATAGTTTTGAGTATATTGTTCATTCAGTGTCCATACTGCAGAAGTGGACAGAGTAAAAGTAGAAACCATTGCAGAATTTGCCTTGAAATTGTTCATGCTATATTGTATATTTTGCTTGTCTTTAGCCCTGTCATTTTACCTTTAACTAGCCTTTATTAACTTACAGTAAATATATTTTTTTTTCTTGAACTACCGCGTGTGCGTTCATTTCTGGTTGCGGAGTCCAAACCACCTGCCTTGCTCTCGGTTCACAAATTGGCGTAGTCGGCAGGATCCGCTTACCAGAATGGACGGTGACGCACCCGTTCGGGAGAATGGTGCTGGAGGAAGAATGCCAGCAGGGGCTATAATGAGTCAGTTAGCTAAATTTGATGGCAATAATATGTCAGTGAGTATGTGGGTGGAACAGATACGAATGATACAGCGAATGTACCAGACCGCACCAGAAGTACTAGTAGAGCTAGCAATATTGACATTACAAGGGGATGCTAAGACCACGGTGATACTGAGGCCATTTGAACAAAGGCAGACATTTGAGCAAGTAGTCCAGATTCTAGAAACCATCTATGGAGAAACTGCATTGCTGGGATCTCTGCAGGCTCGGTTCTTCCAGAGGGTACAACAGGAGAATGAAAGCCTTCCCCAATATGCAAATGCCCTACAAGAACTGCTCCGAGATATTCAAAGGAAGGAAAGAGGGGGGCTCGCCAGCCTTCTGTAACCCTGATCGGACTCTCCGTGACCAGTTTGTCCTGGGGATACGTGACGGCAGTTTAACTGTGACTATGCAGGATTTTATACGACGAGAGACTGATGCTAAATTCCATGATGTACAGGTAGAGGCCATCTCCCGTGCCAATAGTATGGTCCCGAGGCCGCAGACCGCAGTTGGAGTTACTTTGTCACAGGGGGCTAGTTCTGGCTCAGAGACAGTAGAAAAAGGGACGGTTAAAGAAATTCTCACAGTAATGCAGAAACTGCAAGAACAAATGGAACACTTGCACACTCGTTGTGATGAGCAGTCTATGAAAATTGCAGACTTCCAGAAGACTGGAGATGAAAGGGTGAGCCATCCACACCCAGCAAGTCAGAATCACCCACCACCCCGCTGGAGGGGTGAGGATAGGACCTACCGAAGGGGTCCAAATCATTTAGTGCAGTGCTCAGGAGAAATCGAAGGGGCTTACCGAAGGGGCCCAAACAGATGGCCAGAACGACGGGGGATACGCTGCTGGGAGTGTGGACGGATGGGCCACGTTGCTGCTAGATGTCCAGAGCAGCGACAAACTTATGAGAGACCGCCGTTAAACTGAAGTCCCCTGCTGCTGAAGGGCGTGTAGTAGGGGAGACTGACAAGGAGACTATGTGGGGAGAATGCCCTGATGATGACCTGATCGCTGCAAGTCCTGTCATACAGGTGGAAATGGAGGGTATTCCGGTTACCGGGATGATTGACACGGGTTCCCAAGTAACGACCTTGAGTAGAGACTGTTATGAACGGTACTTCCGGCAACATGTGAAATATGATCCCCATACATTCGTACGAGTGGTCGCAGCTAACCAGTTACCAGTTCCGGTCGTGGGAGTGGCCTGGATGAATGTCCGGGTATGTGGCCAAGATCTAGGTAGGAAAGGCATTGTGGTGGTACAGGAGTCACATGAAGTAAAGGTCCCTGTCATTTTGGGGATGAATGTGTTAAAAGAATTAGATCAGATCCTCTTTGAAAAGAAAGGTCACGGTTATTGGAAAGAAACCACCACCCATCGGCCTACTCAAACAGCTTTCCAGCGGCTGATCCGGACATGTGGCTTACAGAAAAGTTCAGATGCACATCGTCCTCTGGCTCGAATTTCAGTTCCTTTGCATACAAAAGTTACACTGCCACCCAGTCGGGAGACAATAGTGTCCATGCCCGTAGGCACCTGTCGGAAACTAGAGGGCATAGCTGTGTTGGTAGAACCACTGCAGGCAGCCGAAGGAGGTGTTGATCCGCTAGTGGCCCGTTCCTTGGCAATAGTTCGCAATGGAAGAGTACCACTTCGATGTGTTAACACTCAGGACCAGAGTGTGTACCTGACCCCAGGGAGGCTGCTGGCTAACATCTATGTGACTCCGGAGGAAGTAAGGAAAGTAACTCCAATGCAGCTGAAGCCGACTGAAAGGGATGAGTGGACCGTAACTGTGTCCATGGGAGAAGATGAGGAACCCACCTCTGAATGGAATGGCTGTGCAATTCGAGAACAGATGAAGATGGATGTAAGTTCATGTTCTCTGGAATGGGTGCAGAAGGTAGATGAGCTGTTGTGGGAGAACCGAGCCACCTTTGCACGGTATGCTGAAGATTTTGGATGTACCACAGGGATCTACCATGAGATTCCCACAGGAGACACCCCTCCAATTAGAGAGCGCTACCGACAAATTCCTCCACAGTTGTATCAGGAAGTGAAAGAACTGTTAGCTAAGATGCTACAGGGTGGGATCATCCAAGAAAGCCAGAGTCCCTGGGCGGCTCCTGTGGTGTTAGTAAGAAAAAAAGATGGGTCCATCCGATTTTGCGTAGACTATCGGAAGTTAAACGCTTGCACCGTACGAGATTCCTACCCCTTGCCACGGATTGAGGAGTCCCTCTCAGCGCTAGGGAGAGCCCGGTACTTCTCCTCACTAGATCTGGCTAGTGGGTATTGGCAGGTGCCGATGGCCACAAAAGACAAGGAGAAGACGGCATTCATCTTGCCCATGGGACTATACGAATTTAACCGGATGCCCTTCGGGTTGACAAATGCACCCGGAACGTTTCAGCGGTTGATGGAGAAATGTCTCGGTGACTTCAACTTTGAGTTCACTCTCATCTACTTGGATGACATTATAGTGTATTCTGCGACCTTTGAAGACCATCTCCACCAGTTGGGGCAAGTATTTCGAAGATTGCGGGAACATGGGCTCAAATTGAAACCCAGTAAATGTCGGTTGTTCCAATCTGAAATTGATTACTTGGGTCACCGCGTATCAGGAGAAGGGGTGAGACCATCAAGAGACAAGATAGCGGCTGTTCAAGATTGGCCGATACCGACTACCCTGCGAGAAGTGAGGGCGTTCCTTGGAGTAGCCGGTTACTATCGACGGTTTATTAAGGATTTCGCCAAGGTAGCAGCACCACTTAATGCTCTCCTACGAGGCACATCCGGTGGTCCAAAGAACCGGTCCGTGAAGTGGGGACCTGAACAGGAACAAGCCTTCCAGGCATTGAAGGATGCACTGACAACAGCCCCAATCTTGGCATATGCTGATTACCACTTGCCGTTCCAGCTATATACAGATGCAAGCCTGTATGGTCTTGGAGCAGTGCTTTCCCAGCTTCAGGATGGCCAGGAGAGGGTCATAGCGTACAGCAGCCGGTCTTTGAGAGATTCTGAAAGAAACCCCGAGAATTATAGTTCATTTAAATTGGAGCTGTTGGCACTGGTATGGGCCATGACCGAGAAATTCTCTGAATATTTGACCGGTGCTGAAGTTTTAGTACTGACTGACAACAACCCACTAGCTCACCTGGAAAATGCCAAGCTCGGGGCGTTAGAGCAGAGGTGGATAGCCCGAATGTCTACATTCAATTACCGCATTAAGTATCGGTCCAAGACAGAGAACCAGAATGCTGACGGACTTTCTAGGGTAACTGCCCAGACCCCCACAGAAGACGTGGATCATGAGTTGGAGCATGTGGAGGTGCCCGATTTCAGCAGATTTTCACAGGCCTTGACCGCCACTAATCAGTTTGAGATGGAGGGGACTGAAATGGCTCCTTTCTTTGGTCCCTCACGACAGGAATGGGCACAGATACAACAGACCCATGAGGGGCTGGCGCAGATGATCAAGTGTGTTGAGAAAGGCCAGAAGCCCTGTAGAGAGGAAAGAGAACGACTGACACGTGAGATATTATCTGTTTTGAGTCAGTGGGAAAAGTTGGAGATGAAAAATGGAGTGCTATGCCGAAAGATCTATTTACCTTCTGAGATCGACATTCGATACCAAATTGTGGTGCCTAGTGAACTGGCTCGCTCCTTGGCAGTTGAGGCTCATAATAAGAATGGACATTTTGGTCATGAGAAGACCTTTTGTTGGTTACAGCGACTGATTTACTGCCCTGGTCTTCGTCAAATGGTCGAAGAAGTATGCCGCAGCTGTCGAACTTGTGAGATCCATAAGGCAATAGAACAGAGAGCTCCCCTGCAAACCATCGTGACCCAGGAACCTTTAGAAATCGTCATGATAGACTATCTAATGGTGGGCCCATCCAATAGCGGACACCAGTATTGCCTCGTAATGGTGGATCACTTCACCAAATTTGCGGTGGTAACCGCCACCAAGGACCAGACAGCTGAGTCAGCAGCTCGTGCTCTGTGCCAAGATTTCATTCGAGTATATGGGTGCCCCCAACGCATCCACTCCGACCAGGGCGCCTGCTTTGAGGGACACGTAATGAAAGAAGTTCAACGTATCTACGGGATAAAGAAGTCGCACACGACTCCATACCACCCTCAGGGAAATGGGGCCTGTGAAAGATTCAACAGAACTCTGCTACAGATGCTGCGGACTCTGGAGGAAGACAAGAAGTTACAGTGGCCTCAGTTCTTGTCTGAAATGGTGTGGGCCTATAACAATCAGGTCCATTCTACAACGGGGTACTCTCCTTATACACTTCTCTTTGGGCGGTCTGGGCGAAGTATAGGAGAATTACAGTTGAATGATGTGGATGGGTTCCCTCCGAGGGATCCAACCTCTTGGGTGCGGGCGCATCGGCAGAGACTTGAGACGATCCATCGATTGGTGCGGCAGCGCCTGCAAGAACATCCCCATCCTGATAA